>OY757143.1:8202044-8802044 GCA_963583835.1 Drosophila immigrans
ATGAACACCTTGATCTCAGAGACTATAAGAGCTAGAGCTACCAAATTTGGGGGACCAGTACTCCTATAGGTCCTACGCAGATCAAGTTTATTTCAAAGTTGGATGCCAAGCCCCTTTCCGCCCCAAAAGCCTGTAAAAGACGTAATAAAAGACCTAGAGCATTGAATTTTGGTATGCATAATAATAATTATATTCTCAATGACTCCTGTGAATTTGGTTGAGATCGAATAAAAAACGATGAAGTTATTAAAGATTCCATTTTATATGCTAAATTCACTTGCAGCTGCTTGCGCTTTGTTTGTTTAGTTGACAGTGTGACCATGTCGGTGTTGTGGATTTTTTCCCGCTATTTTCAATATTATACAAACAAAACACAAGTTTCAGTATATTTTTGGTATATTTGTTGATAAAATATCATTAAAATTGTTTTTCTCTCGAAATGGGTTGCGGGTATCATACGGTCGAGCACTCTCGACTGTAGTTTTTTACTTGTTTTGTATATGTTTGAAAATAGCGGGTATAAAAATCCATAGCATACCGACATGGTCACATTGTCAATTAAACAAACAAAGTGCGAGCATCTGCAAGTGAATTTTGCATATAAAATTTATCCTTTAATAACTTGCTTGTATTTCATTCGATCTGAACCAAATTCACAGAAATCTTTGAGAATATAATTATTATTATGCATACCAAAATTCAATGCTCTAGGTCTTTTATTACGTCTTTTACAGGCTTTTGGGCGGAAATGGGCTTGGCATCCAACTTTTGAAATAAACTTGATCTGCGTAGGACCTATAGGAGTACTGTCCCCAAATTTGGTAGCTCTAGCTCTTATAGTCTCTGAGATCAAGGTGTTCATACAGACGGACAGACGGACATGGCTATATCGTCTCGGCTGTTGACACTGATCAAGAATATAAATACTTTATGGGGTCGGAGATGCTTCCTTCTGCCTGTTACATACATTTTCTGTTGGCACGAAGTTATAATACCCTTCTACCCTATGGGTAGCGGGTATAAATACCACAGTAAAAGTGGTATCCTTGTATTTAATGTTGGTTGGATGGTCTTGTAGTATAGTATTGCGAGCGGAAACAGTAAAATAATAGAGAACAAAAATTTGTTTTCCTTTTAGTATTTTATGCAGTGGAAAGAAAAATATACTAGTAGTAGTAGCCAGAAAACAGACGTTTTTTTTTTCTTTAATACATTTAAATTTGTATTATTTTGGAAAAATGATGCTGTAGGAGAAATAATAGTTACAGTTCGTAATGTTTTTGTCCCAGTGTACAGAGTAGCGGGAATGTAGAGTAAATTCTGCTGTAGGAAAGAAAATAAGTACGTATGTATGTAGTGTGACACTGCCGAAACATGCTTGCACTGCTGAATCGACCACGACTCATTAGGTATTTAAAAGTGTAAGTATGTGTATTTACTTATTGCGTGTATGTATGTGTACATATCAGAGAACGTCAAAGGTGTCTGTTTTTGGTCAACTACTCACACTCATGGAATTTTGGGTTGCAGTGCTACTCGCACCCTTAAACAAAATTCAAAACACACACACACACACACACATTATCACGGCGAGTATTGCGAGTGCTTGCTCTTCGGCCACTCGTTCACAACTTGTGTGTGTCTTTTCGGGACCGAATCAATTTACTACTCGTGATTCAAACACTTGTGCTTGACGAGTGTCTTGCATTTCGGCAACCGATCATTCTTGCACTTGTGACCAAATTTGAAATCCACCCGAATATTTCGACAATGATTCGAATGGTTGGGCAAGTATTCGAGTGTTTTTACCTCCTTTCTTGAACGTAAATGACTTTGCGTCGCGACGCAGCTGTTCGCGGTTCTATTTTATGAATGACTTTTGCATGCTTTGCACTGACTTTTTTATGGAATTTCCGGAAATTACAGATATCTGCAAAAACCCTTTTTGTTATACATATAAATACATTTACCACAAGGTCATAAACATACAATTTAATCTATTTAAAATTAATACAGGTAGATTTTCAGTATCCTTAAAATATTAATTTTCTCTTTGACCACTGACTGAATTTAAAAACAAGTAAGAAAGCTACAGTCGTGAGTGCTCGACCGTATGATACCCGCATCCCATTTCGAGAGAAAAAAAAAAAATTTAATATTTTAACAACAAATATACCAAAAATATACTGAAACTTGTGTTTTGTGTGTATATATTTGAAAATAGCGGGAAAAAATCCACAACACCGACATGGTCACACTGTCAACTAAACAAACAAAGCGTGAGCAGCTGCAAGTGAATTTTGCATACAAAATGGATTCTTTAATAACTTCCTCGTTTTTTATTCGATCTCAACCAAATTCACAGGAGTCATTCAGACTATCATTGTTATTATGCATACCAAAATTCAATGCTCTAGGTCTATTATTACGGCTTTTACAGTTTTTGGGGGCGGAAAGGGGCGTGGCAAAAATCTAAAATAAACTTGATCTGCGTAAGAGCTACATGAATACTGTCACCAAATTTGATATCTCTAGGTCATTCACACACTTAAAACGTCCATATGCACTGGGCTCAAAAATTTTGATAAATAATTTCACGAATAACTTTTGTTCTACTTATCCGATTTGTACCAAAATTACAGGGTATATAAAGAGTGTCAGGCGCAGATGGGTTACCAAATTACACATCATTACACAAAGAACTTTTGGAGTTATTCTCGATTTACATAAAAAAAACTTGACTTTCTCTAGATAAATGCTTATTGTGGGCGAAGGGGGCGTGGTAGGGTATGAAGGAACCTTTTTGCCAAATTTGGTGTCTCTATGTCTTATAGTCTCTGAGATCCAGGTGTTCATACGGACAGACAGACGGACATGGCTATATCGTCTCGGCTGTTGACGCTGATCAAGAATATATATACTTTATGGGGTCGGAGATGCCTCCTTCTGCCTGTTACATACATTTTCTGTTAGCACTAAGTCATAATACCCTTCTACCCTATGGGTAGCGGGTATAATGAGTTAATAAACAGGTAAATTAAAGTTTAATTCAAATTTGGGTTTCCTTTGTTCACTGAATTTGTATGTTAGTAAATTTTGTATTTAGCTATTTTTATTTATATTAGTATAGATCCCAAATAAAAATTAAATTATAAAGCCAAAAGTGTTTTTATACCCGCTACCCATAGGGTAGAAGGGTATTATAACTTAGTGCCAACAGAAAATGTATGTAACAGGCAGAAGGAGGCATCTCCGACCCCATAAAGTATATATATTCTTGATCAGTGTCAACAGCCGAGACGATATAGCCATGTCCGTCTGTCCGTCTGTCCGTCTGTATGAACACCTAGATCTCAGAGACTATACGAGCTAGAGCTACCAAATTTGGGGACAGTACTCTTATAGGTCCTACGCAGATCAAGTTTATTTCAAAAGTTGGATGCCACGCCCCTTTGCGCCCCTAATAGCCAGTAAAAGCCGTAATAAAAGACCTAGAGCATTGAATTTTGGTATGCATAATTATAATTATATTCTCAATGATTTCTGTGAATTTGGTTGTGATCGAATGAAAAACAAGGAAGTTATTAAAGAATCAATTTTATATGGAAAATTCACTTTAGTTGACAGTGTGACCATGTCGGTATGCTATGGATTTTTATACCCGCTATTTTCAAATATATACAAAAAAAATAGTTTCAGTATATTTGGTATAATTTTTGTTAAAATATCATTTAAGTTTTTTGTTTTCTCTCGAAATGGGTTGCGGGTATCATACGGTCGAGCTCTCTCGACTGTAGCTTTCTTACTTGTTTTTTTTAAATATACCAGGTAAAAATACACATGAAGTATGCATGAAGTACAAAAATCCCACAAAAAACACATTACTTATGTGTGTCCATTTCTACGCATTCAATTTTCGTTAGCGCTTGCGATCAACATCAATACTTTTGCGGATACACAAAATATCCACTCACAATCTTCACTTGTGCATCAAATACCCACAGCAAATATTATGAGTATTAATTTCCGCCCCTTTTGGCGATCATAAAAATGATGCGGTGGTTTCGGCACTCGCACTCGCTAAGCACGAGTGGAATTGGCACTCGCACTTGCTAAGCACAAGTGATATCGGCACTCGTAATCGGTAAGCACGAGTGCCATTGGCACGCGCACCCGTATATACTCAATTATGCCAGACACTTGCTCGAAAATACTCATTCATTTTTGCCACTCGTAACATATATACTCGAATGGCAAAAATACTCGTGAGTTACGAGTATACACATTTTTGCGGTGGCTTGTTGACGATCTCTGATACATACATATGTAATGTCAATATTTAAAAATTAAAACATCATCCTCTATTAAGTCCTCCGTCTGCAGCCTTGCGGTTCTTCCATGAAAACCATTTTTTCCGTTTTTATAAAATATTGGCCAGCTGCAAACCCACGCTGCAGCCTTTTGATGTTTACGCAAAAATTATTTCTCCACTTTCCTAAAAATAAATGCTCTTAGCTTTCATTCAAATTAGCTACTATATATCAAAATAGAGATGCTAGTAGGAATGTGCAAAACATAAATGCGTCGAACATCGATTTCGTTCAGCGATATGTGCAGATATCGATGTTTCAGAGGTTTTCGTAGATATCGCCGTTACCAACGCATACATTATTTTTGTAAAACGCGCAAAAACAAATTAAGACAAATTAGATTGTATTAATATATGATTTTGAGCTGTTCTTCAAAGTCGGAGATCTTCATCAGACTCGAAACCAGGGTATCACTAGTGCGTGCTTTACCAGCGTTATCGTTGCTCTGTCGGTTGCAATTTGAAAACTCACGTTTCGAGATGTTGAATCTATGTACTGTCGTTGCGACACACCATCCACAGGTCTTTCTCTAGATGTCGGCGACCGTTCAGTTGGCATTTACCAACAACTTTTGAGACTATTGACTTGAAATCGACACCAGCCACATCTGCTGAATAAGCATTAGGCCGAATGTCGTTGCATAGATGGCAAACGATGTATGTATATTTGAGCGTCCGCTATGAGACGCTATTACGAAACCTTAAATTTCGCATTCGAAGATGTTTACCAGGCCGTCATTATTATTAGAAGTAAGATTAAGGGGCCCGCCGATGCACTACTGTTGTCATTTGTCTCAGTTTTAAATTTCGACGCGATTATTAGCCGCCTCGATTTTACATATGGCGATGAACAACCAATTCATCTCATAGAGCAGGAATTTCGTATTCTCAGACAGGGAGGCCAATCAATTCAATACTATGATTAAGTAGAGAAAAAGCTCACACTCTTAACCAACAAGGTTAACATGTCATACGATCCAGTCATGGCAAAACCGAAAAATTCCGGAACGATGCGTTGCAAGTGTTCATATCGGACCTCAAGCGTAGTCTTACCGATGTTCTCTTTATGGCAAAGCCTAAGAACTTGCCTTAGGCGTTGGCTCTGACCCAAGAGGTTGAATCAAATCACGAATGATCTGCATTCGCAGCAAATTTCGCAAAAAATTTAAAAGATAAAGAGCACAAGCCACACGCAAAGGCGCATGGTCGTCAGCAAGAGAAACCGTCTCAACAAACTGGGTAGGTCCCTGCTACCCGTCATCAGACGAAGAGTAGCAGGGGCAGAGATGAAGTTTCTTATAGACACAGGATCGTCTAACAATTTCATCTGACCACATGAAGGGTTTAGGGGCGTTCTGTCGGTAGGTTTATTTTACCAGACCTATCAACTTTCGATGGAATAATAGGCCATGACCTACTAAAGTAAACATGCTTAGCTTCAGGGCGGTTCAAATGTGGTTCGGAAGAAAAATAAATTTTGTTCCATACCTGCACAGATGTCAATCATATGTAGAATGCCCTCTTTATTAAGAAAACATTTTTCAAGGTAATAAACGACAACAAAAGGGCTTCGCAGACCCCAATGAATCCTTACCTTACAACACATCAGTGGTAGCTACCAAACATTACCAATACCCAATGGGAGCAGCTAATTTCGTGAACAAAAAATCCAAAGTCTGCTTAAGATTGGCATAATACGGAAATCAGTTTACCCTTGTAATAACGAAATATGAGTAGTATATAAGAAAGGCACTGACGCGACCGGTAATCCTAACATACGGTTGGTTATGGACTTTCGCAAACTGAACGATAAAACCGTTCCCGAAAAGCACCCCATGCTAAATAACTCTATAATATTTGGAAATTTTTAGGCATAATACCCGCTGAACGCGACCGTAAGAAATCCGCTTTTGCGGTAATCGGGGGAAATTACGAATTTCGTAGACTGCCTTTCGGCTGAAAAACGCCGAAAACATATTTCAAAGAACCATTGGCGAGAGCAAATCGGCAAGCTCTGCTACGTTTATGTTGATGACGTAATTATCTCAGAGAACAAAGAGACTCATGTTAAGCATGTGGGCTAGGTCTTAAAGAATCTACTCGAAGCAAACACGAGGGTCTCGGTAGAAAAGTCACGTTTTTTTAAGAAAAGCGTGAACTTTCTCGAATTTATAGTGACCTGCAATGAAAAAACAACAGAACCAGAAAAAGTCATTTCAGACATTATAAAAGGCGAAAATGGATCAGGCAGTAGGCATAGATCTCGGAATATTACAGTGCACTTCACTGAAGCGCAACAATGAGCGCTTTATAAGCTGCATCTGAAGATGTCATGCTTAGATATTCCGATTTCAAGAAGCCGTTCCCAAGAGGGTCGTCCAATTAGAATGATTTCAAGAACATTGAAGGACAGAGAGGTCAATTATGCTACTAACGAAAGAGAGCTTTTGGCCATCGTTTGGACACTGGCCAAACTACGTCACTATCTATATGGTGTTAAAGACATAAAATCTTTACTGACCATCAGCCTTTAAACTTTGGAGTACCGCAACCCAATCCTTATGCAAAGATTGAAAGGTGGAAACGCGCTTTGACCAGTCAAATGCGTGTATCTGCTACAAGCCCGGCAAGCAGAATCTAGTCACAGATGCCTTGTCCCGGCAACAGCTTAACGTTATAGAAGATCAAGACATCGACTCCTGTGCAGTAACGCGCTTCGCATCAAAACGCAGATTTGTTTTATTTGGAAACAAAAAGCGTCACACTTTAACCAGCAAATGAAATTGCGCAAAACATGTGCTAGGGCCAAATACGATAGACACCCTAAGAAACAAGAGCTAGGTGAGATGCTACACATAAACATCTTCTCTACCGACAAGAAATTTTTTCTCACTTGTGTTGACAAGTTTTCCAAATCCCATCCCTTCAAGAAACATTAAGGACCTAAAGCGAGCTTTGCTTCAGCACATGAACTTACTTTTAAAGGCAAAGGCGATATCCTGTGACAATGAACCATTATTGAATTCAAGTACGATATGAGCCGTGCTTAGTAATAATTTTGGAGAAGTGATTTCAAACTCACCTCCCCTATTCAGTGTGTCCAATGGACAGGTAGAGCGTTTTGAAAGCACATTGCTTGAACTCACTACGTGTTTGATAAGTGACACAGTAAAGGTCATCCTGCTAGCAGCAATCGAATACAAGAAGTCAATCCACTCCGTTATCAACAGGAGACCGGTTGACTTTGTTCAGGCGCTTTCGGATGAGCCAAAAATAGTTGTGGAAAAAAAGATTAGAAACGCGCAAATTGCGCTCAGAACCAGGAAAAAATTCGTCACAAAAGTAGAAGTTTTTGTCAAATCCAACCAAAGACTTGGCAATAAGCTCACACCTTTGTATGAAGGGAGAGCCATAGAAGCGGATATGGGGACCACAGTCCTCATTAAATGGAGGATGGTCCACAAGGACAACTTAAAGTGACCCCAGTTATATAGCCACTAGGCACATTACCATAAGTTAGTTCATATCTTTTTAGCCTCTGGACATAACTCTTAATTAAGTCATTTTGGTGGTGGGTTACCCCTTTCTGAATAAAATATACCTAAAAAATAAAAAAAAACTTTTCCACAGATTTATTCTCATACTCTTCTTCTCGTTATCCTTGGCCTCGGCACGCATTACCGACTACTTACATGCCAAATACATCTCCATTGAGAATGGCCGAATCTTAGTATTGGAAGCGTTTATGCGAGTATTCGATGAAACGGGCAATTTAGTAAATGCTAATTACATGTTTCCACAATCTAACATGAGTAAACTGTTGAGCGTAGACACAGCTCACCTCCAGGACCCACTAGAGGCCTAAGGGGTACACAACAGGACTGCCAGAAGTTTAGATTTCCTTGGTTCTATGCTAAAGGTTGTGGCGGGCACACCCGATGCTGGAGATTTAGAGAGGACCATTATTATAGAAGCATAATTAATAAATTCAAACAATAGACAAATAGAAATAAACACTAAAGTCCAGGACCAGATCAATCTGTTGACTTCCACTGTCAATAACAATCTCAAAGATGCTAAAAGAGAAATAGAATGTTGATTATGGAGTTGCAAAATTTAATGCTTGCTATTACTCTTGCAAAGGCTAACATTGTTAGCACAAATATTTTAGATCAGGGAGATTTTAAATCGGTTTGGTTAGAGGAACCCACCAATACTCCCATAGGGGATCTTATGTCTGTCCCGTCCGTAAAAATACTCCAATCCAATATAACATACTATATTTTATTATAAAATTTTCAATAATTAAGTGGGCTTGTAAGAAGATAAGTTAAGTAAGACCATATTCTCCGTCTCCCATTAGAGGTTCATACTACGCTTACCAGACAACGTGATAGCCGAATGCAACTGAGAAATCCATTACATGTGAATATAATTAAATTATTGTGAAGGAATGAACCTTCTAGGTTATAGCTTAATAGCATTTCACCAGTCAGAACGAATTTTAGCTAAACTTTCTTACTCTTTTTAGGTATTGTCGTCCCCGTTCTTTCGGTCGTTAATATTATTACAAAATTACATTTTCTTATAAATACTTTTTTTTTTAATTTTTTTTGTTGTAATTGTAGAAATGAAAAGTTTTACACTTGTTGCGATGAGCCTTATTTGGACATAACTTTTAACATAACCATGCGAAGAAAAACTCTCTTTTATACCGTGAACATCATCATACCGTGTATGGGAATCTCATTTTTAACAGTTCTTACTTTTTACTTACCGTCGGATAGTGGAGAGAAGGTATGTATACAATTTGAATACACATTCATATAGATATAATTTTTTGTCGTGTTTGACTGTCGACACACTGACTAATATTACGTAGCTAAAGACATTAGTGCATCAACGCGTTGATTTCAAAATTCTTAATATATTACTTTATTTCAATTAATCTCACTAAGCTTAAAATGGTATTTGAAATCTTTGAACAAAAGTTATTTGTTAAATTAAATGCATTAGGACGTTTTAAGTGTGTGAATGACCTAGAGTTATCAAACTTGGTGACAGTACTCGTGTAGGTCTTACGCAGATCAACTTTGATTTAGATTTTTGAAACGCCCCTTTCCGCCCCTGAAAACTGTACAAGCCTTTATAATAGGCCGAGAGCATTGAATTTTGGTATGGATAATACTAATTATAGTCTAATGATTTCTGCGAATTTTGTTGTGATCGAATGAAATACATGGTAGTTATTTAAGAATCAATTGTATTCAAATTCACTTGCAGCAGCTCGCGCTTTGGTTGTGAAGTTGACAGTGTGACCATGCCGGAATATTATGAATTTTTTTCAAATATATACAAAATAACAAACTTCAGTATATTTCTTTGATGTTTTTTTTGTTCAAATATCATTGAGGTTTTTTTTATCTCGAAATGGGTTTCGAGTATCTTACAGTATCTTACGGTTGAGCACTCTCGACTGTAGCTTTCTTACTTGCCTACAATGATTTCTGCGAATTTTGTTTGTGATCGAATGAAAAACATGGTAGTTATTTAAGAATAAATTTTAAAGGAAAAATTCCCTTGCAGCTGCTCGCGCTTTGGTTGTTTAGTTGACAGTGTGACCATGTCGGTATTTTATAAATTTTTTCAAATATATATAAAAAAATAAATTTTAGTATATTTTTATACCCGCTACCCATAGGGTAGAAGGGTATTATGACTTAGTGCCAACAGAAAATGTATGTAACAGGCAGAAGGAGGCATCTCCGACCACATAAACTATATATATTCTTGATCAGTGTCAACAGCCGAGACGATATAGCCATGTCCGTCTGTCCGTCTGTCCGTCTGTATGAACACCTAGATCTCAGAGACTATAAGAGCTAGAGCTACCAAATTTAGGGACAGTACTCCTATAGGTCCTACGCAGATCAAGTTTATTTCAAAAGTT
Source organism: Drosophila immigrans (assembly GCA_963583835.1). Classification (NCBI taxonomy): domain Eukaryota; kingdom Metazoa; phylum Arthropoda; class Insecta; order Diptera; family Drosophilidae; genus Drosophila; species Drosophila immigrans. The sequence goes on from OY757143.1 coordinate 8,212,364, forward strand.
GGATGCCACGCCCCTTTCCGCCCCCAAAAGTCTGTAAAAGCCGTAATAATAGACCTAGAGCATTGAATTTTGGTGTGCATAATAATAATTATATTCTTAATGATTCCTGTGAATTTGGTTGAGATCGAATGAAAAACAAGGTTATTAAAGAATCAATTTTATATGCAAAATTCACTTGCAGCTGCCCGCGCTTTGTTTGTTTAGTTGACAGTGTGACCATAACGGTGTTGTGGATTTTTACCCGCTATTTTCAAATATATACAAAAAAACAAGTTTTAGTATATTTGGTATATTTTTTGTTAAAATATCATTTAAGTTTTTTGTTTTTCTCGAAATGGGTTGCGGGTATCATACGGTCGAGCACTCTCGACTGTAGCTTTCTTACTTGTTTTTAATTATATCTTCGCTAAAGAAAATCTGAGACTGTTTGTCATCCTAGATTAATTTGAAAAAACTTTTAATCTAAGGCGGAAGGTTTCCCTATCGAGCAGTCAGTTTCTTTATTTGTCCATTATGCGGTTTTGCAAAAGTATCCTTGACATGCCCCGATAACTTAAGGCTTTGAATCCGAGACGGTAGGCATGCTTGTCAGTTTCTTTTTATACCCGCTACCCATAGGGTTTAAGGGTATTATACGTAGTGAAAACTGAAATTGTATATAACAAGCAGAAGTAAGCATCTCCGACCCCATAAAGTATATGTCGGCACATTGAGACTGCGTAGTTGTGAGTGTGTGTGTGCCAGTGTACGAAGACACCTTTTCAGGTATTTCACCAGAAAATTAATTTTATCATTGTGGAAATGTTGCAACAACCACTAGTTGTGTTGGTATTGGTTATTTCTCATTTGTCGCTTTGAGAACAACTGTTATTGCGGGGCCACAGCGTCTTGTCGCCGAGTGTGGTTCGAAGGCATAAGCAAAGGCGTTGAGACGAACGACGGTTAGTGTACTAAAGTAGTCGCTTGTGCAAATTTCGAAACGCGCTTCGTTTTAATGGCAAACAATCAGAATTCGACATCAGAAGTGGGATCTGGTCATATGCCTCCAACACTAGATGGATATGGCATACTATGATGGAATCACAGAACAAAAACTTAATCGAACCTGTGCGATCAAAAAAAATCCAACTGTACTAGATGCCGGGCAGAACAAATCTGTTCAACTACCCAAATTCAACCCAGACAAATGAGGCGCCAACGTTTCATCGTGGAATACTACTTTTGAAATAATTTTACAAGAAAATGCATTGAAAGGCAGTGCGTGGGTTATGGCTTTAAGTTCAGCTGACTGATGGCGAGAGTCTGGCAGTTTATGCAAGCTGCATGGTTGCCGAACTAACAACGAAATGGCTCCAACTGAAAAACGAATAGATTGCTGTGTCTGTGACCCTTACGTTGTTGGCAAGCTTCGATAACCGATTGCAGCGTTTAAGTTTCACATCAAATGTTCGAGCCAGAGGCGATTTACAGTCCGAATTAAAAGAGTTCACTTTTATTAAAAGAAGAAGCGGCGCTATGGAGCAGCAGTCTGGAACTTATTCTAAAGTGCAAAAACAATCATCGATAGAGTGTAATTTTTGCGGAAAATTGGACCATAAAATATTTGAATTGAATAAAACAAAATCAATTGCGACTTTTGTCAGACATGGCAAACACGATGGTCATCACCGTGAAAAATCAAATGTTACTTGCTACAGTGCGGATAATCGGGTCACATATCTACCAAATGTACAAATAAGGAAGTTGATAAGAACAAGGCTTTCAACCGGGAAAAGCGAGTGGAACAGTGCAGCGTTGCAGTACCAAAGGGATGCCTGAACCATAGAGGCAAAATTTGTGAAATCACCTTCGATTCGGGATCGGAATGCTCGTTGATGAAAAAAAAGCAGAGTACCCAATTTTCTGGTAAAAGATTCACTAATATTGTTATGCTAAAAAGAATAGGCAGTGACGGAATATGTAGTACTGTACAAATATCAAGTAACGTAAAAATGTACGATAATTGTATTGATATTTTGTTTTATGTAATAGGCGATGATGATATGCCAAACGACATTGTACTTGGCCGTGAAATTTTAAATCAGGGTTTTGATATTGTCATTTCATCAAACCAATTTAAAATTTCAAGGACCAAACTAATTAATTTATCTAACGGCAGTAAGCCAGCCGATATTGATACTGAGCTTGAGGGACAAGATAAAATAAAACTACATTTATTGTTGGTAAAATATTCAAATTTGTTTATAACTGGTATCCCAAGTACTAAAGTCAAAATTTGCGAAATGAAAATTAGATTGATTGATCCAACAAAAACTGTACAAAGACGGACATATCGTTGAAGTCTATGCGAGCCCTATATTACGTTCCGCCTGACTTTGTGTTGACTATATAAATTCAAACACTGTCGCCGATAAATACCCTCTACCACTCATACAGGATCAAATCAATAGACTTGGAGGAGTTAATTACTTTACAAGTCTAGATATGGCAAATAGATATTACCAAATTCCATTTCATTCAGACTCTATTGAATCACGGCGTTTGTAACGCCAAATGGGCAGTTCAAGTTCTATGCCATTCCGTCTTTGTTATCGTCTATATGGATGACATCATAATAAATGCCTCAACAAAATGCGAGGCGCTAGAGAGGTAAGTGCTGGTGAAAATTGCAGCGTTGACTGCTCTTCCGCCTCCACATTCAGTTACTTCACTTAGACAATTCATTGGGCTAGCTATTTCCAACAGTTTATTAAGGGATTTCACAATTGATAAAACCGTTATATTTCTTAACTGCAGACAAAAATAAATTTATTTAGACAGGACATGAACAGATGCGGAAAAAGGTCATTGCCACTTTTACCGACAAACCAGTCCTTGTTATTTTTGACCCTATTTACGGTGGCTACGGTGCAATTTTATTACATAAAATTAATAACAAGTCCCAGGTAATAGAATATTAGAGCAAAACTACTTCACCCGCAAAATCAAGATATCACTTGTATGAGTTGGAAACCTTAGCGATATTCTGTATAGAGAAAGGAAAAGAATGGCACATGTTAACTTATTGTTGGCTTTTTTATTGTTAAAAAATTAAAAGAGTTTTCTCTGCCTGAAGATATTGCGAAAACCTATGAAAACCGAGAAATGGCAGAACACGATATTAACCAGTGGTGCCACGAGCTTTCAGATGGTGTGTTATTAACCAAGTTCATGTGTGAATAATGTATTTAGGTTTTGATAAGACATTGGATAAAACTTACGATTTTTACTGGTTTGACAATATGTCAAAATATGTTAAAAAAATTTGTTGACAGCTGAATCACTTGCAAAATGTCAAAATCCACCTCATTAAAAATACAGGCTGAGTTGCATCCAATACAAAAAGTCATTACTCCTTGGCACACTACACACATACATATAACAGGAAAATGAAGTGGCTAGAGTGACCAGGAGTATGTTATTGTTCAGGTAGACGCGTTTACCAAATTTTACTATCTTAGTCATAGTCTCAAATTAGATAGTGAGAGTTGCATAAAAGCCGTTCAATTCGATGTTTCATTGTTTGGAGTATGAAACCGAATAATAGCTGACCAGGAAGTTGTGTTACTGGCGCAAAGTTCAGTCAATTTTGCTCAGATCAAAAAATAAACTTGTATTTGATAGCCACTGGTGCAAGACGAGCTAATGGTCAAGTGGAGCACGTTACAGAATATGTTAACGGCGGTTGAGAGGTTCAGTTGGCAATCAATTGTACAACCAACAGCACTACGAAAGCAAGTCCTTTAAAAATGTTGTTGTTGGGAAAGGTAGCACGTCCATTAAGATTACTTTCACCTAGACATAGAAAATATTATTGATCTGCCAAACGTAAGAGCGTAAGCTGCAAAGGATGTGTTAGCCAGTGCAGCTTAAGATAAAGAACGATTTGATAAAAAAAGGCAAAAGTACTGAGGTACAAAATTTGAGATTTTGTGTTAATTAAAAGCGAAGAAAGACACCAGACCAAGCTAAGTCCGAAATTTAAGGAGCCATTTGAAATAGTAAATGTTCTTGAAGGTGACAGGTACATTTTAAAGTCCTAAACCAATAAAAAAAGTTATAAATATGCACTTGAGGATTTAAGAGGGGCAAGTGCCCGAGGAACTAAATGTGAGCGATGATTGATGAAAGTAATAAAGCCGTTGCAGAAGATGAAGAGAGCGAAAATGCAAATATTGAGAGTATTGAAGTCACAGAACAAAGTGAAGTACACCAACAAGGGTGACAAAGTTGTTCTGTTGGCCAACGAAAACGGCAGAGTACCATAAAATATAATGTAATCACAAGTGCAAAACATACTAATGTTTGTTTTGATCATGGCGTGAGGGGCATTTGATTATGCGACTATAAAGAAGAAGAATGAATAATTAATAATGATGAATGAATGAATAATAATTTATTGTACCCACTACCCATAGGGTAGAAGGGTATTATAACCAACAGAAAATGTATGTAACAGGCAGAAGGAGCCATCTCCGACCCCATAAAGAATATATATTCTTGATCAGTGTCAACAGCCGAGACGATAAAGCCATGTCCGTCTGTCTCTCCGTATCAACACCTAGATCTCAGAGACTATAAGACATAGAGACACCAAATTTGGTACATAGGTTTCTGCATTCCTTACTCAGATCAAGTTTATTTCAAAAGTTGGATGCCACGCCCCCTTCACCTACAATATGCATAAATCTCGAACAAGTCAAGTTTTTTTTATGTAAATCGCGTATAACTCCAAGAGTTCTTTGTGTAATGATGTGTAATTTGGTAAGTTATCTGTGATTAATACTCTTAATATACCTTGTAATTGTGGTAAAAATCGGATAAGTAGAACAAAAGTTATTTGTTAAATTATTTGTTAAAATAGTTGTGCCCAATGCATATGGACGTTTTAAGTGTGTGAATGACCTAGAGATATCAAATTTGGTGACAGTATTCGTGTAGGTCTGACGCAGATCAAGTTTGTTTTAGATTTTTGCCACGCCCCTTTCCGTCGTAATAATGGACCTAGAGCATTGAATTTTAGTATGCATAATAATAATTATAATCTTAATGATTCCTGTGAATTTGGTTGAGATCGAATGAAAAACAAGGGATTAGGTTAGGTTAGGTTGAGCAGACGGCTCGACCGGAGTCGAGAGCACCCAGTGACCAAATGGTCCATTGTGATGTCTGATACGTATTAACTGTAGGAATAGAAGGGATAGGTAGGATTTGTTGGGATATTGGAGGAAAATTCTGATTATTTTATTATGTATGTGTGCTACTGGCCAGTCCTGCTGGGCTGCGGTAGCCTTTGGAACCAACCGGTAGAGTCAAGAAAAATCGCCAAGTTCTCCAGCCGAATATTCCCAAGACTGCCCAGTTCAACGAATAAAGGCTTGCCAAGAAATTGGATCCTCTTTCTAAGAAGTGCAGGGTAGTCGCAGAGAAGATGCTGGACACTCTCGGGCCGATATAACAGTGTCCCGTTAAGACTCCTGTCAGTAACCTTGTCTTGTTCTTTGTAAAGTTTAAGAGCTCGGTTGTTCGCTTAGGGTTGTATCTTGGTTATAGTGCTTTTGACACTTCGCAGTCCAATGATGCTGCCCAGTGTCTCTCAGCCGCCGTTCTCATGGAACAATTAAGTTCCGACAGTACGTGCTGAATAGGTCTCTTGTTATCGTTCGCCGCGAGAGTTTCTGATGACGCTGACCCCAGTCGAGCACACTCATCAGCCGCCTCGTTACCTGGTACCCCAATGTTCTCAGGTCCCCAGACAAGTCTGATGGAGTGTGGTTGGCATAGGTTCAGTGAGACCACTGTGTTTTGGGTTAGGTTACTCTTAATGGTGTTCGATGAGAGTGCTTTTATCGCTGATTGGCTGTCAACGTAGATGGACACGTCCCTCGGGCTCCCGCCCAGTGTTCGTACCAACTTGGTCGCTTGCCAAACAGCGTAAATCTCCGCTTGAAACACACTACACCAGTCAGGAAGACGAAAGGAAAGCGTGGTTGCAAGGTCTTCGGAGAAGACCCCCGATCCAGTGCCTTTTGTCGTTTTTGATTCGTCTGTGTAGATTGACAACTCATATTGCCTCAAAGGAGATTCCTGTTGCCAATCGGATCTGTCAGGGAATTCAGCTGTAAACCTGTCATCCCACTTATGTTCTGGTACCCAGTAGTCGTTCTCAGCCACAGTCAATTCTACTATATGTAAAATGGAGTTGTGACATGCACCGGCCTTAAGGAGGCACTGGGCGTGAAGCCTGACCGCACTCCTTGCTTCCACGTGCTTGAGAAAGACTCCAATGGGTTACAGATTCAAAATTACATCAAGCGCTGCTTGGGGGTAGAACGAATACGTCCTGTTACTCTCAAGTATGCTAGTTTCTGAACTTTGCGGAGATTTTTTAGATAGGAGTCGGTGTGTCCCGCCTTCCCCATACCTTTAGGTCTGACAATTGCTGTGCAGAATCAATGAAGGAAGTACGGTTGCAATCCTCATCATTTACCAAAAGTCTTTTTGCACACAAAGAAGGCTTGTAATGCCTTCTGCATCCTTTCCTGCGAGTTTCTCCTCCAGGAGAGTTTGGAATCCAGGATTGCACCAAGGTTTTTTGCCTCCTTTGATAGCTTGAGCTCTGTTCCTCCCAGTGTCGGGAGCATGAAGCTCGGTATCTTATATCTTCGCGTGAACAGAACTAATTCGGTCTTTTGTGGATTGGCCCCAAGACCGTTGTGTTCTGCCCATCTCAGAGTTTCGCTCAATGCGGCATTCAGTAGCTCACTGACTGTTGGCAGGAATCTGCCAGTTACCATTAGAATCAGGTCGTCCGTATAAGCAGTCACTCTGCATCCCTTATACTTCAGTTTGAGAAGAAGGTCATTTAGGACAATGTTCCATAACAAGGGGGATATCACACCCCCTTGCGAGGTGCCCCTGATTGGTCGTTAATTATTCTTTGGCGAAGCATGTTGCTAAGCCATCGAGTGATTGTTGGGTGTGAGCCTATGTCGACAAGTGTTGCCGTTATAGACTCGATCCTGACATTATTAAAGGCACCCTCTATGTCGAGAAATGCCGCTAACGTAAACTCCTTCCTTTGCAGTGTGCCTTCAATTGTGCTAACCACCTCGTGCAGAGCAGTCTCTACTGATCTACCTTTGAGGTAGGCGTGTTGGGACTTGCTAAAAGTGTGAGGTATTAGCTTACTTCTGAGATGAAGGTCCAGAAGTCTCTCTAGTGTTTTCAATAAAAACGATGAGAGACTTATGGGCCTATAATCTTTTGCTTAGCAGTGATTTATCTTTTCTGCCTTTGGAATGAATGCCACCCTCACTTCTCTCCAGGTTTTTGGAATGTATCCCGTAAGGAGACATCCCCTGAAGATCTCTAATAGCCATTGCGACAGATGTACACATGTCATCTGTAACATGACTGGTCTAGTGTCATCCGGTCTTGCTGATTTGTAGGGGTGGAACGACTTGATAGCCCAGATTATCGTTTCTGCGTCAACAACTTCGTCTATTAGGGCTTGGCTCTTATGAGGCACGTTTTCTTTCGGCTCAGCTTCTAAGCAGCCTGGAAAGTGTGCGTTCATGAGAAGTTGTAGAGATTCCTGACTGTCTTTAGCGAATGTGCCATCCAGGTTGAAAAGCAGCCCCGGTGTGGCTGGATCTATCGCCAACAACCTTCGAAGTCTGGACGCTTCAGTGGCGTTGGTTAGTTCCTCGCAAAATTTAGACCATGAATCTCTTTTTGTCCGTCTAATTTCCTTCTTGAAGGTCTTGAAACTGTGATGGTAGGCATTCCAGTCTACCTGGCAATTTTCGTCTTTAGCTCTATTGTAAAGTCTTCTCGGCCCCGGATACTTTCCGAAGGTGGATCCGAGGCCAGGTATAGATTTGGAGCCTTCCTTCGCTCGCATAGCGTTACCGTCAAGTCCCTGTTGCTATAACTGGAAGAGAAGAGCACATTAAGACCGGTTCTTACAACGATACAGGTTCTGGACTTATCCACAGTTTTGGAACAAGGAGATGGTATCCGCGGGCACCCAAACCACAAACCCTTTCACCTACGATCCAGGCTTCTTGGATGAGAGCCACATCCACCCTCTCCTTGTCCATCCACCATAGTAGGTCTTTGGAAGAAACCCTCGAGTGGTGCAGATTAATCTGCACTACCCGAATTCTCTCCGCTCCACCTAGCATCGATCCTCCCGGATGGGAGGTGGGATCCAGACCTTAATGATCGTTCGCTCAGGAATTTCTTCCACAGGGACGTCGTTAATCATTGCTCGTGGCCACGGAGCTTCCAGCTTCAGCAGTGTGTCTTTGAGGAATCGCAGGTATTCCTCGGGACCACTGGCGACACGCAGGGAGGATTTCTCCTCGCCGTACCCGCCGGTGGTTGCGGTCATACTTCCCACCGACGTTTGGGCTGTAATCCCAAACCGAGTTGACTCCTCAGTATTCGCTTCCATTCGTGAATCCAAGGATTCATGATGCATTTTATACTTGCTGCCAAGTACCTCTGACCATGAACATTAAACACCACTTATTAAAGGAGTTTTTTTAGACGGGATGGTTGGGGATGATTTTACAGGGGTGTAAGGAGAAGAAGGTGAAAAGTTGAGGGCCACCAGATTTATGGACAGACTACGAGTCCGAACAGCGCCTTGAAGGTGTCTTTAATTCATCATAACTAGGCAGTTCTGTACTAGTATCAAATTTACTAGAAACAAGTAAGAAAGCTACAGTCGAGAGTGCTCGACCGTATGATACCCGCAACCCATTTCGAAAGAAAATAAAAAACAGAAATGATATTTTAACAAATGATGTTTGAAAAGGCCTGATGAAACTGGAATTTCAGACGGAACCAAGGAGAACTTCCTAAGGAATGGCACTAAGGATTCCTTTGTCGTTGGCAGTCCATTTTCGTAATGGAAAACCTGACGAGGAAAGAGCCTGCTATAGTTCATGAATTGCCATAGTCGCTTTTTTTTCGTGTGTTCCTACACGTAGGCAGCCTTCGAATTTCGAACTCTTTAAGAGCAGCTCCAGACTCGGACGGAATCTCGGATAGGCTGAAAAGGATTTTCTGCTGACTATTTACTAGGTGCCTCTTGTTCTCAAATCTCTCGTTCAAAGCCGTCTAAGCAAATGCGAGCGGAGACTTGCAACAATGGCTTTCGCATCTCCAACTGTTTTGGCGTTGAGATGAAACAATTTTTGAACTGGAGTTACTCTTGAACTGTTGATGTATTTTGACGTAAACAAGTCGCGAAAGTTCGGCCACCAGGGAACACTACGTAAACTCTCTTACACTGCGTAGCAGGTGTTATATTTTCTTGTTGGACGTTGACGTACATTGTATGCACATTCAAGTGGCCCAAGCGATACCAAGCCAATGCTTGTTACGCGCGGATCCCAATAAACCCTCCTCCCGCCCAACCGACCGAGAGGCGCTGTCGCAGGACGAACGAAACGATTTGCGTTCGGACAGGATAGATTCGGGCATGCAAAAAAAAAAAACGCGGATTGCATAAAATAGAAATTCAGGATCGGACATAAGAAATAAACGGGTGGAATGAAAATTTTTTAATTTATTACTATAAGCTAAATTCGGTCTAATTATTAATTAAATAGGTTAGTAGTAAAGTTTTTAGATTAAAAGCAGTGTTAGCGCTAGAAAATACATGATAAAATCTATTATAGTTATAACATAAAACTCTAAAAGGGTCATGCAATGCAAAATTAGATCTACATAGGGGGAGAGCAAGCGGGATGTAACTACGGGTTAGTCTAGATGGAACGGAAAAGGTTAGTCGCGATATTAACTCTAAAGAGTCAATATCACCATTAATAAGATTAAAAATAAATAAAATGCCAAGCATTATTCTACGGTTAGCTAAAGAAGGTAGGTTAATTAAAAGAAGTCTACTACTATATGACGGCAATCTCACTTCAGCATTCCAGTTCAAGCCACGCAAAGCAAATAGGAGAAATTGTTTTTGAACAGATTCAATGCGATCTTGGTGCACAGAATACTGTGGAGACCATACGCACGAACCATATTCCAGAATCGGACGAACAAGTGATGTATAAAGGGTCTTAGTAATATAAGGGTCATCAAATTCCTTTGACCACCTCTTATTGAAACCGAGTACAGACATAGCTTTATTGACCGTTCTAGAAATGTGGTCTGAAAATTGATGTTTATGATCTTAGAGAATACCTAGATCATCAACAGCAGTAATTCTTTTTAGATCGTTTCCGTTCAGTAAGTAAGAGGCCAAATGTGGATTAACTCTATAGAAGGACATCACAACACATTTAGAAAAGTTTAAATTTAACAAGTTCACTTTGCACTCTGACTGGAAAGAGTCAAGATCTCTCTGCAACTTGATATGGCATGGCCGATCCCTGTACTGCAGGCATATTTTAACATCATCTGCATACATTAGTACGCGAGATTGTGTCAAAACAGTAGGTAGATCATTTATGAACAATGTGAAAAGTAAGGTACCGAGATGGCTACCTTGGGGAACTCCAGAGGTAACTCGGAATGTATTAGAAAGGAAATTATTAAAAGAAACTTTTTGCGTTCTTTGGCTGAGATAGCTTGAAATCCAGCAAATCAAATTATTGGGAAATCCAATTAAGTCAAGCTTATATAACAAAAGAGAATGATTTACTGAGTCAAAGGCTTTACTAAAATCGGTATAGATGACCTCAGTTTGTTCGTTTTTAAGGAAACCCTGGTTAACGAACGAAGAAAGCTCAAGAAGATTAGTAACAGTGGATCTATGTTTCACAAACCCATGCTGGTAGGGGGAAATAATGGAACTACATAAATGTTGTAAATGACTTGTTAATATCTTCTCAAAAACTTTTGGTATAGCAGACAATTTACATATCCCTCTATAGTTTTTGGCGTCAGACTTACTTCCCTTCTTATGGAGAGGAATAATGAAAGATTCCTTCCATAAAGAGGGAAAAGTCGATGACTCAAGTGATAAATCAAATAATTTCAGCAACGGTCTGCATAAAGCCTCGGCTCCGTACCGAAGTACACAGCCAGGAACTCCATCCGGACCGGGCGAAAACACCGGCTTAACCATTTGAAGATATCGAGTCAGAGACTCCTCACTCATTAAGTGACTGAAGATACAATTCGACCGAGAAAGACTGTAAGGATACGGCGCGTTAGAGTAGGAGGAAGAAGAATAAGTAGTTTGAAAAAAAGGAGCAAATAGATCAGCGATCGCCTGACCTGAATTTGCTTTCGAATTTTCGTAAGATAGACAAGGAGGATAAGAGGAAGACTTACGCTTAGTGTTTACAAAATTAAAAAACTTTCTTGGGTTTTCAGAAAAGCTAACCCGACAGCGAGCTAAGTAATTTTTATAACACACAGCGTTAAACTCGATAAAATTAGACCGAGCAATTATATATTGCGAAAAAGTTAAGGTAGAGCCTGAAATTTTAAACTTTTTGTAAAGTCTAGACTTTAGGTTCTTAAGGTTAGAAAGTTGCTTACAAAACCAAGGAGGCTTATTAGACCTATGCGGAAAATAAGAAGGAATACAGGCATCAAAGTAAAGATTTAATTTATTATAGAATAAGTTGACGGCGGCACTTATGTCAGTGCAGGAATACAAATTAGACCAATCAATTCCATTAAGAAGTTGGATTAATTTGGGAAAGTTTGCCTTTCGAAAGCAACGAACTCGATCGGCAGGTATATCAGAATTAGCGAGTACAGATCTGCTGAGTTCGATCCTTAACTCCAGAGTTGGATGATAAGGGTCTTCAGGAGATGTAAGGGGTTCCGATCTAGATAGAACTACGCTGGTAGGTTCAGAGACAAAGCATAGATCTAATTGCCGGCAAAGAGAATTTCGTATATTGTTAATTTGACCCAAAGATAATTCATGTAAACCATCAATAAAGTCATGTCGGTTCGATGGAATAAGAAAACAGAGGTTATCACAAGGATACCAAGCTGTTCCAGGAAGGTTAAAGTCTCCTAGAACAACAACATGATCTTTGTCGGATAACAAGGCAAAAATAGATTTTATTGCTTCCAGGTGATCCTGGTATACAGATAAATCGGACGACGGAGGTATATATGAGCAAGTAAGAAATAAATTTACACCATGAAAATTTACTTTTATTGATAGAAACTCTATATTATTAGGATTATTATAATGTAATGGCTCCGATGAGAAGTTGGAGTCTACTGCAAATAGAACACCACCTCCTCTTCGGGAAGAACGATCTTGCCTGTAAATAGTGTACTTTGACGGAAAAAGTTCGGAATCAGAAATATCCGAACTTAACCAGGTTTCCGAAAACGCAACTACATCAGTAGAAAAAGTGAAACTGTCGACGTATAGCTTACTTATTTTACTACGCAAACCACGCACATTTTGATAGGTTATAAGAAATGATGAGATTAGTTTTTTGAAGATGAAGAAGAAGATTGAGACTGTACAAGTCCATTTGGTAAGAGCCCAATCTGAGTCCGATTTTTAACTTTGGCTTTGAACTCTTTTACCACCAAATGCTCTGGCCAAAAACTTGGTGAGCATATGGTTTCAAAAAGTGAAGGTGGGACATTGATCTTGAAAGATGCAATTTGTCTATCATAAGCAAATTAAAATTTTTCCACTTTTGGATTGGCATTTTTAATTTTGGCTATAATGAAAACCTTTACGTCATCTGACGTGAGATCAGGGGCAAGCCTTGAAACAAAAATCTGTTTCATTGGTGGAACCCCCACAAGTGGTTTAGGAGCCAAAGGAGTAATATTTGGTATATTATCTTTGGAACCTAATAAAGTCGGTGATCCGACAGTTGGAGGAGGTGCGGAAGAAATTTTTTCACTAGGATTCGGCTTGCCTCTACTTCTAGTGACAACCGTGGACATTTCAGACACAACTTCGGCGTTAACTAATGTCGGTGGAGCAGGTTCCCTAATGGGAATGCTTTCCGCAGCGGTTGTTGCTACTGGGGTAGCAAACGAAATTAACTGTGGAACCAACGGAGTAGTGGGTGGGTCAGTCGATGGTAGAGGTAAAAATTTGGATAATTGTAAGTCACAAGAAGTTGATTATTTTCGCTTTGGAGACTCAGCCATAAGTTTCAAACTATTGAACTGAGAATTCAAAGCACTAAACTGATCATTTAACTTATGAAAGCCACCAATCAGATTAATAAAACCGACTCTTGTCTGTCTCATAAACATCCGCATTTCGCACTCAACTTCTCGACATGACTCACAACACCAGTTAAGCCCAGTTCTCTTGGCAATGGCATCTGCAACTAGCCCTGAATAACCTACACACTTTACGTGTACTACGTTATCGCAGAGCCAGCAGGCCATACTGGGTTGCGAAGCCGTGATCTGCTTCTGGCAACTCTTCAGACAACACACAATTTTGCCTTCCATTATAAATGAAAATAAAAAAAAGCAAATTCAAAATTTACAAAATTAAAAAAAATGTACTTTGAAATAGTAGGAACTATGCCCACTGTACAGATTCAAAACAAAATTATCTTAGCAACAACAAAATAGTAGAGCAAGCAGTAAGAGCAGAGAGCGCCACTAACGGAATACTGTCAACTGAAAGTTGTTGAGAGAGTAACCGTCACACTGCGAGCGGGAAGGAAAGCACAAAGAATAGACACGCAAAATCTAATGCTTACCACAACAACAAAACTTTGAACTCAGTTTATGTAGAAATAAACAGAGCTCAAAATAAGCACAAATAAAATCACAATTATGTGATAAAACACTAATAACATGCACTATCACAGGATAGAGACGCGATGTGGCAAACAATTAAAGTAATTACTTTAAAGAAAATGTATTAAACACCGGTTGTTAGATACAAAATAGCGAAAAATTTGCGGGGCGCACAAAGAGTGACAGCGAATGGCTTGCATTGCCTCATTGTCCTGGAAGTTAGCTTCACTTCGACAAAGAGACTAGGTGCATCGTTCACACTCAGACTCGACCTTTACCCAGAGCGAGCAAACTTGATCCAGTCGCACTTTAAGTGTGAAGAGCGAGGTGTCAGGAGCAGACTGGATTCTCGCCTCAAACTGGCACAGCTTGTCGGAAACGGCGAGGAATTCTTGCAGAACCAACTGAATAGTTTTGGTGATCTTTTGACCAATTGCTCTTGTCCGATTAGGACTACTCAGTTGAATTGAAGGCGACTTTCGGCTGGTGGTTTGCGGAGAGAAGTGGCGACGCTGTCTTTTTTACAGGCGCAGAAACCTTCCACGAGAATTTGAGACGGCTGGAGACCCTGCTATAGATTGCTATTGGTTAAAGGATATGGTTTTTCTCTTTTTTGCTTCCAATCCCACAGAGCCGATGTCTTACGGTGTTTCGGGGGCGCCATATGACCGCTCTGTGATTTTGAGTGTACTTAAATATCTGAAAATACCAAAAACTATCGTAAAAAATATACTGCAGAACGAACATAGTGGTTCTTGGAAATGGAAGGCAACGGAAGGGTATTCGGCTATTAATTATTATATAAATTACGTAAATATACCAAACAATGTACCAATAAATATACCAGCACAGAAAATGTTCTTCTGATATCTTGTTTCTCTGGATAAGCAGGATTACCGGTATAGGACTGTAACAACAACAACAAAAACTGGCAAAAACAAGTAAGAAAGCTACAGTCGAGAGTGCTCGACCGTATGATACCCGCAACCCATTTCGAGAGAAAACAAAAAACTTAAATGATATTTTAACAAAAAATATACCGTATATTTGGTATATGGTATATGAAACTTGTTTTTATACCCGCTACCCATAGGGTAGAAGGGTATTATGACTTAGTGCCAACAGAAAATGTATGTAACAGGCAGAAGGAGGCATTTCCGACCCCATAAAGTATATATATTCTTGATCAGCGTCAACAGCCGAGACGATATAGCTATGTCCGTCTGTCCGTCTGTCTGTCCGTATGAACACCTGGATCTCAGAGACTATAAGACATAGAGACACCAAATTTGGCAAAAAGGTTTCTTCATACCCTACGCAGATCAAGTTTATTTCAGAAGTTAGATGCCACGCCCCCTTCGCCCACAATAAGCATTAATCTAGAAAAAGTCAAGTTTTTTTTTAAGTAAATCGCGTATAACTCCAAAAGTTCTTTGTGTAATGATGTATAATTTGGTAAGCCATCTACGCTTGACACTCTTAATATACCCTGTGATTTGGTACAAATCGGATAAGTAGAACAAAAGTTATTCGTGAAATTATTTATTAAAATTGTTGTGCCCAATGCATATGGACGTTTTAAGTGTGGGAATGACCTAGAGATATCAAATTTGGTGACAATTCGTGTAGGTCTTTCGCAGATCAAGTTTGTTTTAGATTTTTGCCACGCCCCTTCCCGCCCCCAAAAACTGTAAAAGCTGTAATAATAGACCTAGAACATTGAATTTTAGTTTGCAATTTAATAATTATAGTCTCCTGTGAATTTGGTTGAGATCGAATGAAAAACAAGGAAGTTATTATTGAATCTTTGTTTGTTTAGTTGACAGTGTGACCATGTCGGTATTTAATGGATTTCTTAAAAATATGTATATACAAAAAAAATAAATTTCAGTATATTCTGAGGTATATTTTTTGTTAAAATATCATTTAAGCTTTTTGTATTCTCTCGAAATGGGTTGCGGGTATCATACGGTCGAGCACTTTCGACTGTAGATTTCTTACTTGTTTAAAAACTAAAATTGCGGCAGAATGGAGTGGGAGGGTTGAGCTCGATTAATCGGTCGACTAAGAGCCACTACCATCACTGCGGGCCGCTTGACTAAATGTATATTGCATGGCATTGAATTTTCCTTAGTAGGCGCTCATGTGATCATATTTAGGTTGTGTGAAAATTGCACCATCGTAGCTTTTATATATATATATCTGGTCACTGTCAACGAACTACTTTATATAAATCGGAGAATTAAAATCGACCCCATGCAAGTCGCTCGATCGTTCGATTTCGTAGCCTTTGTTGCTCATTATTGTCACTTAGATTTCGCACATGGACACCTCACACCACGCTTTAAATCAGAAGGAGGGAGAGAGACCAGACCTATCACGCATACGAAGCCACACACAGCCTCAGTTCGGAAACTGAGATAGTATCTACCAGCACAAGTCATGGTCACACCATAAGATCGAGATGCTGTATTACATACTCTCTGACTGAAGTTTCATTCCACTTTATAATTTTTTTGAATACTTCAGAAAAACTTAGGCAAATAATCTCAATTTCATATAATATTTCATAACTTAACTTGACTTCCATGTTTAACATGTCTCAGGTTATTTTAACATATCTATACTCTTTTATAAACCATTTTTTAATTTACATTTGCAGACAAGAGTTCATTTAAGCATTATCAAATTATAAATTTATCAGTACAGATCATCAAATCGTAATCCAAGATACATAACAAGACTTTTATTAGCCATCGTTTAAATTACCGTCCATCGCCCAACACTTGGCTTCACGAATTCATACAACACATTTCTAAAGCAACCCTCGTCCTTTGCCAATCCCGTGGCGTAACGAAAACTCTTCTGTTTCAACACACTTTTCCTTAAGCCTTTGCTCTTCATAATTTACATCAAGCTCTTCTGGAATTTGCACATCCGGTGACTTTCGCAAACTTTCATGTAGATATTTGTAACGTTTTTTCTTCTGTGTAGCATTTGAAACGTATCGGCCTCCGTCCAAAACCTCTACCACAAATAAGCGACCCCTGAACTTTGTATCTAATTTCGATTGCTGTTTCTCAATGTTTTTAAGCAATACAAAGTCACCCACACAGAACCGAATTACCTCAGCCGTATTTTAATCAAATTTTGTCATTTTATACCCGCTACCCATAGGGTAGAAGGGTATTATAACTTAGTGCCAACAGAAAATGTATGTAACAGGCAGTGTTGCCAATTTGTCCTTTTTGAGGACAGATCTGTCCTTTTTGAAACAGCTTTGACCGCAAAAATTTTGAAACATCCTCTATCCTGAAAAACAGACTTTTTATTTAATTTTGTACATTTTTTCATCCTTTTTGAATAATATTGTTTTTTTTTAAATGTTCATGCAATATGTATAAGTTATTAAATC
This sequence comes from Drosophila immigrans, assembly GCA_963583835.1. Taxonomy (NCBI): domain Eukaryota; kingdom Metazoa; phylum Arthropoda; class Insecta; order Diptera; family Drosophilidae; genus Drosophila; species Drosophila immigrans. Next base: position 8,229,549 of record OY757143.1, read on the forward strand.
TCGTCCTCCAGACCGTCGCCAGTTCCAGGTTACTAGAGAGAGCTTCGTGATCCAGTGAAGATAATGATTAGGATGAGGAATTGTTAGTTCCTGATATGCTAGCCTTGTGGCAGAAGCAATAATAAAAGATGATAATGTTGGGTTGCGGCAATCGGCCAGAGCAATATATTTCAAGACTTTGCTTGTTTGACTCAAATATATGTTAAAACTAAACTTATGAAGCACTAAGTACAGTCATAGCTAAGCGTGGCCAGTGGAAAAGTACTGACCAGCGACTCTCCAATAATTCCGTTAATGCTCGCTCAGCAAAATATATCATAAGCACGAAGTTCTGCATTGCGACATACGATCTGTTGCATGCGCGTGGGTTGCTCTATATGTTTGTGGTGCGAGCATGCGAAAGTAGTTTGATTTTTACTAGCGCGTGACGCTTGTTAACTTATAATCTTTAATCTATTTAAAACTGTGTGGCATATCATATCGAATTTCCGCGATCGATAAACATTTTGAAAGCAGTGCAACCCTGTTTTGTGTTTTGTGTAATCGACATCAAACATATTGAGTTTCTGTTAATTGTGCCTAAAAGTTTCAACATGCCTTCAACAAAATTTCTGTCCTTTTTTTGTAATTTTTTTTCGATCATCTGTCCTTTTTTTGTGTTGAGGCGCTGGCAACACTGGTAACAGGCAGAAGGAGGCATCTCCGACTCCATAAAGTATATATATTCTTGATCAGTGTCAACAGCCGAGACGATATAGCTATGTCCGTCTGTCCGACCGTCCGGATAAACACCTAGATATTAGAGACTATAAGATCTAGAGCTATTATTTTTAACACGGGTTCTGCCTGCACGCATATCAAGTTTGTTTTAGAATTTAGAATTTAGCGCTGACGTTTGAGCCAAATCATGTGATAAACATGGTAAAATAAGTAAGAAAGCTACATTCGGAGTGCTCGATCGTAAGATACCCTCAACCCATTTCGAGAGAAAACAAAAAACTTAAATGATGTTTTAACAAAAAATATACCAAAGAATATACTGAAATTTGTTTTTGTATACACTTGAAAAAAACCTATAACATACCGACATGGTCACACTCTCAACTAAAATCTAAAAGTGATTTTTGCATATAAAATGGATTTTTTAATAACTTCCCTGTTTTTCATTCGATTTCAACCAAAGATTAAGACTATCATTATTATTATGCATACCAAAATTCAATGCTAGGTCTAATATTACGGCTTTTCTAGTTTTTGTGGGGCGGAAAGGGGCGTGGCAAAAATCTAAAACAAACTTGATCTGTGTAAGACCTACACGAATACTGTCACCAAATTTGATATCTCTAGATCATTCACACACTTAAAACGTCCATATGCATTGGGCACAACTATTTTGAAAAATAACTTTTGTTCTACTATTTACATTTTCTGTTGGTACTAAGTTATAATAACCTTCTACCCTATGGGTATCGGGTATAATTACTTAATAAAACAAGTAAATTGAAGTTTAATATTAAATTTGGATTTCCCTTTGTATACGGAATTTGTATATGTGTATTAGTATTTTTTTATTTAGCTATTCTTATTTGTATTAGTATAGATTACAAAAAAAGATGAAATTATAAAGCCGATAGTGTAAAAATAATTAGCAAGAAGTACGAAAATCCATAAAACACACAATACAATTTTTGCCTCGAATCATATGTCTCTTTCTACGCATTCAATTTTCGCGTGTGCTTGCGATAGGCATCAATACATTTACGGATACAAAAAATATCCGCTCACGATCTACACTTGTGCTACAAATACCAAATAGCAAATGTTACGCACAGAACGAGTTCCAAATTCTACCCACCCGTGAATACTCAGTCATGCCAGACACTTACTCGAAAATACTCATGAGGATTTTCCCTAGACTTGCTAAGATGTCCTTCTGTATGAAATAGTAACTGATGATCCTAGAAATTTTCGAGGCTCTACGCATCTCACATGAATGAGTCAAATATTTTTTTTAACAATTAATTTTATATGAAAAAAAAATTTTTAAAACAAAAATAATTTTATTTAAAAAAACATTTAAACTTATATTTCAAATGCATTTTGTTAAAAAGATTACGGATAAAAAAAATCACTATTTGTAAATGGCAAAAATTTCACAAGCTGAACTGTAGCATGTCCGACACGCGGACGCACGCATTAACCACTACGGTATCAGACTACTTGGTGCGTGATATTCTTATAAGAATAAAGTGGGTTCACAACTTATTGTTTGTGTTTTCTTAGCATTTGCTGCAAAATTTGGAGCTAACTTTAGGTAAATTTTTGTTAAAAAAATATTAACTTTTGGTTTTTTGACAATTTTTAAAATAATTGTAATAAGCCTTAGCTTGTCGTGCTAGAAATCAATTAATAATAAAATAAATATTTTAGGTCTTAGTAAGTATACCTTTGTGTTGTCAATTCTTCTTTTGATGGAGTGTGATCGATGTTGGTTGATGAGTAATAAGGATAGAAACATGCATGAGCGTCCTTTAAAAGACGAGAACTGCTGGAAACTCGCGTGAGGACTCTCGCGAGATGATTTGGATGTACTGATAGCCTGTCGTAGAACTTTGTTATGATTTGTGCTAACTCTTCTCTGACGAGTGGTATGTGAAGGTCCTTGTGAATGTTTTCATTCCGAACGTACCACGGTGCCCCGTTGATGGTTCGGAGAATTTTTGATTGAGTTCGTTGCATTATATCCACACTGCTGTTGCTGTCATTCCCCCACAACTGAGAGCCGTACATCCAGATTGGTTTCAAAACGGTGTTATTAAAAAGTACCTTGTAGTCCAAGCTAAGGGGCGAGCGGCTATTGATAAGCCAGTGGAGGCTTTTGGCGTTGAGCTTTAAATGTGTTCTTTTGGCTTCAATGTGGCTGCGCCAAGTAAGCCGTCTATCGAGGTGTACGCCAAGATATGTTACTACATTTGCTATCGGAATCACTGTGTTATTTAGAATAAGTGGAGTCTTGCCTGTTAAGAGTGAACGTTACGTGTTTGCATTTTTGTTCGTTAACTTTGATTCGCCAGTCGGATAGCCATTTCTCCACTGTCACCAGGTGTATAGCAAGTTGCGCCGTTGCTTGCTTGGGGCATCTCGAGCGGCTTAGGATAGCTGTGTCATCAGCAAAAGTGGATGTGGTTAGTTTCCTGCTCGTTGGAATGTCCGCAGTGTAGATAAGGTAAAGTGTTGGTCCAAGCACGCTGCCTTGAGGAACTCCGGCTCTAATGATGTAGTCATCGAACATGGCAGAATTACATATTACTGAGAATTTCCTGTTGTAAAGGTATGACTTCAGAAGTTTGTGAATGGTGGTTGGGAGCATTTTTGTAATTTTGTGCATTAAACCTTCTAACCATACTCTATTGAAAGCTTGTGATACGTCCAGAAATATCGCAGTGCAGTACTCCCTTTGTTCGAATGCATTTCGGATTTCTGATGTTATGCTGTTGACTTGCTCAATGGTTCCGTGTTTTTCTCGAAAACCGAATTGATGAGTCGGGATTTTGTTGTGTACTCTGAGATATGGGGTAATGTGTGCCAAGAAGCATTTTTCAAAGACTTTTGATAAACACGTTAGTAAACTAATTGGTCTATATGATGAAGCAATTGTGCGGTCTTTGCCAGGTTTTGGTATCATTATAATGATCGACTTTTTCCATCTCTCTGGGAAGTGTCCATATCTCGTTATTGCATTGAAGAGTTGGCAAATAGCTCGAACAGCACAGAAAGGAAGTTCAATAATCATTTTTGGTGATATTAGGTCGCATCCTGGAGATTTTTTTGGGTTGAGTTGTTCGTTTATGATTTTGAGTAACTCATGTGGCCTAAATACAATAGGTTCATACGTTGATGTGTCGATATCTGATGTTGCTGGTAGTAGGATCCCGTTTAATGATGTATTGGGCTGAAATACATTTTGAAGATGCTCTGCAAATCTGTCGGCTCTTTCTTCGTCGCTGCGAGCCCAGTTGTGGATGTCCTTATTGGCATTGCAGATTCGATTGGTACGCAGAGAAATGTGTGTGCTCTCCAAAGTGGGAACTTGGAGCTCATTGGGGATAACTGCTCTATGTAATGTTTTTGGGACTTTTCTTCTTCATGACGTAATGCAGCTGAGAGCTTCCGTGTAGCGTCTTTTAACCTTTGTTTTGCGGATGGTGATCTGTTGGATTGCCATTCTCGCCGTGAGCGTTGCTTTGCTAGAACAAGCTGCTCTATTTCAACGTTCGTGTATCTTTGATTGTACGATGTTTTTTGCGTTTGTGGAGTTGACATGCGAGCTGCTGCGACCAAGACGGATTCAAGAGTGTTTGTGGATAAGTTGATATCAGCTTCGTCATTCAAACGTGGATTCAACTCAATATGCGAGCTTACATAATTTTTGTACTAAAGCCAATTGGTTTTATTCGTTGTTAATCTGAATGGTTTATCTACCGCAACTGGATGTAGATTTAGTTGAAGAAGTACCGGCGAGTGATCAGACGATAGATCTGATAAGGAGTTGGCACTTATCAGGTTGCGAGGAATGTTTTTTGTGACTGCAAAATCTATCAAGTCTGGCAGTTTTCTAGGATCTGTTGGCCAATATGTAGGTGTGTGTCACCTGGGACACAGTCTAGCTTGTTGCTTGCTTTTATTATTGCATTGTACAACTGCCTACCCTTTGGAGTCACAAGTCGAGGTCCCCAGTGCGTATGCTTGTCATTAAAGTCTCCTGCTGCTATAAATTATTCTCTCAGAGAGTTGAAATAGTCCATGAATTGGGAGTCGGATATTGTAAACCGAGGAGGACAGTATACGGCGGCAAGCTTTAAAGATCGGGAATCCATTTGTACATCTCTAGATGTAGCTTGCATGAAGTTAGTGGCGAAGCTATTGTGGAAGCAGTGCTTGATGCGATTTCTAATCAGAATCCCAGTGCCTCCATGTGCTTTCCCGTCTGGGTTATTCGTGTTGTAGAAGAAGTAGCATGGAATTTGGAAATTATATTTATTTGTTAGATGAGTTTCTGCGAGTAGCATTACATCGATATGGTTATTATTAGGGAATTGAGTTAGCTCGAGTTTGCGCTGTGAGACGCCGTTGGCGTTCCACAGTGATATACGGAGTGGAGCCATTGATTACTTAGTCTGTTTTTGAGCAACAAGCAGCTCGATCAAAACGTTCTGGTTTCGCATAAGATCTTGCATAGTTGTCTGCATGAATGACATGAACTCCATCATACTTTGTTGAAGATTTCATATCAATGTTCCAATTTTGTTCGTAGACTGTTCTTCTGGTTGATGAGGGGAAACTGATGATCGTGGATTGGTGGGAGCGGTACTTTTAAGGCCCAATTTTAGAGCAGTTGCAAAGCTTGCGGATTTGTCGGTGAACTCATAATTGGCTAAAGATTTAACAGCTGTTGGGGGGAAGACATCACGTGTAGATTTCATAGGTGGTGTATGTGAGCGAGCAGTGGTCACTCTTTGGTGTGTACGACTTTTCAGTTCCTTGTAGACTGGACAGCCCCTGTAGTTAGCCGTATGGTTGCCTCCGCAGTTTCCACACTTTTTGCTGCTGGGATCCTCATTATTTTTTGGGCATTTGTGGGAGTCATGAAGGTCTCCACAAGCAACGCATACAGGACGAAGCGTGCAATAAGACCTTGTGTGGCCATATTCCTGACAATTATTACACTGCACCGGTCCATTTCTTTTATGCGGCTCTTCGACCGTAATTCTGCGGTGTAGTAGGAACTGGAGAGTAAAAATTGGATGCACTTCATTTTTTTCAGAGGCTTGGTTTTGGTTTCGGGTTCGAGTTCTACCTTGAAAAGAGGTTGAGGCTTTCTTTCTCTATTCAAAATGTTAATAACATTTTTTACGTTAAAACCTTTCTCCTTCAATGCGCTTGTAACTTCAGCTGGTGTTACTTCCGGCTCAATACCTTTTAGTACTACTTGCTGGCCTTTACTGCTTTTTAATTGGTCCGAGTAGAAGTTTTTATTATTGTCGTAGTTTATTTCCATATTAGTCTGAACTTTTGTTTCGTGACTATTTCCCTTTGTTAATGGAATTAGCCCTGCCTTGCGATGTTGGATTGAGTTCATTACTCGGGCTTGGGGTTATTGATCGCAGTTGGTTAGTTTTTGTTGGGTTTGCGGTCGCGTTGTCTTGCATTGACACGATTGAATGGTATGCGTTGTTACGTTGCAAAGTCGAATTGTCGAAGCTGTCGAATTCACTCATAGCTTAATGATTTTCTAGTTGTTATTTAGACAAAAAGTACGAAGTTCATCGCACTAAGCGTCTTTTCGCCCGCTGTGTATTTTTGTTTAGAGCTTGCACTGCACAATGCTTTGTTTTTATTTAATTTTCGTTGCACGTCTGCACTCGCCGACGTTCGCGATTTGATTTACCGAAAATTAAAATTTTTAAGATTTTTATTTGTCTTACCAAAGTGGGATATTCGATAAGTTGTAAACGATTTGTAAGGATTCTTGAAAGTTTTTAGTGAATATGCCATCCAGGTCTTAAAGCAAACCCGTTGTGGGAGGATATTTCGCCAGCAACCTTTGAAGTCTGGACGATTTAGTGGTGATAATTAGACTTTCGAAGTATAAAGCCCATGAATCTATTTTTCTAAATAGCCATTCCTTTTGGAGTTATACGCGATTTACATACAAAAAAACTTGACTTTTTCTAGATTAATGCTTATTGTGGGCGAAGGGGGCGTGGCATCCAACTTTTGAAATAAACTTGATCTGCGTAGGGTATGATGGAACCTTTTTGCCAAATTTGGTGTCTCTATGTCTTATAGTCTCTGAGATCCAGGTGTTCATACAGACAGACAGACGGACTGACGGACAGACAGACAGACGGACATAGCTATATCGTCTCGGCTATTGACACTGATCAAGAATATATATACTTTATAGGGTCGGAGATGCCTCCTTCTGCCTGTTACATACATTTTCTGTTGGCACTAAGTTATAATACCCTTCTACCCTATGGGTAGCGGGTATAAAAAGGGTGCATAAAACACGAAAAGCGAAAAATAAAATAAAATTGAACAAAGTAACAAAAATGAAACAAAGTGGTGACAGTATTCGTGTAGGTCTTACGCAGATCAAGTTTGTTTTAGATTTTTGCCACGCCCCTTTCCGCCCCCAAAAACTGTAAAAGCCGTAATAATAGACCTACAGCATTGAATTTCGGTATGCATAATAACAATGATAGTCTGAATAACTCCTGTGGTTGGTTGAGATCGAAGAAAAAACGAGGAAGTTATTAATGAATCAATTTTATATGCAAAATTCAGTTGCAGCTGCTCGCGCTTTGTTTGTTTAGTTGACAGAGTGACCATGTCGGTATTTCATGGATTTTAAAAAAATATGTATACACAAAAAAAACAAATTTCAGTATATTCTGAGGTATATTTTTTGTTAAAATATCATTTAAGCTTTTCGTTTCTCTCGAAATGGGTTGCGGGTATCATACGGTCTGTAGCTTTCTTACTTGTTATCTTTAAAATTTACAAATGCAAGATATCTTCATAAATAGTCACAGAAGTCATGAGATCTTACGCATTTTAGTCAAGCAGGAGCCGGTCTTGAATATATACTATATAAACGCATAAAGCCTGATAAAAAAAATTGACGACGTAATAGCAGCAGCCATATTGGATGCATATACAGGCCTAACCCGAGTATCGACTATAGTAAGCTAATTGAAAAAATCTCGACTATTTCCTTAAATTATACTGATATAATTTTGACTGGAGATTTTAACTGTGATATATTAAATGACAGAAATATAGTCTTAGCAATGGAGTCCCTAGACTTACGTCTAATAAATACAACCCAGCCCACTCACCAAAAAGTACCTGAGATACCCTTCTTGACTTATTCTTCGTGAATAAGATGAGTAAGATCATGCTTGTGTTATTGAGTCATGAGTAAGATACTTACATATAGCCAGGTAACTGATCCTGAATACTCAAAACATGATCTCATATTCTTAAAGTATCAATTTGATCCTAAGCATTCTCACCATTACATAGACTACAGGGATTTTAATCATATCGACTACGAGAACCTTGAAAATGACTTGAACCCAATTAACTGGAATGAATTTTATAACTACGGCTCAGTGGACAGGCAATTAGAACTTTTACTCGCGAATTAATCCTACCTTTACAATAACATCCCATAAGACGTGAATTAATTAAGTAGTCTGATGAAGAATGGGACATTTGGATATTAATTTGTCTGCATAACGAAGCCTTTAAAAGGTGGACACTTTACATGATACACTTACATTATCAGGATTTTAAAAGACTTCGAAAAGAAACTGTGACTTTTTCCACATGCACTCCATATTTTCACATATGACCAGGTCCCGTTTTCCTGCTTCTACATGAATATATGGGCCACGGTAAAATTTGAGGGTGGCCGCTCCCACGTAAATCTGCAGATCGTATGTAAGCAAACATCAGTGGACAGTTTAAAAATACACCACGAGCAAATAAATAATTCAAATCGATAACAAACATAGGCCACCGTAAAGTTTGAATATTTTGTTGAACTTTTGGGTGACGTACATGGCAAAATTTGACAAGATGCGGCATTGCCGTCACATCTAATTTAGATCTTCAAGCCTTGGCGCGCTTTGGTGGTGTGGGGAGCTTAGTTTTGGCTTCACCTCGATACACTATCGCGTGAGTGATAAAATATCTTTAAGCCTTTAATTACATCAGCAATTCATCGAAGGTTTAACCCAAAATCGATATTTTATTGAGAAACCATCGATCAGCACCGAAAAAATTCCATCTCTATCCCAAAAAAATTGTATTACATTTTTAAGCAGCTCTTGAAGATATATAATTATTTCGCCAAATGTCTCCTTAGTGGGCGTCTAGATATTCATATCTACGGTGTGTTAAAATTGCTGCATCGTAAGTTTTAGCATTTGATTTTTGTCTGGGTGCACAATCTACTATTTCGTTAATTTTTGTGAAGAATCAGACTCCACCTTCAATTATTCAGCATTATTTAGGAATTTAAACAAGAAATACGATAATGTAATTTTTTTCCCGAGTTAACAGTGTGTAATTTTTGTTGAAACGGTTAAATTGTTTATAACAATCACTACTTTCAAAGTCTGAGTCTTCATAGAAATGAACAAAAAAGTAAAAGATAAATACTTCATAAATATGTACATATGTATGCTGCAAAATCAATACTCTATAAACCAACCCAATGCCGAAAAAGTAAATATTTTAATAATTTTGAAAAGTTATATTTTGTAAAACTTTCAAGATTATATAAATCTTTAGACACGTGTTTGTTTATTTAACCAAAACAAAGTAAACAAGTTAGAGTCATTTTAAAAAAGTGAACTTGGAATTTTTATAAAATCCGAGCGATTTGCTAAAGAATGACCCAAAAGCATAGCTCGCGCCAGTGTTGCCAGCGCCTCAACACAAAAAAAGGACAGATGATCGAAAAAAAATGACAAAAAAAGGACAGAAATTTTGTTGAAGGCAAGTTGAAACTTTTAGGCACAATTAACAGATACTCAATATGTTTGATGTCGATTACACAAAACAGGGTTGCACTGCTTTCAAAAATGTTTATCGATCGCGGAAATTCGATATGAAAGCGATGCCACACAGTTTTAAATAGATTAAAGATTATAAGTTAACAAGCGTCACGCGCTAGTAAAAATCAAACTACTTTCGCATGCTCGCACCACAAACATATAGAGCAACCCACGCGCATGCAACAGATCGTATGTCGCAATGCAGAACTTCGTGCTTATGATATATTTTGCTGAGCGAGCATTAACGGAATTATTGGAGAGTCGCTGGTCAGTACTTTTCTACTGGCCACGCTTCTATGACTGTACTTCTTAGTGCTTCATAAGAACCAAACGACCCAAAAGAAAGAAAACATGTAAGTGAGCTCTTAGTGTTTCTTGACTTATAAATCAATCAATAAAGAGATAAATTCGCAAGTGCATTGTAGAACTAAGTTTTGAATATGTGCTAAAAAGAAAATCGAAGAAATAAGAAGATTATCTTGTTTCTGGCCGCTGAACAATATCGTGTGTTAATAAGTGCTTGCGTTTATGCCCATGAGTTGGACATATAGAGAAATTAAACGGGAAGTTGATAGTGACGATAGTGAAGAAGCAGGTTTCCGCCCTCAACAGTTACAAATACCAATACAGAAATGGATGCCGAGCAATTGCAAGCATTTGTGAACGGCACAGTCAATGCCGCGTTGGCTGAACAAGAGCAACGTTTAAGGCGGCAGTTTGAAGAGCAGCTGAACGCAGTCAAATCGCAAATTAACGCGCTGCAGATAGGCGCTCCAAATATTGAAGTTTTCGAAAAAGTGACTATAGACGTAAATGTCAAGTGCGATGTGAGACTTGATATTGTAAAGTCTGTACCAAATTTTGACGGGGTACAAAGCGATTATGTGTCTTGGAGGCAAGCTGCCTTGGACGCATATGAGATATTCAGGCGTTACAAGGGAAGCGAGGCGCATTATGAGGCCGTCGCTATCCTTCGCAACAAAGTATGCGGAACGGCCAGGGCAGTCCTGACGTCCCATAATACTGTGCTAAATATCGAACAGTAGGCAGGCACAGCGTCAGCAACCAAAGCCTAACAAAGGCCAAGAAAGAAATCCCCACTACATAGGGAAGCAAGCTCAAAATAAGGCTCAAGAGAACCCCAAAGACAATCAGACAAGTCAGCCTCAGCCTATGGAGGTCGACCCATCAGTACCACACTTTCGGCAGCCAACCAATTAGGGCAAGGCTCAGAGCGCCGAAATGTGGTAGGAGTGCAGAAAAGACAGAACACGTCGGAGCGCGTGTCTGGTCAGAGGCGCCAACGAGCTGATAATATAACTCAACGAAGCGCTGATAATGGGCAACAATATGCGGGTGCAGCTGAAGCAGCAGCCGCTGATATCGAAGACGAGGTCGATTTTCCTGATGGAGCCGGTATGCTCAATTTTTTAGGGGACGCTCCCAACTGTCGTTCGATGAACGAAATCTAAAATCTAAATCTAAAAATTCTGATAGATACCGGGGCGGCAAAGAATTACGTGAGACCCGTAAAGGAGTTGAAAAACGTAACTATTGTCGATACCCCATTCATTGTGAACTCCATACATGGATCCAGTGAAATAAACAGGAAATGTTCAATGAAAATTCTTGGACGCAGTGCATCTTTCTTCATTTTGGATAACCTCGACGCATTCGATGCCATCATAGGTTTCGATCTGCTAACGCAGGCAGGGGCCACATTGAATCTGAAGAACAATTGTTTAAGTTACGAAAACAAGAGCGAGCCACTGAAATTCCACTTATGTGACAATGTAAATTTCATAAAAGTCGGTGTAGTAGTAGTAATCGTAAAAGATGAGTTCAGGCAGATGATAGTAAAAAGAATAAAGGCATCTTCGACCTCTAACGAGGCGTTGCCATTCAATACATCAGTTATTGCCACAATTCGAACCGAGGATCAGGTATATTCAAAGCTCTACCCATACCCAAATGGTGTGTCGGATTTCGTCAACAACGAAATCTCGCAACTATTGGAAGGCGGTATCATCAGACCGTCAAGATCTGCGTACAACAGCCCAGCCTGGGTTGTCGACAAAAAAGGATTTGATGCCGAAGGCAACAAAAACAAACGACTCGTAATTGACTTTAGAAAGTTGAACGATCGTACGGTTGCCGACCGCTATCCGATGCCAAGCATCCCAATGATTCTAGCGAATCTGGGTAAGGCGAAATTTTTCACAACTCTCGACTTAAAGAGCGGGTATCATCAGATATACCTAGCAGAAAAGGACCGAGAAAAAACATTGTTCTCTGTGAACGGTGGCAAATATGAATTCTGCCGATTGCCCTTTGGATTGAAGAATGCTGGAAGCATTTTTCAAAGAGCAATTGATGACGTCCTTAGGGAACAGATAGGGAAATGTTGCTACGTCTTTGTTGATGACGTAATAATATTTTCAGAAAACGAACATCACCATGTTCGACATATTGACATAATATTACATCGCCTACTCGAAGCCAACATGAGAGTAGCAAAAGAGAAAACCCAGTTTTTCAAGGATAGTGTTGAGTACCTCGGCTTTATCGTGACCAGAGACAGGGCCAAAACGGACCCTGAAAAGGTCAAAGCGATTCAAGAGTATGTCGAACCGGCGATTTTATACTCACTGAGATCATTTCTGGGCCTAGCTAGCTATTATAGAGCGTTCGTGATGGACTTCGCCTCGATAGCTAGACCATTAACTAACATATTGAAAGGCAAAAATGGGTCTGTAAGTAAACACATGTCGAGGAAGATTTCGATAGAGTTCGACGACATACAGCGTGACGCATTCGAACGACTAAGAAACATTTTGGCATCAGAAGATGTCATATTAATGTACCCTGATTTAAAAAAACCCTTTGACCTAACCACTGACGCTTCCGCAAGTGGTATTGGAGCAGTGCTATCCCAAGAAGGGAGGCCAATTACGATGATCTCACGCACGTTAAAACAGAGTGAGACTCATTATGCTACCAATGAAAGGGAACTTCTAGCGATCGTGTGGGCACTCGGTAAATTGCAGAATTATCTGTATGGTACCAGAGAATTGCGCATTTACGCGGATCACCAGCCACTCACTTTTGCAGTGTCTGAAAAAAACACTAACGCAAAAATTAAGAGATGGAAAGCATTTATAGCAGGAAAAGACAACCTCGTAGCCGACGCATTGTCACGTCAGAACATAAACGCTTTGCATAACGAGCCCAAGTCTGACGTAGCTACCATACACAGTGAAGAGTCGCTAACTTCGACAATTCAGACAATCGACCAACCTATAAATGGTTTTAGAAACCAGATGGTCCTAGAAGAAGCGCGCTATGCGTTACTCCAACAAATCATTATGTTTGGCAGTTTCCTGATGGAGCCGGTATGCTCAATTTTTTAGGGGACGCTCCCAACTGTCGTTCGATGAACGAAATCTAAAATCTAAATCTAAAAATTCTGATAGATACCGGGGCGGCAAAGAATTACGTGAGACCCGTAAAGGAGTTGAAAAACGTAACTATTGTCGATACCCCATTCATTGTGAACTCCATACATGGACCAACCTATAAATGGTTTTAGAAACCAGATGGTCCTAGAAGAAGCGCGCTATGCGTTACACCAAAAAATCATTATGTTTGGAAGCAAGATGGGCCACATAATACATTTTACGGACAAATATCACCTAATCGACACGTTAAAAACTGCCGTCAACCCAGATGTTGTTAACGCAATTCATTTTGACTTACCAACATTGGCTACTGTGCAGCATGAGTTAGTCATCTTGTTCCCTTCAACGAAGTTTCGCCACTGCAAAAGCATTGTGGCGGAAATCATCAACAAGGATGAGCAGGTGGAGATTGTCATCACCGAACACAATCGAGCACACAGGGCCATACCGGAAAATGTAAAACAGATCCAGAGGGATTACTACTTTCCAAAGATGACCAAAATAGCTAACGAAGTAGTGCTAAACTGCAAAATATGCACCAAGGGTAAATATGACAGGCACCCGAGGAAGCAAGAACTTGGCGAAACGCCCATCCCAACTCGCGTAGGCGAAATACAAAAAACTGTTTTTGACTTGCATTGACAAGTTTTCAAAGTTCGCAGTTGTGCAGCCGGTGCTGTCCAGGGCAATAGCGGACGTAACCAGCCCTATTCTACAAGCACTTAACGTTTTCCCAAACACGAAAACAATTTACTGCGACAACGAGGCGTCTTTCAATTCAGAGACAATCACCTGATTGCTAAAAAATCAATTCAACATTGATCTGGTCAATGCACCCCCTCTTCATAGCTGCTCTAACGGGCAAGTGGAACGATTCCACAGTACTCTAATCGCGATTGCAAGATGTCTCAAAATCGATAAAAAGATCTGCGACACAACTCAAGCAATTCTCAGAGCGGTTATTGCATATAACAGAAGCCTGCATTCAGTGACCAAATAGAGGCCACTGGACGTTATTCATGCAGTCGCAGACGAATTGCACCAAACTATCAGAAATAAGATAGTAAAAGCCCAGCATGATCAGTTACGTAGATGTAACCCGGATGGGCAGAACAGGGTTTTCGATGTAGGCGAAACCGTCTATGTCAAAAGCAATAAACGACTAGGCAATAAGCTGTCACCTTTATGCTCCGAAGAAAAGGTACAAGCTGATCTAGGAACAACCGTTCGTTAGAGGGAGTTTGGTCCATAAGGACAACCTTAAGTAGCTTCCAATCAGTAAACCTAATGAAATCTAATACTTACAGGTCCATGATGGTAGCTCTGAACTTGTTAACATTGTTAACAGCGACACAATCTCGGATTACCGACTTCTCGAATGCGAATTACATTCCCATCATCGACGGTAATATTCTTGTACGGGAAGACACTCAAGTAGCTTAAGTAATTTCTTTAAGATAGTAGACGATACCAAAAAAATGTCCGAGTTATTCTCACAATCGCACATGCGAAAATTGTTAGAAATAGATATAGAACACATTGAAACACTTTTGTCCGCTCTAACAATTCACCACAGAATAGCTAGGAGCTTAGATTTCCTAGGCACAGCGTTAAAAATTGTAGCCGGAACCCCGGACGCTGCTGACCTAGAGTGAATAAAGGTAACAGAGACACAGTTGATAAATTCGAACAACAGACAAGTACTAATTAACACAGAAACTCAAAAGCAAATCAACAAACTCAACGGATGCAGTAAGCAAGATAATCCAAGCCAAAAAAAGGCGAATTCTTAGATCCTCCAAATTTATTCGAAACTCTTATGACTCGTAATAGAATGCTTATCACTGAAATTCAAAACTTGATACTTACAATCACACTTGCAAAAGCCGATATAATAAATCCTACAATTTTTGACACAAATGATTTAATGTCAATTTTCACTGAACAGCTCACAGAAGTCCCAACAGTAAATCTTATGGAAGTATCTCAAATGAAAATATTACAATCCGACAATGAAATACACATGTTAGTTAAGAACCCTAAAATTAAGAAATCATGTAAAATCTTACATAGCATAGTCGCCGAGTGTGACGATGGAATCATTGCTGTCAACAACTGCGAGCGCACTAACTACGCAACGTTGTGCAAGATAGCAACGCAAGAGAGCTGCGCCCGCGAAATACATTCCGGAGGATTGGCCAACTGCCGCACGAAACAGTGCCACCTATTACTGATTACGCTGGTGGACGAGGGAATGATCGTCATTAATGAACAACGTGCTAAAGTCAGCATCGAGGGTGGCCCTGTTGTGTCTCTGGAAGGAACACACCTTGTCACGTTCGAACGTGAAGCGGTGATCAACAACACCATGTACGTGAACCACAACGCCTATATGCAGAAGACGCCTAGCAATCCTGCCTCTCCACTCCTCAATATCACTGGACATGACCAAATCCTCAGCCTATTGTCACTAAACCGGATGTACGAACAAAATATTAATTTCATCCAGCAACTAAGAGAAAGGGTCGAGTCAGGAATCTGTCTGGTTCCTTATTGGAGTTGGCGTCAGCATTGTTTTTTGCGGAGCAGTTGTCATTCAACAATACTGCCACAGGAGACGTGTCTCTTTAAAACTAAAACGAGCCATCGCCCAACTTGACGGTACCGAGGACGGGCACGATCTTGTCGGGGGAGTAGTAAACAAGCGTCACGCGCTAGTAAATATCAAACTACCTTCGTATGCACCACAAACATATAGAGCAACCCACGCGCATGCAACAGATCGTATGTCGCAATGCAGAACTTCGTGCTTATAACATATTTTGCTGAGCGAGCATTAACGGAATTATTGGAGAGTCGCTGGTCAGTACTTTTCCACTGGCCACGCTTAGCTATGACTGTACTTCTTAGTGCTTCATAAGTTTAGTTTTAACATATATTTGAGTCAAACAAGCAAAGTCTTGAAATATATTGCTCTGGCCGATTGCCGCAACCCAACATTATCATCTTTTATTATTGCTTCTGCCACAAGGCTAGCATATCAGGAACTAACAATTCCTCATCCTAATCATCATCTTCACTGGATCACGAAGCTCTCTCTAGTAACCTGGAACTGGCGACGGTCTGGAGGACGAGATTTAATAACTTATACATATTGCATGAACATTTAAAAAAAAAACAATATTTTTGAAAAAGGATGAAAAAATGTTCAAAATTAAATAAAAAGTCTGTTTTTCAGGATAGAGGATGTTTCAAAATTTTTGCGGACAAAGCTGTTTCAAAAAGGACAGATCTGTCCTCAAAAAGGACAAATTGGCAACACTGTTGCGAGCACAACCGAAAAACTACATACTCTCTCGCTCTCGCTCTGAGCAAGAGACTTGCTGTTTTTTTTTTATGTTTTCTGTTGAGCGCTTTTCGTTGAGCTCTTTGTTTTTCGGTCTTTCTATGAGCAGTGCGTAAAGAGCGGAACGAGAAACGCTCACACAGCGAGTCAGCAAAAGACCGATTGACCGAAAAACTCAACGCAAACGGTCTTCACATTTACTTTCGTTGTTGTGAAAATGAAATAATATAATTTGTTCAATAGAACAGTTTAAATTTATTTTCAAATATTTTTGTTAACAAGTTCCATTTCGATTCCATATTCCATATAATAAAAAAAAATTCCGAAAATGTTTTTAAATTTTTTTGCATTAAAAATGCCCATATATATTTTTAACGTATAGAAGGGTATTATGACTTAGTGCCAACAGAAAATGTATGTAACAGGCAAAAGGAGGCATCTCCGACCACATAAACTATATATATTCTTGATCAGTGTCAACAGCCGAGACGATATAGCCATGTCCGTCTGTCCGTCTGTATGAACACCTAGATCTCAGAGACTATAAGAGCTAGAGCTACCAAATTTAGGGACAGTACTCCTATAGGTCCTACGCAGATCAAGTTTATTTCAAAAGTAATAATAGACCTAGTGCATTGAATTTTGGTATGCATAATAATAATTATATTCTCAATGATTCCTGTGAATTTGGTTAAGATCGAATGAAAAACAAGGAAGTTATTAAAGAATCAATTTTATATTCAAAATTCACTTGCAGCTGCCCGCGCTTTGTTTGTTTAGTTGACAGTGTGACCATAACGGTGTTGTGGATTTTTACCCGCTATTTTCAAATATATACAAAAAAACAAGTTTTAGTATATTTGGTATATTTTTTGTTAAAATATCATTTAAGTTTTTTGTTTTCTCTCGAAATGGGTTGCGGGTATCATACGGTCGAGCACTCTCGACTGTAGCTTTCTTCTTACACATCAATACACAAAGAACTTTTGGAGTTCTATGCGATTTACATAAAAAAAACTTGACTTTTTCTAGATTAATGCTTATTGTGGGCGAAGGGGGCGTGGCATCCAACTTTTGAAATAAAATTGATCTGCGTAGGGTATAAAGGAACCTTTTTGCAAAATTTGGTGTCTCTATGTCTTATAGTCTCTGAGATCCAGGTGTTCATACAGACAGACAGATGGACAGACGGACAGACGGTCATGGCTATATCGTCTCGGCTGTTGACGCTGATCAAGAATATATATACTTTATGGGATCGGAGATGCCTCCTTCTGCCTGTTACATACATTTTCTGTTGGCACTAAGTTATAATACCCTTCTACCCTATGGGTAGCGGGTATAACAAGGGTTTCACTCTGATCGCGAGCGAGCTCCTTCAAGAACCCATGAATCGGTTGCTCTCTGAGTCTTTTCAACAACGAGACAACGAGAAACGGTCGACAGTTATTTGCGAGCTCTGCCTATAAGGTGATTTCTTCGTTTCCATACAATATATTGTAAACTCTTGAACAGGAGAGATGAAATAACGATTCTGATTGTTACATAAAGATTTTTTAATAAAATAATAATAATAATAATAAGCTGTAAACTAAATTAACCTCAACCTACATATATTTGTTACTTTATTTTTATATATTTACAAAATTGTATATTTCTCATTTTGAATAAATGTCTTTTATTTCAGGTTACATTATCTATTTCGATTCTTATTAGTCTTCACGTGTTTTTTCTCTTAGTCGTGGAAATCATTCCACCAACATCATTGGTGGTACCTTTGTTGGGAAAATATCTAATCTTTGCTATGATATTAGTTTCTATAAGGTAAGGTATACAACAAAATAAATGTATTAAATTAAAATGGGTGCTTAAAAAATATTTTTATTAGCATTTGCGTTACAGTTGTGGTACTCAACGTTCATTTCCGTTCTCCTCAAACTCACCGCATGGCACCTTGGGTAAAACGGGTTTTCATAAATTTCTTGCCGAAATTTCTATTTATAAAAAGACCAACATACAATTTTGAGACAAGGTAAGAACTAAATTAAAAGTATAAAATAGTCTATCTGTAAATAAGTCCTAAAGTTTTAAACTCCGTAAATGTTAAAAACAAAGAGAAGACCCTCTAGGAATTCTAAAGAGCACATAAAAAATCATATTTTTAATATTTATGTAGATAACATTGGCAAAGTTTTTTTCATTTTGCCAATAAATAAATATATTTAAAAAAAAAAAAAAAACAGAAAAAACAAGTCAAAGCGCCCTATTAGTGCCCTATTGAGAGTGCTCGATTGTGAGATACCCTGTTTCCATTACTTTGCAATCATAACATTTTTATACACACACATATTCTTTCAAATTATATATTTGGTTGGGAACATTTTCTATGACAAATAGTGTAACAAATATATTCTCTTCTGCTAAAATAACAGGCTATATTAAGATTATAAGGCAAATGGTTTAACAATTTACACATAATTACGCTTAGAACTTCGTAAGCTATAAGTAATTTACGTGAGAAGTATGTGTCTAGTGACTATGCGTGACATCCAAAATTAAAAACATGTAAGAAAGTTACAGTCGAGTGTGCTCAACTATAAAATACCCACTACCCAGTTTTGTAGAGCACGAAAATATTTTTGAAATATTAAGAAAACTTGTTAAATTTGCTAAAAAAAATATAAATCATTTAAATCTCAAAATTTTTACAAGTGCGATTCGAACTCGGGAACCGACGCACAATGCAACACGCATGCGTCCGCTTTAACCTTTTTTTGTGTGAAGCGTTCTAATAAGACTAAAGTTCCCATTACCCATTGTTTGAGTTCTTCTTAGCAATTCCAAGACTTGCAGCATACTTTGGGTGAATTTTTGATTTTAAATTTATAACGGTGTTTCCATTATAAATAACATACATAATTTTAAAGAGTAAAAAAAAATAGTCTGGAAGCTGTAAGTGTGTTTTCATACATATAGGCGTAAGAAAGGCGCAATTAAAATGACATCTTTTATGGATTATATCTAAGTGTACCAAAAATCACAACTACAGCTCTACGGCAACTTTATAAAAGATGGTTTTTAAAAAGCTCTAGGGGCGAGGCAAAATTTTTAAACTAACTTGATCTGCGTGCAAGCATAAGTAGTGTTTTGTAGCTCTAGCTCTTATAGTCTGTTAGATTAAGGTGTTCATACAGACAAACGGACAGGCAGCCAGACGGACAGACGGACATGGCTATATCGTCTCGGCTGTTGACACTGATCAAGAATATATATATTTTATGGGGTCGGAGATGCCTCCTTCGGCCTGTTACATACATTTTCTGTTGGCACAAAGTTATAATACCCTTCTACCCTATAGGTAAACATGACCTACATCATAAATGCAGCGAGCAACTTAATTTAGTGTCTCTAGCTATTGCACGCACTTACAAGGACAGATTTTCAGACGGACATGACTAGATCGATGATTGATGCAGATCAAGAACATATGTGTATACCATATAGGTTCGGAGTAATCGTTGTGATGTTTAAAAAGACAGTCGGCTGATGACACTGATCAGTAATATACATATATACTCTATATGGTCGGAGAAGTCTGCTTCTGTTTGCTACAAACATTTTCTGTTGGTACTAAGTTACAATACCTTTCTACTCTAAGGGTAGCAAAGCATAAAAATATCGTTAGTTATATGGGTAAAATAGCTACCCGTGCGAATAAATAGTGATCAGCAGCTTTTAAATATGGAGACACTTTTCATTTTGTTCTCTCCCAACTTCTCATTTTACAAATATTCGCAAAAAATATATATTAATTAGACACAGCAAGAATAACTTTCGCTAACGTTTAACTATATGTATATCGCAAATTTTTTAACAAGAAAAATATACATATATAATTTAGGATTTGCATAGCTACTTAGAGAACAACAAGAGCTTGCTAAATATCAGCATATTTTGATAAAATGTACAGAAACCGATAAAAAAAAAATACGATGAAGATGCGTATCGAAAAACGTTCACAATTTGTTTTTATTTTTTGACTTTGAGAAAGAAACAGACATCTCCGTCGTAAATAGAATCTATATCTACATTACAGATCCAGCACACTTAAAATTCGAAGAAATTACGCATATAGTCCGCCCTTTTGTCATTTAAAAAGAAGTAAAACTTTAAGAGTAGATTTTGTACAGTTAACATTGCTATGTGTAGTTTTCAAAAACAGAGTTGTTTAATTTACACAGGCCACAACTTTGGCTGCCTTAACGCATCTGATGCCGTTAAACTCAGCCTGAAATAGATTTTCAGACTTAGTAATGGCACTAACCAAAGAACACATAGATGTGTTAAATTTCCAAAAATGTGATTTCACTTGAAACACCATTATTTTCACCCCAAGCGATGCCAACAACCACTGAGTACACAGCTGATTTCGAATTTCGAACATCGGAACCAGTGCACAGCGAACAGCATCGAATTCAGTTTCGTTGCGCTGTGCTTTCGTTTCTATGTATGCGCGTGTGTATGTACACGTTGCCGCATATGCGTATGAGTGTGAAGTTTTGCAACTGCGTCACCAGCGGCTAGCGCAAGCCGTTTTCGTTCTTCGGAGATGAATGTCTCGAGAACGAAGATGACTCGTGTCATACCAGCACTAACCAAAGAACACATAGATGTGTCAAATTGCCAAAAAAGTGAATACAACCGCTTAGTGCACGGCTGATTTCGAATTTCGAACATCGTAAGCAGTGCACAGCGAACAGAATCGAATTCAGTTCAGTCGCAGATCGATTGCGGAACGATGAGCTATAGTTTCTATGTATGCGTGTGTGTATGTACATGTTGGTGCATATGAGTATGCGTATGCATGTGAAGTTTTGCAACTGCGCGGCAAGCGGCTAACGCAAACCGGTTTTGTTCTTCCGAGACGAAAGTCTTGAGAACGAAGATGACTTTTGTTGCCAAACAAGCTTGCAACTTAGCGAACATTTTACAAGGATTGCGTTGGCTCTGATGATAGATTGTTGGTCTGATATACATTTGATTTCGGGTACGATCCCCGGTGAAGATTGCCATTATTATTACTACTCATTATATTTTACATATGTATATACTATTTTTTTAAATTTTGTAATATTATTTGAGATAATATTAGCATACATATTAAATAATGTTTTAATGTTAAATTTAAAAACAATACTTTTGTTAATAACACCACTTATGCAATAAAAATATTTGTTATTACAATGCATAAGTATTTATTGGTATATAAGTAATTAGTATGTTTATACCCGCTACCCATAGGGTAGAAGGGTATTATAACTTAGTGCCGACAGAAAATGTATGTAACAGGCAGAAGGAGGCATCTCCGACCCCATAAAGTATATATATTCTTGATCAGTGTCAACAGCCGAGACGATATAGCTATGTCCGTCTGTCCGTCTGTCTGTCTGTATGAACACCTGGATCTCAGAGACTATAAGACATAGAGACACCAAATTTGGCAAAAAGGTTCCTTTATACCCTACGCAGATCAAGTTTATTTCAAAAGTTGGATGCCACGCCCCCTTCGCCCACAATAAGCATTAATCTAGAAAAAGTCAAGTTTTTTTGTATGTAAATCGCGTATAACTCCAAAAAGTCTTTGTGTAATGATGTGTAATTTGGTAACCCATCTGCGCTTGACACACTTAATATACCCTGTAATTTTGGAACAAATCGGATAAGTAGAACAAAAGTTATTCGTTAAATTATTTATCAAAATTGTTGTGCCCAATGCATATGGACGTTTTAAGTGTGTGAATGACCTAGAGATATCAAAATTGGTGACAGTATTCGTGTAGGTCTTGCGCAGATCAAGTTTGTTTTAGATTTTTCCCACGCCCCTTTCCGCCCCCAAAAACTGTAAAAGCCGTAATAATGAACCTAGAGCATTGAATTTTGGTATTAATAATTATATTCTCAATGATTCCTGTGAATTTGGTTGAGATCGAGTGAAAAACAAGGAAGTTATTAATGAATCAATTTTATATGCAAAATTCACTTGCAGCTGCTCGCGCTATGTTTGTTTAGTTGATAGAGTGACCATGTCGGTATTTAATGCATTTAAAATTAATATGTATATACAAAAAAAAACAAATTTCAGTATATTCTGTGGTATATTTTTTGTTAAAATATCATTTAAGCTTTTTGTATTCTCTCGAAATGGGTTGCGGGTATCATACGGTCGAGCACTCTCGTCTGTAGTTTTCTTGCTTATTTTTAATAAGTTCTTTTGAATTTCTCTGATAAATAAATTGTAATAACAATAATTATTATTATTTTATTTCTAGTTTAAGAAATAATTATGGTAATATTTGGTTGTACAATAACGATGTTCTCCAAATTGAAAAGAAGCAGTAAAAATACTAACACAATTAAGTTAAATTGAATTAAGAAAATATTATTTTGAAACATAATTAACTATTAGATATTTCAAAATATTAGATATTTCATAACAAGAAATAAATTCAAAGAGAGCTACTGCTACTGCTACTATTAGATATTTCAAAATCTTAACTTTTTAATCACATCATAATTAAAATTTGTTCAGAGATAAATTCAAAGAGAGCTCCTGCTCAGATAATATTACAAAATTTAAAAAAATAGTATATATGTATAATATAATGAGTAGTAATAATAATGACAATCTTCACCGGGGATCGTAACCGCAATCAAATGTATATCAGACCAACAATCTACCATCAGAGCCAACGCAATCCTTGTAAAATGTTCGCTAAGTTGCAAGCCTGTATGACACGAGCAATAAAAGTCATCTTCGTTCTCAAGACATTCGTTTGATGCTGTTCGCTGTGCATTGCTTACGATGTTCGAAATTCGAAATCAGCCGTGCACTAAGCGGTTGTTGTATTCGGGTGCCAATAATGCTGTTTCAAGTAAAATCACTTTTTTTGGCAGTTTGACACATCTATGTGTTCTTTGGTTAGTGGTAATGGCATCGACTTCCAATTAGCCAATTATGGCTTATAAGTTTTCCTTCCTAACCGGTAGCTTCGACTCCCTCAGTTTAAGCTGCCCAGAATTCCTTTTTGACACATTCCCTTCATGTTTGTTCCTCTACATTAATCAACATTAATCATTGGTTTTCTGGAATTATTTACCCACACAGATAAAACCGTCTAACGTTCTTTTCTTAAGACAAACGATCAGTCATTGTTCTTAACCCATTCGACCCCAGAATGCCTGTGAGCAATTGCAAATGCTTAAAGGCTATCGGTAGTCGGTTCTTTTATTTTTGTCTGCTTATTTTTCAAGATAACGGTGCTTTTATGTGTATACTTATATAGTAATGTAATAATTCTATTTTGCGCATGGTGCCTCGCGTAAAAGTGTTTGTTGTATTGTGAGATATATTGAAAGAAAGTGATTTACTTTTAAATTACACATTGAAAGTTGAAGAAAGAATATGTTGAAGTTCAATTAAACTGATTCCTATTAAAAAACAGCTGACGAATTTTCAAAGTTATAAATTTGCTTGTGGGCAACTTTGGGCCATTGCACCACCAAAGTATAAGACCTAATGAGAAAGGCTTATTAAATGATGATATTGGGAAAATTATCAACTTCGTTTGGAATGTCTCCACTGGTGGTGATTAAATGGAAGATATCTCTGGAATGATGGTGAATAATTTATAAAGTATATTGGAAACGGGTGAATCAATAAAATTTACGCATATTGAAAATTTTATGGAAGAAAAAAGTATCCGAGAACCTAGTGTTGTGGCTAATAACTGCTTTAAAAAAGTTAATCCCAAGACACTTAAGTGGAGAACGAGGCCATTTCAAGCTCCAGGGTGTATTTGGGAAGAATATAGTAATCTCCAAATCGATGTAGTGAAATTATTTATAAAAACAAAAAAAAATAACTAAACAAAATTTTAAATGCTTGTTGCGAGACTGCTTTTTATTGATGATCGTCTTAGAAACAGCTGGCAGCGCATACATCCGTGCACATAAGAATACTTTTTGGGTAGAAGGGTATTATAACTTAGTGCCAACAGAAAATGTATGTAACAGGCAGAAGGAGCCATCTCCGACCCCGTAAAGTATATTTATTCTTGATCAGTGTCAACAGCCGAGACGATATAGCCATGTCCGTCTGTCAGTCTGTCCGTATAAACACCTAGATCTCAGAGACTATAAGACATAGAGATTCCTTACGCAGATCATGTTTGCTTTAGATTTTTGTCACATCCCTTTCCGCCCCCGAAAACTGTACAAGCCGCAATAATAGAGCAATTGCCTTGAATTTTGGTATGCTTAATAATAAAAGTTTCAATGATTCTTGTGAATTCGGTGTTTTGTATTCTCTCGAAATGGGTCTTAAAGTCGAACACTCTCATCTGTAGCTTTGTAGAAGGGTAGAAGGGTATTATAACTTAGTGCCAACACAAAATGAATGTAACAGGCAGAAGGAGGCATCTCCGACCCCATTATGTACATATATTCTTGATCAGTGTCAACAGCCGGACGATATAACCATGTCCGTCTGTCCCTCTGTCCGTTTGATATGAACGCCTAGATCTCAGAGACTATAAGAGCTGGAGCTACGAAATTTTGTTAAAGCACTAGATATAACTGCATGCAAAACAAGTTTGACTTGGAATTTTGCCACGTCCACTACAGCCTTTAAAAGACATACTTTAAAGGTATGGAATAGACCAACATGAACGTTTGCTGAAAATTTGAGTGAAATCGCGAGAAAAACATAAAAGATATATGCCAAAATAGATGATACCTTGATTGGGCCTTTATTATGCCTACATGTATGAAAACACTTACTTACTTACTTAGCTAAGCAGACAACAGGGGTTAGGGTCACGGTCCAGACAATTTTTTTTTTACTTTTTAAAATGATGTATGCTAATTATAATGGATATAATATCCATTATATAAAATTGACTAGTAATAAAAAAGTTAAGATTTGAAAACAAAAAAAAATTTCCCCAAAGTATGCTGCAAGTCTTGCAATTGCTAAAGAAAAAGCCATACAATTAATAATGGGAACTTTATTTTTATTAGAACGGTTCTCACAAAGTCGTTTGGTGGCGCAGTGGTTGGAGAGCACTTATTCGTGTCGTGATGTGCGTCGGTGCCTGAGTTCGAGTCTCGTTTGTAAAATTTTTGTCATTTAATTTTTTTAATTCTGCTGTTTACTCGTGTGATTATCGATTGGACTCGGGTGTCAAATGGTGTAGCGCCGTTTCGTCCATTGTCACAAATCAATAAACAAATTTGCAGATTAAACTGCAGATACTGCACAAAATCATCAATCCCTTGTTGCTTCTAATCGATTGTGAGCTCAGTCGCCAGACACTTTTAGCAGATCTTTTGCATACCCAAAAATTCACTGATAATACACCCATTAGCTTAATTTCAAATTTTTAGGGTCTCTGCTATATCGAACAAATTATTCTTAATGTTTTCTTCGGCAACATCTTTTTTGGGCCGTCCACTGCTAATATCGTCCTCGGTGCTCATTTCACCTCGTTTAAACTTAGCTAACTAATGCGGACTTTTTTTTTACTTTGTATGCCAGATAAAAAGTACGAATAATGTTTGTCAATTCAAACATTGACTGCTATATAAAATCAGCTGCACTCAAAATACTATATGTCACAATCTATTGATACAACAGCAGTCGCATATATACATACACGTGCTTTTTAGAGGTTATATATACACGTGCTTCTTAGAGGTTATAATACTACGGTCAAGTCGCGATAATTCGTAATGGCACGGGGATCTTATTTTTTTTATGAATTACGCGAGACTTACCGATCGAATTACTTATCGAATTTTTTTCAAGGGCACAGAAATTTTTACGAATTATTGAGAATTTTGAATTAGCGGGGTACGAATTATTGCGACTGCCTTAGTTTTAAAGTCTTCAAAAAACAATGTAAAAAGTCAAAAGATATTCTCGGGCTTCATACTGCGAAAATCTAATCATCGCCACTAAAGCATCCAGACTTCGAAGGTTGCTGGGCGAAATATCCACCCATAACAGGTTTGCTTTGCGACCTGGATGGGACATTCACTAAAGACTCCCAAGAATCTTTACAACTCCTTTACAACTTTTGCAATATCCCACTTTGGTAAGGCAAATAAAAATGTTTAATTTTGAATTTTCAGTAAATTGCTTTTAAAGGACGCTCATGCATGTTTCTATCCTTATTACTCTTCAACCAACATCGATCGTCTGGTGACGTCTGGATATAGTCACACTCCCTCAAAAGAAGAATTGACAACACAAAGGTATACTTACTGAAACTTAAAATATTTGTATTTTGTAATATATAAGTATGGTAAATACGAATACTCAATGGGATTATAAAAGCCACTGATACCTTTACACATGTACATACATAGTAAATTAAATTCAGTGCCATCAGATAATAGATGGATCATGGAATATTCGCCCACAAAATACTATAGAAGTAAAAAACGTTAATATACCCTGTACCAATTTATTTAGCAGAACAAAATATATTTGTTAAACAATTTTTCATATAAGGTGTTTTTAAAAAATAGTTTACATGTACATGAACTGCTTTAATATGTGTGTATGTGTGTAAACGTGTTACAATTGCAAGTAATCAACATTCCCGTTTTTCCAAAGTATTGATGAATTATATTTCAAAACAAAATATTAAATTACTTATCTTGCAACACAGCCTCACAAGCACAGGACCCTTCGGTGGAAGCTGTCAAGTCCATGGACCTTTACCACAACTTACTCATTCCAGTTCAGAAGATTTAACAGCGGTTCCCGATTTGGATATTGGAAATTCAGGAATAAAGAGCCCAATATTGAATAATCCAGCTTTTTCCCATTCAAAATGCCCTCCTCGAGTTCATCGCAGCTGCTTTTGTGTGCGCTTTATTGCAGAACATACCAAAATGCAGGAGGATTCTACTAAGGTGAGTTTCTAAATAATTCGACAATAACATATTGTCATAATTGCAAAACAAACTTTTTTGCAGGTTAAAGAAGATTGGAAGTATGTCGCAATGGTATTGGATAGACTTTTTCTATGGATATTTACGTTGGCTGTTCTAGCTGGGACAGCTGGTATAATTTTGCAAGCACCAACTCTTTATGACGATAGAATTCCAATAATTGAACAAAAGGATTTGGAGTTTTCCGGAACTTCTGCTGGCCGTTGTAGACCTCCTCAATAGCGTTTTTATTCCAATACTGCGCATATTATGTTAAATTGACTATATTGCACCTGTGTGCCAGATGA
This sequence comes from Drosophila immigrans, assembly GCA_963583835.1. Classification (NCBI taxonomy): domain Eukaryota; kingdom Metazoa; phylum Arthropoda; class Insecta; order Diptera; family Drosophilidae; genus Drosophila; species Drosophila immigrans. The sequence goes on from OY757143.1 coordinate 8,257,291, forward strand.
ATGAATCGTAAACGTATAAATTATCGTTAACCAAACATATTTTATTTATTTAACTAGGAAATATAATGTGACGCTGAAGGAAGTGTCATACACAAGATGTTTAAAAACCAGAAACTATTTATGCAATAATCAACTTGTCTGTTAAAGGTCGAAAAAATTCAAATTAAAACTAAATGCTAGTTAGTATTTTAGTTTTAAATATTATTTTCTGTTCGGTTCTAAAAATTATTTCCTCTCCTTAAAACTACCATTTATCTTAAATGAACAAGCAAGTATATGTGCAGCAGCATACTTTTGAGTCCGACCCTTCAAAGTTTTATGTAAACATATCGGTAAAATAACTGGCCATTTCATGCGAAGATACATTTATTATTGTCAAAAAGTAATTACTATTCAGTTTTAAGCTCTGTTGCATGGGACATATTTTATCATCATCATATTTCTATAAAATGATATGTAGACGTATTGTTGTTCTTTTCGTGCAAAGTTAAAGTTTAATTTTTTTACTCATATACTTTGAGATAAATATACAATATGCCCATACATAAAACAAGTAAGAAAGCTTCAGTCGAGAGTGCTCGACCGTATTATACCCGCAACCCATTTCGAGAGAAAACAAAAAGCTTAAATGATATTTTAACAAAAAATATACCACAGAATATACTGAAATTTGTTTTTTTTGTATATACATATTTTTAAGAAATCCATTAAATACCGACATGGTCACACTGTCAACTAAACAAACAAAGCGCGAGCTGCAAGTGAATTTTGCATATAAAATTGATTCTTTAATAACTTCCTTGTTTTTCAATCGATATCGACCAATTCACAGGAATCATTGAGAATATAATTTATATTATGCATACCAAAATTCAGTGCTCTAGGCCTATTATTACTATTATTAAAACAAACTTGATCTGCGTAAGACCTACACGAATACTGTCACCAAATTTGATATCTCTACGTCATTCACACACTTAAAACGTCCATATGCATTGGGCACAACTATTTTGATAAATAATGTAACGAATTACTTTTGTTCTACTTATCCGATTTTTACCATATTTAAAGAGTATATTAAGAGTGTTAAGCGCAGATGGGTTACCAAATTACACATCATTACACAAAGAACTTTTGGAGTTATACGCGATTTACATAAAAAAAACTTTTGCTAGATTTATGCTATTTGTGGGCGAAGGGGGCGTGGCATCTAACTTTTTAAATAAACTTGATTTGCGTAGGGAATGCAGGAAGCTTTGTTCCAAATTTGGTGTCTCTATGTCTTATAGTCTCTGAGATCTAGGTGTTCATACAGACGGACAGACAGACAGACGGACATGGCTATATCGTCTCGGCTGTTGACGCTGATCAAGAATATATATACTTTATGGGGTCGGAGATGACCAAGAGATATAAAATTTGGTGACAGCATTCGTGTAGCCCTAACGCAGATCTAGTTTGTTTTAGATTTTTGCCACGCCCCTTTCCGCCCCCAAAAACTGGAAAAGCCGTAATAATAGACCTAGAGCATTGAATTTTAGTTTGCATAATAATAAATATAGTCTTAATGACTCCTTCGAATTTGGTTGAGATCGAATGAAAAACAAGGAAGTAAAGAATCAATTTTATATGCAAAATTCACTTGCAGCTGCTAGCGCTTTGTTTGTTTAGTTGACAGTGTGACCATGTCGGTATTTAATGGATTTTTACCCGTTTTTTTCAAATATATACAAAAAAAAAACAAGTTTCAGTATATTGTGTTCTATATTTTTTGTTAAAATATCATTTAAGTTTTTTGTTTTCTCTCGAAATGGGTTGCGGGTATCATATGGTTGAGCACTCTCGACTGTAGCTTTCTTACTTGTTATTAACAAGGGTGACATATAAGTCTTCTTGAAATGTCAATTAATTAAATTATGTGTTAAGGTTATATTTTGAAATTTTTGTTTACAATAAAAACAATAGAAAATTATAAAATTAATGGCCATTTGTGGAGATGCCAAATTAAACAAATTAAACAATTGTAAATCTGATAAGTAACTGCTTCTAAATATATTTGTTTATAATTATAGAGTCATTATAATATGTAGTTATAATAGTCTTCCCCAAGTCTACAAAGTAATGAAATATTTGCTTACCATTGACATTATCATCAAACTTGATAATCAATAATAGTTCCAAACTCCCCAAGCAAAAAATGTTGATGATACTCTATGGGTATGGGATACAAAAATAAGTAGATTGAGCTCCACTTAACAAAAGAAAATATTATCCGGCCGCAAGCGACAAGCAAGTATATTAATTAACTTTCATTTTCACTTTAACTTTCAATTATTTATGTAAAACCATATATATTATATTATTACAATGCAAAGGACATATTTAGATTTGACTTAAGTGGATTTATGAACAAAAGTAATTATCTTTTAATTTTTAAAACAAATTCACCAAACATATTAATTTCGATGCTTTATTGGAGTAAACGCAATTAAAATGAATGACTATCGATAAACAAAATAAGATTAGTTTGTACGAGATATATTGCACATTACAAATACATTATGTAGAAAGAATTGAAAATATTAAGTGGCATTGCTTCAACTTGTATATTTAGTAGTAGCCAATTAGTGTTTAGAGAAAAAGAGCAAACAATTTCTCGGAGGTGAATTTCAGAAACAACACCATTTTAAAAATACAATTATAAGATGATTTCATTTTGTTTATAACATGAAATGAACAGAACACTGACACCTTGCAGGGTTGAGAAATCAACAACAAAACATATGTTTTATTCAAAATAATAAATAATAATGGGAGTATTTTTAAACATATCGCGTATGTACATATATCGCGAGTGAACTGTTCCGTAAGAGACAAATACCGTTTAATGGCTTGAAACGTAATGTATTTCTAGTTACATAGTCAATCTATTTTAATAGAATTTTGATTTTTAATCATGGTAATATTTTTCGTAAGAAAACTTGTAAATGTATACAAAACACACATAATCCTTAATTATACCCGCTACCCATAGGGTAGAAGGGTATTATAACTTAGTGCCAACAGAAAATGTATGTAACAGGCAGAAGGAGGCATCTCCGACCCCATAAAGTATATATATTATTGATCAGCGTCAACAGCCGAGACGATATAGTCATGTCCGTCTGTCTGTCTGTATGAACACCTGGATCTCAGAGGCTATAAGACATAGAGACACCAAATTTGGAACAAAGCTTCCTGCATTCCCTACGCAGATCAAGTTTATTTAAAAAGTTAGATGCCACGCCCCCTTCGCCCACAATAAGCATTAATCTATAAAACGTCAAGTTTTTTTTTATGTGTATCGCGTATAACTCCTATAACTCCTAGTTCTTTGTGTAGTGATGTGTAATTTGGTAAGCCATCTGCGCTTGACACTCTTAATATACCCTGTAATTTTGGTAAATCGGATAAGTAGAACAAAAGTTATTCGTTAAAGTATTTATCAAAATTGTTGTGCCCAATGCATATGGACGTTTTAAGTGTGTGAATGACCTAGAGATATCAAATTTGGTGACAGTATTCATGTAGCTCTTACGCAGATCAAGTTTGTTTTAGATTTTTGCCACGCGCCTTTCCGCCCCCAAAATCTGCAAAAGCCGTAATAATAGACCTTGAGCACTGAATTTTGGTATGCATAATAATAATCATATTCTCAATGATTCCTGTGAATTTGAAAAACAAGGAAGTTATTAATTCATCAAATTTATATGCAAAATTCGGTTGCAGCTGCTCGCACTTTGTTTGTTTAGTTGACAGTGTGACCATGTCGATATTTAATGGATTTTAAAAAAATATGTATATACAAAAAAAACAAATTTCAGTATATTCTGTGGTATATTTTATGTTAAAATATTATTTAAGCTTTTTGTTTTCTCTCGAAATGGGTTGCGGGTATCATACGGTCGAGCACTCTCGACTGTAGCTTTCTTACTTGTTTTCTACATACATTCGTGCTTAAATGACTAATTATGTATGTCGAATAGTTGAAATTATCATACAAAATGTGAAATAGAAAGTTAACATTATTATTAATAAGTCAAATGTTAGTTTAAAGTTCATATGGATTTGTTACTTAATAAAGTTGAATATAAATAATAAACGATAAACTATATAAAATTATTTAATCAATGTCCTTTTTTGGTTTGAAAAAAAATTGTTACGAGCGAAGCTCGACTTTATTTGACATTAGACAATTAAAAACTTAACATGAATTCCGTTATGACCTACAAAGAAAATGTTTCTGCCTGTTGTTCAGCCGGCGGTGCTGCTCCCGTTGTTGTTGTTGGTCTCGTTTCCGTTGCAATTGCTGATATTGCAATTTGAGTTGCTGATTCGGTACCGCTAAGACGGCTATGACAACAAAAACATATCTTATCAGCGGTGCGCTACTGCAATTGGTTAATAAAATCGCGCGACCCTGCGCAAATAAGTAAATAACTGTTCTGTTGCGCATGCGCAAAAACAAGTGGCTCTTTATAAATCACCTTTTGGTGTCTCACCACCGGGTGAGATGTGTGACGAAGGCGGCGTTTGCGTCAGAGACACTGGCCCCGTGTCATGGCAAGTAGTTACATCCAAACGTAAAGAAATAGGTCCATCGATAGACGAAACAAGAAAAACTAGCAAGACACATTAGAAGCCGCTCATCAATGATCTCGATAACGGACAGTGACGATTTATTATCAAAAGCCAAGCTATCACCGGGAAGAAGGTCTCCACACAGATAAACTCATCCAACAACTTTGCTGTGCTGGCTACTCAGGACATCATCAGGGTCAAGTCCGAATAATGGCTAATAGCGAAGCAAACTATTGAAGCATAGTCAGAATGCTAACGCTAAAGAATGTGGAGTTTCACATATACCAGCTCAAGCAAGAAAGAGCATATAGAGCAGTCATAAGAAACCTTCATCACAGCATACCACTTGATCACATCAGACACGCACTGAGCAAAATTGGCCACTCTGTCCGCCACATAACCAACGCCAAGAATCATATAACCGAGGCCCCGATTGCTATGTTCTTCATTGACTTGGAGCCAGCCACCCACAACAAATCAATATTTGATGTCAAAAGACTGTGAAATGCAATTGTCAGCATTGAGCCCCCAAAGAAGTTTAACGACATCATACAATGTCACAGGTGTCAAGAGCGTGGCCACAGCCAAAGTTATTGCCAAAAGTCGTACCGTTGCATCGAATGCGATAACAATCACAAAACCACTGATTGCACCAAACCTCGTGAAGATCCAGCTAGATGGGTCCACTGCGGAGACAGCAATACCGCCTCCTACAGAAGTTCCAGGATTTACAAAGTTGTTGTACAAATGCGGGAACAGGGAAAACCTAGGCAAACAGTACGCAATTACAATGCTCGGCCTGCTCCTTCAGGCATGACATTTACAAACACTAACCCACACTAATATAACAGGTGGGCATGCTAACAAACCACAACACGTGAGTCAGATCAATCAGTAGTTGCCCAGATCCAATCAATGATGCAACTCATGCAAGCACCATTTGCGCAGATGACGCAAATGATGAGCGCGATTGTAGCTTCATTGTGCAAATAGGTCTCAAGCTAATACTCTGGAATGCTAACGGCCTATGTAACAGTAGGCCCGAAGTTGAAATGTAGTTAAAAAGGAACAACATTGACGTATTACTAGTCTCAGAAACTCACTTCACTGACACTCCAACTGGAAGTCTGGTACTTGCAGCAGCTTATGCACCACCAAGGCACAATATAACGACAGATATGTTCACACAAATGGGAAGCAGGTTCATAATTGGAGGGGATTTTAATACGATCTAAAAAGAATTACTGCTGTTGATGATCTAGGTATTCTCTTAGATCATAAACTTAAATTTTCTGACCACATTTCTAGAACGGTCAATAAAGCTTCAAATGTATGTATGTCTGTTCTCGGTTTCATTAAGAGGTGGTCAAAGGAATTTGATGACCCTTATATTACTAAGACCCTTTATACTCCACAGTATTCTGTGCACCAGGATCGCCTTAAATCTGTTCAAAAACAATTTCTCTTATTTGCTTTGCGTGCCTTGAACTGGAATGCTGAAGTGAGATTGCCGTCGTATAAACCTACCTTCTTTAGCTAACCGTAGAATAGCGCTTGGCATTTTATTTTTTTTTAATCTAATTAATTATTATTGATTTTTCAGAATTAATATCGCGACTAACCTTTCGCGTCCCGGTGCTCTCAACATCTCCTGGAAGTCTCCACTATCATGGAGTCGAGGTTCGTAGAGAACGGTCCGTGCGCAAGTCCAGTGACCAGTTACTGAAAAACTTAACAATTAGACGGTCATGTTTTGCGTTTTGTAAAAGTATCAAAGTGAATAAAAACCCGATTTAAACTTAAACTCACCTAACCAAACCGACTTCTTATTTTTCCACGGATCTTGCACCACTACAACAACTGTAATAGATTTCATCACGTATTTTATAGCGCAAACACTGCTTCCATCTCAAAACTTTACTACAAACCTACTTAATTAATAATTATACTGATTTTAGCTTATTATTTTATTACTAATAAATTTCTTTCTTTTTTTCTTTGCTACTTTATGCTATCCGCGTTTTTTTTTGTTGTTCGTCTTGCGACGCTGCTTCTCGGTCGGTTGGGCGGGAGGTGGTTTTTTTGGAAGCAGCGCGTCAAATCAAAAATGCTTATATACACAATGGCTCGAAAGTACATCAAAATAGTTGTGCACGTAAGGAAAAGAGGATAAAGTGCTTCAGGTGTAGCAAATATGGACGCATAGCAAGAGATTCTGCATAAGCAGATAAATCGAATGATGAAAATAAACCAAATACGGATGCGCTAAAACTAAATAATGGCAAAACTACTTTATTCGACACGGTAATCATGTTGAATATTTGGCGTGAAGGGTATCAAAACTTAGTGCCAACAGAAAATGTATGTAACAGGCAGAAGGAGGCATCTCCGACCAAGGGACGTCGAGAGGATTTCAGGGTGTAGTAGTTACCTAAGGGCCAACCCTAACCCCCAAAATATACGCAGAGCGATGCAAACGTTTGGGAAAAGTCTGTTCAATTTCTTCGCATGAATGGCATTAAGTAAATCGAATGGAGATAGTCGAGATCCAAAATTTGCTTCGTATATATTCTCGAGGTGAATAACTTCATTCGACAAGTTTTGAGATACATCAGCAGGATATTTGACTGCGAAATTCTCTACAACAGTCTGACACACTTAAACGCTTGTATGTGAAAACTCCTACTGGAATGAAAATATCTCGTTCAGTTCATTTATATCTGCAAATCTTCTTCTTATTCCGAATTTCGGATTTTCTTTAACGATTTAAAAGTAAAACATTTTTATAATTTTATTTCATTTTACATAAAAACATTTTTTTAAAATTTGGGCCTTGGCCCGTCTGCATAATGTCTGATTAAGATAGGTATAGGTATAGATAATAAGGATAATCTTTTACGGTTCCAATCTAGATGTAAAGTTACCAAATTTTAAGATTTCGGTTGAAATCCGGGCCCCGATAGAAACCCCGGGACTGGAGGGAGTCCCACCGTTACCACCCCCCTCTCACCGTCCTGCTCCGACCCCATAAAGTATATATATTCTTGATCAGTGTCAACAGTCGAGACGATGTCCGTCTAACTTTATGAACACCTAAATCCCAGAGACTAAAAGAGATAGAGCTACTTTATTTTTTTTAAAACACTAGTTATGCTTGCACGCAGATCAAATTTGTTTAAGAATTTTTCCACATACTTTAAAGGGTTTGCCATATGAAATAGACCAACATGGATGGATAGAGGTATTTCAAGTTAAAATAAGAATTGGAGCTAAAATACCCGCAGCCCATATTTGTAGGGCATGAACATATTTTTAAAATATTGCAAAAATTTGTTAAATTTTCTAAAAAAAAAAATAAAAAAAAATAATTTTCAAAAATTTTCTAATAAGAATAAAGTTTCCATTACATATTACATACGGTTATTTTTTGGCTGCAAAATTTATCATGGGATGACCAATTGCCTAACCCCCTCCTCAACCATTGGCATGAATTCCTGCAAGACTACCTCCTCCTCGAAAGCGTTCGAGTTCCACGATGGGTTCAATTCCAACCAAATCACAAGATCCAATGTCACGGGTTCTGTGACGCATCACAGCAAGCTTATGGTGCTGCGCTCAACGTCCGCGTCGAAGTGTATGACCACGTTTGGGTCAGCCTACTAACTGCCAAAATGCGAGTGACGCCGGTCAAAGCGGAAACACCGGCTCGACTTGAGCTTTTCGGCGCAGACTTACTTGTCAGTCGACGCCTAATACGCTGATCGGCGTTCATATGGTGACATGTCCGATGGGAAGATAATCCTGGAGATCTGGCTAGATCTCGAGGCGGTGTCTTCCAAGAGCTGATCGATAGTTTTATGTGATGGCATGGCCGAGAGTGGTTACAGCTCCTACCTGCGACGCTCCCGAAGCCATTCCTGAACAACGGGTAGTCATGTGTCATGTGTTGTGAACTCTTCGAAAGCTTCGACAAGTTCGATAGAGCGATACCTGCTGTAGCCTTGATTTGGCGGTTCTAACAACGGTGTCATAAGCCGGGCAATAGTCTGCCGTTCGAGCTTAGCAGTGACGAAGTGGCTGAGCCTCAAACACTCCTTGCCCTCCTGACCGAAAAGCAAGAATATGCGAAATAGTATGACTACCTGCTGTAGAAGAAACCGTTTAAGAAGCAAACTCAACCTGAACCCATTTTTTGACCGGCTTGATGAACGCGTCCGAATCCTTGACCTATGCTGAACGACCTCACTGCGAACATTTTTTGTCCTTTCCATATGTATTCCGACAACATCAAAATCTTTGTGGCGGCATCCAAAACCCTTACTCGAGATTACATTTCTCTGAAGGCTCTGGGAAGCAGGAGAAAAAAAGATTGAAGGATCTATTCTATATCTAAAAGAGTTCCAAATGCTTATCTTCAAATCGGCGTCTACTACTTAAAATTGGTCTCTCCAATTCCGACCGTTTCTAGTCGTCGTGTACGTAGTTGTCCAGTCCTCCGATGTGTGTTCAAAGTCAGCAGAAAAAACTAAAGCCCAAGAAGATAGTGGATAAACTTTTAAACAAAGAAAGGAAGTCCCAACCGCTATTTAAAATAGAGCTCAAACCAGACAACAGTTCTTTTAAGAAAAAAGAAGTGCACCCTATATACAAACTTCAGTTTCGTAGAATCCCTATAGAAGAACCTCACAAACGCAACTGACTTGGACAATGTATGAATTGTCAAGGATGTGACCATAAATGGTCATTCTGCTGCAATGCTGTGAGTTGCTTGTGGATTTCATTACTCCGCACACTGCCCATCGAGCAAAGACGATTCTAAAAGGTGCAGCAACTACGGTGGTAATCACACCGCTAATTACAGTTTTTGCCTAATATATAAGGAGTTGAAAAATCAAATCCATCAGATTATGACGTATTTTTCGAACGCAGCTTAATATCTGTTAATAACACCTCACCTAGAGCTTAACACGACAAAACATTATAACTATAGGGATCAGCCTCAAAACAACTTTGGAGCTATATTCTCTAACCAACAGCACACCCTTATAGAGTTTGAAGACTGAAACATTGATTATAAACCGTATTAAGCACCTCCGCTACAAGGATCTGGAGACTTTTTATATTCAAGCCACACTCTCTGTGGAGAGCTCATCCAACCCAATGCTCACCGACAGAAACTGTGGCGAGTTGTTATCCGACAAAGATCATATTGTTGTTATATGAGACTTTAACCTTTCTGGTACAGCTTGGTATTCTTGTGATAACTTTTATTTTCTTATTCCTTCAAACCGACATGACTTTATTGATGGTTTACTTGAATTATCTTTTCAAATTAACAATATACAAAATTCTGAACCTACCAACGTAGTTCTATCTAGATCGGAACCCCTTACATTTCCTGAAGACCCTTATCATCCATCTGGAGTTAAGGTTCAAACTTAGCTGATCTGTACTCACTAATTCTGATATACCTGCCGATCGAGTTCGTTGCTTTCGAAAGGCAAACTTTCCCAAATTAATTCAAATTTTCAATAGCATTGATTGGTCTAATTTGTATTCTTGCACATAAAGCACTGGACGTCTTTTATTTTGATGAGGCTATTAATTCTCATATATGTATGTAAGAGTAGTTTGGGTAATGACAGAATGAGAGATCACTGTCGTTTTACTTTCACATACCGAGGTGAAGAATATTATTCGTGCAACCTTAACCACAGAATAGGGAATTTTATTCCGTGTTCTTTCACAATTTATCAAAATACGATACACATGTATTTGTGAAACAGCTCGGAAAGATTAAGGGAGACATACAAGTAATTCCTTTGAACAAGAAATAATGTATTAGTATCTCAAAATTTGTACCAGTAGGAGATGATACTTTAGAGATTAGGTTTTTAGGCTCTTTTAGGATTATGCCCTCTAGTCTAAATACACTTGCAGGATATTAAAGTGAGGACAATTGTAATGTTCTCAAACCACAATACCCAAGCATATTAGATTTTGCACTACTTTGTAGGAAAGGAGTATTCCCTTACGAATATTTAGATTCACCTCAGAAGCTGGAAGAAACTTGTCTCCCACTAAGGAGTAATTTCATTAGTAAATTGACAGAGTCAGAATGTTCTGAGGTAGATTATGCCCACGCAAGCTCAGATTCACCTCATAATCTGGAAGTAACTTGTCTCCCACCAAGGAGTAAATTCTTTTGAAAATTGACAGAGTTAGTATTTTCGGAGGTTGATTTCGCCCACGCATACTCAGTGTGAAATAACTTTAGGTGTCAAACCCTTAGGTTAGGTTAGGTTAGGTTGAGCAGGCAGCTCGACCGGAGTTGAGAGCACCCGGAGACCATATGGTCCATTGTGATGCCTGATCTGAGTGAACTGTAGGAGTAGAAGGGATTGGGAGGGATTGTTGGGATATTGGAGGAAAAGGCTCTGATGGTCTACGTGCTACTGGCCAGTTCTGTTGGGCTGCGGTAGCCTATAGAACCAGCCAGTAGAGTCGAGGAAAAGCGCCATGTTCTCCAGCCGAATATTCCCAAGACTGCCCAGTTCCGCAAAGAAAGGCTGGCCCAGAAATTGGGTCCGCTTTCTAAGAAGTGCAGGGCAGTCGCAGAGAAGATGCTGGACACTCTCGGTTTCCTCTTCGTCCCCGCAGCTGCGACAGAAGTCCTGTTGGGGTCCACCGTACCGTTGAGCTATACGGCCGATGTAGCAGTGTCCCGTTAAGACTCCTGTCAGTAACCTTATCTTGTTCCTTTAAAAGCTTAAGAGCTCGGTTGTTCGCTTGGGACTGTATCTTGGCCAGAGTGCTTTTGCACTGCCCAGTATCTCTCAGCCGCCGTTCTCATGGAACAATTAAGTTCCGATAGCACGTGCTGAATAGGTCTCTTTATATCGTTCACCGCGAGAGTTTCTGATGACGCTGATCCCCGCCGAGCACATTCATCAGCCACCTCGTTACCTCCCATGTGCCCAGGTACCCAGACAAGTCTGATAGAGTGTGGTTGGCATAGGTTCAGTGACATCACTGTGTCTCGGGTTAGTTTACTCCTAATGGTGTTCGATGCGAGTGCTTTTATCGCTGATTGGCTGTCGACATAGATGGACACGTCCCTCGGACTCCCGCCCAGTGTCCGTTCCAACTTGGTCGCTTGCCAAACAGCGTAAATCTCCGCTTGAAACACATTACACCAGTCAGGAAGACGAAAGGAAAGCTTGGTTGCAAGGTCTTCGGAGAAGACCCCCGATCCAGTGCCTTTTATCGTCTTTGATCCGTCTGTGTAGATTGACAACTTATTCTGCCTCAAAGGAGATTCCTGTTGCCAATCGGATCTGTCAGGGAATTCAGCTGTAAACCTGTCATCCCACTAATGTTCTGGTACCCAGTAGTCGTTCTCAGCCACAGTCAATTCTACTATATGTAAAATGGAGTTGTGACCTGCACCGGCCTTAAGGAGGCATTGGGCGTGAAGCCTGACCGTACTCCTTGCTGCCGCGTGCTTGAGGAAGACTCCGATGGGCTCCAGATTTAACATTACATCCAGCGCTGCTTGGGGGGTAGAACGAATACATCCTGTTATTCCCAAGCAAGCTAGTCTCTGAACTTTGCGGAGATTGTTTAGATAGGAGTCGGTGTGTCCCGCCTCCCACCATACAAGAGCCCCGTACTTCAGTATAGGTCTGACAATTGCAGTGTAGAACCAGTGAAGGATATACGGTTGCAATCCCCATCCTTTACCAAAGGTCTTTTTGCACACAAAGAAGGCTTGTAACGCTTTCTTCATCCCTTCCTCCGAGTTTCTCCTCCAGGAGAGTTTGGAGTCCAGGATTACTCCAAGGTACTTAGCCTCCTTTGATAACTTGAGCTCTGTCCCTCCCAGTGACGGAATCTCGAAGCTCGGTATCTTATATTTTCGAGTGAACAGAACAAGTTCGGTCTGTTGTGGGTTGGCCCCAAGACCGTTGTGTTCTGCCCATCGCAGAGTGTCGCTTAGTTTTGCGTTCAGTAGCTCACTGACTGTTTGCAGGAATCTGCCAGTTACCATTAGAACCAGGTCGTCCGCATAAGCAGTCACTCTGCATCCCTTATACTTCAGTTTGAGAAGAAGGTCATTAAGGACAATGTTCCACAACAAGGAAGATATCACACCCCCTTGCGGGGTGCCCCTGGTTGCCCTTCTCCTGATAGTTGAGGCGCAGAGTTGGGCGTTTATCATTCTTTGGCGAAGCATGTTGCTAAGCCATCGAGTGATTGTCGGGTGTGAGCCTATGTTGACAAGTGCTGCCGTTATAGACTCGATCCTGAGTGCCTTTAACAAGCACCCTCTATGTCGAGAAATGCCGCTAACGTAAACTCCTTCCTTTGCAGTGTGCCTACCTTTGAGGTAGGCGTGTTGGGACTTGCTAAAAGTGTGAGGTGTTAGCTTACTTCTGAGATGAAGGTCCAGAAGTCTCTCTAGTGTTTTCAATAAAAACGATGAGAGACTTATGGGCCTATAGTCTATTGATGAGCAGTGGTTTATCTTTCCTGCTTTGGGAATGAATGCCACCCTCACTTCTCTCCAGGATTTTGGAATGTATCCTGTAAGGAGACATCCCCTGAAGATTTCTAGTAGCCATTGCGACAGATGTACGCATACCATCTGTAACATGACCGGTCTGATGTCATCCGGTCCTGCTGATTTGTAGGGGTGGAACGACTTGATAGCCCAGATTATCTTCTCAGTGTTGACAATTTCGTCGATTAGGACTTGACTCTCATGAAGCGGGTTTCCCTCCGGCTCGCCGCTGATGTGAGAGGAGGGGATCCCATTCTCGTCTTCAGCTTGTGTGCAGCCTGGAAAGTGTGCGTTCATGAGGAGTTGCAGAGACTCCTGACTATTTTTAGCGAATGTGCCATCCAGGTTGCAAAGCAGCCCTGGTGTGGCTGGATCTTTCGCCAACAACCTTCGAAGTCTGGACGCTTCAGTGGTGTTGGTTAGTTCCTCGCAAAATTTAGACCATGAGTCTCTTTTTGCCCTTCTGATTTCCTTCTTGAAGGTCTTGAAACTGTTATGGTAGGCATCCCAGTCTACCTGGCAGTTTCCGTCTTTTGCTCTATTGTAAAGCTTTCTCGTTTCCTTTCGTATCTGGCCGAGTTCCGGAGTCCACCACTTGTTGCGGTTTGCCTTCGGTGGACGGCTGATTGGACAGGATTTGATGAAGGCCTTACATAGAGTATCTGTGACATTCTGGGTCGATTCCTCCAACTTGTCTGGGTTGTCTAGCCTTCCCACTGGGTGGTTGGGAATAGATTCCATAACAAGCTTTGAGTGTTTGACCCAGTTTGCCTTTCGTGGGTTCCTGAAGGGCGCCTTTCCTCTCTGGACCATCCAACTTCGAACACTATCCTGTAATGATCCGAAAAGGAGCATTCCGTGGATACGTGCCAGTCTTCTACGGAGAGGGAGTCGCTGTTGGTCGCTAGAGTTAAATCTATAACCTCAGCTCGGTTCTTATTGCGGAAGGTGGGGTGGCTACCCCGATTACACACATTAAGATTTGTGAGCATCACGAATTCAAGCAGCGACTCCCCTCTCTCGTTGGTGTCTTTGCTCCCCCAAAAGGTATTGTGGGCATTAGCATCACACCCAAGGATTAGATCCGTGCCCTCTTTCTGCGCATGCTGAATGAGGGCTCGAATACTTTTCGACGGTGGATCCTTTTCTTCGTACGGGAGATATGCTGAGGCTAGGTAAAGACTGGGTCCGTTCCTACGTAACTGGAAGAGAAGAGCACATTAAGTCCGGTTCTTACCACGATACAGGTTGTGGACTTACCCACAGTTTTCGGGACAAGGAAATGGTATCCGCGGGCTCCCAAACCGCAAACCCTTTCACCTACGATCCAGGGTTCTTGGAGCCACATCCACCCTCTCCTTGTCCATCCACCATAGTAGGTCTGTGGAAGGAACCCTCGAGTGGTGCAGATTAATCTGCACTACCCGAATTCTTTCCGGTCGACCTAGCATCTTCGCGCCCAGCGCCTCCAGGAACGATTGCCCGAACGCAACCCATTCCCATCTTCAGCCGGCCTTGCTTACTAAGGAGTTGGCTCTTGGACTCTGGACCAATGCTGATCCATAGATCCTTGCCGTTTCCTTTGTCTCGGGCGAGACCTCTATTGATCGTCCAGTCCGCTGTGTGACAGTCCGCATTCTGGCTTTTGATCAATATAAGGGTGGTTCGATCCTCCCTGATGGGAGGTGGGATCCACACCTTAATGATCGTCCGCTCAGGAATTTGGTCTACAGGGACGACGTCAATTCTTGCTCCTGGCCACGGCGCTTCCAGTTTCAGCAGTGTGTCTTTGAGGAATCGCAGGGATTCCTCGTTGGCACATGCCACCACTTTAACACCTTTGTACCAGTTGATGCCATCAAACTCTGCCACGAACGGATTCAGCGGTCGAGTGATGGCATCAGCAATCCCCTGGTCAATTAACCCTTCCAGGATAAGCCAGTTATCAATAGAAAGCTTCCCATCCGGGTTGCTTCTGTCGATGATGGCTACCTGTAGCTCCGGCTTCGTGCTCAAGCTGGCTAGGATGTCCCCTGGACACACCCGCTTGCTCTCCGAAGCCTTTGCCGAGTCGTCTGACCTCTGCCTCTTGCTGACAGGTGGGTTGGCCTTTTTCGGTAGCTTGCTCACCGTTCTCTCCTTTCCAGGAGGTGTGGTTTTTGCAAGCATACCTGGTGCACGCTTTTTTCCTTCTAACTGTGACTTGGGTTTCTTTGGTTCCACCAACTTCGACGTGGAAGGTTTGACTTCCTCCGTCGGGTTGGCTACGGCTACTGCCTGAAACCCCTTGTCACCCTGGCACCGTGCACTCATACTCGGTTCGGCGGACTGAGTGTTGCCGGTCACGCCAGCGAGCCTCAAAAACCGTCTCACGTTGTATTCGTGCTTTTTGCGCAATTTCCTCTCATGCTCGTTGAACGACTCTGGGTTGCGGCCTTCCAGTCCCTTAAGGAACTTGAGAGAGCTTTTATACCCTGAGCGTTGTTAGCGCTTGAGGTTTGCGCCTTTCTTGTTGGATGGACCCTGGACTACTGTCACTTCGTCTTCATCAGTGCTCGATGACTCATCCAACGGCATCCTCGCTAGCGCAAGCGCTAGCTCGGACTCCGTTTTCGATGAGCCTGTAAGCAAAGACTCCGACTTCGTGGCAGCTGTTTCCAGGTCCACAACCTCCTGTCTATGGAGTTTGTCCACTCCACCGTCGTGACCACTGGCGACACACAGAAAGGATTTATCCTTACCGTGCCCGCCGGTGGTAGCGGTCACACTTCCCACCGGCGTTTGGGCTGACATCCCAACCCGAGTTGACTCCTCCGTATTTGCCTCCATACTTGAATCCAAGGATTTATGATGCATTTCATACTTGCTGCCAAGTACCTCTGACCATGGTCCTGGAACTCGGCTTTCCAGAATAAATCTAAACAAGTAAGAAAGCTACAGTCGAGTGTGCTCGACCGTATGATACCCGCAACCCATTTCGAGAGAAAAAAAAATTTGAATGATATTTTAACAACAAATATACCAAAAATACCAGAGTCGTTGAACGAGCGTGAGAGGAAACTACGCAAGAAGAACGAATACAACTTGCGGCGGTACTTGAGGCTCACTGGCCTCTCTGGCAACACTATGTCCGCTGCACCGAGTGCGAGTGTATGGTGCCAAGGTGACCAGGGGATTCAGGCAGTAGCCGTGGCCAAACCGACGGAGGAAGTCAAACCTTTTAAGTCGAAGTTGGTGGAACCTAAGAAACCCAAGTCACATCCAAAAGGAAAAAAAAGTGCACCCGGTAAACTTGCAACAGCCACACCTCCTGGAAAGGAGAGAACGGTGAGCAAGCAAACGAAAAGGCCAACCCATCTGTCAACAAAAGGCAGAGGTCGGACGACTCGTCGAAGGCTTTGGAAAGCAAGCGGATATGTCCAGGGGACATCCTAGCCAGCTTAAGCACGATGCCGGAGTTCAGGTAGCCATTATCGATAGAAGTAACCCGGATGGGAAGCTCTCTATCGATAACTGACTTAACCTGGAAGGGTTAATCGACCTGGAGATTGCTGATGCCATCACTCGACCGAAGAATCCGGACCGAATCACCCTAATACTGACCAAGAGCCAGAATGTGGACTGCCAGACAGCGGACTGGACGATCAAAAGATGTCTAGCCCGATGCAAAGGAAACAGCAAGGATCTCTGGATCAGTATCGGTACAGAACCCAAAAGCAAAATCCTTCGTAAGCAAGGCCGGCTGAAGATGGGAATGGGTTGCGTTGGGGTAATCGTTCCTGGAGGCGCTGGGCGCGGAGATGTTTGGTCGACCGAACAGAATTCTGGTAGCGCTGATTAACCTGCACCACTCGGGGCTGCTTTGCAACCTGGATGGCACAGTCGCTAAAGACAGTCAGGAATCTCTACTACTCCTCATGTACGCACACTTTCCAGGCTGCTTAGCAACTGAAAACGAGAATGGGATCACATCCGCGGCGAGCCTGTGGAAATCGTGCCTCACAAAAGCCAAGCCCTAATTGACGAAGCTGTAAATATATAAAAGATAATCTGGGCTATCAAGTCGTTCCACCCCTACAAATCAGCAGGACCGGATGATATCAGACCGGTCATGTTACAGATGGCTTCAGGGGATGTCCCCTTACATTCCAAAAACCTGGAAAGAAGTGACCACTGAAAACCACTGCTCAGCAAAAGATTATAGGCCCATAAGTCTCTCATCGTTTTTATTAAAAACACTTGAGAGACTTCTGGATCTTCATCTCAGAAGTAAGCTAACACCTCACACATTTATCAAGTCCCAACACGCCTACATTAAAGGTAGATCATTTGAGACGGCTTTGCACGAGGTGGTTAGCACAATTGAAAGCACATTGCAAAGGAAGGAGTTTTCGTTTGCCTTTAATAACTTCAGGATCGAGTCTATAACGGCAGCACTTGTCAACATAGGGTCACACCCGACAATCACTCGATGGCTTAGCAACATGCTTCGCCAAAGAATAATTCACGCCCAACTTTGCGCTTCGACTATCAGGAGAAGGGCAACCCGGAGCACCCCGCAAGGGGCGTGATATCCCTCTTGTTATGGAACAGTGTCCTAAATGACCTTCTCAAACTGAAGTAAAAGGGCTGCAGAGTGACTGCTTATGCGGACGACCTGGTTCTAATGGTAACCGGCAGATTCCTGCCAACAGTCAGTGAGCTACTGAATGCCGCATTGAGCGAAACTCTGAGATGGGAAGAACACAACGGTCTTGGGGCCAATCCGCAAGAGACTGAACTAGTTCTGTTCACGTGAAGAGTTCATGCTTCCGATACTGGGAGGAACAGAGCTCAAGCTATCAAAGGACGCAAAATACCTTGGTGTAATTCTGGATTCCAAACTCTCCTGGAGGAGAATCTCGGAGGAAAGGATGAAGAAGGCATTATGAATCCCAACAGCAACTTCTGTCGCAGCTGCGGGGATGAAGAAGAAATCGACAGTGTCCAGCACTTTCTCTGCGACTGCCCTGCACTTCTTAGAATGAGGACTCCATTTCTGGACAAGCATTTCTTCGATGAACTGGGTAGTGTCGCGAATATTCGGCTGGATAACTTGGCGGTTTTTCTTGACTCTACCGGTTGGTTCCAGTGGTTGGTTGGAGTGGCCAGTAGCACACATAAAAAATAAAATAATATAGTGTGATTAGTATTTCCAGCTGTTTAAGAGGCTTTTACGAGCTGCAGTCGTTCAAACAACTCATTTGGATCATCCCAGTATACATAATGGGGCTTTTTCATATCAAGGGTCATAAATCCAGACCCAGATACATTGCCTTGGAGCGTTTGTGTGTAGACTCAGCAGTGGTTTTAAATTGTTCGTATAGTTATGTGCTCTTGTTCCTTTCAACTGTCCATTTGTATGAAAGTTTCTTCGGTATACATTAGTTTTCATCAAAAATTCTCTGTATATTTTCAAGCTATTTTGATTGTAATTTTGTGGTAGACGATGGAATATTAAAGAATATAAGCCATTTGTGAGTTCCCAATTTTAACCGTCTTCAAATTAAATTTTATTGCCAGATATATATTTGTGTAGTTACTTCCCAACATTAATTGACCAGTTGCATTTTTGTATGTTCAAAATATCACATCCAAACGATTATTTGAGCTCTCATCATGATGTACAGCTGGATGTGTTAATGGGGATGATGTATGAGGGTAGACTTGACTCAATATCGCCCTTGATATATGGAGCTCATCTTGAATCGGTAGTACAAACGATGTATCCTCTATTGCTGACTAAGAATAGAATTGATCATCATTATCGTCATCATCATATTTAGTTTTTTCTTCTTCTATTTCATATGTAGTGTGCTATCTCCACTCACTTAGGTGTCATTTCAGTTTTAATATTTTTATAGTCTATGGGTAACATATTCTGTAATTTGTTGGTGTCATTAACAATTTCATGTGAAGGCTCTGTTAAGGGTTTGAATGTTTCCTCTGAACCATCAGTTCAGTATATTGTTTTTGGAGCATTTCGATTTTTGGTTAATTGAGCTAAAATATTTTGATTCATTGTAATTTGAAGTTAATCAAACTGTTATAGTTCAACCGCATATTTCACTCTAGTGGTTGTGAATGGACAGTGAAGTAGTCATAAGCATACTATATATAGCTGTAATAATTTTAATTAGAAACAAGTTAGAAAGCTACAGTCGAGAGTGCTCGACCGTAACATACCCGCAACCAATTCGAGAGAAAACAATAACTTAAATGATATTTGAACAAGAAATAATGGCCTATGATTTTTATTATGCTATCATCTCGTTGCTGTTCGGCTATCAGCCAATTTTTCGATATTGTTGCTAGATCTACACGAACCTCTGCTGCTCTACTGCAGGAATTGGATTGCGTGATAAAAAATCCACGTGATCCATTTGGCTACCCTTTCTATACGCAACACTAAAATCAAATGTCTGTAAATACGCCCACCAACGGTGTACTCTTAGGGTTAACTCAGCTTCCGTTTGAGTCGTTTTTAATTAATTCCAATCGGTGTGCACCAAAAATGTTCTACCGTGTAAATAATGTCTGAAGTGTTTCACTGCATTATAAACAGCTAAAGTTTGTAGCTCATACGAGCGATATTTAGCTTCTGATACTGTCGTGCGTTTGCTAAAATATTCAACTACTCTACGTTTACCATTTATTTTATGCATCAGCATTGCGCCGTACCCATTAGCACTGGCACCTGTATGCAGTTCGATTTGGAGTTCAGGGTCAAAGATTGTCAGCACATGGTCAGACGTCAGCACTTTGATATCATCTGTCGGATATGCTCATGCTCCTCTTTCCAATCAAACGTTTTAAGTTTAGAGGTCAACTGATAGAGCGGCTTCATCTACTAAGAGAACCGCGGGACAAATTGGTGGTGACAAAACAGAAAGAGCTTCTATCCTACTTGGATTAGGTTTAATTTCACCATTTTTAATATAGAATCCAAGGTACTCTATTCCTGTGCGAAGAAAAGTGCACTTCTTTACATTAAATGTAAAACCTGACTCATACAAGGCTCTCAACACTATGCCTAACTTTACATATGCTTCCACCGCCTCGCAAGTGATATATCTGTTCTGAAATCAATGGCAATGGGTTCTTATCGGAAATTGTGTTTGGGCTTAGCTAACGAAAATCGATGCACAGTCTGTCGCTGCCATCTTTATTTATAACTAATAGCATTGGACTTGCAAATGGCGAATTGCTTGGACGGTTCACATTGGACTTAACCATTTGGTCTATTTTTCCATTATGTTTTTTATTTTACATTTATCAATTATCAATTATCAAATACTTAATTCTATGTTGGTGTCAAATAAATTTTCAAAATTGTATGTATCTTCAAGTGTAGCATTAATGATTTAAGCTTTGTAAATATTTAATTTGTCTGATTCATATGTCAAGTTCTTCTTCTCCTTGTACTCGCCTTTCTACTGGTACTATCTTTGGGGCATACAGAAACAATATGTCCAACCTCACCACACTTTTAGCATTTTATGTTTGGACGATCCTTTACTCCGGACACGTTACAGTAATTCTTTTCTTTGGTGGAGCTCTCTATGCGAGAGCGGCATTGGGCGTATTTGTGGCCAATTTTTCCAAAAAAAATGTCATTTTACCTGCGGAAGCAGTCGTAGATTATGTATGATCAAGAATATGTATACTTCATGGGGTCGGAGATGGCTCCTTCTGCTGTTCCATACATTTTCTGTTGGCACTTCTACCCAATGGGTAGCTCGTATAAAAACAGATCTTTTTGATTTATTATTTTTATTAAACAAAAAATTTTAAAACATTAAAAATTATAAATTTGATTTAAGATCGAAATCGATGTTGTCATCTTCTCTTCTGGTAAGTGTATGGTTATATTTCTTGAACAGCTCCAGGATGTTCTGTTCAATTGCATTGGATCGAGGAGAGAGGAAAACGAAATTGTTCTCCAGCTCAACCATCACTTTGGTGGCAAACTTTCCCTTTACCCTTTTCGCTTTCATGGTGTGGTATTATATGGTGTGTTGATGGATAGCTTCTTGATGTGGAGTTTATTTTTCACTTTCAGCGAGTTAAAAGCACTCTTTACTTTGTCCTCATTGGCCTTTAAGAGGTCTTCATAGATCATCAAGGCCTTATTTTATGATGTTAAGGTTGCTGGTTTCCTGGTTGCTGAGGTCGTGGAGGCTTTTTGCTGATGCTGCTGAGACAGGTTCTGCTCACTGAATGATATTTTCCTTCTAGGAGATTCCCGATTTTATACCCACACCATCGATTGTGGTGTTTGGTCTTGCAAAGGAATATATCATTGTCCACCCTTCACGTGTCGAGTATACAAAAGTATACTCTCCCGAAAATGATCAATTGACAATTTGTATTAGATGGTTGTGTAGGCCAGGTATGATAGCAATAGCTGGTTGAACAGACCATGTCTGTTAGCAATAGTTGGTTGATTAGACCATGTCTGATACCAATAGCTGGTTAAACAAACCAGGTCTGTCACCAATATCTGGTTGAGCAGACCAGGTTGAACTGATGAAAGCTGAAAATGAATGTGGAAATATAACTTTTTTTTTTATTTTTATAAATATATTTTTTTATTTTAAAATTGATAACTTAATACAAGTATTTTTATTTTAGAATTAAAAAAAAATATTTCATTTCAAAAAAATAAAAAATTTCTTTAAAAAGATACAAGTTGCTGAAAATAAAAGCTGAAAATCTTTTTTGATTTTAAGAGTTATTTTTATTTTATTTATGCAAATTTAATTATTATTATTATATGTTCTATAACTATATGTGTGTGGGAGAAGGACCCACGCATGTGCAGGCCCTTCTGAATATCTTTAAGAGGGCATCTAAGTCCTCTTTGGTGACGAGATTGTTGCTGGTGCATGGGCCTTTGTCCGAATCCAGAAGGTTGAATACGCTTGTGTCTACGAATTCCTCCTCCGTTACCTGAGATTCAGATGAATCTTCCTCCGTTAACATACTTATAGGCAGGTTGTCTATCAACCTCCACAGAATATTGAAATTCTTGATAGTGGGCATATGCGTCGGCTACAAGCACCAACGATATAGTGGATGGTCTGTCGAAAGACTCATCGGCTAAACGGATGTCCGAGTAATGCTTTCGCACGCTGTAGTCAACTGAGCAGAACCTTAAACCACGGTTCCTGGTCACAAACCGGACCCACGCTCAGTTGGAGCAAGTTAGGGCTCTGGTTCTGGAGGAGGGCAGCAAATGCGAGGGGGTCGGAGCATGGTGGTCGGCGGACGGATGCTTCAGATGAAACCGTTGTAGAGAGCGCCTGTCGTCGAGGTGCTAGTGGGCGGACGGCCCTCGGAGAATGCTGAAAGGGAATGCGCCTGTCCCCGATGGCGACGATTTGCCACGGAGTGCCTGCGCACTGACTCGTGCATATGGAGCAGGGTGTGGTCCGCCGCTCGTCGCTTGCGCTGGATTGCCCTGAGTGCTTATGAGCCAAGCAGACTGCACGCAGTTGTTTCTCGGAGCTCAAGCGCAGGAAGTGGGAACAACTTCCATTCCATTTTCCGGAATGGAAACTGCCGGTTAATAACGTCCATATGGCACGACATGACATGGAACACAGATCGGAGGACTGGGCGTCTACAAGCTGGTCGACTAGCAACGGTCGGGATTGGAAAGACCGATAGGAAGTAGTAGTAATTATACCCGCTACCCATAGGGTGGAAGGGTATTATAACTTAGTGCCAACAGAAAATGTATGTAACAGGCAGAAGAAGGCATCTCCGACCCCATAAAGTATATATATTCTTGATCAGCGTCAACAGCCGAGACGATATAGCCATGTCCGTCTGTCTGTCTGTTTGAACACCTAGATCTCAGAGTTTATTTCAAAAGTTGGATGTCACGCCCCCTTCCAAAGGTTCTTTGTGTAATGATCTGTAATTTGGTAAGTCAACTGTGTTTAATACTATTAATATACCCTGTTATTTTGGTAAACATCGAATAAGTACAACAAAAGTTATTTGTTAAATTATTTTTATCAAAATAGTTGTGGCCAATGCATATGGACGTTTTAAGTGTGTGAATGACCTAGAGATATCCAATTTGGTGACAGTATTCGTGTAGGTCCTACGCAGATCAAGTTTGTATTAGATTTTGCCACTTAAAACCTTGATCTTTTGCCAACGATTGGTAATCGACGTATCAGGCTCTTGGATATTAGGCTCAGGGCCGCAGGTCGATTGGATCTTTTGACATTGGTGAGATCGGTCAGGATTTTTGTGCTAAGCGCGTAGCGAAAGACGCAATGGATTTTGTCGCATTGGCTGGAACAGGGCCGGAGCAGAGATGACAAGCCCTACCCTTCGGAGTCACTTTGCTTTTAAAGAGTGGACTTTCTTTTGAGTTGTTGGATGACTCTTGACGGAAGATGGTCTCGAGCAGATTCCAGCTTGAGAAGCTGACTAGACACCTTCGATAGTCTCTAAGGAAGAGTTTCATATCACACCAAAGCGGAATCTCGGACTTGTTGGCGGGCGACTGTTACCACAGCACCAACGATGGACGCGACAATTTGGAAGATCACAAGAAAATCAACAGGCAATCCAATTCTCGGTCGAGTGCTCGAGAGCTGTTTTGCATCCTTGGATGGTGCTCTGCAACTCTTTAAGAGCAGCTCCGGACTCGAAGGAATTTCAGACGGGCTAAAAAGGATTTTCAGCTGACTATTAACTAGTAGCCCTTTGTTTTCGAATCTCCATAACCATAATTGGTAAGCGGACTTCGCAACAATGACTTTCGCATCGCCATCGGTTTTGGCGTTGAGATGAAACAATTTCTCAACAGGAATCAATCTTGGATTGTTGATATTTATTACCGTAAACAAATCGCGAAAGGTCGGCCACCGTAAGTAATCGCCGTGGAACACTTCGGTGTCGCATGGAGGCAATCAGCACCCTCCAAATAAATCGTTGGCCATAGATTGCAGAGGGGCAGCCACTGCTGGAATGGCTTGCTCAATTTGTTCGTTGAGTCGAGCTACATAACGCTCATCGACAAAGTAGCAGGTGTCATATTTGCCTTGCATTACCTCTTTGTCCTGGAAGCTAGCTTCACTTTGAGACTAAGTGCATCGTTCACACTCAGACTGGATTGCGCAGTGATTTTGAGTGGAATACCCTAAACGGTACTCAAGCATATATTGAAATATATATATTGAAGCATATATTGTATATTTGAAAATAGCGGGTAAAAATCCACAACACCGACATGGTCACACTGTCAACTAAATAAACAAAGCGCAAGCAGCTTCAAGTGAATTTTGCATACAAAATTTATTCTTTAACAACTTCCTTGTTTTTCATTCGATCACAACCAAATTCACAAGAATTGAGACAATAATTTTTATTATGCATACCAAAATTCAATGCTCTAGGGGTTTTATTACGGCTTTTACAGCTTTTGGGGGTGGAAAGGGGCGTGGCAAAATCAAAAACAAACTTGATCTGCGTAGGACCTATAAGAGTACTGTCGGATATGGCAATATCGTCTCGCCTGTTGACACCGATCAAGAATATATATACTTTATGGGGTCGGAGATGCCTCCTTCTGCCTGTTACATACATTTTCTGTTGGCACTAAGTTATAATACCCTTCTACCCTATCGGTGGCGGGTATAAAAATACCGCAAAATATTGCCAAATACACCGCAGAACAAACTTTATGACGTGGTACGTGGAATTGGAATGCCACGGAAACGTATTCGGCTATTTAAAAAAATACCAAAATATACCACACAATATAAGAATATAAATAACAGCACTGAGGATGTGTTTCTGATATGTTGGTCTCTGGATAAGCAGTATAACCGGGACAGGACTGATCAAGAAATATTGGCTCATGATTTTTATTATGCTATCATCTCGTTGCTGTTCGGCTATCAACCAATTATTCGATATAGTTGCTAGATCCATACGAACCTCTGCTGCTCTACGGTTGACAGTTGAAACTACAGGAATTGGATTGCGAGATAAAAAATCCGAGTGGGCCATTTGGCTACCCTTTCCATATGCAACATTAAAATCAAATGCCTGTAAATACGCCCGCCAACGGTGTACTCTTGGGGTCAACTCTGTGAAATAAGCGGTTCAACTATAACAGCTTGATTAATTGAAAATAACAATGAATCAAAATATTTTAGCTCAAGTCGAAATGCTCTAAAAACAATTTTCTGAACTGATGGTTTGGAGGAAACATTCAAAGCCTTAACACAGCCTTCACATGAAATTGTTAATGACACCAACAAATTACAGAATATGTTACCCATAGACTATAAAAATGTTAAAACTGAAATGACACCTAAGTGAGTGGAGATAGCACACTACATATGAAATAGAAGAAGAAAAAACCAAAAACTAAATATGATGATGACGATAATGATGATCAATTCTATTCTCAGTCAGCAATAGAGGATACATCGTTTGTACTACCGAATCAAGATGAGCCTCATACATCAAGGGCGATATTGAGTCAAGTCCACCCTCATACATCACCCCCATTAACACATCCAGCTGTACATCATGATGAGAGCTCAAATAATCGTTTGGATGTGATATTTCGAACATACAAAAATGCAACTGGTCAATTAATGTTGGGAAGTAACTACACAAATATATATATCTGGCAATAAAATTGAAATTAAAGACGGTGAATACTGGAAGCTCACAAATCGCTTATATTCTATAATATTCCATCGTCCACAAAATTGCAATCAAAATGGCTTGAAAATATAAGCCATCGAGTGATTGTCGGGTGTGAGCCTATGTCGACAAGTTCTGCCGTTATGGACTCGATCCTGACATTGTTAAAGGAACCCTCTATGTCGAGAAATGCCGCTAACGTAAACTCCTTCCTTTGCAATGTGCTTTCAATTGTGATAACCACATCGTGCAGAGCCGTCTCGACTGATCTACCTTTGAGGTAGGCATGTTGGGACTTGCTTGTGTGAGGTGTTAGCTTACTTCTGAGATGAAGGTCCAGAAGTCTCTCTAGTGTTTTTAATAAAAACGATGAGAGACTTATGGGCCTATAATCTTTTGCTGAGCAGTGATTTATCTTTCCTGCCTTGGGAATGAATGCCACCCTCATTTCTCTCCAGGTTTTTGGAATGTATCCTGTAAGGGGACATCCCCTGAAGATTTCTAATAGCCATTGCGACAGGTGTACGCATACTATCTGTAACATGACCGGTCTGATGTCATCCGGTCTTGCTGATTTGTAAGGGTGGAACGACTTGATAGCCCAGATTATCTTTTCAGTGTTGACAATTTCGTCGATTAGGGCTTGGCTCTCTTGAGGCACGTTTCCCTCCGGGTCGCCGCTGATGTGAGAGGTGGGGATCCCATTCTCGTTTTCAGCTTGTAAGCAGCCTGGAAACTGTGCGTACATGAGGAGTTGTAGAGAGTCCTGACTGTGTTTAGCGAATGTGCCATCCAGGTTGCAAAGCAACCTCAGTGTGGCTGGATCTTTCTCCAGCAACCTTCGAAGTCTGGACGCTTCAGTGGTGTTGGTTAGTTCCTCGCAAAATGTAGTCCATGAATCTCTTTTTGCCCGTCTAATTTCCTTTTTGAAGGTCTTGAAACTTGTAAAGTCTTCTCGTTTCCTTCCGTATCTGGCCGAGTTCCGGAGTCCACCATTTGTTGTGGACGGCTGATTGGACAGGATTTGATGAAGGCCTTACATAGAGTGTCTGTGACATTTTGGGTCGATTCCTCCAACTTGTCTGGGTTGTCTAGCCTTCCCAATGGGTGGTGAGGAATAGATTCCTTAACAAGTTTTGAGTATTTGACCCAGTTTGTCTTTCGTGGATTCCTGAAGGGCACCTTTGCCTCTATGGACCATTCAACTTCGAACACTATCTACGGAGAGGGAGTCGCTGTTGTTCGCTAAGGTTAAATCTATAACCTCTGCTCTGTTCTTATTGCGGGAGGTGGGGTGGCTACCCTGATTACACACATTAAGATTAGTGATCATCACGTTGGTGTCGTTGCTCTCCCAAAAAGTGTTGTGGGCATTCGCATCACACCCAAGAATTAGATCTGTGCCCTCTTTCTGCGCGTGCTGAATAAGGGCTCGGAAACTTTCCTTCTCTTCATAAGAGAGGGATGCCGAGGCCAGGTATAGATTTGGACCCTTCCTTCGCTCGCATAGCGGTACCGTCAAGTCCCTGTTGCTGTAACTGGAAGAGAATAGCACATTAAGACCGGTTCTTACCACGATACAGGTTCTGGACTTATCCACAGTTTTCGGACAAGGAGATGGTATCCGCGGGCACCCAAAACACAGACCCTTTCACCTACGATCCAGTGTTCTTAGATAAAAGCCACATCCACCTACTTCTTGTCCATCAACCTTAGTAGGTATATTGAGGGAACTCTCAAGTGGTGCCTATTAATCTGCACTACCCGAATTCTCTCCGCTCCGCCTAGCATCTCCGCGCCCAGCGCCTCCAGGAACGATTGCCCGAACGCAACCCATTCCCATCTTCAACCGGCCTTGCTTACGAAGGATTTGGCTTTTGGACTCCGGACCAATGCTGATCCAGAGATCCTTGCCGGTTTCTTTGTCTCGGGCGAGACCTCTCTTGATCGTCCAGTCCGCTGTGTGGCAGTCCGCATTCTGGCTCTTGATCAGTATAAAGGTGGTTCGACCCTCCCGGATGGGAGGTGGGATCCAGACATTAATGAATTTGGTCCACAGGGACGACGTCAATCATTGCTCCTGGCCATGGTGCTTCCAGCTTCAGCAGTGTGTCTTTGAGGAATCGCAGGGATTCCTGATGCCGTCAAACTACCACGAACGGATTCTGCGGTCGAGTGATGGCATTAGCAATCCCCTGGTCGATTAACCCTTCCAGGATAAGCCAGTTTTCGATAGAGAGCTTCCCATCCGGGTTGCTTTTGTCAATTATGGCTACTTGTAGCTCACGTTTCGTGCTTAAGCTGCCCAGGATGTCCCCTCGACATAATCGCTTGCTCCGAAGCCATCGCCGAGTCGTCCGACCTCTGCCTCTTGTTGACAGATGGGCTGGCCTTTTTCAGTTGCTTGCTCACCGTTCTCTCCTTTCCAGGAGGTGTGGCTGTTGCAAGTTTACCGGGTGCACTCTTTTTCCCCTTTAAAGGTGACTTGGATTTCTTCTGCTCCATCAACTTCGACTTAGAAGGTTTGACTTCCTCCCTCGGTTTGGCTCCGGATACTGCCTGAATCCCTCCAACTCGGTGCAGCGGACTGAGTGTTGCCGGACGCACCAGTGAGGCTTAAGTACCGCCGCAAGTTGTATTCGTGCTTCGTTCGTAGTTTCCTCTCACGCTCGTTCATCAACTCTGGGTTGCGGCTTTCCAGTCCCTTAGGGAACTTTAGAAAGTTCTTGTACCCTGAGCGTTGTTTGCGCTTCAGGTTAGCGTTTTCCTTTTTGGATGTTCCCTGGACTACTGTTACTTCGTTTTCGTTCGTGATCGATGACTCATCCAACGGCATCCTCGCTAACGCAAGTGCTATATCGGCCTCCGTCATCGATGAGCCTGTGAACACTGACGTTTGGGCTGACATCTCAGCCCGAGTTGACTCATCAGTCGTCACCTCCATGTTTGAATCCGAAGATTCATGATGCATTTTATACTTGCTGCCGAGTACCTCTGACCATGGTCCTGGACCTTAGCTTTCCAGAATGAATCTAAAAAGCTCGGGCCCAGGCCCTTAGCTAGAAACTGCAAAGTCTCATGAGCGAGCAAGTGATGCTGACATCTCTCTGTCGCCCGAGACGATGCAGTATCCATTGCTCAGCTGGCACCCTCGTGGAGGGTTCAGTCAGAGGATTTTTGCCAGCTATTAAAAATAGTTATTCAAGAAACAATGTTATAGCGCAAGTTTGAGATGCAGTTACACGGGATTCGATTTGTTGACAATGTCACCATAATTGATATATTCTGTATTTTATTTAAACTTTAATGGATACTTGAACATACAAAATACTTGTTGGTACATTTCTTTGGTATTTTTATACCCGCTACCCATAGGGTAGAAGGGTATTATAACTTAGTGCCAACAGAAAATGTATGTAACAGGCAGAAGGAGGCATCTCCGACCCCATAAAGTATATATATTCTTGATCAGTGTCAACAGCCGAGACGATATAGCCATGTCGGTCTGTCCGTCTGTATGAACACCTAGATCTCAGAGACTATAGAGACACCAAATTTTGTACATAAGTTCCTGTATTTCTTACGCAGATCAAGATTATTTCAAGAAATGGATGCCACGCACCCTTCGCCCACAATATTAATAAATCTAGATTAAGTCACGTTTTTTATGTAAATCGATTATAATTCCAAAAGTTTCTTTGTGTAATGATATGTTATTTGGTAAGCCATCTGTGCTTACGCAGATATATTTTTGTTTTTCGATTTTTGCAGCGACCCTTTCCGCCCACAAAAACTGAAAAAGCCGTAATAATAGACCTAGAACATGCCTCCTTCTGCCTGTTGCATACATTTTCTGTAAGCCCTAAGTTATAATACCCTTCTACCCTATGGGTACCGGGTATAAAAACAAATTTCAGTATATTCTTTGGTATATTTTTTGTTAAAATATCATTTCAGTTTTTTTGCTTTCTCTCGGAATGGGTTGCGGGTATCATTCGGTCGAGAACTCTCGACTGTATCTTTCTTACTTGTTTATTATAAAATAGTAATCGTTATAGTTAGAACATAAAATACGGAAAGGGTTATGTAAAGCATAGTTTTCACTACAAAGTGGAATAGAAAGAGGTGAAAAGTTCCTTGTATTTCTCATCGGAACCTTAAAATTAATAGGCTGATCAGTTCGAAAGAATCGATCTCACCACTAAGGAGCTTATGCAAAAAAATTACATCAAGCATAGTTCTACGATCAGTAAGGGAGGGAAGATTTTTTTTTGTACGGACTCTATTCTTTCCTGGTGAACCTTATATTGGGGACACCCTGTACAAGAGCCATATTCAAGAATAGGTCGAACAAGAGATGTATAAAGAGTTTTAGTGATGTTGGGATCATTGAATTCTTTCGACCAACGCTTATTGCACGATTAGTTATGGCCAAGATGTTCTTGTTAAATTCAAGTTTGGGATCGAGCAGAATACCTAGATCTTTAACAGACTCAATACGCTCAAGAGGTTTTGCATGTAGAAAATAAGTATTGTCAAAAGGCAAACGCCTGTAAAAAGACATTACGTTACATTTATTACAATTAAGATTTAATAGGTTTATTTGACACCAAGATTGGAAGCTATCAAGATCAGCTTGCAGCATTTGACCAGATTGACAATCAACTCACGATAAACAAAGCTTGACATCATCGGCATACATTATCACACGAGAAAATTTAATAACGGATGAAAGATCATTAATAAACAATTTAAATAACAAGGGGCCAAGATGACTCCCTTGAGGTACACCGGAAGCGACCTTAACAGACTTGGAGACTAAGCCGTTTAAAAAAACTTTCTGGGTTCTGAGATTTAAATAGCTAGATATCCAGATATTTGGAAATCCCAAGAGATAAAGCTTATGTTGTAATAGTGAGTGATTAACAGAGTCAAAAGCTTTACTAAAATCAGTATAAATAACGTCAGTTTGCATTTTGTTTTGGAAACCATCAATTACCAAAGAAGTGAACTCCAGTAAGTTAGTGGTAGTAGATCTATATTTCATAAACCCATGCTGGCATTGTGATATAATTGATCTACAATAATGTTGTAAATGTGAGGTTACTACTCGTTTCGAGTCCAATTTGATGAGATCCTGACATTAAGTAATGGCATGAAAAATATTTTGCTCGACCTAGTCGACGAAAATATCATCAATTCTAGGGAGTGGAAATTTATCCGACAACAGTTTTTTTATTAACGATAGTCAATTACTAATCGCCATTTTTTCTTGTCTGAACCGGGAAGAGATTTCTTCAGAACTAACAAAAGTGGGCTGTTATAAGGTGATACAGACGGTTCGACTATTTTATTGTCGATTAATTTGTGTACTTGTATTTGTATCTCTTCTATTTGACTGTGAGGGTTTCTATAATTTTGTATATAGACTGGTTCATCATTCTTCAATCTTAGTTTTTGTTTGTAGAAATTGTTTCTTGATATTGATTCGTTTTGAAGTCCGAATTCGTCACTGTACTCTGTGCATAAATTAGTTAATTCGTTTTTAAATTGTGGTGAACAATTTTTTGTTAATTGAGATAAGACAGTTTTTTCTCTATTTTCTGGATTGTTTTGAACTACGTCGTAGTTCGAAAGTGATTCATATGACAAATTTTTAATATCTACTATTTGGTCGGTACTGGTTGTATTCAGTAATCGGACAAATTCATTTTTGGTTGTTGCAACTGTTTGGAATTAATACACTATCTTCATCTGATGATTGGTGAATCTTTCTGACTACTTGGGATCTTGCTGGTAAAATAATGGAGTTATTACAAGAACTGTATAGTATGTTATTGGAACTTAAATTGGAAAATTTTAATTATTTGTTCTCATTATGAGTCAATCTTCATTAGGTTTGAAATCTAACCGGCAATTGAATTTCTTAATGAAACCAATGCCTATGGTATTGCGAAATGCAAATCTACTATATGAAAGTCGTGTGGAATTATATATTTACCTGTCTGTATCTCTATGGAAGTTTAACCTTTTGATGGTATTAATTCTTGGCCTATGCATTGAATATTAATTTTTTTGTTTTCCTGAATACCATGAAAGATATCGGAGAAATATCTGCACCAGTGTCTATTAAAAATACAAGATTTTTATTTGTTTCTACATTGAAAAAGTTAACGAAAATATTAAGACTAAAATTTATGGTGTGAACCTATAATTTATTTTTGAGCATCTGAGGGTTGTTGGGAGTTTCCCGAGTTATTTTAGGCTACTCTAACACTGTTTCGGTTGGAATTGTTATTGTAACCCTGGCCTCTATTGGAATTATTGCCTCTATTAGCATTTCCTCGGACTCTACAGTTATTTTGGTCATTATTGTACGTGTTGTTGTTATTATTATGATAACCACGCGAGTTACCTCTTTCCACGTCCGCGGTTTCCGCCAAGCTGTGATTTATTTGTGAAGTACAGGACAGTGTTTGACTGTCCCGTTGCTTCTGTGCAACTATTTTCAAATTTGGATATGGCTTCATTCATGGTGTTGAAGGTACCACCTTGCATGATAAGTTTTACCTTATCGATTGCGCAGTTTTTAGTCATTGCTGAGTTGAATAACTTCTGGCTAACTCTAAGGGCAAACCATCTGTTATATATGCACCTTCCAATGCTATGTCTCCAAATCCAGCACGGAAGATTCGCCGAAATGATCGTAGCGAAATGTATAGCAATTAAGTGAAAATAATAGC
The DNA here is from genome assembly GCA_963583835.1 of Drosophila immigrans. NCBI lineage: Eukaryota > Metazoa > Arthropoda > Insecta > Diptera > Drosophilidae > Drosophila > Drosophila immigrans. Next base: position 8,289,940 of record OY757143.1, read on the forward strand.
GAAATTAAAAAGTAAATTGATAACTAATAAGTAATAACAAACGGAATCAAAATAATGTAGAAAATATTTTTTAAATCTTTAAAAGTTTTCTTAAATCTTAGAATTTATAATAAGTAAGTAATAACTAACGTAATTAAAAAAAAATAAAAAATATTTTGCATCTTTAAAAGTTTTCTTGAATCTTAAAATTGATAATTAATAAGTAATAACTAGAGTAATTAAATCAGAAGATCGAGCCGATTCCATCGGAAATCTCCGCATTAGGCAACCAAACCAAGGCAGGCCAATGACTAGTACCCCAGATACTAGCCCAGAGCTTAAAGAAGCTATCACCAGAATAATCTATAAAGTACTAAGCGATGGTAGGGTTATAAGGCAGGCTGTTAATTTAAAAGAAGGATCAGATGACTTAGCAGATTTACCGATCGTCAGACCACATCAACGTGCGAAAAGGTTAAGGTGCCAAACACTATTAATTTGATTAGGGAATTCTCAGGAGACAGGACTATGTTCGGCAGCTGGACAAAAATGATGAAAGGGCTCTTGCAATGTATGAAAGGCACATAGATATTACCTCCTCATGATCGCAATCCGCAACAAGATCGTTGGCGAAGCAGAAGCAGTGCTTAACTCTCACAACACTCGTCTAAGCTGGAACTCACACCACATTTTGCAGACAAGCAGATTGGCTATCAAAGAGCCAAAAGTTTTGAGTCATGCTCTACAATTAAGCAACTTAGTAGAAAATCAGAAGCACCGAAATTCTTTTGCACCTAAGTCTCGGCAAATGCCACCACCACTACCACCTAGGCAAGTGCAAGCGCATCAAAACTTTATGCAATTCAATTCAAACACTGGCTATAGATTTCACCCAACCTTATGTTATCTATCAGATAATAGACTAAATTGGGGACCTCGACCGAACCCGGCTACTCAACCAAGACCCTACATACCATTCTAGCAACAACCTCATGGTTCAATAACGCAACATGAGAATTCATTCAGACTAAACTTCGCTCCACCATCGCGCCCCTTCGGTCCCAAACCAGATCCGAGAGCAGTGTCAATGGATCCATCTATCCGATCCAGGCATGTGAACTTCATGAATAGGCCCCTTAATAACGACATGAATGGGAAACGCCCTCCCATGCCGTTAGCCACTGGACCACCGCAGAAAATGCAGAGACATTTTAGTATCGCGGTCAGTGCGTTCGAAGGAGAACCTGAAGAAAAAACCAGTGTTAGCGAAGAACTAGATTACTTTGATCAATTAAGAACAGAAGGAGTTAGTGAATGGGACAATCAAGACCAGGCAGAAGAAGAGCATGGTTTTGATACCAACCCAGAAGAAGCAGCAGATGTATATTTTTAAGACTAAACAGTTCCTAATATATACAGGATCGAATCAAAATTATGTCCAGCCCCATTTAGTAAAGAATCCAAAGCTGAATAACAACCCTTTTCCGGGAACTTCGTTGGAGGAAAAATAGAGATAACACACCACTCCATGTTAAACCTTTTTGGTCTCATATTCAAATTTTTATACCCGAAGGGTAGAAGGGTATTATAACTTAGTGCCAACAGAAATTGTGTGTAACAGGCAGACCTCCGACCCCGTAAAGTATATATATTCTTGATCAGTGTCAACAGCCGAGATAGCCATGTCCGTCTGTCCGTCTGACTGTCCGTATGAACACCTAGATCTCAGAGACTATAAGACATAGAGACACCAAATTTGGTACATAGGTTCCTGCATTCATTACGTAGTTTGTTTCAAGTTTATTTCAAAAGTTGGATGCCACGCCCCCTTCGCCCACAATATGCATAAATCTAGAACAAGTCAAGTTTTTTTTATGTAAATCGCGTATAACTCCAAAAGTTCTTTGTGTAATGCTGTGTAATTTGGTAGGCCATCTGTGCTTTATACTCTTAGTATACCCTGTAATTTTGGTTTTGATTAAAAATCGGATAAGTTGAACAAAAGTTATTTCTTAAAATATTTATTAAAATTAATCAACGGACATGGCTACATCGTCTCGTTGACACTGATCAAGAATAAATGTACTTTATGGGGTCGGCGATGCCTCCTTCTGCCTGTTACATACATTTTCTGTTGGCACTAAGTTGTAATACCCTTCTACCCTATGGGTAGCGGGTATAAAACTGTATGTTGCCAATATTCAACAAGTTAGAAAGCTACAGTCGAGAGTGCTCCACCGTATGATACCCGCAACTCATTTCGAGAAAAAACCAAAAACTTAAATGATATTTTAACAAAAAATATACCAAAGAATATACTGAAACTTGTTTTTTTGTATATATTTGAAAATAGCGGGTAACATAACACCGACATGGTCACACTGTCAACTAAATAAACAAAGCTCGAGCAGCTGCAAGTGAATTTTGCATATAAAATTGATAATAACTTCCATGTTTTTCATTCGATGTAAATCAAATCAAAAACAGGAGTTATTAAGACTCTAATTATTATTATGCGTACCAAAATTACGGCTTTTCCCATTATTACGGCTTTTCCAGTTTTTGGGGGCGGAAAGGGGCGAGGCAAAAATCTAAAAAAAACTTGATCTGCGTAGACCTACTTTATTTTTTATTTATTTAAAGTCGACTATGAACAGTCGACATTGAAGAAATTAATAAAATTATGACTAAAATAGTAAAATTACGATTAAACATATTTTTATAGTTTAAAATAGAAAAAAAAAATAATTTAATTAAAATTAAAATATGAAATATCTGGGGGTGTTTAAGCAATATTAAGCTAACCCAGCATGCGCTGCATGGATTAGGGAAAACCCAGGAAAACCCCAATCAGGTCAGATGGTAGGTTAGTTAGCTAGTATTTAATTTTTGTTTTAATTTCCAACACCCTATTAGTTGCTAATTATTGTTAGCTAAGAATGATAGAATACAATTTTTAATATTTAGAAGAGATGCATCGGCGTTGAAAACACAGTAGAGTCTGTTGTAGTCAGCATAGAGAACTCGAAAAGGTTCATGCTTAGAATATTTAGTTGTACATAGGTTAAGGAATAAAGGTGTGAAGTTACGTGTATGTCTAACTGGGACAGAAAGGTTTATATGCCTAAGAAGGTAGGGAGAATCAATTTCGCCCTTTAGTAGTTTGACTATAAACATAACCCCAAGCATGCTACTACGACTACTGTCACCACGAATACTGTCACCAAATTCGATATCTCTGGGTCATTCACACACTTAAAACGTCCATAAGCATTGGGCACGACTATTTTGATAAATAATTTAACAAATAACTTTTGTTCTACTTATCCGATTTTTACCAAAATTACAGATTTTATGAAAAACAAGGAAGTTATGAATCAATCAATTTGATATGCAAAATTCACTTGCAGCTGCTCGCGCTTTGTTTGTTTAGTTAACAGTGTGACCATATCGGTGTTATGGATTTTACCCGCTATTTTTAAATATAGATTTAAGTAACACCACTGCTAAAACATTTGAAACCCCACTGCAATATAATAAACAGCCAACATATCCCAGACCACGAGAAAATAGTAATAGAAACAATATTACTCAACGATTTCAATGGGAACATAAAAATAGATCAGGATAAAATAGACTTGAAAGGAAGTTACATCATCCAATTCGAGAACTCTTCTATAAGGATTGGCAACGACGAATACGAAGCTGGCGAAGCAAGATACGCAGGAGCTATTCCACCACTCTTCCAGATGATAGCCAAAAAAACTAAAGCGAAAGAAGTACTATCGCTACAGATGATGAGAGAAAAAATATCAACCATACGAGCAAACTGGAAACGCTACAGAATAGCAACTTAACATCAACAACAATCAGTTTCTCTTTCTCAGGAACTTTATTAATATTGTTACTCGGAGCAATTTCATGGACGCTGAAGAAAAAAACTCAAATCTCTCTATAAAACGAGATACGAAGCGAGACCCCGGAGGCACCTCAAAGTAGAAAACATCTCTACATCGCATCCGATAACGTCAGCGTTTAAAGGGGTAGGAGTTAACGACGGAGTTGGTTATGAGGCATGTTACAAAACACACTGCAGCCCATAACCAACGACACGTGGCCAGCATCAGCGATATTTCGTCTGAGAACCAGACGGTAACCTGATTCCTGAAAATACGACGGGAACGTCAACAACCACAACTACACCAGCGAAGACGCAACACTGACAAGTGCAGATCCAGCAATTGCAGCGGTACGACAACAACAACAGCAACGAATCTGCAATGCCAATTGCACCGACACCAATTGCTACGGAAACAGGAGCAACAACAAAGTAGCGATGAGAACGACAGAAGCAGCGCCGTCAGCAGAACAGCAAGCAAAGGTGTCTTCATTTTATTTCTTAGCAGAACTTAAGTTTAGCTTTTAATTAGCAAAGAATTAAAAATGTTGAGCTTTGCTCACAATTTTTATTTTTTTAAACTCAAAGGAACAAGCGTTGTTAATTTACTTAATAAGGAAGTTATACGTACAAAGAGAATTTCTTGAAATATAGAAAGAATGATGGGAAAGAAAAGAGAAAGAAAATCTTAAATTATGAAGAGCAACATAACTGATAATCTGAGATCACTGATGTACCAGCGCAATCTTCACTATTCTGTAAAAGCTCTGGTTTGCTTATCACACAGAAAATATTGCTTCTCCCTAAGCTTCACATGAACAAGCCCTTTCCGAGAAAAACAGCATGCAAGAGCATACTCTTGTTGAGCTTCATTGCCTTCTTGAACACAGAGTAGTTTTCTTTAACGAGCTGTTCATTTATGTAAAAGGAAGTGGGAGCTTAAATTGTTCTCAACAGGGCAGCTTTTTCATGCGCTTGGGCGGTTTTATTATTATAATTAGATCAACTACAGTGCTAGTGCGGCTGAACTGCTTGACTCGAAAGATTTCCTTCACTCTCGGTGCAGGGGCAATACAGAGAGTATTAAATATACTTTCCACTTATACCCCTTTGCACTTATGTGCGAACAGCAGCATTCTCCTGAGACTCACCCGGGTCTTGAGAGCTTGTGCCCCTGCTACCCGAGTACTCCAAGTATACTCTCGTCAGCGGCAATAATGAGGTGAGCTTACTCTTCGAAACGCTTGCCGAAAAGCTCCAAAAGCTTGGATGTTAGTGCATCAGAGTCGCGTTTGCGTGTAATTATGTGTTGTTTGGTAAGCCATCTGTGCTTTATATTCTTAGTATATAAACAAACAAACAATATATTAAGAGTATTAAGCACAGACGGCAAACCAAATTACACGTTATTACACAAAGAACTTTTGGAGTTATACGCGATTTACATAAAAAAACTTGACTTGTTCTAGATTTATGCTTATTGTGGGCGAAGTGGTCGTGACATCCAACTTTTGAAATAAACTTGATCTGCGTAAGAAATCCAGGAACCTTTGTACCAAATTTGGTGTCTCTATGTCTTAAAGTCTTTGAGATTCAGGTGTTCATACGGACAGATAGACGGACAGACGAACTTGGCTATATCGCCACAGCTGTTGACACTGATCAAGAATATGTATACTTTATGGGGTTGGAGACGCTTCCTTCTGCCTGTTACATACATTTTCTGTTGGCACTAAGTTATAATACCCTACTACCCTTCAAGAGGGTATAAAAATGATTACTTCATTCTCCCAATACAGCCTGTTTGGCTATATCGTCTCGGCTGTTGACACTGATCGAGAATATATATACTTTATGGGGTCGGCGATGCCTCCTTCTGCCTGTCACATACATTTTCTGTTGGCACCAAGTTATAATACCCTTCTACCCTATGGGAATAAAAAGTGCAAACATGTTGTCATTTTTGCACGCCACTGTAGATTTTCTTTATAATGTTGCAGGTAACTGATAGTCAAACACACGGTACGAATGCAGTTGAGTTACTGGTAATTGCGACAATTACTTTGGTATTTGGAGCTTAACCAAAGTTGAAAATTGGAATCGCAAGACACATAGTTGACTCATAAATTATTTTGAGGCATTAGTTTGCAAGTAAAGTAAATCAAGAAAGACTCTCGGAAGATGATTTCTTTAACTAAGCAAAGTAAACCAACGCTATTATTAAGATTTATTGTGCAATGGTTTTTGGTTTCTCTATCGAAACACTATATTTTTATAGTCGACGGTATTTCAATTAACTTAAATGACATTTTGAGTTCTCAAATGATGCCCGCTCACATTTTTTTAATGAACTTAGAAGAAGAGTTAGCTCAAAGTTACATGAAAGAATTTCTGCCTGCTTTGCAAAGGATGGAATATCACAGGTTAACCAAGTTTTGTAACTAGTACTCTATAACATTTTTGGTAAAAGTTTTGATTCTTACAGAAAAATGATGCAGCAATTTATGGCATCGAGTTACTTAACTAATCAAATATTAACATGGAAGAAGGCAGATGATGATCTTAAGATTAAAAAACGTATCGGAAAACTACATTATAAGTTTAATTCAACTATAGACAATGATGACAATTACAGTGCAAAAAAGCTGCTTTTTGATGAAGGTTCTGCGCATTATAACGAATGGCTAAAGAGGTGAGAGTTTTTAAAATATAACACTGTCGTTTAAATGACAAGGTCCACATAATTTCGTTTGCATTTTCAATATTTGTAAATAAGTGTGAACACTGTCAATTTTCAACTATCAATAAAAACCAAGCAACACAACTAGATTCGAGTGTGCTCGACTGTAAAATAACCGCTGCATTAAGAGCACGAAAATATTTATGAAATATTAAAAAAACTTGTTAAATTTGCTAAAAAAAAATAACAAGTAAATGTGTAAATTCGAGCTCAGGCACCGACGCGCACTGCGACACGCATGCTTGCGCTCTAACCAATGCGCCACTAAACGACTGTGTGTGAGGTTCCCATTACTTATTGTTTGAGTTTTTCTTTAGCAATTGCAAGATTTGCAGTATACTTTGGGTAAACTTTTTTTTTTTTTATTGTAACTTTAACTAACGATGTTTCCAACTATTATATCCATTATTAATAACAAACAAAATTTTAAAAAGTAAAAAAAAAAAAGTCTGTAACATCACTCGAACCGCTGTTGTCTGCTTAGTTGCAAGTGTTTTCATACTTGTAGGCGTAAGAAAGGCGCAATTAAAATGACATCTTATTTGGCTTATATCTTCCATATTTTTTTTCCCGATTTCACTCAAATTTTCAGGAAACGTCCATGTTGGCCTATTTCATAGGTGTGCGAAGAATCACAGCTACAGATACATGGCAACACTTTTAATGTATATTTTTTAAAGCTGCAGTAGGCGTGGAAAATTCTAAAACAAACTTGATCTGCGTGCAGTCATAATTAGTGTTTTAAAAAAAAATTCGTAGCACCATCTCTTACAGATCACTGAGATCTAGGTGTGCATACAGACAGACGGACTTGGCTTTATCGTTTCGGCTGTTGACATTGAAGAATATAGAAGAATATATATACTTTATAGGGTAGCAGATGCCTCCTTCTGCCTGCGTCATACATTTTCTGCTGGTCACACTGCCTAATCAAGACAGTCGGACATGGATATGTCGTCTCGGCTGTTGATGCTGATCAAAACACAGAAAGTCCGCGCGAGCCGCTGACAACTTTAACGGCAGTTACACTGGCCAACTAAGTTGTGGAAGCAGACTCGACGCGACTTATTATACCCGCTACCCATAGGGTAGAAGGGTATTATAACTTAGTGCCAAAAGAAAATGGTTGAGATCGAATGAAGAACAAGGAAGTTATCAAGCAATCAATTTTATATGCAAAATTCACTTGCAGCTGCTCGCGCTTTGTTTGTTTAGTTGACAGTGTGACCATGTCGGTGTTATGGATTTTTACCAGCTATTTTCAAATATATAGAAAAAAAAAAACAAGGATAAGTATATTCTTTGGTATATTTTTTGTTAAAAAATTATTTAAGTTTTTTGTTTTCTCTCGAAATGGGTTGCGAGTATCATACGGTAGAGCAATACAATCGAGCTCGACTGTAGCTTCCTTACTTGTTACGGCCAGTTTTCGGGTGCAGAACGGGGCGTGGCAAAAATCTAAAACTAATTTAATTAATCACCAAATTTGAAATCTGTAGGTCATTCACACACTTAAAACGTCCATATGCATTGGGCACAACTATATTGATAAATAATTTAGCAAATAACTCTTGTTCTTTTTATCAGATTTTTACAAAAATTACAGGGTATATTAAGAGTATTAAGCACAGATGGCTTACCATGGCTTGCTTGACCGTAAGATACCCGCAAACCATTTCGTAAGAAAACAATAAATTAAATGACCAAAATTCAATGCTCTAGGTCCATTATAACGGCTTTTTCAGTTTTGGGGGCGAAAAGGGGCGTGGCGAAAATCTAAAATAAACTTGATCTGCGTAAGAGCTACACAAATACTGTCACCAAATTTGATATCTCTAGGTCATTCACACACTTAAAACGTTCATATGTATTGGGCACAACTATTTTAATATTTAATTTAACAAATAACTTTTGTTCTACTGATTTTTACAGGGTATATTAGGAGTATTAAGCACAGATGGCCTACGCATTATTCCACAAAGACCTTTTGGAGTTGTACGCGATTTACATAAAAAAAACGTGACTTATTCTAGATTTATGAATGTTGTGGGCGTAGGTAGTGTGGCATCCAACTTTTGAAATAAACTTGATCTGCGTAAGGAATGCAGGAACCTATGTACCAAATTTGGTGTCTCTATGTCTTATAGTCTCTGAGATCTAGGTGTTCATACAGACAGACACACGGACATGGCTATATCGTCTTGGCTGTTGACACTGATCAAGAATATATATACTTTATGGGGTCGGGGATGGCTCCTTCTGCCTGTTACGTACATTTTCTGTTGGCACTAAGTTATAATACCCTTATGGGTAGCGGGTATAAAAATCAGCTGCTTGTGCGCGCGAATCTTTCTTGCTTTCCAAGAATAAATATTTTTTGAGTTTTCATTGTTATACGTGAACATTGTCTGAGTTCGAACCTACACCCTGAACGTCCGCGATAAGATCTTGTCTGAAAGAAAAGATTCTACAGACCAAATTAATCTTACCGAGCTATTTCAATGAAAAACTAAATACATTGAATTATTGCTTACACAACATTACACATGTTAATAATAATATTAATAGTATATCATAATAAGTTATACTAAGAGCGAAATAGCTACTAATTAAGGGGGCCTGAATATATCTCCATATAACATATATACGAGTATAGTGATATATATATTATTTCACTATGCTGATATCTACTTTGTGTAAAAATTTCAGCATTATCTTCATCTTACAGAACAACAACATTGGACGATATTCAACGTCAACTATATAAAGCTGGAAAAGATTTAAAATACAAACAAATACCAGGAATTAAATCAATATCAACACTGCAGACTGCCGATTTTCTAGAAGATGATGAATATGAGGATGGTGATATAACCGGATATGCTTATGATAGCTCACATCATAGTAACTTAAATGTATGTATTCTCAAAATTCAAATAATTTTACAAATTTAGTTTGATTTGATAAAAACAACTCTAGGTGAACGTCTAAAAATAGAAATCATAGTCTCATTAAAAAGGGACTAATAACAGTAGTACAGTATTGTGCAACTGTATGAAACAGGAGGAAAGAGGAGGCCCCTAGCCCATAAAGTATAAACTCCCAGATCAGCATCAATTGCCGAGTAGCTTTAACTTTGTCTGTTTCGAGGGTCCTTATGATCGTGGATCAGAAACTAAATTCAATTTAGCAATTGAGGAAAAAAATTGAAAGTAATCCGCGAGGTAAAATATTAAGAGCTCTGGAGCTCTGATTGCTGATGGGTCCCGTACAGAAAGCATACCCAATCAACAACAGAATGTAAGCATCACGCCTGAATATTGCATTGCCTTCGGTTAGGCTAGATGCTTATATTTAACATTTAATCGACCTCCTCTAACTACAACTCATACAATTTGTATGGCGCTCATGGGGAAAACCCATAAACAGAAAAAACATTTTTGATTTTGAGAAATGTTTTATTACTAAATGCTAGTTTGTCCGCCTGTTTGTCTGTCTGAATGTCAGAACCCCTACAGTTACTCCTAAGTTACTACATTAAAATAAATAATGAAGGTTGTTCACACACTCATAGTTTATTCGTTACTAAACTAAAAGAAATGATTCAAACATTTCAAATATATTTTTGGGATATATGCAAGCCACCTAACTTTTAAAAGTTTACAAACTCATACTTAAATTGTGTATATGAAAGCAGAAACCTACATACCAAGTTTGGTGCTCCTATCTCATATAGCCTCTGAGATCCACGCACTTACACAGACAGACAGACAGACAGACGAGCAGACGTGGCTAATTCAACTTGGCTGTTGACACTGATCAAGAGAGGGTCCGAATAAATGTTGTTGTCAATGCTAACATGGTGAGATAACAGATCTACAAGATTGTTGTAACTGTGAGGTTATTTATTTCTCATAAAGCTTCGGAAAGTCAGACAATTTGGATATTCCTCCATAATTCTTAGCAAAAGATTTGATTCCTTTTTTTTTAAAAGGAATAATAAAAGATTCCTTCCAACAGTTTGGAGAAGAACTTAACTGCAGAGACATATTAAAAAGATTGTAAAAAGGACTTAATAGAACCTCAACACACTTGCAGGAACTCTATTAGGTCCTGGTGAAAATACAGCCTTCAAAATCCCATAGAGTAATTCGTAAGCATCAGTTGTGTTTTGTCTTGCTCCGCTTAATCCTGCGTTTATCTGTGTTTTAAAAGCATATTAATTTGTGACTTTTAGTTATATATCGATCGCAATGGCTACTAGAAATCTTCAGGGGATGTCTCCTTACAGGATACATTCCAAAATCCTGGAGAGAAGTGAGGGTGGCATTCATTCCCAAAGCAGGAAAGATAAACCACTGCTCAGCAAAAGACTATAGGCCCATAAGTCTCTCATCGTTTTTATTGAAAACACTAGAGAGACTTCTGGACCTTCATCTCAGAAGTAAGCTAACACCTCACACTTTTAGCAAGTCCCAACACGCCTACCTCAAAGGTAGATCAGTAGAGACTGCTCTGCACGAGGTGGTTAGCACAATTGAAGGCACACTGCAAAGGAAGGAGTTTACGTTAGCGGCATTTCTCGACATAGAGGGTGCTTGTTAAAGGCACTCAGGATCGAGTCTATAACGGCAGCACTTGTCAACATAGGCTCACACCCGACAATCACTCGATGGCTTAGCAACATGCTTCGCCAAAGAATGATAAACGCCCAACTCTGCGCCTCAACTATCAGGAGAAGGGCAACCAGGGGTACCCCGCAAGGGGGTGTGATATCCCCCTTGTTGTGGAACATTGTCCTTAATGACCTTCTTCTCAAACTGAAGTATAAGGGATGCAGAGTGACTGCTTATGCGGACGACCTGGTTCTAATGGTAACTGGCAGATTCCTGCCAACAGTCAGTGAGCTAATGAGCGCCGCACTGAGTGAAACTCTGCGATGGGCAAAACACAACGGTCTTGGGGCCAACCCACAAAAGACCGAACTTGTTCTGTTCACTCGAAAATATAAGATACCGAGCTTCAAGCTTCCGTCACTGGGAGGGACAGAGCTCAAGTTATCAAAGGAGGCTAAGTACCTTGGAGTAATCCTGGACTCCAAACTCTCCTGGAGGAGAAACTCGGAGGAAAGGATGAAGAAAGCGTTACAAGCCTTCTTTGTGTGCAAAGAGACCTTTGGTAAAGGATGGGGATTGCAACCGTACATCCTTCACTGGTTCTACACTGCAATTGTCAGACCTATACTGACGTACGGGGCTCTTGTATGGTGGGAGGCGGGGCACACCGACTCCTATCTAAACAATCTCCGCAAAGTCCAGAGACTAGCTTGCTTGGGAATAACAGGATGTACTCGTTCTACCCCCCAAGCAGCGCTGGATGTAATGTTAAATCTGGAGCCCATCGGAGTCTTCCTCAAGCACGCGGCAGCAAGGAGTGCGGTCAGGCTTCACGCCCAATGCCTCCTTAAGCCTGGTGCAGGTCACAACTCCATTCTACCTACAGTAGAATTGACTGTGGCTGAGAACGACTACTGGGTACCAGAACATAAGTGGGATGACAGGTTTACAGCTGAATTCCCTGACAGATCCGATTGGCAACAGGAATCTCCTTTGAGGCAGAATGAGTTTCAATCTACACAGACGGATCAAAGACGATAGAAGGCACTGGATCGGGGGTCTTCTCCGAAGACCTTGCAACCAAGCTTTCCTTTCGTCTTCCTGACTGGTGCAGTGTGTTTCAAGCGGAGATTTACGCTGTTTGGCAAGCGACCAAGTTGGTACGGACACTGGGCGGGAGCCCGAGGGACGTGTCCATCTATGTCGACAGCCAATCAGCGATAAAAGCACTCGCATCGAACACCATTAAGAGTAAACTAACCCGAGACACAGTGATGTCACTGAACCTATGGCAACCACACTCTGTCAGACTTGTCTGGGTACCTGGGCACATGGGAGTGCCAGGTAACGAGGCGGCTGATGAATGTGGTCGGCTGGGATCAGCGTCATCAGAAACTCTCGCGGTGAACGATATAAAGAGACCTATTCAGCACGTGCTATCGGAACTTAATTGTTCCATGAGAACGGCGGCTGAGAGACACTGGGCAGCATCATCGGGCTGCGAGGTGTCAAAAGCACTCTGGCCAAGATACCGTCCCAAGCGAACAACCGAGCTCTTAAACTTTAAAAGGAACAAGATAAGGTTACTGACAGGAGTCTTAACGGGACACTGCTATATCGGCCGTATGGCTCAACGGTACGGTGGACCCCAACAGGACTTCTGTCGCAGCTGTGGGGACGAAGAGGAAACCGAGAGTATCCAGCATCTTCTCTGCGACTGCCCTGCACTTCTTAGAAAGCGGACCCAATTTCTGGGCCAGCCTTTCTTTGCGGAACTGGGCAGTCTTGGGAATATTCGGCTGGAGAACATGGCGCTTTTCCTCGACTCTACTGGCTGGTTCCATAGGCTACCGCAGCCCAACAGAACTGGCCAGTAGCACGTAGACCATTATAGCCTTTTCCTCCAATATCCCAACAATCCCTCCCAATCCCTTCTACTAATACAGTTCACTCAGATCAGGCATCACAATGGAAGATATGGTCTCTGGGTGCTCTCGACTCCGGTCGAGCTGCCTGCTCAACCTAACCTAACCTAACCTATATATCGATATTAACCTTTTGGTGCATGATTTGTGTTAAATTTTATTCTATTGTTAGTAATATAATTTGTAAATTACAACTAATACGCCCACTGAAGCCAGCAAACAAAGTCCATTCTAACATTTGCACGAACTTGTCAAGTTTTGTTACAATTGACAAAAATGGTGACAAACAGCAAAATAAGAATCAATAATGAAACAAAAATCAGACACAAAAAAAAACAAAGTTATAAAAATAATTGTATATTAAAAACAAAATTGTATTTTTCTTTATAATTGTAATTGTAGATTAATTTACAAATTTTAAATCATTTTAAATAAGAAAATTTAAATAACAACAAATAAGAAAGTTACAGTTGAGTGTACTTGACTGTAAAATACCCGCTACTCAGTTTTGAAGAGCACGAAAATATTTTTTAAATATTAAAAAAACTTGTTAAATTAAAAAAAAAAAAAAAATTAAATGTCAAAAATTTCAAGCGCGATTGGAACTCAGGCAGCGACGCGAACTGCGACTGTGTGCGCTCTAACCACTGCGCCACCATACAACTGTGTGTGAAGGGTTATTTAAAAAAAAAAGTTCCTATTACTTATTATTTGAGTGTTTCTTTAGCAATTGCAAGAATTGCATCATATTTTTTGGGTAAATTTTTTTTTCAAATCGTAACTTTTTGTATTGCTAGGCAATTTATAAAAGTATTTCCAACTTTTATATCCATTATAAATAGCACATATAATTTAAAGTAAGTGTTTTCATACATGTAAGCGTAAGAAGGGCGGAATTAAAATGTCATATTTTTTTTCTTATGCCTCTCATGTTTTTCATGCGATTTCACTCAAATTTTCAGAAAACGTCCACATTGGTCTATTTCATAATGACAGCTACATCTATACGACAACACTTTTGAAGTATGTTTATACCCGCTACCCATAGGGTAGAAGGGTATTATGACTTAGTGCCAACAGGAAATGTATGTAACAGGCAGAAGGAGGCATCTCCGACCCCATAAAGTATATATATTCTTAATCAGCGTCAACAGCCGAGACGATATAGCCATGTCCGTCTGTCCGTCTGTCTGTCCGTATGAACACCTGGATCTCAGAGACTATAAGACATAGAGACACCAAATTTGGCAAAAATGTTCCTTCATACCCTACGCAGATCAAGTTTATTTCAAAAGTTGGATGCCACGCCCCCTTCGCCCACAATAAGCATTAATCTAGAAAAAGTCAAGTTTTTTTTTATGTAAATTGCGTATAACTCCAAAAGTTCTTTGTGTAATGATGTGTAATCTGGTAACCCATCTGCGCTTGACACTATTAATATACCCTGTAATTTTGGTAAAAATCGGATTAGTAGAACAAAAGTTATTCGCGTAATTATTTATCAAAATTGTTGTTCCCAATGCATATGGACGTTTTAAGTGTCTGATTGACCTAGAGATATCAAATTTGGTGACAGTATTCGTGTAGGTCTTACGCAGATCAAGTTTATTTTAGATTTTTGCCACGCCCCTTTCCGCCCCCAAAAACTGTAAAATGAATAATAATGAACCTAGAGCATTGAATTTTGGTATGCATAATAACAATGATAGTCTGAATGACTCCTGTGAATTTGGTTGAAATCGAATAAAAAACAAGGAAGTTATTAATGAATCAATTTTATATGCAAAATTCACTTGCAGCTGCCCGCGCTTTGTTTGTTAAGTTGACAGTGTGACCATAGCGGTGTTGTGTATTTTACCCGCTATTTTCAAATATATACAAAAATTAAGTTTTAGTATATTTGGTATATTTTTTGTTAAAATATCATTTATGTTTTTTGTTTTCTCTCGAAATGGGTTGCGGGTATCATACGGTCGAGCACTCTCGACTGTAGCTTTCTTACTTGTTTTTAAACGCTGTAGTGGGCGTGGAAAAATTCTAAAATAAACATGATCTGCATGCAGATAATGTTCTTTCGTAACTCTTGCTCTTATAGTCTCTAAAATCCAGGTGTTCATATAGACAGGCGGACAGACGGACATGGCTATATCGTCTCGGCTGTTGACACTGATCAGGAATATATATATACTTTATGGAGGAGATGCCTCCTTCTGCCTGTTACATACACTTTCAGTGCCAACAGTTAAAAAACTCATCTACCCTATGGGTAGCGGGTACAAAAAGTTGTGCCCAATGCAAATGGATGTTTTAAGTGTGTGAATGACCTAGAGATATGAAACTTGGTGACAGTACTCGTGTAGGTCTTATGCAGATCCAGTTTGTTTTAGATTTTTACCACGCGCCTTTCCGCCCCCGAAAACGGGAAAAGCCGTAATAATAGAACTAGAGCTTTGAATTCTGGTATGCCTAATAATAATTATAATCTCAATGATTCCTCTGAATTTGTTTGCGATCTAATGAAGTTATTATGTTTGTCTAGTTGATAGTGTTACCATGTCGGTATATTATAGATATGAATATATACAAAAAAACAAATTTCAGTATATTTCTTTGGTATATTTTTTAACAAATATCATTTAAGTTTTTTGTTGTCTCTCGAAATGGGTTGCGGGTATCTTACGGTCCAGCACACCGACTGTAGCTTTCTTAATTGTCAAAATTATGTATGTATGTTATTAATAATGGATATAATAGTTGGAAACACTTTTATAAATTGCTTAGTAAAAACAAATTCCCTCAAAGTACTCTGCAAATTTTTATAAATTGCTAAAGAAAAACCATACAATAATTAATGGGACCTTTATTTTTATTAGAACGCTTAGAACAAAGTTGTTTGATGGCGCAGTGGCTAATGCTACGTATGCGTGTCGCAGTGTGCGTAGGTGCCTGGGTTCAAATCACGCTTGTATAATTTTTGACATTTATTTTTTTTAGCAAACTTACAAGTTTTCTTAATATTTCAAAAATATTTTTTTGCTTTACAAAACTGGGTAGCGGGTATTTCATAGTCCAGCACACTCGACTGTAGCTTTATTACTTGTTTGATGCTTGACTTAATCAAATGTAAGTATTTAATCTTATAAATGCAGGCATATAAGTTTACATAAGTCAACAAGTTCTAAATATGACACCAGCCACAAGCGCTGACTCAGCGCTGCTCCGGATGTTTTGACACAACGACAGCGCACAAAACGCAAGCTAAGCATTCTTTGCGGCCGTTGTGAGTATCTTCAAGTAGCCAAGTAATATTCATTTGCCTTTTGTAGCTTTAGTTTATAATTCGGTCTTGGCTGCAACGTATCGGTTCAGCCTTAGTTTTATTTGCTCATAGATCATGGCACTTCGGCCTGATCTCTTTCACATGTCAAACTTATTCCAATAAGAATTTCCAAATCAAAAATATTAATAAATAAAAATCAACGAGAGCTCGAAATACTTAATTTATACACACCTGATCAAATAAATAGGTACACACATCATTTTCGATTTGGAGGTAGCAGAAAACAATATTATTTATTATTTTAAGCTTAAAGATTGATCTTATGGGTTCTTGAAATATTTGTTTTTTTATAAAATATAAATAAATGATAACATTGGATAATAATATAAAAGAAAAGAATTACCTTTGTGCCTCAGATACGGTTTGATACTGATAATAGGTACACTTCATGTGTTCGAAAGAAAACAAGTAAGAAAGCTACAGTCGAGAGTGCTCGACAGAATGATACCCGCAGCGCGAACAGCTGCAAGTGAATCTTCCATATGAAATTGATTAATTGATAACTTCCTTGTTTTTCATTCGATCTCAACCAAATTCACAGGAGTCATTAAGACTATCATTATTATTATGCGGATGTCCTTTATTAGTCGTCTTTGTTGTAGGAGCTTGATCCTTAGTTCAATACTGTTTATACTGTTTATTATAACTTAGTGCCAACAGAAAATGTATGTAACAGGCAGAAGTAGCCATCTCCGACCCCATAAAGTATATATATTCTTGATCAGTGTCAACAGCCGAGACGATATAGCCATGTCCGTCTGTCCGTCTGTCAGTCTGTCCGTCTGTCTGTCCGTATGAACACCTAGATGTCAGCGACTATAAGACATTGAGACACCAAATTTGGAACAAAGATTCCTGCATTCCTTACGCAGATCAAGTTTATTTCAAAAGTTGGAATGCCACGCCCCCTTCGCCCACAATATGCATAAATCTAGAACAAGTCAAGTTTTTTTTTTATGTAAATCGCGTATATCTCCAAAAGAACTTTGTGTAATGATGTGTAAGCCTTCTGTACTTAATACTCTTAATATACCCTGTAATTTTGGTAAAAATCTAATAAGTAGAACAAAAGTTATTCGTTAAATTATTTATCAAAATAGTTGTGCCCAATGCATGTGGACGTTTTAAGTGCGTGATTGACCTAGAGATGATCTTTCTCTATCACAAATTAACCGTATTTATAACTGCAATAACCGTCTTCTTGACTTAATATTTGTATCAGATCCTGCTTATGCCTCTGTACGTAGAATTGACCCCCTTGTAGTTTCTGAAGATTCTTATCATCCAACTTTAGAGTTGTCAATTGAACTACCGGTTTCTGAGCACATTGACTTATCTAAGCCAGTAAATAGACCACTGTGTTTTAAAAAGGCAAATTTTTATAAATTAAAAGACCTCATCTTAAATTATGATTGGTCTCTTTTTCATGATTTCATTAATTTAGAAGGTGCTTTGACTATTTTTTAAAATACGCTACAAAATTTTGTTGTCGAGTGTGTTTCTCGTAGATATCCATTGAAGTCTAATTGGCCACTTTGGTTTTCTCGGGAATTAAGTGGATTAAAAAACCTAAAGTCACGATATTTCAAAAAATATCAACGCGCAGGAAATTCTTCTGATTTCGCGCGATATGCTACTTGCAAAAGTCTAACTTTATTCCTGAACCTGTGATCACTGAATGCTCCGTTTTAAGCGCACTCAATCAAATAAAACCTGTATTTTCACCCGGTCCAGATGGTATTCCAGGCTGTGTCCTAAGGTATTGTGCGGAATCATTGCATTTACTTTTACATAAATTATTTATTATGTCTGTTGAGTCTGCCTCTTTCCCGGCTATATGGAAGGATTCATTCATAATCCCCTTGCATAAAAATGGTTCGAAACATAACGTTAATAATTATAGAGGTATTTCCAAATTGTCCGCTATACCGAAACTCTTTGAGAAAATTATTACATCTCAACTTAGTCATTTTTGGAGATCTATTGTCTCTCCCTTCCAGCATGGTTTTGTGAAACAGAGATCTACGACTACCAATCTATTAGAGTTTTCTTCTCTAGTGATCAAAGGTTTTCAGAATAAGTTGCAGACTGATGTTATTTAAAGCTTTTGACTCTGTTAACCATTTCCTTTTAGTTAAAAAATTAAACTTGATTGGATTTCCATATAATTTTCTGTTATGGGTATCTGACTATCTTAATAATAGAACTCAAACAGTAATACTTAAATCCGCAACTTCTAAACCTGTCTTTGTAACCTTAGGTGTTCCTCAGGGTAGTCATCTCGGTCCTCTTCTTTTTAACCTTTTCATTAACGATCTTCCCAATGTTATTTTAAATTCTAATATTTTTATGTATGCTGATGATGTCAAGATTTGCCTATCTTATAATAATATAGCTTCTAACTCTCTATTGCAAGCTGATCTTGATCGTTTTTATTCCTGGTGTAAAAGTAATTATCTACTACTAAATTGTTCGAAATGTAAGGTTATGTCGTTTTACAGAAACTCCGCTAACATCAGTAATTATACTCTTAATATGGTACATTTGATTAGAGTAGACGATGTGAATGATTTAGGAGTTCTTCTAGATCATAGGCTAAAATTTGACAAACACATTTCAATTACTGTCAATAAAGCGACTTAAGTTCTTGGGTTCATCAAGCGATGGGCAAAGGATTTTGATGACCCTTATAGGACAAAGCTTCTTTTTGTTTCGCTTGTCCGTCCGATTCTGGAATACGGTTCTTGTATTTGGTCACCACAATACTCAAATCATAACAAGTAAGAAAGCTACAGTCGAGAGTGCTCGACCGTATGATACCCGCAACCCATTTCGAGAGAAAACAAAAAGCTTAAATAATATTTTAACAAAAAATATACCACAGAATATACTGAAATTATTATTTTTTGTATATACATATTTTTAAGAAATCCAGTAAATATCGACATGGTAACACTGTCAACTAAACAAACAAAGTGCGAGCAGCTGCAAGTGAATTTTGCATATAAAATTGATGCATTAATAACTTCCTTGTTTTTCATTCGAGCTCAACCAAATTCACAGGAATCATTGAGAATATGATTAATATTATGCATACCAAAATTCAGTTTATTCTAGGTTTATTATTACGGCTTTTCCAGTTTTTGGGGGCGGAAAGGGGCGTGGCAAAAATCTAAAACAAACTTGATCTGCGTAAGAGCTACATAAATACTGTCACCAAATTTGACATCTCTAGGTCATTCACACACTTAAAACATCCATATGCATTGGGCACAACAATTTTGTTAAATACTTTAACGAATAACTTTTGTTCTATTTATCCGATTTGTATTACAGGGTATATTAAGAGTGTCAAGCGCAGATGGCTTACGAAATTTCACATCATTACACAAAGAACTTTTGGAGTTATACGCGATTTACATAAAAAAAAACATTTGCTAGATTTATGCTATTTGTGGGCGAAGGGGGCGTGGCATCCAACTTTTGAAATAAACTTGATTTGCGTAGGGAATGCAGGAAGCTTTGTGCCAAATTTGGTGTCTCTATGTCTTATAGTCTCTGAGATCCAGGTGTTCATACAGACAGACAGACGGACAGATGGACAGACGGACATGGCTATATCAAGAATATATATACTTTATGGGGTCGGAGATGCCTCCTTCTGCCTGTTACATACATTTTCTGTTGGCACTAAGTAATAATACCCTTCTACCCTATGGGTAGCGGGTATAAAAATCTTATCGGGTCTGTACAAACGAAATTTCTGCTTTTTGTGTTGAGAGGCTTTAACTGGGTTTCAGGCATTGATTTACACTCTTATAATAGTAGACATTTTTTACTTAATCTTCCCTCATTAACAAATCGTCGTAGCATGCTTGAGGTTATGTTTATAGTCAAACTAATAAAGGGATACGCGATTACTGTCACCAAATTTATTTTATTTTATTTAAAGTCGACAATGAACAGTCGACGTTGAAGAAATTAATAAAATTATGACTAAAAGAGTAAAATTATGATGACAAATATTTTTATAGTTTAAAATAAAAATAAAAATAATTCAATTAAAATTAAAATATGAAATCTCTGGGGGTGTTTAAGCAATATTAATCTAACCCAGCATTCGCTGCATGGATTGGGGAAAACCCAGGAAAAACCCAATCAGGTCAGATGGTAGGTTAGTTAGCTAGTATATAATTTTCATTTCATTTTTCGCTGTCACTCTTTGTAGCAAACAGATGTGTTTTTTTGTGCGCCCCGCAATTTTTCGCTTTTTTGTATCTAACAACCGGTGTTTAATACATTTTCTTTAAAGTTATTACTTTAATTGTTTGCTACATCGCGTCTCTATCCTGTGATAGTGCATGTTATTAGTGTTTTATCACATAATTGTGAATTTTATTTGTGCTTAGTTTGAGCTCTGTTTATTTCTACATAAACTGAGTTCAAAGTTTTGTTGTTGTGGTAAGCATTAGATTTTGCGTGTTTATTCTTTGTGCTTTCCTTCCCGCTCGCAGTGTGACGGTTTCTCTCTCAACAACTCTCAGTTGACAGTATTCCGTTAGTGGCGCTCTCTGCTCTCACTGCTTGCTCTACTGTTTTGTTGTTGCTAACATATTTTTATTTTGAATCTGTACAGTGAGCATAGTTCCTACTATTTCAAAGTAAATTTTTTTTAATTTTGTAAATTTTTTAATTTGCTTTTCTTTATTTTAATTTATAATGGAAGGCAAAATTGTGTGTTGTCTGAAAAGTTGCCAGAAGCAGATCACGGCTTCGCAACCCAGTATGGCCTGCTGGCTCTGCGATAACGTAGTACACGTAAAGTGTGTAGGTTATTCAGGGCTAGTTGCAGATGCCATTGCCAAAAGAACTGGGCTTAACTGGTGTTGTGAGTCATGTCGAGAAGTTGAGTGCGAAATGCGGATGTTTATGAGACAGACAAGAGTCGGTTTTACTAATCTGATTGGTGGCTTTCATAAGTTAAACGATCAGTTTAGTGCTTTGAATTCTCAGTTCAATAGTTTGAAACTTATGGCTGAGTCTCCAAAGCGAAAAAAATCAACTTCTTGTGACTTACAATTATCCAAATTTTTACCTCTACCATCGACTGACCCACCCACTACTCCGTTGGTTCCACAGTTAATCTCGTTTGCTACCCCAGTAGCAACAACAGCTGCGGAAAGCATTCCCATTAGGGAACCTGCTCCACCGACATTAGTTAATGCCGAAGTTGTGTCTGAAGTGTCCACGGTTGTCACTAGAAGTAGAGGCAAGCCGAATCCTAATAAAAAAATTTCTTCCGCACCTCCTCCAACTGTCGGATCACCGACTTTATTAGGTTCCAAAGATAATATACCAAATATTACTCCTTTGGCTCCTAAACCACTTGTGGGGGTTCCACCAATGAAACAGATTTTTGTTTCAAGGCTTGCCCCTGATCTCACGTCAGATGACGTAAAGGCTTTTATTATAGCCAAAATTAAAAATGCCAATCCAAAAGTGAAAAAATTTAAATTTGCTTATGATAGACAAATTGCATCTTTCAAGATCAATGTCCCACCTTCACTTTTTGAAACCATATGCTCACCAAGTTTTTGGCCAGAGCATTTGGTGGTAAAAGAGTTCAAAGCCAAAGTTAAAAATCCGACTCCGATTGGGCTCTTACCAAATGGACCTGTACGGTCTCAATCTCAATCTTCTTCTTCATCTTCAAAAAACTAATCTCATCATTTCTTATAACCTATCAAAATGTGCGTGGTTTGCGTAGTAAAATAAGTAAGCTATACGTCGACAGTTTCACTTTTTCTACTGATGTAGTTGCGTTTTCGGAAACCTGGTTAAGTTCGGATATTTCTGATTCCGAACTTTTTCCGTCAAAGTACACTATTTACAGGCAAGATCGTTCTTCCCGAAGAGGAGGTGGTGTTCTATTTGCAGTAGACTCCAACTTCTCATCGGAGCCATTACATTATAATAATCCTAATAATATAGAGTTTCTATCAATAAAAGTAAATTTTCATGGTGTAAGTTTATTTCTTACTTGCTCATATATACCTCCGTCGTCCGATTTATCTGTTTACCAGGATCACCTGGAAGCAATAAAATCTATTTTTGCCTTGTTATCCGACAAAGATCATGTTGTTGTTCTAGGAGATTTTAACCTTCCTGGAACAGCTTGGTATCCTTGTGATAACTTCTGTTTTCTTATTCCATCGAACAGACATGACTTTATTGATGGTTTACATGAATTATCTTTGGGTCAAATTAACAATATACGAAATTCTCTTTGCCGGAATTATATCTATGCTTTGTCTCTGAACCTACCAGCGTAGTTCTATCTACATCGGAACCCCTTACATCTCCTGAAGACCCTTATCATCCAACTCTGGAGTTAAGGATCGAACTCAGCAGATCTGTACTCGCTAATTCTGATATACCTGCCGATCGAGTTCGTTGCTTTCGAAAGGCAAACTTTCCCAAATTAATCCAACTTCTTAATGGAATTGATTGGTCTAATTTGTATTCCTGCACTGACATAAGTGCCGCCGTCAACTTATTCTATAATAAATTAATTCTTTGCTTTGATGCCTGTATTCCTTCTTATTTTCCGCATAGGTCTAATAAGCCTCCTTGGTTTTGTAAGCAACTTTCTAACCTTAAGAACCTGAAGTCTAGACTTTACAAAAAGTTTAAAATTTCAGGCTCTACCCTAACTTTTTCGCAATATATAATTGCTCGGTCTAATTTTATCGAGCTTAACGCTGTGTGTTATAAAAATTACTTAGCTCGCTATCGGGTTAGCTTTTCTGAAAACCCAAGAAAGTTTTTTAATTTTGTAAACACTAAGCGTAAGTCTTCCTCTTATCCTCCTTGTCTATCTTACGAAAATTCGAAAGCAAATTCAGGTCAGGCGATCGCTGATCTATTTGCTTCTTTTTTTCAAACTACTTATTCTTCTTCCTCCTACTCTAACGCGCCCTATCCTTACAGTCTGTCTCGGTCGAATTATATCTTCAGTCCCTTAATGAGTGAGGAGTCTCTGACTCGATATCTTCAAATGGTTAAGCCGGTGTTTTCGCCCGGTCCGGATGGAGTTCCTGGCTGTGTACTTCGGTACGGAGCCGAGGCTTTATGCAGACCGTTGCTGAAATTATTTGATTTATCACTTGAGTCATCGACTTTTCCCTCTTTATGGAAGGAATCATTCATTATTCCTCTCCATAAGAAGGGAAGTACGACTGACGCCAAAAACTATAGGGGGATATGTAAATTGTCTGCTATACCAAAAGTTTTTGAGAAGATGTTAACAAGTCATTTACAACATTTATGTAGTTCCATTATTTCCCCATACCAGCATGGGTTTGTGAAACAAAGATCCACTGTTACTAATCTTCTTGAGCTTTCTTCGTTCGTTAACCAGGGTTTCCTTAAAAACGAACAAACTGACGTCATCTATACCGATTTTAGTAAAGCCTTTGACTCAGTAAATCATTCTCTTTTGTTATATAAGCTTGACTTAATTGGATTTCCCAATAATTTGATTTGCTGGATTTCAAGCTATCTCTGCCAAAGAACGCAAAAAGTTTCTTTTAATAATTTCCTTTCTAATACATTCCGAGTTACCTCTGGAGTTCCCCAAGGTAGCCATCTCGGTCCCTTACTTTTCACATTGTTCATAAATGATCTACCTACTGTTTTGACACAATCTCGCGTACTAATGTATGCAGATGATGTTAAAATATGCCTGCAGTACAGGGATTGGCCATGCCATATCAAGTTGCAGAGAGATCTTGACTCTTTCCAGTCATGGTGCAAAGTGAACTTATTAAATTTAAACTTTTCTAAATGTGTTGTCATGTCCTTCTATAGAGTTAATCCACATTTGGCCTCTTACTTACTGAACGGTAATGATCTAAAAAGAATTACTGCTGTTGATGATCTAGGTATTCTCTTAGATCATAAACTTAAATTTTCAGACCACATTTCTAGAACGGTCAATAAAGCTATGTCTGTACTCGATTTCATTAAGAGGTGGTCAAAGGAATTTGATGACCCTTATATTACTAAGACCCTTTATACATCACTTGTTCGTCCGATTCTGGAATATGGTTCGTGCGTATGGTCTCCACAGTATTCTGTGCACCAAGATCGCATTGAATCTGTTCAAAAACAATTTCTCTTATTTGCTTTGCGTGGCTTGAACTCGAATGCTGAAGTGAGATTGCCGTCATATAGTAGTAGACTTCTTTTAATTAACCTACCTTCTTTAGCTAACCGTAGAATAATGCTTGGCATTTTATTTATTTTTAATCTTATTAATGGTGATATTGAGTGAGTTAATATCGCGACTAACCTTTTCCGTTCCATCTAGACTAACCCGTAGTTACATCCCGCTTGCTCTCCCCCTATGTAGATCTAATTTTGCATTGCATGACCCTTTTAGAGTTTTATGTTATAACTATAATAGATTTTATCATGTATTTTCTAGCGCTAACACTGCTTTTAATCTTAAAACTTTACTACTAACCTATTTAATTAATAATTAGACCGAATTTAGCTTATAGTAATAAATTAAAAAATTTTCATTCCACCCGTTTATTTCTTATGTCCGATCCTGAATTTCTATTTTATGCTATCCGCGTTTTTTTTTTGCATGCCCGAATCTATCCTGTCCGAACGCGAATCGTGTCGTTCGTCCTGCGACAGCGCCTCTAGGTCGGTTGGGCGGGAGGAGGGTTTATTGGGATCCGCGCGTAACAAGCATTGACTTGGTATCGCTTGGGCCACTTGAATGTGCATACAATGTACGTCAACGTCCAACATAATTTTTGTTTTAATTTCCAACACCATGTTAATTGCTAATTATTGTTAGCTAAGAATGATAGATTACAATTTTTAATATTTAGAACAGATGCAGGCGTTGAAAACACAGTAGAGTCTGTTGTAGTCAGCACAGAGAACTCGAAAAGGTTCATGCTTAGAATAGTTAGTTGTACATAGGTTAAGGGATAAAGGTGTGAAGTTACGTGACAGAGAGGTTTATATGCCTAAGAAGGTAGGAAGAATCTATATCACCCTTTAGTAGTTTGACTATAAACATAACTCCAAGCATGCTACGACGATTAGTAAATGAGGGAAGATTAAGTAAAAGAAGTCTACTATTATAAAAGGGTAAGTCAATACCTGAAACTAACTAACACTAACTTCTGATGGTTTGGGATGTGTTGATTATTCTAGCGCTTTCTGCTAAGGTCTTCGGATAGTAGAGTATTTATAATTAGTTTTTTACATAGTTACATATTTATAATTCGATTTTTACATATTTACATTTTTGCAATTAGTTTAATTAGTTATAAAGGAGGTGGTATGTGTTTGTTTTTTTAAGAAATTCAATAAGTTTGGGAATGTTTTATGTGTATGGGTTTTCAAGTATCGATATGGGGTTCGTGTTTTGGAAAATTTTATTTTTGATGTGGGAAGTTGAGATACAGTTGGTGAGTATATGTTTAATGGTAAGGTCGTTTGTTGTATGGCAGTTGGGTCAAGGTAAGATGTTGTCAGGGTTGATGCAATGTTGCTGTGTAAATCTTGTGTGTCCTAGTCTGAGTCTAAGTATTTTGATATGTTAGCTGCGTGTGATGCATTTTTGATTTATATTTTATTAGGTAAAGGGTTGCGTGTGTTGGGTTCGAATTTAGTTGTTGGTACTATCTGTTGCATAGTTGTAGGTTGTGTTTGGTTAGTTCTTTAGAGAGAAATTTGTTTATATCTATTGTATAAAGGTTATGAGTATAATGTAGGGGCATGTTGAATGTGGATTTGGCAGTATAGTCGGCTAGCTCTTTCCCTTCAATGCCGCAATGGCGAGGTATCCACAGGATTTTTATTTTAGGAGCAGCTTTGGTGAGGAGGGTTCTTATGGTTATGGGGTATAAATTATTGTTGTTGATGTTGCAAATGGATTTAATCGATGAGAGAGAGTCAGAGCAAATAGTGAATTTTTCTCTTTTGTTTAGAATTAGTTTTATTGGCTCAAGGATGGCTATGGTTTCGGCTGATAGAATTTATGAGTAGGGAGGTAGAATGCTTTTTTTGTTAAGATTTCGTTTTCGGTGGCAATGGCGAAAGTGGCTGTGTTGTTTTGTAAAGAGCCTTCAGTGATTTATGATTGTTGAGTTTGTCTTTGTTGTCTATATGTGCTTGGTGGTGTGTTGGACTTGCTAAATGTTTGTAGCGGAGTGTTGATTAGGGAAGGAGAAAATATCCATTGGGGGGTGTGTTTTTTGTTTGGGAGTGGGAGGTAGGGAATGTTGTGATCTTTGTATGAGCTAATAATTTTTTCAAGTGTTGACGTTATTTTGTTTTTTTTTCGTGTTTTTTTATGTATTTTTGAAGTGGTAAATTTAAACTGTTTAGTAGTTTTTTGTAGGATTTCGTTGTGATAAGGCCCTTTTTTTTGTTCTATTATGGGTGTGTTTTATTCAAAAAGCAAGTTTGGTATTGGGGTTGAGCGAAGTGCTCCAAGGGATATGCGAATTGCAGAGTTAAATAGGGATTTCAGTTTGTTTCGAGTTGATTTGTGGGCATGGCCGTATATGAAAAGGGCGTAATCTATTTTTATACCCGCTACCCATAGGGTAGAAGGGTATTATAACTTAGTGCCAACAGAAAATGTATGTAACAGGCACAAGGAGGCATCTCGGACCCCATAAAGTATATATATTCTTGATCAGCGTCAACAGCCGAGACGATATAGCCATGTCCGTCTGTCCGTCTGTCCGTCTATCTGTCCGTATGAACACCTGGATCTCAGAGACTATAAGACATAGAGACACCAAATTTGGCAAACAGGTTCCTTCATACCCTACGCAGATCAAGTTTATTTCAAAAGTTGGATGCCACGCCCCCTTCGCCCACAATAAGCATTAATCTAGAAAAAGTCAAGTTTTTTTTATGTGAATCGCGTATAACTCCAAAAGTTCTTTGTGTAATGATGTGTAATTTGGGACACTCTTAATATACCCTGTAATTTTGGTACAAATCGGATAAGTAGAACAAAAGTTATTCGTGAAATTATTTATCAAAATTGTTGTGCCCAGTGCATTTAGACGTTTTAAGTGTGTGGATGACCTAGAGATATCAAATTTGGTGACAGTATTCGTGTAGGTCTTACGCAAATCAAATTTGTTTTAGATTTTTGCCACGCCCCTTTCCGTCCCCAAAAACTGTAAAAGCCGTAATAATAGACCTAGAGCATTGAATTTTGGTATGCATAATAACAATGATAGTCTGAATGACTCCTGTGAATTTAGTTGAGATCGATTGAAAAACAAGTAAGAAAGCTACAGTCGAGAGTGCTCGACCGTATGATACCCGCAACCCATTTCGAGAGAAAACAAAAAACTTAAATGATATTTTAACAAAAAATATACCAAATATACTAAAACTTGTTTTTTTGTATATATTTGAAAATAGCTGGTAAAAATCCACAACACTGTTATGGTCACACTGTCAACTAAACAAACAAAGCGCGGGCAGCTGCAAGTAAATTTTGCATATAAAATTGATTCTTTAAAAACTTCCTTGTTTTTTATTCGATCTCAACCAAATTCACATCATTGATAATATAATTATTATTATGCATACCAAAATTCAATGCTCTAGGTCTATTATTACGGCTTTTACAGGCATTTGAGGGCGGAAAGGGGCGTGGCATCCAACTTTTGAAATAAACTTGATCTGCGTAGGACCTATAGGAGTACTGTCCCCAAATTTGGTAGCTCTAGCTCTTATAGTCTCTGAGATCTAGGTGTTCATACAGACGGACATGGCTATATCGTCTCGGCTGTTGACACTGATCAAGAATATATATAGTTTATGGGGTCGGAGATGCCTCCTTCTGCCTGTTACAAACATTTTCTGTTGGCACTAAGTTATAATACCCTTCTACCCTATGGGTAGCGGGTATAACAAGGAAGTTATTAGTGAATCAATTTTATATGCAAAATTCACTTGCAGCTACTCGCGCTTTGTTTGTTTAGTTGACAGTGTGACCATATCGGTATTTAATGGATTTATTGAAAATATGTATATACAAAAAAAAACAAATTTTAGTATATTCGGTGGTATATTTTTTGTTAAAATATCATTTAAGCTTTTTGTTTTCTCGCGAAATGGGTTGCGGGTATCATACGGTCGAGCACTCTCGACTGTAGCTTTCTTACTTGTTTTTACTAATGTTTTGGATAGGCAGCAGTTAAGTGAAATTGGTCTATAGTTGGGTATTACTGTTTTAATTGAATTGGGTTTTAATATAGGTATGATTAGACTGGTTTTATAAGATTGTGGGATAAAGTTGTTGAAAATACTATTGAATAAGTTTGTGATTCTTGTTTTTAGTGAGTAGGATGTGTTCTTTATCATAGGATACGATATTCTGTTATGGGCAGGTGTTCTTCCCTTTTTGTGTAATTTTTGATTGATTGTGCTGTCGGACAGGGTATGTATGTAATTGTTTTGTTTGAGTATTTGTTGGAGGTAAAGTTTTGGTTAAAGTTTTCGTCTTTGGATTGGTCTGACCAGTGTTGGGCAAAAAGGTGAGCTATATGGGTTGTTTCTGTTGTGAGCAAGTTGCTAGTTGTGTCTGTAATACAATGTATGGTTTTAGTAGGGTTGAGTCTGTAGAGGCGTCGCATGTTTGCCCAGATTCTGATTGAGGGGGTGTTGGGAGCGATTGTGGACGTAAAATCTGTCATTGCTTTAGTTTTAGCTCTTTACGGAAGAGTGCATTAGCACGTTTGTATTGAAGGTGATTATCGGTAGTGCTAAGGCGTTTGAAGTTCTGCCAGGTTTTAAATATGTTTGGTCAGGGTTTTATATACTAAAGCGGTATGCGTTCGTTTGTGGTATGTTGTGATGGTCAGCTTGTAAAATTATTTTATTTATATTAGAGTCTTCTTTGTTGATGTTGGTGCTTGTTGGTACAAGTTCGTTTATGTCGTTGGTTAGTTTTGTACCAGTCTGCTTCTTTTGTTTTGAAAATGGGCCGACTGTTTGTAACTGTAGGAATAGGGAAATTAGGATTCTTTACCGTGAAGGTCATCGATTATGTTTGGGAATGTTGGAAGGACTTGTGGATTAATGTAGCTATATAACCAAATCGGTTGGATGCTGTATTTGTGTAGATTTGCTAATTTATTGGGACAGGAATGAGGGTATTTGTGTTGTAGTAGTAGGTTTCTTGGAGACATATGATTTGTGGCTAGCTTGTTTTTATTATGATTCGTTGTAGTTGTTTGTGTAACCTTTAATGTTCCATTGTATTATTTTGAGCATTGTAAAAGTTAAATGTTTTAGTTGGCTATTTGGTTTGGTTTTGTGGTTAAGTTTATATTGTTTTAATTTCCAACACCATGTTAGTTGCTAATTATTGTTAGCTAAGAATGATAGATTACAATTTTTAATATTTAGAAGAGATACATCGGCGTTGAAAACACAGTAGAGTCTGTTGTAATCAGCATAGAGAACTCGAAAAGGTTCATGCTTAGAATAGTTGGTTGTACATAGGTTAAGGGATAAAGGTGTGAAGTTACGTGTATGTCTAACTGGGACAGAAAGGTTTATATGCCTAAGAAGGTAGGGAGAATCAATTTCACCCTTTAGTAGTTTGACTATAAACATAACCCCAAGCATGCTACGACGATTAGTTAATGGGGGAAGATTAAGTAAAAGAAGTCTACTATTATAAGAGTGTAAATCAATACCTGAAACCCAGTTAAAGCCTCTAAACGCAAAAAGCAGAAATTTCGTTTGTACAGACTCGATAAGTTTTTTATGATTTGAGTATTGTGGTGACCAAATACAAGAACCGTATTCCAGAATGGGACGGACAAGCGAAACAAAAAGAAGCTTTATCGTATAAGGGTCATCAAATTCCTTTGCCCATCGCTTGATGAACCCAAGAACTTGAGTCGCTTTGTTGACAGTAATTGAAATGTGTTTGTCAAACTTTAGCCTATGATCTAGAAGAACTCCTAAATCATTCACATCGTCTACTCTAATCAAAGGTACCATATTAAGAGTAAAATTACTGATGTTAGCGGAGTTTCTGTAAAACGACATAACCTTACATTTCGAACAATTTAGTAGTAGATAATTACTTTTACACCAGGAATAAAAACGATCAAGATCAGCTTGCAATAGAGAGTTAGAAGCTATATTATTATAAGTTAGGTAAATCTTGACTTTATCAGCATACATTAAAATATAAGAATTTAAAATAACATTGGGAAGGTCGTTAATGAAAAGGTTAAAAAGAAGAGGACCGAGATGACTACCCTGAGGAACACCTAAGGTTACAAAGACGGGTTTAGAAGTTGCGAATTTAAATATTACTGTTTGAGTTCTATTATTAAGATAGTCAGATACCCATAACAGAAAATTATATGGAAATCCAATCAAGTTTATTTTTTTAACTAAATGGAAATGGTTAACAGAGTCAAAAGGCTTACTAAAGTCAGTATAAACAACATCAGTCTGCAACTTATTCTAAAAACCTTTGATCACTAGAGAAGAAAACTCTAATAGATTGGTAGTCGTAGATCTCTGTTTCACAAAACCATGCTGGAAGGGAGAGGCAATAGATCTACAAAAATGACTAAGTTCAGACGTAATAAGTTTCTCAAAGAGTTTCGGTATAGCGGACAATTTGGAAATACCTTTATAATTATTAACGTTACGTGTCGAACCATTTTTATGCAAGGGGATTATGAATGAATCCTTTCATATAGCCGGGAAAGAGGCAGACTCAACTGACTTAATAAATAATTTATGTAAAAGTAAATGCAATGATTCCGCACAATACCTAAGTACACAGCCTGGAATACCATCTGGACCGGGTGAAAATACAGGTTTTATTTGATTGAGTTCGCTTAAAACGGAGCATTCAGTGATCACAGGTTCAGGAATAAAGTTAGACTTTTGCAAGTTGTAGGGATAAGATATATGAGGTGAGTAGCTGTCTATTGAGTAAGTAGATTGAAAGAAGTCTACAAACAGATCGGCAGCGGCCTGATCACTGCATGGAGTCTTGTTTTGAAATGAAATTGAGGAAGGTAGTGAAGAACATTTTCGTTTAGAGTTAACAAAATTATGGAACTGTCTAGAATTCTGAGCAAACTATAACCGACACAGACGCAGATAAATATTGTAAAGTTAAGTGTTAAGTGAGACGAAATTCGATTTAGCAATAGCATCTCGCGCGAATTCAGAAAAATTTCCTGTGCGTTGATATTTTTTTAAATATCGTGACTTTAGGTTTTTTTAACCCACTTAATTTCCGAGAAAACCAAACACACTGGACAAAAAAATGTTGTAGCGTGTTATAAAAAATAGTCAAAGCACCTTCTAAAATAATGGAATCATGAAAAAGAGACCAATCATAATTTAAGATGAGGTCATTTAATTTATAAAAATTTGCCTTTTTAAAACACAGTGGTCTATTTACTGGCTTAGGTAACATATGTCAATGTGCTCAGAAACCGGTAGTTCAATTGACAACTCTAAAGTTGGATGATAAGAATCTTCAGAAACTACAAGGCGGTCAATTCTACGTACAGAGGCATAAGCAGGATCTGATACAAATATTAAGTCAAGAAGACGGTTATTGCAGTTATAAATACGGTTAATTTGTGACAGATCAAGAAGGCCATTTTGAAATTCATGCGGAAAAGAAGGAACTAGAGTATTATTTTCAGCAGACCAAGATATATTTGGTAAATTAAAATCACCAAGCACAAACAAAGATTCGCTATCTAGTAGTTTAGAGGATATAGACTTTAAAATAGATAAATGTTGAAAATAAACAGAAATATCAGATTGAGGTGGGATGTACGAACAAGTGATATAGGCTGAAGTTTGACCAAACGTTGTCTTAATGGCGACAAATTCAATGTCGGACTCCGAGCAGATTAATTCCGATTTAAGATCAGAATCAACAGCAATAAGAACACCACCACCAATTCTAGACAAACGTTCACATCTGTAAGACGTAAATTTATTACTAAAGAGAGATAAGTTGGAAATTTCTGGCTTTAACCAAGTTTCAGTAAACACTAAGATACTATGTTCAAAGCAGAAACTATCTAGATATACTTCAGATAGTTTTGATTTAATGCCCTTCACGTTTTGATCACTACGAATAGGGGAGGTAAGCTGAACAGGATTAATATTTAGTTTTTTGAATCATTAGTGTTAGATTTATTAACAGAAGGAGCTTGAGCTAAGGTGATATTAGGTTGACAATTTACTGGGATGATGTTACATTTCTTTGGCCTGAACTCATGTACCACCATATGAGGTGGCCAGAAACTCGGGTCACACAATAACGGAAATGAGTCGGAAGGAACAGTTAATTTAAATGAAGCAATTTCCCGAGGAGTTGAAAAATTAAATTTTTGTATGGCTACCGACGCCGTGGATTTTGTGGCGATATAAGCTGAGATGGACTCGCACGAAGTATCGGCAGATAATCGAGAAATGAATATCTGCTTTCTCGGAGCCACAACAGAAAATAAGGGGGTGTTAGTATTAACAATAATATTGGGAGCAGTAGGTGGTGCGGCGAAAATCGGACAATTAGGAATAGAGGATCCATCCTAGGCCTCAATACACACATTTGGAATCGGAGGTATTAAAGAAATTTTGGTTCGTTTCGCGGATGAACGATTGCCAATTAACTAATTAAAGTAGTTTTTTTAGACTGAATGGAGGGGGATGGCTCTACAGGAATGCAAGGAGAAGAAGGCAGCGGTGAAAATACTAGAAGTGGAGGACCATCAGGTTTAGGAGCAGATTGCGGGTCCGAGCAGGGCTTTGTAGGCGTCTTAAATTCGTATTGACCAAGCAATTCCATACTAGTATCAAATTCACTTGAAAGAGACTTGGTCATTGTACGAAGTTTAGCAAATTGGTTTTTCACGTAGTTATACATACGTGAAAAATCCAATTGCTTTTCAATGCATACCGGACATGACCACTTAATTCCACCGCTGCCCTTTTTCACAGCAGCGTTGATCTTATCATGATCGCGCCCGGTAATGCCTGAAGTTTTGATTTTTATTAAGTCGTTGTCGTTGTTGTTTGTGTTTTGGTTCTTATGTGGGGGTTTAGTTGTTAGTTTTGTTTTGGATGGTTTCAATTTAATATCTAGAGTGCTAGATTTATCATTAGAAAATATTTTTATACCCGCTACCCATATCGTAGAAGGGTATTATAACTTAGTGCCAACAGAAAATGTATGTAACAGGCAGAAGGAGGCATCTCCGACCACATAAACTATATATATTCTTGATCAGTGTGAACAGCCGTCTGTATGAGCACCTAGATCTCAGAGACTATAAGACATAGAGACACCAAATTTGGCACAAAGGTTCCTGCATTCCCTACGCAGATCAAGTTTATTTCAAAAGTTGGATGTCTCGCCCTCTTCGCCCACAATAAGCATTAATATAGAAAAAGTCAAGTTTTTTTTTATGTTAATTGCATATAACTCCAAAAGTTCTTTGTGTAGTGATGTGTAATTTGGTAACCCATCTGCGCTTGACTCTCTGAATATACACTGTAATTTTGGTACAAATCGGATAAGTAGAACAAAAGCCCCCAAAAACTGGAAAAGCCGTAATAATAGACCTAGAGCACTGGTATGCATAATAATAATTACATTCTCATTGGTTCCTGTGAATTTGGTTGAGATCGAATGAAAAACAAGGAAGGTATTAATGAATCAATTTTATATGCAAATTCTGCTCGCGCTTTGTTTGTTTAGTTGACAGTGTGACCATGTCGGTATTTAATGGATTTCTTAAAAATATGTATATAAAAAAAAAAAAATTTTAGTATATTCGGAGGTATATCAAAAAATCATTTAAGCTTTTTGTTTTCTCTCGATATGGGTTGCGGGTATCATACGGTCGAGCACTCTCGACTGTAGCTTTCTTACTTGTTATCAGGTAATTCGATGATACTGTGTAAAGGGTAATTCGACTTCATAAGATTCTTTATTTGAAGTCAGTAATAATAATTCTTTATTTGAAGTCAGTAATTTTTAAATACGTTAATTGGAACATTAACACACATTAATTGGAACACATCACTATGAATTGTGGCTATGGTGCTATTTATCTGGGCACCAGGAGGATTTCTATATACGGCGTCTGCCACTACGTTGGAAGTTCCTGGCTTGTAACGGAGTTCATGATTGTACTCTACAAGGTAGCTTTTCCACCTTTTGAGTTTACCATTATGATTCTTGTTGCTTAACGCAAAAGTTAATGGTTGAAGTTAAAGTTGGTAATTTTTCGGTGAAGTCTGGCTATGCAAGTATTACATCTTGCGAAACTGAGGTGTTCTTAATTTTTTCAAATGCTTTTTTACTATTCTGGTCGAAGACAATGTTTACTTTATGAGAGTTATTCTTTGATGAAGGACCATTTTCTCCCCTGTGAGCGGGGCTGTGAGTGGTTTCGCTAATTTTGCATAGTCACGAATGAAGCTTCTGTAATAGCTTGATAACCCTAATAAGGATCTCAAATCCTTTAAGGTCTTTGGTAATGGAAAATTATTAATAGCTTTGACTTTTTACTTA
The DNA here is from genome assembly GCA_963583835.1 of Drosophila immigrans. Classification (NCBI taxonomy): domain Eukaryota; kingdom Metazoa; phylum Arthropoda; class Insecta; order Diptera; family Drosophilidae; genus Drosophila; species Drosophila immigrans. Next base: position 8,325,081 of record OY757143.1, read on the forward strand.
TTGATGTTTACACCATTATTGGAAATAGTAAAGCCGAGGAAATCGACTTCGTTTCTGAAAAATTCACATTTATCAATTTGTACCTTCATATTGGCTTTGGCTGTTCAGCTTTTCATTTACTAAAGATTATTATATCATCAATATAGACATGGCATATCGTTCCAATATGTTCTCGTAAGATGTCGTCGAGAGCTCTTTGGAAAATAGATGGGGAGTTTTTTAAACCAAACGGTAGTCTGGTGTATTCGAACTTCCCACCGTTTAGTATTGATTTTTACCCAATTGGGCGATGATTTCGCCAATCTCTGGAATTGGGTATCGATCTGATATTGTTATAGCATTAAGTTTTCTGTAATTTGTAACAAGTCTTTATTTCTTTTCACCAGATGCGTCTGTTTTTATGGGTACTATCCATACTGGGGCATTAAAAGGTGATCGTGAAGGTCTTATTATGCCATTGTCGAGCAACTGATTAATTTGTTTCTCGACTTCTGGTCTTAGAGAGGCTGGGTATGGATAATGTCTGATATGAGCTGGTATGTTTGAGTTTGTTCTGATTCGTCTTTGTACGGCGTGGTGTATGTTAGTTTTTCGTCGGGTTCCGAAAATAATTCTGAATGCTTTTTTACTATTTGGATGAGTATGTTTTTCTGACATACTGTCATGTGCTCTTTTCAAATTTCAATGTGGTTTACTGTCTGGGTTGCCATTTGTTTTATCTTTATTTTATAATTACATATATTATGAGAATATCATTTTTTACATCGATCACCGCATCGAGATTTTTAAGTGTATCATTACCCAAGATACCATGAAATGTTTTAAGAGTGGGTAATAAGAATAATTTAATTGGATGATCAGGACTATTGAATAAACTAAGGTGAGTGTGGTGGGTAATCTTTGTTTGCCCTCCAACAGAATTTGCAGAAAATGGTTTTTCATTTGGTCTCGGATTCTGTACCAGATTTGACTGAATGTAATATTGGATGGAACCTGTGTCAATTAAAAAATTGAAAATTTTGCCGTCCCTCGTAGCACAATTAAAGTCAGGCAACGAGGAACTGTTTAATGTAAAAAATGGATATCAGAAGTATCAACTGTCTCTAAAACATCGCCTTCGTTAGTTTAATTGTCCTCTTCATATGGATTAATTTCTCCATTATCAGCGATTTGTTCAGCTTCTGCTGTTGATGGATGAAATTGCCTTTGGTATTTGAGAGGCTGGTTTGCTTGTGAAAGCGGCGGTGGTCGTTTGCCCGCAAAGTTATTGGACGCTTCATATAATTTATACGATTCGACCGAATGGAAGGATCTACACCCATTGGTACTGGCTTAGGTTATGTCTTTGGTCCAGTTGGACGAGGAGGTGGAGCCTTACTGGTGACGTGAAGTGGGCGTGCTGTCTGGTATGGCCCTTGTCCCTTTTGTGGTTGTTGCCTATATGGCTGATACAAATGTGGTGGAGTAGTTTGAGTCATGGTGGGTTTACCACTTGGGTGGAAACAGTGTCTAGGGTCGAAGTTCTTCCAATGATTTTGATTGTTATTGGATATTTTGTTGCCTATTGGTAAATATATGTCTTGGTGCAAACATTTTCCTATGGTCTTGGTTTTCGAGTAATGTACAGAGATGCAAGGCGTGGCTTAAATCTCTTGGTTCTTTAATACCAAGATGTCTTGGTAAATCACCGTTGAGACCACTCACAAAGATGTCTAGAGCTTTTTCGCGATAGACGCTTGCTAGCGCTTTTATTGCTTCCGAAGATTCTTCCATTGCTCCGATCTGGTTTAAGATCAGCGACAAATTGTGCTGAATTGCCCAATAAAATTCGTGTATGGTCATATATCCCTGTTTCAATGAAGACATCTGATACTAAAGAGTTTTCTAGTCTTTTTTGTCTGCGTAATGGGCTGTAAGCACTTCGAAATTGCCTTCCAGTTAAGTGGGGTATTGTAAGATTCAAGGACTGTTTCGGCTTCGCCGACTACCTTGGTTCGAATGTCCAAAGTAACCAGATAAGATCTGTGTGAATTTTGTTGTCCCTCAAACATGCCTATTATTAAGTCAACATTATTTTTCCAAGAGTTTAACGTTGCTCTATACCCTGAGAACTCTTTGGTTGACACACATATCGTCATTGCTGTGTGCCTAACCGCCGACGTCGACGTCTCTTATAGGCACTTCACAGTTTCAGAGAGAGCAATTTCGTAAGCGTCAGTTGTGTATTGTCTTGCTCCGCCTATTTCTGCGTTTATTTCTGTTTTAAAAGCATATTAATTTGTAACTTTTAGTTGTTTATCTATTTTAACCTTTTGGTGCATGAATTGCTTTAAATTTAATACTTTTGTTTGTAGCATAAATAGTAAATTACAACTTTTAAGCTACTGTGCTTATTGTTAGTGTCTTTAAATTCTATGTTTGGGTTTTCTCCGGTAGCCGCTTGCAACCCAGGTGTCTTTGTGTGTTCTCTGTGCAGTTTTGTGTGGTGAATATTTGCTCTCTTTTTTTCCGCGCCCTATAGGCAAGTTGTTGGGTGTTTCTGTTTTCGCTCACCGTCATACACTGTTTGCCCGATATTTTGCGACCCAGTGGGAATTTCAAGCTTGATTGTGGAACCAACTTGTAGTGACTTTTCAATTAGAGCACCAAATCGGAAACCATAACATGAATTTTTGGAAACATTTTTTTTTTTATTTTTCAATTGATTCTATTTTATTTTCTGTCATATTTATTTATATATTATTTGCATTGCTGCAAATTAAATTGCACTTATGGGCCGAATCGTGATGAAGACCAGCCCAAGATTATATATATTGTTGGTTGTTTCATGCATATAAAATGTGCAGGAATTACCGGGTGCAATCATGATAAGATCAACGCTGCTGTGAAAAAGGGCAGCGGTGGTATTAAGTGGTCATGTCCGGTATGCATTGAAAATCAATTAAATTTTTCACGTATGTTTAACTACGTGAAGAACCAATTTGGTAAACTTCGTATAATGACCTAGTCTCTTTCTAGTGAATTTAATACTAGTATGGAATTGATAGGTCAATACAAATTTAAGACTCATACAAAGTGGTGCTCGGACTCGCAATCTGCTCCTTAACCTGATGGTCCTCCACTTTTAGTATTTTCACCGGTGCCTTCTTCTTCTTGCATTCCTGTAGACCCATCCCCCTTCATTCCGTCAAAAAAACACATTTAATTACTGGTGCCAATCGTTCATCCGCGGGACGAACCACTACTTCCTGCGTACCTCCGATTCCCAATGTCTGTATTGAGGATCCATTATTCCTTATTGTCCGATTATTGCCTCCCCACATTCTTACAAAAATAAATCCTAACGCCCTCTTATTTTCTGTTTTGGCTCAAAGAAAGCAGATATTCATTTCTCGATTATCTTTTGATACTTCGTGAGAGGCCATCTCAACTTATATCGCCACCAAATCCTCGGCATCCTCGGTAGCCATACAAAAATTCAATATTTCAACTCCCCGGGAAATTACTGTATTTAAATTAATTAACATCACCCCAGTAAGTTTTCAATGTTAATAACACTAATACTAATGCTTCAAAAAACTAAATATTAATCTAGTTCATCTAACCTCCCTATTCGTATAGCGTATAAACACGTTATTGGTATTAAATCAAAACTATCCAAACTCTATCTGGATTGTTTCTGCTTTGAACATAGTATGTTAGTGTTTACTGAAACTTGGCTAAAGCCTGAAATTTCTAACTTATCTCTTTTCAGTAATAAATTAACGTCTTACAGATGTGACGGTTTGTCTAGAATTGGTGGTAGTGTTCTTATTGCTGTTGATTCTGACCTTAACTCGGAATTAATCTGCTCGGAGTCCGCCATTTAATTTGTCGCCATAAGGACAACGTTTGGTCAAACTTCAGCCTATATAACTTTACCTTTATCTGATATTTCTGTTTATTCTGACAGTCTATATCCTCTAGACTACTAGATAGCCAATCTTTGTTTGTGCTTGATGATTTTAATTTACCAAATGTATCTTGGTCTTCTGTGGATTAAATCTAGTTCCTTTTATTTCTCATGAGTTCTTTCTCTTTTACAACTTTAAGACATTAAATAGACCAGTGTGTTTTAAAAAGACAATTTTTATAAATGATGATAGTAAATTATGAAACTGCTTTTAAATTTTTTTATAATACGCTATAATGTATTCCACGTAGCTACCCATTGAAGTGTAATAGGCCACTTTGGTTCTCTCGGAAATTAAGTGCATTAAAAAACCTTAAGTCACGATATCAAAAAAAATATCAACGCATAGGAAATTCTTCTTATTTCGCGCGATATGCTATTTCAAAATCGACTTTCGATTCACTTAACACGCAGCTTTACATTATATACATTTGCGTCGGTGTCGGTGACAGCTTGCTCAGAATTCTAGACAGTTCTATAATTTTGTTAATATTGCTTAATTTTAATTTTTTAATTTTAATTGAATTATTTTTTTAATTATTTAAAATTATTTAAAAAATAATTCCTTCCTTTATGATGTGGCCGTCGTCTCCAAGAAAGACTCATCAACTGCACAATTGTAGTTAAGAACCTGAGCTCCTCCTTTAGTTGGAGCAGAACCTCAAACCATGGTCCCAGATCGAAGACCGGACCCACGCTCACGCATTCCACCTTTCCTTTACCAACTGTTTTCGAAGGCACTCGTGTGTCGGTTGCGAACGAGCGCATTCATCTGGAATGACTTGTCCCTGATTTGAACAGTTGCTATTGGAAGCAAGTATGTTATCTGATTCTCGAGAGGGGAAGCTAGCGAAAGTCGAAGCGTGGTGGACGGCGCACCGATGCTTCGGATGAAACCGTGGAGAATGCGCCTGTTGACGGGGTGTTGGAGGGGAATGCGACGGTCCCCGATGGCGACGATTTGTCTCGGAGCGGCTTCGCACTAGCTTGTGCACAATTGTGGTGTGCCTGTTGGCATACCCGCCGCTTGTGAAGGATTGATGCCAAGCAATGCAATTACTTATTGATAAGTACTGCACGCAGGTGCTTCTCGGCAATCAAGCGCAGGAAGCGTGTGCATCTTTTGAGGGGATGGATTCCCCGCAGACTCGGCAGCGGAAAGACTCAGTTCCTCGCAAACGTCTGCTTTCAAGCGCGTATGCTTTCCTCGGTGCCATGGTTGCTGGAAGAAGTAAGACAAAAGAAATATGAAACGAAACCAAACAGAAATGGAAATTTCCATAACTTCCATATGGTACGATATGACATGGAACATAGATCGGAGGACTGGAAAACTACGTACTCGACGACTAGGAACGATCGGGATGAGATAATCCGACAGGAAGTAGTAGTAGTTTTGCCACTGGGATCTTGATGAAATCGTGTAAGGTCTGAACGTCGACCACTCTGACTCAATGGTACATGACAGGCATCGTCAATTCCCTGACGATTACCATGACGCTGATTTAAAGATTAGCATTTGGGATTTGTTACTTGTTATGCTTTTAGAGCTCTTTTAAATACTCTTCATTCCAGCGGATGCAGAACTGTTGACTTAGAGCCTTAATCTTTTGCCAACTATGTGGGAGGATCTTGGTTGTTAGGCTCACTAATAGAAAGAAGCGGTATGCCAATGAGAAAATAACCAGAAGTCGAGGCCAACAGGTCAGTTGGATATTCTGACATTGGTGAGATCGGTCTGGAATTCAGACACGCATCGACTATGCTCAAAATAGTAGCCAGTGTTTCGAACGTATACTTTGTAGCAGAGACAGCTTTGTTGAATAGAGTCTTGAATCTTTTTACTCCTGCTTCCCAGAGCTTTGGCTTAATTTGAAGGAGGCGCGACTCCTAGACGCCTCAAGAAATCTCGTGTGAGGGTTCTGGAAACCTCCTAAGGTTTTGCCGTTACCGGAATACACATGGGCAGGAAACATTCTTCCCGGTATAATTCGCGAAAACGGTGTGAGGAACTTAACTGCAGTGCGGTCGGAAGTAGGTGCCAGATGTATGGCCTTGTACTGAAACAAACGAAAACAAACACAGACTGTTGGGCTTGATGACTGCATGGTGCGACAAGTAGAACGCAACGCACACAAAAGGTTGACTTGTTTCTAATGACGCCGTAGGCAAACTATATGAAACAATAAAAATTGACAGAATAGTGGCTGACAGTTGTGACAACCAGTGAAAAAATTTGTTTTTAAATATTCTAAGTGGGAACATTTAAAATGAGAATTTCCGGGTACTTATTTGACAGAAAGTATGTCCAACATGTCTTGCTTTTCGCCCCTTAATCTGCAGTTAAGAGCTCTTATGGTAGGTCAAGAGAGAATCAATAATTTTTGAAACATATCATAGAAATCGCTTTCGCTCTTAAAACTCTTCAATTCCATTCCGCAGTGACACAGACAATTCCGCTGTCAAATTTTGGGTGGAATAATTCCGTTCTCGATCAGATAACATTCCGCTAGATTTCGATGATGCCACCTAGTTTTACTTTGATTTTCGAACTCGGGGTCAACTATGCGATTATTTAATTGTTTTTCTCACCAACAACACCGGAAATTTCCGAACGGAATTGCTCTCAGCGGAATCAATCCCTTTTGAGATTTTGGTGTAACCCCTTTATATATATAAATGCCCACACATATGTTCATATATAAAATAAATATAGCTTACCACGTTTCGCCACCTCCAATATTCAATTCCTGTTGTTGTTGCTCGTTTCCTCGACAATCATCCTTGTCCTGTCACGTTATTGCCGTATAGAATGTTAGAACTAAAGAATACACTTTACAATCGCGTAATTATCCTTTATGCAGGGGTGGGGAAAGTTGAAGCGCAATAATTAATCAACAGGAGCCACCGGTGATGACCATCATCAAGGAAAAGGCGCTGTAGTGTTGTAAAATCCGTGTCCAGCTGGTTCTAACCGATAAGCCAGCCGGCAAGTCCCCAGTCCGTTACAAAATTTTTTGAAGGTATGAACTTTTTAGGAGCTGTTTTTCGGGTTATAGTTTTAGAGCATGTAATCTAACAGGACACTAAACTATGTACATGCTTAAATTGAAAGGGAATAATAAACAAGTAAGAAAGCCATAGTCGTGAGAACTGAACTGTAAGATACCCGCTACCCATTTCGAGATAATACAAAACTCTCAAATGATATTTTTTAAAAAATTGTAAAAACTAATATACCAAAATTGGTTTTTTGTGTATTTATTTTTAAAAAATCCATTATATACCTCAATAGTCACACTCTCAACTAAACAAGCGAAGCGCGAGCAGCTGCATGTGAATTTTGCCCTAAACGTCGTTTCTTAAATAACTTTTATGTTTTTCATTCGACCACAACCAAATTCATGGGAATCTTCGAGACTATAGGTTTTACTATACAAACTGAACAACAGGCTTTATGATTTCTGACTGTTACATACATTTTCTGTTGGAACATTGTTATAATACGCTTCTACCCTATCTACTACCACCCTACGTGGCACCCTTCATCTACCTGAAGACCACCTGCCACGACATACCGCACGACATATGCGCATCACCAGTACCGCGAGGCACGCGAAATCTGTCGCGATGGTATCCCATCCGAATCTGTGTAAAGTATATAAATTCTTTGTCAGTGTCAACAGCCAAGACGGTATAGCCATGACCGTCTTTCTGTATAAACACAAATATATCAGAGACTATAAGAGCTAGAGCTATGCATTTTTTTTTAACTTTTTAAAATAAATTATATTATAATAGTTGAAAACAGTTCACCCAAGCTTAGGTTAGGTAGAACAGACAGCTCCCGGAGTCAAGAACACCCTGAGACCAAATGGCCCTTTGTGATGTCTGATATGTACTGTAGGAATATAAGGGATTGTGAGGGTTTGTTGGGATAGTGGAGGATTATTCTGGTTATTTTATTTTAGCCCCTGGAACCAACCGGTAGAGTCAAGAAATAGCATCAAGTTCTCCAGCCGAATATTCTCAAGACTACCCACTTCAACGAAGAAAGGCTTGCCCAGAAATTGGGTCCTCTTTCTAAGAAGTGCAGGGCAGTCGCAGAGAAGATGCTGGACACCCTCGAATTCATCTTCATCCCCGCAGCTGCGACAGAAGTTTTGTAGGGATCCACAGTACCGTTGGGCCATACGGCCGATGTAACAGTGTCCCCTTAAGACTCCTGTCAGTAACCTTATCTTGTTCTTTGTGAAGTTTAAGAGCTCGGTTGTTCGCTAAGGGTTGTATCTTGGCCATAGTGCTTTTGACACTTCGCAGCCCGATGATGCTGCCCAGTATCTCTGAGCCGCCGTTCTCATGGAACGATTAAGTTCCGATAGTACGTGCTGAATAGGTCTCTTACTATCGGTCACCGCGAGAGCCGCCTCGTTACCTGGTACCCCAATGTTTCCAGGTACCCAGACAAGTCTGATATAGTGTGGTTGCCATAGGTTCAGTGACATCACTGTGTCTCGGGTTAATTTGCTCTTAATGGTGTTCGATAAGAGTGCTTTTATCGCTGATTGGCTGTCAACGTAGATGGACACGTCCCTCGGGCTTCCACCCAGTGTCCGTATCAACTTGGTCGCTTGCCAAACAGCGTAGATCTCCGCTTGGAACACACTACACCAGTCAGGAAGACGAAAGGAAAGCTCGGTTGCAAGGTCTTCGGAGAAGACCCCCGACCTAGTGCCTTCTGTCGTCTTTGATCCCTCTGTGTAGATTGACAACTCGTTCTGCCTTAAAGGAAATTCCTGTCGCCAATCGGATCTGTCAGGGAATTCAGCTGTAAACCTGTCATCCTACTTATGTTCTGGTACCCAGTAGTCGTTCTCAGCCACATTCAATTCTACTGTACGTAGAATGGAGTTGTTACCTGCACCAGGCTTAAGGAGGCATTGGGCGTGAAGCCTGACCGCACACCTTGCTGCCACGTGCTTGAGGAAGACTCAGATGGGTTCCATATTTAACATTACATACACCGCTGCTTGGGGTGTAGAACGAATACATCCTGTTATTCCCAATCATGCTAGTCTCTGAGATTGTTTGCAAAGGAGTTGGTGTGTCCCGCCTCCCACCATACAAAAACCCCATACGTCAGTATAGGTCTGACAATTGCAGTGTAGAACCAGTGAAGGATGTACGGTTGCAACCGCCATCCTTTACCAAAAGTCTTTTTGCACACAAAGAAGGCTTGTAATGCCTTCTTCATCCTTTCCTCCGAGTTTCTCCTCCAGGAGAGTTTGGAATCCAGGATTACTCCAAGGTATTTTGCCTCCTTTGATAGCTTGAGCTCTGTTCCTCCCAGTGTCGGAAGCTTGAAGCTCGGTATCTTATATCTCCGCGTAAACAGAACTAGTTCGGTCTTTTGTGGATTGGCCCCAAGACCGTTGTGTTCTGCCCATCGCAGAGTTTCGCTCCATGCGGCATTCGGAAAGTGTGCGTTCATGAGGAGATGTAGAGATTCCCGACTGTCTTTAGCGTATGTGTGGCTGGATCTTTCGCCAGGAACTTTCGAAGTCTGGACGCGTTAGTGGTGTGGGTTAGCTCCTCGCAAAATTTAGTTCATGAATCTCTTTTTGCCCGTATAATTTCTTTTTTAAAGGTCTTGAAACTGTGATGGTAGGCATTCCAGTCTACCTGGCAGTTTCCGTTTTTAGCTCTTTTGTAATGTCTTCTCGTTTCCTTCCGTATCTGGTCGAGTTCCGGAGTCCACCACTTGTGGCGGTTTGACTTAGGTGGACAGCTGATTGGACAGGGTATCATTGGGTTGCGGATATCATACGGTCGAGCACTCTCGACTGTAGCTTTCTTACTTGTTTTTTTTAAATATTTAATATTTAAAAAACATTTTTTTGCCCTACAAAACTGGGTAGCGTGTATTTTGCAAATGTTCTGGCTCTATCTTCATTACTGAGAGTCAGCCACCAATAATGTCTCTTATATGCACCACAGTTTCAGTCTGGGTATTTACATCTTGTTTCTTTAATGTATTCGTGAGTTTGCTGGAGGCGTCCTTTAACCTTCGTCGTACAAATGGCGTCCAATGAGACTGCCATTCTCATCATAGGCGTCGCTTTTCGAATTCGAGCTACTCGATTTGTCAAATTTTTCATGTAAGGAGTTGAAATGCGAGCAGCGTTGACATAGGCGGACTCCATTGTGTTGACAAAGTTTTCGACGTCAGCTTCAAAGTTGGGTACAGGATTAAGATCAATATGTGAGCTTAAATATTTTCAATAACAGCTCCAATTGGTTTTATGTTAAGTGAATCCAGTCAGTTAATCTGCAGCTAATAGGTGATGGTGTAGATAAATCGGAACAGGCGAGTGATCAGATGAAAGATCCGAAAGACTTTCGGCCCTAATTAGGTTCCTTGAAATGTTTTTAGTAATTGCGAAGTCAATTAAATCGGGCAGTTTTTTTGAGTCTGTTGACCAATATGACCATTAAAATCGTTGTCAAGCTCGCTGCTGGCTTTTATAATTACATTTTAAAGTTGCTTTCCTTTAGGAGTCAAGAAGCGAGATCGTTTGTGGGAGTGCTTGGCATTGTAGTCTCCTGCTGCTGTAAAGTGCTTGCCTAATTATTTATTTATTTATTTATTTATTTAAAGTCGACTATGGACAGTCGACATTGAAGAAATTAATATAATTATGACTAAAAGAGTAACATTATGATTAAAAATATTTGTATAGTTTAAAATAGGAAAAAAAAAATAATTCAATTAAAATTAAAATTTGAAATCTCTGGGGGTGTTTAAGCAATATTAATCTAACCCAGCATTCGCTGCATGGATTGGGGAAAACCCAGAAAAAACCCAATCAGGTCAGATGGTAGGTTAGTTAGCTAGTATTAAATTTTTGTTTTAATTTCCAACACCATGTTAGTTATTAATTATTGTTAGTTAAGAATGATAGAATACAATTTTTAATATTTATAAGAGATGCATCGGCGTTGAAAACACAGTAGAGTCTGTTGTAGTCAGCACAGAGAACTCGAAAAGGTTCATGTTTAGAATAGTTAGTTGTACATAGGTTAAGGGATAAAGGTGTGAAGTTACGTGTATGTCTAACTGGGACAGAAAGGTTTATATGCCTAAGCAGGTAGGGAGAATCAATTTCACCCTTTAGTAGTTTGACTATAAACATAACCCCAAGCATGCTACGACGATTAGTTAATGAGGGAAGATTAAGTAAAAGAAGTCTACTATAATAAGAGGGTAAGTCAATACCTGAAACCCAGTTAAAGCCTCTCAACGCAAAAAGTAGAAATTTCTTTTGTACAGATTCGATAAGATTTTTATGATTTGAGTATTGTGGTGACCAAATACAAGAACCGTATTCCAGAATGGGACGGACAAGCGAAACAAAAAGAAGCTTTGTCGTATAAGGGTCATCAAATTCCTTTGCCCATCGCTTGATGAACCCAAGAACTTGAGTCGCTTTGTTGACAGTAATTGAAATGTGTTTGTCAAACTTTAGCCTATGATCTAGAAGAACTCCTAAATCATTCACATCGTCTACTCTAATCAGAGGTACCATATTAAGAGTATAATTACAGATGTTAGCAGAGTTTCTGTAAAACGACATAACCTTACATTTCGAACAATTTAGTAGTAGATAATTACTTTTACACCAGGAATAAAAACGATCAAGATCATCTTGCAATAGAGAGTTAGAAGCTATATTATTATAAGTTAGGCAAATCTTGACATCATCAGCATACATTAAGATATTAGACTTTAAAATAACATTGGGAAGATCGTTAATGAAAAGGTTAAAAAGAAGAGGACCGAGATGACTACCCTGAGGAACACCTGAGGTTACAAAGACAGGTTTAGAAGTTGCGGATTTAAATATTACTGTTTGAGTTCTATTATTAAGATAGTCAGATACCCATAACAGGAAATTGTATGGAAATCCAATCAAGTTTAATTTTTTAACTAAAAGGAAATGGTTAACAGAGTCAAAAGCTTTACTAAAGTCAGTATAAATAACATCAGTCTGCAACTTATTCTGAAAACCTTTGATCACTAGAGAAGAAAACTCTAATAGATTGGTAGTCGTAGATCTCTGTTTAACAAAACCATGCTGGAAGGGAGAGACAATAGATCTACAAAAATGACTAAGTTGAGATGTAATAATTTTCTCAAAAAGTTTCGGTATAGCGGACAATTTGGAAATACCTCTATAATTATTAACGTTATGTTTCGAACCATTTTTATGCAAGGGGATTATGAATGAATCCTTCCATATAGCCGGGAAAGAGGCAGACTCAACAGACATAATAAATAATTTATGTAAAAGTAAATGCAATTATTCCGCACAATACCTAAGGACACAGCCTGGAATACCATCTGGACCGGGTGAAAATACAGGTTTTATTTGATTGAGTTCGCTTAAAACGGAGCATTCAGTGATCACCGGCTCAGGAATAAAGTTAGACTTTTGCAAGTTATAGGGATAAGATATATGGGGTGAATAGCTGTCAATTGAGTAAGTAGATTGAAAGAAGTCTGCAAACAGATCGGCAGCGGCCTGATCACTGCATGCAGTCTTATTTTGAAATGAAATTGAGGAAGGTAGTGAAGAACATTTTCGTTTAGAGTTAACAAAACTATAGAACTGTCTAGGATTCTGAGCAAACTGTAACCGACACCGACGCAGATAAATATTGTAAAGTTGGGTGTTAAGTGAAACGAAATTCGATTTAGCAATAGCATATCGCGCGAAATCAGAAGAATTTCCTGTGCGTTGATATTTTTTGAAATATCTTGACTTTAAGTTTTTTAATCCACTTAATTCCCGAGAAAACCAAAGTGGCCTATTAGACTTCAATGGATATCTACGAGGAACACACTGGACAAAAAAATTTTGTAAAGTATTATAAAAAATAGTCAAAGCACATTCTAAATTTATGGAATCATAAAAAAGAGACCAATCATAATTTAAGATGAGATCATTTAATTTATAAAAATTTGCATTTTTAAAACACAGTGGTCTATTTACTGGCTTAGGTATGTCAATGTGCTCAGAAACCGGTAGTTCAATTGACAACTCTAAAGTTGGATGATAAGAATCTTCAGGAACTACAAGAGGGTCAATTCTACGTACGGAGGCATAGACAGGATCTGATACAAATACTAAGTCAAGAAGACGGTTATTGCAGTTAAAAATATGGTTAATTTGTGATAGAGAAAGATCAAGAAGGCCATTTAGAAATTCATGCGGAAAAGAAGGAACTAGAGTATTATTTTCAGCAGACCAAGATATATTTGGTAAATTAAAATCACCAAGCACAAACAAAGATTCGCTATCTAATAGTTTGGAGGATATAGACTTTAAAATAGATAAGTGTTGAAAATAAACAGAAATATCAGATTGAGGTGGGATGTACGAACAAGTGATATAGGCTGAAGTTTGACCAAACGTTGTCTTAATGGCGACAAATTCAATGCCGGACTCCGTGCAGATTAATTCCGATTTAAGATCAGAATCAACAGCAATAAGAACACCACCACCAATTCTAGACAAACGGTCACATCTGTAAGACGTAAATTTATTACTAAAGAGAGCTAAGTTAGAAATTTCTGGCTTTAACCAAGTTTCAGTAAACACTAAGATACTATGTTCAAAGCAGAAACTATCTAGATAGACTTTAGATAGTTTTGATTTAATGCCCCTTACGTTTTGATACGCTATACGAATAGGGGAGGTAGGCTGAACAGGATAAGTATTTAGTTTTTTGAAGCATTAGTGTTAGTTTTATTAACAGTAGGAGCTTGAGCTAAGGTGATATTAGGTTGAAAATGTACTGGGATGATGTTACGTTTCTTCGGCCTGAACTCATGTACCACCATATGAGGTGGCCAGAAACTCGGGTCGCACAATAACGAAAATGAGTCGGAAGGAACAGTTAATTTAAATGATGCAATTTCCCGAGGAGTTGAGAAATTGAATTTTTGTATGGCTACCGACGCCGTGGATTTTGTGGCGATATAAGCGGAGATGGACTCGCACGAAGTATCAGCAGATAATCGAGAAATGAATATCTGCTTTCTCGGAGCCACAACAGAAAATAAGGGGGTGTTAGTATTAACAATAATATTGGGAGCAGTAGGTGGTGAGGCAATAATCGGACAATAAGGAATAGAGGATCCGTCCGAGGCCTCAATACACACATTTGGAATCGGGGGTACTAAAGAAATTTTGGCTCGTTCCTCTGATGAACGATTGCCACCACTAATTAAAGTACTTTTTTCAGAATGAATGGAGGGGGATGGCTCTACAGGAATGCAAGGAGATGAAGGCAGCGGTGAAAATACTAGAAGTGGAGGACCATCAGGTTTGGGAACAGATTGCGGGTCCGAGCAGGGCTTTGTAGGCGTCTTAAATTCATATTGACCAAGCAATTCCATACTAGTATCAAATTCACTTGAAAGAGACTTGGTCATTGAGCGAAGTTTAGCAAATTGGTTTTTCACGTAGTTATACATACGAGAAAAATCCAATTGCTTATCAATGCATACCGGACATGACCACTTAATTCCACCGCTGCCCTTTTTCACAGCAGCGTTGATCTTATCATGATCGCGCCCGGTAATGCCTGCACATTTTATATGCATCAAACTATCACACAGCCAACAAGAAACAAACTTTGGCTGGTCTCCATCACGAGACGGCCCATAGGTACAATTTAATTTGCAGCACTGCATAATTATGTAACTATATATGTATAACAGAAAATGAAAATAGATTAAATTAAAATAATAATTAAAATGTTTGCAAAAATTTATGTATGGATTCCGATTGGGTGCTGTAAGTGAAAAGTCACTACCAGTCGGTTGCACAATTAAGCTTGAAATTCCCACTGGGTCGCGAAATAACGGACAAGCAGTGTAAGACGGTGAGCGAAAACAAAAACACCCAACAACAACTTGCCTATTAGGCGCAGCAAAAGAGAGCAAATATATATTCACCACACAAAACTGCACAGCGAACACACAGACAAACCTGGGTTGCAAACGACTACCGGAGAAAACCAAAACAAAGAATTTAAATACACAAGCAATGAGCACAGCAACTTTAAAGTTGTAATTTACAAATTATATTACGAGCAATATAATAAACTTTATCACAAATCATGCACCAAAAGGTTAATATCGATAAATAGCTAAAAGTCACAAATTAATATGCTTTTAAGACACAGATAAACACAGATTTAGGCGGAGCAAGACAAAACACAACTGATGCTTACGAAGTACAGAGTACAATGAGTAAAAGAACTGAATAAACTCATCTTCAGTTACAGTAAAACGATGGGGGGGCAGTATACTGCGGCTAGAATAAGTTGGTTACCACTATCCAGTTTTATTCTTATTGATGTGGCTTGAATATAGATAGTTGCCAGATCCTTGTAGCGGTGGTGCTTAATACGGTTTCTAATCAAGATACTAGTCTCACCGTGTGTTTTACAAAACGGATGGTTTTGTTGCGTAGAAAAAGTAGCCTCTTAAGTATCCTCTAAAGTTGAGAGAAACATTACGCCAATGCCAAAGTTGCTCTGCGACTGCTCCGTAGGCTGATAATGTTTTGTCGTGTTTAGCTCTGGGTGAGGTGCTTTTAAGAGAGATGTTTTTGGGGAAGAAGGCTCCAATCCTGATTTTAAAGCATTGCTAAATATCGCATTTTTCCTTATGGAGGACTCGGAGTCAAAGTCAAATGAATATCTTCCTGCGTATGGGCTTGATTTAGATGGTATAATCCGTGCATTTACAGAGCGTGACGGAGTCACTCGTTGATAAACTCATCTAAATTTGTTCTTCTTTCAATGGGCAGTCTTTGCTCGAGGGTCGAAGTCGTGAAGCTCTCCACAAGGTACACACACTGGGCCATATCTTGACAGTCCGTAGCATTTGTGTGGTTCTTCCACAGTGATTCTACGATGTAGTATGAACTTAAGTTTAAAGATAGGGTGCTCTTCGTTTTTCTTAAGAAAAAAGATAACTGGTTTGAGTTCAACCTTAAATAGCGTCTGGGGCTTCTATTCCTTGTTTAAAATGTTGAAGACTGATTTGACGTTAACATCATAGTTATTTCTCCTGGTGTTACATCAGACCCTATGCCCTTAAATACTACTTGTAGGCCCTTTCTGCTTTACAGTTGGTACGTGGTTGGCATCCCAGTTTACCTCATAGTTTTGACCTTTTTCTCAATTGTATAGTCTTCTCGTTTCTCTGGGCGAATTCTGAACTCAACATACATATGTTGCGGTTTGACTAAAGAAGACAGCTGACTGGACAGGATTCGATGAACGTCTTACATGTCTTACATTGTTTGGGTAGATTTATCCAGTTTGTCAGTTTCCAAGAAGAACAAAACAGAATCGAAAACTAAAGTGTGTAAAGAGTCTCTTGACAGTGTCAACAAGTAAGAAAGCTACAGTCGAGAGTGCTCGACAGTATGATACCAGTAACCAATTTCGAGAGAAAACAAAAAACTTTAATGATATTTTAACAAAAAATATACAAAATATACTAAAACTTGTTTTTTTTGTATATATTTGAAAATAGCGAATAAAAATCCACAACACCGTTATGGTCACACTGTCAACTAAACAAACAAAGCGCGAGCAGCTGCAAGTGAATTTTGCATACAAAATTGATTCTTTAATAACTTCCTTGTTTTTCATTCGATCTCAACCAAATTCACAGGAATCATAGAGAATATAATTATTATTATGTACACTAAAATTCAATGCTCTAGGTATATTATTACGGCTTTTGCAGACTTTTGGGGGCGGAATGGGGCGTGGCATCCAACTTTTGAAATAAACTTGATCTGCGTAGGACCTATAGGAGTACTGTCCCCAAATTTGATAGCTCTTGCTCTTATAGTCTCTGAGATCTAGGTGCTCATACAGACGGACAGACGGACATGGCTATATCGTCTCGGCTGTTGACACTGATCAAGAATATATATAGTTTATGTGGTCGGAGATGCCTCCTTCTGCCTGTTACATACATTTTCTGTTGGCACTAAGTTATAATACCCTTCTACCCTATGGGTAGCGGGTATAAAAATGTACATATGAACTAATATTTTGATTCTTAAAAATTTTTCTTTGCGTTATTTTGTTTTTATTTTTGAGCTTACTCATTAAAAATAGTTCTGCATTACAAAAATAATGAAAAAACCTAACTAAAAGCGCTATTTTTGCATGCAAAGTCAAAAAGTATGATTTTTCAAGTGTGTATTGAGTTTCTTGACAGTATGTACATATTTATATCGACTTACCCTGTCTTACTTGTTTTATCTCTCAATACACAATTCAATACTAATGTTTAATGTGCTTCTTAAAAGTATCCTCAAACAATTTCTGTGATGCCCAGATTGTCATTAATGAATACACGAATTGACGAAGACACTGAACAAATTAGTAAATCTGGTAAGAAATATTTAATACCTATACCTGATGAAATATAATCCACTTTAATCTTGTAGGTCAAGAATCAGGTTACTCCAACTATGAAGTCCACCACTTGCTTCCAGAATACTCAAATGCTGTATCTGAGCCAACACAATTGATTAAAGAAATAAGCATTAAGGACATCACTGACATCGCTTTAACAACACTCGCGTTTTTATCCTTTGGAATGTTTATTTTACAAGTTCTTATGTGCATTACAATGGTAATTTTATATAATCTATATTAAACATTTTCATGATTGACATCCAACGCCGACCGTGTTTTCACGTCCGTCAACAATATTAATTTTTGTACAAAAAATAATGCTCTAGTCGAAAGTGACCGTCTACGAGATAAGCTGTTTCTATTAGTTTGTATTTATAACACATACAATATATTTTCTTGGGAACACATTACATTATTCTAAGAATTTTGCAGTTATATGTTACGTTTCGTTTCTAGAAAAAACAAAAATTTGTCTGTCGCTGAATTAAAAAGAAAAAAAAATTCTATCTTGGATCAGGTGCTCTAACCCCTGCACCACAGGCATGTTAAAATAAATACCAAAAACAAAATTATCTCACTGAGTTAGGTTTTATGAAAAACTAAATAAATAGAATTGTTGCTTACACAACATACATATTTGGTATGTTATTAGCAACATTTTTACATTTCTTTAAAAGTCTTAAATTGAAACATACATAATATCAATGTTTAAAAATTAAAACTTTATTCGCAAAAATAAATGCTCTTAGATTTCCTTCAAGTTAGTCAATACAATCAAAATAGAGATGCAAATGGAATGTGCAAAACATAATTGCGTCGAGCATCGATATCCGATATCGATGTTTCCAATGTTTTTTTAAGTATCGGTGATGACGCATCAATTGTTTTGTAAAACATTCATACACAAAATAACAAAAATTATCTGTATTACATTAATAAATTCGTTTAAGTCTAAAACCTTTCTTTACCTTAAACCTAAAGAATCATAAATACTTCAAAGCTTTAACTCAACATCAATATTTCATTTGGAAAGCATTAATCAAGATCGATATCGATATTTTTAAATAAAAAATTAAATCTGTATCCCAAAAACAAAAATGGCCCAATCAATTCGATTTTTAAACAGTGATTAAAGATAGTTAGAGTAATTATTTAGGAAAATTGATCAGTATCTACGAACTGCTTTATGTATATAGATTAATGATAATTCGCAAAATGGGAATTAGGTAATAACAATTGAAAATACAATAACTTAAAGACCCAGACTGGCGGCTGATTGATTGAGAACTGAAGGAAAAATATAATGTGTTACGCAGCTTCTTGAAGCCCCCAACCAAGTTATCAATTTTCTTAACTTTGATTACGAAAACAGTTTTGTTTTCGGGGCGGTACATTTATTGGCAATTTTTTTTGTTTTAATTTTAGAATAAAGAGGAAAGTACTAATTTAATGATGCTACCCATAGAAGCTACAGAAGCGATTGACACAAATGATGGCAACGAAGAAATTCGAAGAAGAAAACGTTCTGTCATGGAAATCTATGCTGAGCTACGTGGTGTAAGTATATTTAATTAACACGAAAATGCATATAAGGATACAATCATAGTACAATAGTTACAATACAACCTTTGGATGTAGAGCTTTTTATACCCTCTACCCATATTGTAAATAAATTCATGATAAGTGTCAACAGACGAGATATACATACATACATAGCTGTGACCGCCTGTCTCAGTTTGTATAATCAAACAAACTTTGTGACAGTACTGGTGTATAACTTACGGAGATATAGTTTGTTTTCCGTAGTAGCTATCGATTTTGATGGAACAGAGTGTTTTTCTTCTTGAAGTCCGCCCGTTTTTTGTGATAACATCCTTCAAACTCAAATAATGCTATGAATAATTACCGTAGTTTTCGGTATTCAAGACCTTCGCTAAATATTATTTCATGTGCATCCGAAAACACTGATGCCATAACCTTGACAGCCAACAATTTAGTTTTTCATTGTTTGGAGTCGGTTTATCGCGTGAAGCTCACTCTCCTGATTGTCGATTGGACTCCGGTGTGAAATTGCACTGCTTTATTTTTTAAATACAAAATGGAATGTGTTTTCCAATTAAGTATACTCAAAGTATTATAAAACTAAGTCCAACAAAGCCTTTAATAGCCTATTTGCACATGTGCAAGAACTACGTTTTTATCCATATACTATATTACCATATATTTTTAACGTAGCATGCGCCCCATGTAAAATCGTATATGATAAAACTGAACATATTTCTAATTTAAAAATATATGTGTAAATATCGGTCACCATATTTCAGTATATTTTCTAGTAGGCTTGAATTTATATATTAGATGTTACGGCAATCTGGTCAAATATACGTAGTCCAAAAACTGTGAACTTTTAAACAATCCCTCGAAGTCCAAACGAAAGCACACCGCAACGAAATACGCCCGTGCTCAACGTTCCGCATTTGATCTGCGACTGAACTGAGTCTGTGCACTCGCTACGCGCTGCGTTTGAACTTCGAATTTCGAAATGAGCCGAATGCTCTGGGGTTCCAATCGGATTCACTGGGGTTGCAACCGCTGTTGCAAATGAATAAAATTCGCTCTATGAGTTGACGTATTGTATGGTTAGAGGACATTGTTTATATCAGAAGGCTTCACACAAAGTAGCGCAGTGTGCGTGTCGAAATGTGCGTCGCCTGAGTTTGAACCCCGCTTGTAAAATTTATGACACTTAAATTGCGACTGCAAACGTCGGCGAGTGCAGACGTGTTTTCTTTTTGTCTTCTTATCGTGCAACGAAAATTAAATAAAAACAAAGCATAGTGCAGTGCAAGCTCTAATCAACAATTCACAGTGGGCGAAAAGACGCTTAGTGCGATGAACTTCGTACTTTTTGTGTAAACAACAAGAAGAAAATCTAAAACATTAAGCTATGAGTGAATTCGATACTCATACGGTGCTCCAACGCCAGCAAGACGAGCGTCGGCTCTCTTTGCAACGTAACAACGCATACCATTCAATCGTGTCAATGTAAGACAACGCGACCGCAAAACCAACAAAAACTAACCAACCGCGATCTATAACCCCAAGCCCGAGTAATGAACTCAATCCAACATCGCAAGGTAGAGCGCGCTCTTGCTCTTGCTCTCTCTCTTGCTCTCCAGCGCTCTTGTTGGATAAAGCCCCTTACCCTTCCCTCATGCCAACCTGCTTAGCCATGGTCACCAGTACAGTGACATCATTAGCAACTGTAACGGCAACCATTACAACAACTACAATGGTATCGACTGCTCGCGCAATACCATCCACTGTTGCAATGGAATCTGCTGTGGAAGCAAATAATGCAGCACCTGACACCAGCGCGCTCTCTTCAAAACAACGTTCGGCCGTACAGACTGGTATGGATCGCTACATACAAATAAAATGTAAGCTTAGCCCGCAGAACTCTAGACTTGGTAATTCTGCTGAAATAACTCGAGGCACCTCAAACCAATCTACAGTAGAGAAGCCCATAAAAGCAAACAGATTTGCTATTTTGGCAGATAAATCCGATGATATACCTACTGAAGATATCGTAGGGAACAACAAAAAGCCTAAGCCGCCACCGATTTACATTCGAGAGAAAAGTTCTAATGCTCTCGTAAACTCGATACTGAATCTAATAGGACCAGACAATTTCCACATAATTCCATTAACAAAGGGAAATATTCACGTAACAAAAGTTCAGACTAACACGGAAGTAAACTACAGAATCTTGTCGAAGTATTTAAACGACAATAATAAAAACTTCTACACGTACCAATTAAAAAGCAGTAAAGACCAGCATGTAGTACTTAAAGGTATTGAGCCGCAAGTAACACCAGCTGAAGTTACAAGCGCACTGAAGGAGAAAGGTTTTAACGTAAAAAATGTTATTAATATTTTGAATAGAGAAAGAAAGCCTCAACCTACCTCTCTTCAAGGTAGAACTTGAACCCGAAACCAAAGGGGCTGCCCAGTCTACAAGGAACTGAAAAGTCGTACACACGAAAGAGTGACCACTGCTCGCTCACATACATCACCTATGAAATCACCCTACAGCTGTTAACTCTTTAGCCAATAATGAATTCTCCGACAAATTCGCAAGCTTTGCAACTGCTCTAAAATTGGGTCTTAACAGTACCGCTCCCACCAAGCCACGATCATCAGTTTCCCCTCATCAACCAGAAGAACGGTCTACGAACAAAATTGAGACAATGTTATGTAATCTTCAACAAAGTATGATGGAGTTAATGTCATTCATGCAGACAACAATGCAAGATCTTATGCGAAACCAGAATGTTTTGATTGAGCTGCTTGTTGCTCAAAAACAGACTAAGTAATCAATGGCTCCACTCCGTATATCACTGTGGAAAGCTAACGCGTCTCACAGCGCAAACTCGAGTTAACTCAATTTCTTAATAATAACCATATCGATGTAATGCTACTCGCAGAAACTCATCTTACAAATAAATATAATTTCCAAATTCGAGGCTACTTCTTCTACAACACGAATCACCCAGACGGGAAAGGACATGGAGGCACTGGGATTCTGATTAGAACTCGCATCAAGCACTGCTTCCACAATAGCTTCGCCACTAACTTCATGCAAGCTACATCTATAGATGTACAAATAGATTCCCGATCCTTAAAGCTTGCCGCCGTATACTGTCCTCCTCGGTTTACAATATTCGAATCCCAATTCACAGACTATTTCAACTCTCTGAGCCAACAATTTATAGCAGCAAGAGACTTTAATGCCAAGCATACGCACTGGGGACCTCGACTTGTGACTCCAAAGGGTAGGCAGTTGTACAATGCAATAATAAAACCAAGCAACTAGACTGTGTGTCACCTGGGATACCTACATATTGGCCAACAGATCCTAGAAAAATGGCAGACTTGATCGATTTTGCAGTCACAAAAAACATTCCACGCAACCTGATAAGTGCCAACTCCTTATCAGATCTATCGTCTGATCACTCGCCAGTACTTCTTCACCTAAATCAACATCCAGTTGCGGTAGATAAACCATTCAGACTAACAACGAATAAAACCAATTGGCTTAAGTACAAAAAATATATAAGTTCGCATATTGAGTTGAATCCACGTTTGAATGACGAAGCTGATATCAACTTATCCACAAACACTCTTGAATCCGTCTTGGTCGCAGCAGCTCGCATGTCAACTCCACAAACGCAAAAAACATCGTACAATCATAGATACACGAACGTTGAAATAGAGCAGCTTGTTCTAGCAAAGCGACGCTCACGGCGAGAATGGCAATCCAACAGATCACCATCTGCAAAACAAAGGTTAAAAGACGCTACACGGAGGCTATCAGCTGCATTACGTCATGCGGAAGAAAGGTCCAAAAAACATTACATAGAGCAGTTTTCCCCAATGAGCTCCAAGTTCCCACTTTGGAGAGCACACTCATCACTCTGCGCACCAATCGAATCTGCAATGCCAATAAGGACATCCACAGGCAACTGGGCTCGCAGCGGCGGAGAAAGCGCCGACAGATTTGCAGAGCATCTTCAAAATGTATTTCAGCCCAATACATCTTCAAACAGGATCTCACTGCCAGCAACATCAGATATCGACACATCTACGTATGAACCAATTGTATTTAGGCCACATGAGTTACTCAAAATCATAAGCGAACAACTCAACCCAAAAAAATCTCCAGGATGCGACCTAATATCACCAAAAATGATTATTGAACTTCCTTTCTGTGCTGTTCGAGCTATTTGCCAACACTTCAATGCAATAACGAGATATGGACACTTCCCAGAGAGATGGAAAAAGTCGATCATTATAATGATACCAAAACCTGGCAAAGACCGCACAATTGCTTCATCATAAATACCAATTAGTTTACTAACGTTTCTATCAAAACTCTTTGAAAAATGCTTCTTGGCACACATTACCCCATATCTCAGAACACACAACAAAATCCCGACTCATCAATTCGGTTTTCGAGAAAAACACGGAACCATTGAGCAAGTCAACCGCATAACATCAGAAATCCGAAATGCATTCAAACAAAGGGAGTACTGCACTGCGATATTTCTGGACGTGTCACAAGCTTTCAATAGAGTATGGTTAGAAGGTTTAATGCACAAAATTACAAAAATGCTCCCAACCACCATTCACAAACTTCTGAAGTCATACCTTTACAACAGGAAATTCTCAGTAAGATGTAATTCTGCCATGTTCGATGACTACATCATTAGAGCCGGAGTTCCTCAAGGCAGCGTGCTTGGACCAACACTTTACCTTATCTACACTGCGGACATCCCAACGAGCAGGAAACTAACCACATCCACTTTTGCTGATGACACAGCGATCCTAAGCCGCTCGAGATGCCCCAAGCAAGCAACGGCGCAACTTGCTATACACCTGGTGGCAGTGGAGAAATGGCTATCCGACTGGCGAATCAAAGTTAACGAACAAAAATGCAAACACGTAACACTTAACAGGCAAGACTGCCCTCCACTTATTCTAAACAACACGGTGGTTCCGATAGCAAATGAAGTAACATATCTTGGCGTACACCTCGATAGACGACTTACTTGGCGCAGCCACATTGAAGCCAAAAGAACACATTTAAAGCTCAAAGCCAACAGCCTCCACTGGCTTATCAATAGCCGCTCGCCCCTTAGCTTGGACTATAAGGTACTTCTATACAACACCGTTTTGAAACCAATCTGGATGTACGGCTCTCAGTTGTGGGGGAATGCCAGTAACAGCAGTGTAGATATAATGCAACGGACTCAATTAAAAATTCTCAGAACCATTACCGGGGCACCGTGGTACGTTCGCAATGAAAACATTCACAGGGACCTTCACATACCACTCGTCAGAGAAGAGATATCACAAATCATAACAAAGTACTACGACAGGCTATCAGTACATCCAAATCATCTCGCGAGAGCCCTCACGCGAGTTTCCAGCAGTTCTCGTCTTCGCCGCAACGACCTTTCCATCCAGCGTTAATTATTAGGACCATGAAGTCTCTATTCAGTTCAAATTAAACTGTTAGAAATTGTATTATTTTAAGATTTGCAACCTTATTGTTAGACTCATATAGAGAAGATCCAATAAAAACAAACCAAGCTTAAAAAAAAACAAGTAAGAAAGCTACAGTCGAGAGTGCTCGACCGTATGATACCCGCAACCCATTTCGAGAGAAAACAAAAAACTTAAATGATATTTTAACAAAAAATATA
Source organism: Drosophila immigrans (assembly GCA_963583835.1). Lineage (NCBI taxonomy): Eukaryota > Metazoa > Arthropoda > Insecta > Diptera > Drosophilidae > Drosophila > Drosophila immigrans. The sequence goes on from OY757143.1 coordinate 8,349,819, forward strand.
CCAAATATACTAAAACTTGTTTTTATACCCGCTACCCATAGGGTAGAAGGGTATTATGACTTAGTGCCAACAGAAAATGTATGTAACAGGCAGAAGGAGGCATCTCCGACCCCATAAAGTATATATATTCTTGATCAGCGTCAACAGCCGAGACGATATAGCCATGTCCGTCTGTCCGTCTGTCCGTCTGTATGAACACCTGGATCTCAGAGACTATAAGACATAGAGACACACAATTTGGCAAAAAGGTTCCTTCATACCCTACGCAGGTCAAGTTTATTTCAAAAGTTGGATGCCACGCCCCCTTCGCCCACAATAAGCATTTATCTAGAGAAAGTCAAGTTTTTTTTATGTAAATCGCGAATAACTCCAAAAGTTCTTTGTGTAATGATGTGTAATTTGGTAACCCATCTGCGCTTGACACTCTTAATATACCCTGTAATTTTGGTACAAATCGGATAAGTAGAACAAAAGTTATTCGTGAAATTATTTATCGAAATTTTTGTGCCCAGTGCATATGGACGTTTTAAGTGTGTGAATGACCTAGAGATATCAAATTTGGTGACAGTATTCATGTAGCTCTTACGCAGATCAAGTTTGTTTTAGATTTTTGCCACGCCCCTTTCCGCCCCCAAAAACTGTAAAAGCCGTAATAATAGACCTAGAGCATTGAATATGCATAATAACAATGATAGTCTGAATGACTCCTGTGAATTTGGTTGAGATCGAATAAAAAACGAGGAAGTTATTAAAGAATCCATTTTGTATGCAAAATTCACTTGCAGCTGCTCACGCTTTGTTTGTTTAGTTGACAATGTGACCATGTCGGTGTTATGGATTTTTACCCGCTATTTTCAAATATATACAAACAAAATTCAAGTTTCAGTATATTTTTGGTATATTTGTTGTCAAAATATCATTCAAATTTTTTTTTTCTCGAAATGGGTTGCGGGTATCATACGGTCGAGCACTCTCGACTGTAGCTTTCTTACTTGTTTTGTATATATTTGAAAATAGCGGGTAAAAATCCACAACACCGTTTTTTGTGATAACATCCTTCAAACTCAAATAATGCTATGAATAATTACCGTAGTTTTCGGTATTCAAGACCTTCGCTAAATATTATTTCATGTGCATCCGAAAACACTGATGCCATAACCTTGACAGCCAACAATTTAGTTTTTCATTGTTTGGAGTCGGTTTATCGCGTGAAGCTCACTCTCCTGATTGTCGATTGGACTCCGGTGTGAAATTGCACTGCTTTATTTTTTAAATACAAAATGGAATGTGTTTTCCAATTAAGTATACTCAAAGTATTATAAAACTAAGTCCAACAAAGCCTTTAATAGCCTATTTGCACATGTGCAAGAACTACGTTTTTATCCATATACTATATTACCATATATTTTTAACGTAGCATGCGCCCCATGTAAAATCGTATATGATAAAACTGAACATATTTCTAATTTAAAAATATATGTGTAAATATCGGTCACCATATTTCAGTATATTTTCTAGTAGGCTTGAATTTATATATTAGATGTTACGGCAATCTGGTCAAATATACGTAGTCCAAAAACTGTGAACTTTTAAACAATCCCCCGAAGTCCAAACGAAAGCACACCGCAACGAAATACGCCCGTGCTCAACGTTCCGCATTTGATCTGCGACTGAACTGAGTCTGTGCACTCGCTACGCGCTGCGTTTGAACTTCGAATTTCGAAATGAGCCGAATGCTCTGGGGTTCCAATCGGATTCACTGGGGTTGCAACCGCTGTTGCAAATGAATAAAATTCGCTCTATGAGTTGACGTATTGTATGGTTAGAGGACATTGTTTATATCAGAAGGCTTCACACAAAGTAGCGCAGTGTGCGTGTCGAAATGTGCGTCGCCTGAGTTTGAACCCCGCTTGTAAAATTTATGACACTTAAATTGCGACTGCAAACGTCGGCGAGTGCAGACGTGTTTTCTTTTTGTCTTCTTATCGTGCAACGAAAATTAAATAAAAACAAAGCATAGTGCAGTGCAAGCTCTAATCAACAATTTACAGTGGGCGAAAAGACGCTTAGTGCGATGAACTTCGTACTTTTTGTGTAAACAACAAGAAGAAAATCTAAAACATTAAGCTATGAGTGAATTCGATACTCATACGGTGCTCCAACGCCAGCAAGACGAGCGTCGGCTCTCTTTGCAACGTAACAACGCATACCATTCAATCGTGTCAATGTAAGACAACGCGACCGCAAAACCAACAAAAACTAACCAACCGCGATCTATAACCCCAAGCCCGAGTAATGAACTCAATCCAACATCGCAAGGTAGAGCGCGCTCTTGCTCTTGCTCTCTCTCTTGCTCTCCAGCGCTCTTGTTGGATAAAGCCCCTTACCCTTCCCTCAGGCCAACCTGCTTAGCCACGGTCACCAGTACAGTGACATCATTAGCAACTGTAACGGCAACCATTACAACAACTACAATGGTATCGACTGCTCGCGCAATACCATCCACTGTAGCAATGGAATCTGCTGTGGAAGCAAATAATGCAGCACCTGACACCAGCGCGCTCTCTTCAAAACAACGTTCGGCCGTACAGACTGGTATGGATCGCTACATACAAATAAAATGTAAGCTTAGCCCGCAGAACTCTAGACTTGGTAATTCTGCTGAAATAACTCGAGGCACCTCAAACCAATCTACAGTAGAGAAGCCCATAAAAGCAAACAGATTTGCTATTTTGGCAGATAAATCCGATGATATACCTACTGAAGATATCGTAGGGAACAACAAAAAGCCTAAGCCGCCACCGATTTAAATTCGAGAGAAAAGTTCTAATGCTCTCGTAAACTCGATACTGAATCTAATAGGACCAGACAATTTCCACATAATTCCATTAACAAAGGGAAATATTCACGTAACAAAAGTTCAGACTAACACGGAAGTAAACTACAGAATCTTGTCGAAGTATTTAAACGACAATAATAAAAACTTCTACACGTACCAATTAAAAAGCAGTAAAGACCAGCATGTAGTACTTAAAGGTATTGAGCCGCAAGTAACACCAGCTGAAGTTACAAGCGCACTGAAGGAGAAAGGTTTTAACGTAAAAAATGTTATTAATATTTTGAATAGAGAAAGAAAGCCTCAACCTACCTCTCTTCAAGGTAGAACTTGAACCCGAAACCAAAGGGGCTGCCCAGTCTACAAGGAACTGAAAAGTCGTACACACGAAAGAGTGACCACTGCTCGCTCACATACATCACCTATGAAATCACCCTACAGCTGTTAACTCTTTAGCCAATAATGAATTCTCCGACAAATTCGCAAGCTTTGCAACTGCTCTAAAATTGGGTCTTAACAGTACCGCTCCCACCAAGCCACGATCATCAGTTTCCCCTCATCAACCAGAAGAACGGTCTACGAACAAAATTGAGACAATGTTATGTAATCTTCAACAAAGTATGATGGAGTTAATGTCATTCATGCAGACAACAATGCAAGATCTTATGCGAAACCAGAATGTTTTGATTGAGCTGCTTGTTGCTCAAAAACAGACTAAGTAATCAATGGCTCCACTCCGTATATCACTGTGGAAAGCTAACGCGTCTCACAGCGCAAACTCGAGTTAACTCAATTTCTTAATAATAACCATATCGATGTAATGCTACTCGCAGAAACTCATCTTACAAATAAATATAATTTCCAAATTCGAGGCTACTTCTTCTACAACACGAATCACCCAGACGGGAAAGGACATGGAGGCACTGGGATTCTGATTAGAACTCGCATCAAGCACTGCTTCCACAATAGCTTCGCCACTAACTTCATGCAAGCTACATCTATAGATGTACAAATAGATTCCCGATCCTTAAAGCTTGCCGCCGTATACTGTCCTCCTCGGTTTACAATATTCGAATCCCAATTCACAGACTATTTCAACTCTCTGAGCCAACAATTTATAGCAGCAAGAGACTTTAATGCCAAGCATACGCACTGGGGACCTCGACTTGTGACTCCAAAGGGTAGGCAGTTGTACAATGCAATAATAAAACCAAGCAACTAGACTGTGTGTCACCTGGGATACCTACATATTGGCCAACAGATCCTAGAAAAATGGCAGACTTGATCGATTTTGCAGTCACAAAAAACATTCCACGCAACCTGATAAGTGCCAACTCCTTATCAGATCTATCGTCTGATCACTCGCCAGTACTTCTTCACCTAAATCAACATCCAGTTGCGGTAGATAAACCATTCAGACTAACAACGAATAAAACCAATTGGCTTAAGTACAAAAAATATATAAGTTCGCATATTGAGTTGAATCCACGTTTGAATGACGAAGCTGATATCAACTTATCCACAAACACTCTTGAATCCGTCTTGGTCGCAGCAGCTCGCATGTCAACTCCACAAACGCAAAAAACATCGTACAATCATAGATACACGAACGTTGAAATAGAGCAGCTTGTTCTAGCAAAGCGACGCTCACGGCGAGAATGGCAATCCAACAGATCACCATCTGCAAAACAAAGGTTAAAAGACGCTACACGGAGGCTATCAGCTGCATTACGTCATGCGGAAGAAAGGTCCAAAAAACATTACATAGAGCAGTTTTCCCCAATGAGCTCCAAGTTCCCACTTTGGAGAGCACACTCATCACTCTGCGCACCAATCGAATCTGCAATGCCAATAAGGACATCCACAGGCAACTGGGCTCGCAGCGGCGGAGAAAGCGCCGACAGATTTGCAGAGCATCTTCAAAATGTATTTCAGCCCAATACATCTTCAAACAGGATCTCACTGCCAGCAACATCAGATATCGACACATCTACGTATGAACCAATTGTATTTAGGCCACATGAGTTACTCAAAATCATAAGCGAACAACTCAACCCAAAAAAATCTCCAGGATGCGACCTAATATCACCAAAAATGATTATTGAACTTCCTTTCTGTGCTGTTCGAGCTATTTGCCAACACTTCAATGCAATAACGAGATATGGACACTTCCCAGAGAGATGGAAAAAGTCGATCATTATAATGATACCAAAACCTGGCAAAGACCGCACAATTGCTTCATCATAAATACCAATTAGTTTACTAACGTTTCTATCAAAACTCTTTGAAAAATGCTTCTTGGCACACATTACCCCATATCTCAGAACACACAACAAAATCCCGACTCATCAATTCGGTTTTCGAGAAAAACACGGAACCATTGAGCAAGTCAACCGCATAACATCAGAAATCCGAAATGCATTCAAACAAAGGGAGTACTGCACTGCGATATTTCTGGACGTGTCACAAGCTTTCAATAGAGTATGGTTAGAAGGTTTAATGCACAAAATTACAAAAATGCTCCCAACCACCATTCACAAACTTCTGAAGTCATACCTTTACAACAGGAAATTCTCAGTAAGATGTAATTCTGCCATGTTCGATGACTACATCATTAGTGCCGGAGTTCCTCAAGGCAGCGTGCTTGGACCAACACTTTACCTTATCTACACTGCGGACATCCCAACGAGCAGGAAACTAACCACATCCACTTTTGCTGATGACACAGCGATCCTAAGCCGCTCGAGATGCCCCAAGCAAGCAACGGCGCAACTTGCTATACACCTGGTGGCAGTGGAGAAATGGCTATCCGACTGGCGAATCAAAGTTAACGAACAAAAATGCAAACACGTAACACTTAACAGGCAAGACTGCCCTCCACTTATTCTAAACAACACGGTGGTTCCGATAGCAAATGAAGTAACATATCTTGGCGTACACCTCGATAGACGACTTACTTGGCGCAGCCACATTGAAGCCAAAAGAACACATTTAAAGCTCAAAGCCAACAGCCTCCACTGGCTTATCAATAGCCGCTCGCCCCTTAGCTTGGACTATAAGGTACTTCTATACAACACCGTTTTGAAACCAATCTGGATGTACGGCTCTCAGTTGTGGGGGAATGCCAGTAACAGCAGTGTAGATATAATGCAACGGACTCAATTAAAAATTCTCAGAACCATTACCGGGGCACCGTGGTACGTTCGCAATGAAAACATTCACAGGGACCTTCACATACCACTCGTCAGAGAAGAGATATCACAAATCATAACAAAGTACTACGACAGGCTATCAGTACATCCAAATCATCTCGCGAGAGCCCTCACGCGAGTTTCCAGCAGTTCTCGTCTTCGCCGCAACGACCTTTCCATCCAGCGTTAATTATTAGGACCATGAAGTCTCTATTCAGTTCAAATTAAACTGTTAGAAATTGTATTATTTTAAGATTTGCAACCTAATTGTTAGACTCATATAGAGAAGATCCAATAAAAACAAACCAAGCTTAAAAAAAAACAAGTAAGAAAGCTACAGTCGAGAGTGCTCGACCGTATGATACCCGCAACCCATTTCGAGAGAAAACAAAAAACTTAAATGATATTTTAACAAAAAATATACCAAATATACTAAAACTTGTTTTTATACCCGCTACCCATAGGGTAGAAGGGTATTATGACTTAGTGCCAACAGAAAATGTATGTAACAGGCAGAAGGAGGCATCTCCGACCCCATAAAGTATATATATTCTTGATCAGCGTCAACAGCCGAGACGATATAGCCATGTCCGTCTGTCCGTCTGTCCGTCTGTATGAACACCTGGATCTCAGAGACTATAAGACATAGAGACACCAAATTTGGCAAAAAGGTTCCTTCATACCCTACGCAGGTCAAGTTTATTTCAAAAGTTGGATGCCACGCCCCCTTCGCCCACAATAAGCATTTATCTAGAGAAAGTCAAGTTTTTTTTTATGTAAATCGCGAATAACTCCAAAAGTTCTTTGTGTAATGATGTGTACTTTGGTAACCCATCTGCGCTTGACACTCTTAATATACCCTGTAATTTTGGTACAAATCGGATAAGTAGAACAAAAGTTATTCGTGAAATTATTTATCGAAATTTTTGTGCCCAGTGCATATGGACGTTTTAAGTGTGTGAATGACCTAGAGATATCAAATTTGGTGACAGTATTCATGTAGCTCTTACGCAGATCAAGTTTGTTTTAGATTTTTGCCACGCCCCTTTCCGCCCCCAAAAACTGTAAAAGCCGTAATAATAGACCTAGAGCATTGAATTTTGGTATGCATAATAACAATGATAGTCTGAATGACTCCTGTGAATTTGGTTGAGATCGAATAAAAAACGAGGAAGTTATTAAAGAATCCATTTTGTATGCAAAATTCACTTGCAGCTGCTCACGCTTTGTTTGTTTAGTTGACAATGTGACCATGTCGGTGTTATGGATTTTTACCCGCTATTTTCAAATATATACAAACAAAATTCAAGTTTCAGTATATTTTTGGTATATTTGTTGTCAAAATATCATTCAAATTTTTTTTTTCTCGAAATGGGTTGCGGGTATCATACGGTCGAGCACTCTTGACTGTAGCTTTCTTACTTGTTTTCGTTTAATTAGTTAATTCTTTTCCAAGGTACCCATAGTCAATGCGAGTATTCTCGAAAGCATATTTTTAACATTTGGCTTAAAGAATGCGGTACACTTGCCCAAAGAACTAAAAATGTGTTGGATGCCTTAATTAAGGACATCAAAAATAAGGGATACGAACCGGATTTCGAAGAATTGCAAAAACAAATTAACTATGTTTGTAAGAAGCTTGCATTATTTTGGCAAATCGTCAAGCGGAAACAAGCAATATTTTTTAAAAAATATTCTGATTGGCTTGAGTGCAAGGAAATTATTATTTTAAAATGCTGTCTGAAACCAAAAACTTCTAATTTGAATCGTGGACGTCCAAAGAAGGATTTCACTGAGGTTTCAAATAGGACGAAACGCCGACGCATAGCAGAGGTTGCGATTCGAGATGAGTCTGCTGCATCTGTTTTAAGGATGTCTGATTTCCAAGGGAATAAATCAATTTCCGAAATAAGTATTGAAGAAGTTTTAGCTATTTTCATGGAATGTCAGTTAACGAAACACCAATATTTAGTGCTACGTACATTTATTAACTCAAATTTATCATTTCCATTGTTGCCCAGCTATGATGAAGTTTTGTGTGCTAAAAAAAAAGCTATCCGAATAATATTACTGTCACCGATTCTCAAGCAGAAGTTGAACTTCAAAGTTTATTGAATCAAACTGCTGAACGCATATTGCAACTTCAAAAAGAAGTTATATACGATGTCAATGTTGACCATCTGATTTTATTCGGAAAATGGGGATTCGATGGTAGTACTGGTCATGCTGAATATAAACAGACGATGATGGATAGCGATTTAGCTTAATATCGATCATTCTTTGCAACTTACCATGGTTGATGGTAAAGTTTGTAATGCATTAAGTGAAACAACATCCACAAAATGCTACATATGTAATGCCAAGCCAACAGAAATGAACAACCTAGAAGTTTGTTTAAAAAAAGAAGTTCATGAAGAGCGATTTGAGTTTGGACTGTCACCGCTTCATGCGTATATTCAATTTTTTGAATATTTTCTTCACTTATCGTACAGATTGGATGAAAAAGTATGTCAAATTCGATCCCAAGAGGCTAAAAATAAGATTTCATTGAAAAAAAAATTTATTCAAGATGAGTTCAGGGCTAAAATGGGTCTAATAGTAGATCAACCTAGAACTGGAGGAAGCGGTACATCCAATGATGGCAACACAGCCAGAAAATTCTTTAATAATCCTGAAATATCTGCCGACATAACTAAAATTGATAAGAATTTAATAATTAGAGTCGCAACTTTGTTGCAAGCGCCATCTTCGGGCTACAAAATAAATTCAGAAAAATTTGGCGACTATGCTCTAGAAACCGCAAAGCAGCTGATTGAAAACTATCCCTGGTTTTATCTCCCTCCATCGGTTCATAAAGTTTTACTTCATGCTCCTGATATTATAAAATATTCTTTATTATCGATTGGAGAGCTTTCTGAAGAAGCTGCTGAGGCGGGAATTAAAGATATTAAAAAATTTCGATTGCAACATACGCGCAAAATTTCACGAGTCGCCTGAAATACAGATTTATTCAACAGATTGCTTTTAAGCTCTGACCCCCTTATTAGTGGGCAAAGAAAATTTACTTATATCCAAAAATTAACGCTACTAGAGACAACCATTTCTTTACTAAATGAAACAACTTAACAATTATGTATTATATATGATTTTGTAATATTGTTCGTTTTCTACTTAAATATATTAAACTATTTCTTTGTTATCATAACTTTTTTGAGGAGGTTGGCGTGGGAGTGGAGTTAAGAAATCACTCCAATATTTTTGTATTATAGTTCTATACTTGTAAATAACTTACAGTAGAAATATTAGCCTGATCTAACCATAAGAAGTGATTTTATGACTGCTCTCTCATGAAAGCGCCACCACTGATGCAATCGTTTCTATGGAAGCTATAGGATATAGTGGTACGATCCGGTACATTTTTTTATTATATATTTATAATATTTTTCTAGATTTTTGGTGAAAGTTTCATAGCGATAGCACATCTAGAAGTATTTATGGCCGCGGTTCCATACAAGCCCGACCACTGTGGCATGTGGTAAAATTGTTGCGAGTAAAGACATTTATTATCAGAATATAACTGATGAAAATACTGGACTGTGGGTTTAGTTTTTAACAGGTTATTTTTCCACTCCATGCAAAGTAAAGTTTAATAGTTATGAAGTTGCGCAAATTTGTGAAATAACGTTTGTTTGTGAAATAACGCATTTTTTTAAATTTCTGATAGAGAAATAGGACAGAAAGAACAAATCGTAATATAAATAAAGCCTTTCAGTGGAGAGAAATACTTCGTCTGGAAATTTAGAATTAGAGCGTTATTGACCGAGTTAGACGTTTTAAAAGTAATTGATGAGATATTGCTAAATGTGGTAGAGGATACTTCGATCGAGCGATGTACATAAAAAGGTTTTTATGTGACTCCTAAACTACCCAGCAAGCGGAATCTCGGCGCGACATTTCTTGAGAGTTTTGACGCTACATATGAGCGAAGAACTATGTCTTCGTAATTGTCGGCGCGAAAAAGGATACTATTGCTGAAAGTACCGAGTGAGATGTCACTATTAAATCAAATTAACTGCTGGTGAAGAAAAGGACTAAATGGATAATATTATACACCACACCAAATCAATTTTTCTGTATATTTTTATACCCGCTACCCATAGGGTAGAAGGGTATTATAACTAAGTGCCAACAGAAAATGTATGTAACAGGCAGAAGGAGGCATCTCCGACCCCATAAAGTATATATATTCTTGATCAGTGTCAACAGCCGAGACGATATAGCCATGTCCGTCTGTCCGTCTGTAGGAACACCTGGATCTCAGAGACTATAAGACATAGAGACACCAAATTTGGCAAAAAGGTTCCTTCATACCCTACGCATACCAAGTTTATTTCAAAAGTTGGACGCCACGCCCCCTTCGCCCACAATAAGCATTAATCTAGAAAAAGTCAAGTTTTTTTTTATGTAAATCGCGTATAACTCCAAAATTTCTTTGTGTAATGATGTGTAATTTGGTAACCCATCTGCGCTTGACATTCTTAATATACCCTGTAATTTTGGTACAAATCGGATAAGTAGAACAAAAGTTATTCGTGAAATTATTTATCAAAATTGTTGTGTTCAGTGCATATGGACGTTTTAAGTGTGAATGACCTAGAGATATCAAATTTGGTGACAGTATTCGTGTAGGTCTTACGCAGATCAAGTTTGTTTTAGATTTTGCCACGCCCCTTTCCGCCCCCAAAAACTGTAAAAGACCTAGACCTAGAGCACTGGTATGCATAATAATAATAACATTCTCATTGGTTCCTGTGAATTTGGTTGAGATCAAATAAAAAACGAGGAAGTTATTAAAGAATCAATTTTATATGCAAAATTCACATGCGGATGCTCGCGCTTTGTTTGTTTAGTTGACAGTGTGACCATGTCGGTTTTATGGATTTTTACCCGCTATTTTCAAATATATACAAACAAAATACAAGTTTCAGTATATTTTTGGTATATTTGTTGTTAAAATATTATTCAAATTTTTTTTTTCTCTCGAAAAGGGTTGCGGGTATCTTACGGTCGAGCACTCTCGACTGTAGCTTTCTTTCTTGTTTAAATACTAGTATTGTACGTTTTGCACTCTTACAAAACGGGTAGAGTGTATCTCACAGTTTATTAATCTCGACGGTAGCTGTCTTACTTAGTTAAATAAAAAAAATTAGCTTGAGCTTTCATCTTTCTTTAACAAGAGTTTCCTTAAAAATGAACAAACTGACGTCTTTGACTCAGTTATCATTCTCTCTTCTTAAATAAGCTTGACTTTATTCGATTTCCTTATAACTTGATTTGCTAGACTATAAGCTATCTAAGGAAACCTTTTGGGTTAAATTAAATAAATTTTCTTTCTAATACATTTTAAGTTAGCTCTGGAGATCCGCAAGATCCCCATAAATTATCTACCTAATGTTTTGACGCAATCTCGCATTCTAATGTATGCAAATGATGATACAAAATTGCCTGCAGTACAGGGATTGGCCTTGCCATATGAACTTGTTAAATTAAAAACATTTACTGAACGGTAACGATTTAAAAACAAGTAAGAAAGCTACAGTCGAGAGTGCTCGACCGTATTATACCCGCAACCCATTTCGAGAGAAAACAAAAAACTGAAATGATATTTTAACAAAAAATATACCAAAAATATACTGAAACTTGTGTTTTGTTTGTATATATTTGAAAATAGCGGGTAAAAATCCACAACACCGACATGGTCACACTGTCAACTAAACAAACAAAGCGCGAGCAGCTGCAAGTGAATTTCACATATAAAATTGATTCTTTAATAACTTCCTCGTTTTTTATTCGATCTCAACCAAATTCACAGGAGTCATTCAGACTATCATTGTTACTATGCATACCAAAATTCAATGCTCTAGGTCTATTATTACGGCTTTTACAGTTTTTGGGGCGGAAAGGGGCGTGGCAAAAATCTAAAACAAACTTGATCTGCATAAGACCTACACGAATACTGTCACCAAATTTGATATCTCTAGGTCATTCACACACTTAAAACGTCCATATGCACTGGGCACAACAATTTTAATAAATAACTTAACAAATAACTTTTGTTTTACTTATTCGATTTTTACCAAAATTACAGGGTATATTAAGAGTGTCAAGCGCAGATGGGTTACCTTCTGCCTGTTACATACATTTTCTGTTGGCACTAAGTCATAATACCCTTCTACCCTATGGGTAGCGGGTATAAAAAGTTAAGGTAGAGCCTTAAATTTTAAACTTTTTGTAAAGTCTAGACTTCAGGTTCTTAAGGTTAGAAAGTTGCTTACAAAACCAAGGAGGTTTATTAGACCTATGCGGAAAAAAAGAAGGAATACTGGCATCAAAACATAGATTTTATTTATTATAGAATAAATTGACGGCGGCACTTATGTCAGTGCAGGAATACAAATTAGACCAGTCAATTCCGTTAAGAAGTTGGTTTAATTTGGGAAAGTTAGCCTTTCGAAAGCAACGAACTCGATCGGCAGGTACATCAGAATTAGTGAGTACATATTTGCTAAGTTCTATCCTTATCTCCAGAGTTGGATGATAAGGGTCTTTAGGAGATGTAAGGGGTTCCGATCTAGATAGAACTACACTGGTAGGTTCAGAGACAAAACACAGATCTAATTGCCGGCAAAGAGAATTTTGTATATTGTTAATTTGACCCAAAGATAATTTAAGTAAACCATCAATAAAGTCATGTCGGTTTGAAGGAATAAAAAAATAAAAGTTGTCACAAGGATACCAAGCTGTTCCAGAAAGGTGAAAGTCTCCTAGAACAACAATATGATCTTTGTCGGATAACAAAGCGAAAACAGATTTTATTACTTCCAGGTGCTCTTGGTAAACAGATAAATCGGACGACGGAGGTATATATGAGCAAGTAAGAAATAAACTTACACCATGAAAATATACTTTTATAGATAGAAACTCTATATTATTAGGATTATTATAATTTAATGGCTCCGATGAGATTTTTGAGTCTACTCCAAATAGAACAAATATTGATTCGTCAGACTTTTCCTTTCCCTCTAGACTAACGCGTAGTTACATTCCGCTTGCTCTTCCCCTAGGTAGATCGAATTTTGCATTGCATGACCCTTTACGAGTTTTATGTATTTTCTAGCGCTAACACTGAATTCCATCTTAAAACTTGACTACTAACCTCCTTAATTAATAAGAAGACTGATTTTAGCCTATAGTAATAAATTTAAGTGTTTTCATTCTACCCGTTTCTATTTTATGCTATGCGCTTTTTTTTCTGCATGCCCTTATCTATCCGAGCGCGAATCGTTTCGTTCGTCCTGCGACGGCGCCTCTTGGGAGGAGGGCTTTTGGGATCCGAGCATAACAAGCTTTGGCTTGGTATCGCTTGGGCCACTTGAATGAGCCTACTATGTACTCTAACCACCAGATAAAAAGTACAAATAACATTGTGTACAGCGGGACGAACCGCTGCTGCTTGCTTATGTGGAAGTGTTCAATACATTATGGGGGAAACATTTGCTAATAAATAAATTACTTTTTTAACAAGCGATTTCTCTCTTGCGAAACGGGCGAAGCTACTTAATATTTTTCCCAAAAATCAGTGCTATGCGGATCAGCTTTATAGTGTTTTGTTATGATTTTTGATGGGGGTAGGCATGGTTACGTCTAAAACAACCATGATCTGCATGTTCTACCCTATGTGTGGCTGGTACGCAAAATTTTTTTTTCGGAAATTTTAATTGTTTGGTCAAATTTATTTTCAGATTAATCATTTAGGGGATGTTTTTCTCAGAAGAATGGAAAATATATCTTTGCAAACAAATAACAACAAAAATATACATTTCACCGATCAACAGCTATGCAAATATGCCGAAATTCTCAGGATGCCATTAAATTCAAAAATTATTTGGATTACACTTCAAAGGTTTATTTTTTTCTTTATATATGCGCTAAAGATAGTAGAGTGCTGATCGGCAGTATATATATTAAAACTTTTGTCTGTTGTTTTAGTTTGGGAACCAGTTGGATGGCAGCACGTAAATCTAATGACTACATTTCAATTACAAAGCTCCTCGCTCATTTCTTTGGTGTCTGTGGCTGATAATTTTGCATTACTCAACAAGTAAGAAAGCTACAGTCAAGAGTGCTAAACCGTATGATACCCGCAACCCAAAAGGATATTTTAATAAAAAATATTCCATAGAATATACTGAAACTTGTTTTTTGTTTTTGTATATATTTAAAAATAGCGGGTAAAAGTCCACAACACCGACATGGTGCAAGTGCATGGTGCAGCTGCAAGTGAATTTTACATATAAAATAGATTCTTTAATAACTTCCTTGTTTTTCATTCGATCTCAACCAAATTCACAGGAATCATTGAGACTATCATTATTATTATGCACACCAAAATTCTAGATCCATTATTAAGGCTTTTCCCGTTTTTGGGAGCGGAAAGGATCGTGGCAAAAATCTAAAACAAACTTGATCTGCGTAAGACCTACACGAATACTGTCACCTATAACCCTCTAGAGCCCAAGACCGCCTCCAGACGGGTAATGTTAAAAGTACCGTTATATTATTCTTTTCATTCCTTTTGACTCGGTTTTGCGTTTTTTCTAATTCGGGGATGTCCAAAAATTAAGTTGCTTGCGTTTGAAATACATACTAGGGCTTGAGCAAGCTGCAGTATTCATTTGAAGCAGAAAATTTGTGCAACTCGGACGAAGTAATTATTTTGTAAGAAGTGCAAAATGTAAAAAATTTTTTAAAATATTATAAATAGTTTGCAGCTGGAAAAAAAATTGTACCGTGTTGCTGATAGTCTCAAGGACGCAAAAATACGAAACCCACACTAAAAATAAATTTTCGTTAGTTTTTATTGCATTTATAAGGTAACCCGTCTAGAGGCGGTCTTGGGACAATACGTGATAAAAAAATTTTAAGGTAAGTTTGAAAGGGAAACAACCAATGACATATCTAAGTAAAATTAATAGCTTCAGTAGACATGGAACGACGACAAGTGAATAAGCTATCAGCTCTTTCCGACGTGGAGATTGAAAAATTGTTAAATTTCATTGATTTTGACATTGATACGGATGGAGAAGAAGAATTGGAGGACGATTTGACTAATGATGTTTGCGAGGCAGCACTTCCTGTCAATGAGGAAGATGAAGAAGCCATTGAAAAAGTGCTACATATGTCGGATTCTTTGTTGGCTAGAAAGATTTGTGTAACTTCAAGCGGAAGTCCTACTCCTTTTGCAAAATTGTTGTCACCCTCAAGTTCGATTGCGTCCAATTCATCTCAAGCACAGAAACGCAAACGTGAAGCGCCTGCTGAGCATAATACTGCTCATGTTAAAGAAAGCACTATAGCTGAATATGGATCTGTTTTGACTATCGACCCAAAATCATCGCTTTTCAAAAAGATGTTGTGGCGACAAACGAACCTAGTCATGGATAAATCTGCAATATCCTTTAATGAACCTGACCACTCCATGCAAAGTAAAGTTTAATAGTTGTGAAGTTGCGCAAATTTGTGAAATAACGTTTGTTTGTGAAATAACGCATTTTTTTAAATTTCTGATAGAGAAATAGGACAGAAAGAACAAATCGTAATATAAATAAAGCCTTTCAGTGGAGAGAAATACTTCGTCTGGAAATTTAGAATTAGAGCGTTATTGACCGAGTTAGACGTTTTAAAAGTAATTGATGAGATATTGCTAAATGTGGTAGAGGATACTTCGATCGAGCGATGTACATAAAAAGGTTTTTATGTGACTCCTAAACTACCCAGCAAGCGGAATCTCGGCGCGACATTTCTTGAGAGTTTTGACGCTACATATGAGCGAAGAACTATGTCTTCGTAATTGTCGGCGCGAAAAAGGATACTATTGCTGAAAGTACCGAGTGAGATGTCACTATTAAATCAAATTAACTGCTGGTGAAGAAAAGGACTAAATGGATAATATTATACACCACACCAAATCAATTTTTCTGTATATTTTTATACCCGCTACCCATAGGGTAGAAGGGTATTATAACTTAGTGCCAACAGAAAATGTATGTAACAGGCAGAAGGAGGCATCTCCGACCCCATAAAGTATATATATTCTTGATCAGTGTCAACAGCCGAGACGATATAGCCATGTCCGTCTGTCCGTCTGTATGAACACCTGGATCTCAGAGACTATAAGACATAGAGACACCAAATTTGGCAAAAAGGTTCCTTTATACCCTACGCATATCAAGTTTATTTCAAAAGTTGGACGCCACGCCCCCTTCGCCCACAATAAGCATTAATCTAGAAAAAGTCAAGTTTTTTTTTATGTAAATCTCGTATAACTCCAAAATTTCTTTGTGTAATGATGTGTAATTTGGTAACCCATCTGCGCTTGACATTCTTAATATACCCTGTAATTTTGGTACAAATCGGATAAGTAGAACAAAAGTTATTCGTGAAATTATTTATCAAAATTGTTGTGTTCAGTGCATATGGACGTTTTAAGTGTGAATGACCTAGAGATATCAAATTTGGTGACAGTATTCGTGTAGGTCTTACGCAGATCAAGTTTGTTTTAGATTTTGCCACGCCCCTTTCCGCCCCCAAAAACTGTAAAAGACCTAGACCTAGAGCACTGGTATGCATAATAATAATTACATTCTCATTGGTTCCTGTGAATTTGGTTGAGATCAAATAAAAAACGAGGAAGTTATTAAAGAATCAATTTTATATGCAAAATTCACATGCGGATGCTCGCGCTTTGTTTGTTTAGTTGACAGTGTGACCATGTCGGTGTTATGGATTTTTACCCGCTATTTTCAAATATATACAAACAAAATACAAGTTTCAGTATATTTTTGGTATATTTGTTGTTAAAATATTATTCAAATTTTTTTTTTCTCTCGAAAAGGGTTGCGGGTATCATACGGTCGAGCACTCTCGACTGTAGCTTTCTTTCTTGTTTAAATACTAGTATTGTACGTTTTGCACTCTTACAAAACGGGTAGAGTGTATCTCACAGTTTATTAATCTCGACGGTAGCTGTCTTACTTAGTTAAATAAAAAAAATTAGCTTGAGCTTTCATCTTTCTTTAACAAGAGTTTCCTTAAAAATGAACAAACTGACGTCTTTGACTCAGTTATCATTATCTCTTCTTAAATAAGCTTGACTTTATTCGATTTCCTTATAACTTGATTTGCTAGACTATAAGCTATCTAAGGAAACCTTTTGGGTTAAATTAAATAAATTTTCTTTCTAATACATTTTAAGTTAGCTCTGGAGATCCGCAAGATCCCCATAAATTATCTACCTAATGTTTTGACGCAATCTCGCGTTCTAATGTATGCAAATGATGATACAAAATTGCCTGCAGTACAGGGATTGGCCTTGCCATATGAACTTGTTAAATTAAAAACATTTACTGAACGGTAACGATTTAAAAACAAGCAAGAAAGCTACAGTCGAGAGTGCTCGACCGTATTATACCCGCAACCCATTTCGAGAGAAAACAAAAAACTGAAATGATATTTTAACAAAAAATATACCAAAAATATACTGAAATTTGTTTTTTTTTATATATATTTGAAAATAGCGGGTATAAAAATCCATAACATACCGACATGGTCACACTGTCAACTAAACAAACAAAGCGCGAGCAGCTGCAAGTGAATTTTGCATATAAAATCGATTCTTTAATAACTTCCTTTTTCTTTCGATCTCAACCAAATTTACAGGAGTCATTGAGACTATAATTATTATTATGCATACCAAAATTCAATGCTCTAGGTCTTTTATTACCATATTCCAGAATCGGACGAACAAGTTAAGTATAAAGGGTCTCAGTAATATAAGGGTCATCAATTTCCTTTGACCACCTCTTAATGAAACCGAGAACAGATATAGCTGTATTGACCGTTCTAGAAATGTGGTCAGAAAATTTAAGTTTGTAATCTAAGAGAATACCCAGATCATTAACATCAGTAAATCTTTTTGGATCGTTACCGTTCAGTTAGTAAGAGGCCAAATGTTGACTAACTCTATAGAAGGACATCACAACACATTTAGAACAGTTTAAATTTAGCAAGTTCACTTTGCACCATGACTGAAAAGAGTCAAGATCTCTCTGCAACTTGATATGGCCTGGCCAATCCCTGTACTGCAGGCATATTTTAACATCATCTGTATACATTAGTACGCGAGATTGGGTTAAAACAGTAGGTAGATCATTTATGAACAACGTGAAAAGTAAGGGACCGAGATGGCTACCCTGGGGAACTCCTGAGGCAACTCGGAATGTGTTAGAAAGAAAATTATTAAAAGAAACTTTTTGCGTTCTTTGGCTTAGCTAGCTTGAAATCCAGCAAATCAAATTATTGGGAAATCCAATTAAGTCAAGCTTATATAACAAAAGAGAATGATTTACTGAGTCAAAGGCTTTACTAAAATTGGTATAGATGACGTCAGCTTATTCGTTTTTAAGGAAACCCTGGTTAACGAGCGAAGAAAGCTCAAGAAAATTAGTAACGGTAGATCTATATTTTCACAAATCCGTCAGGTAGGGGGAAATAATAGAACCACACAAATGTTGTAAATGACTTGTTAATATCTTCTCAAAAACTTTTGGTACAGCAGACAATTTACATATCCCTATATAGTTTTTGGCGTCAGACTTACTTCCCTTCTTATGGAGAGGAATAATGAAAGACTCCTTCCATAAAAAGGGAAAAGTCGATGACTCAAGCGATAAATCAAATAATTTCAGCAACGGTCTGCATAAAGCCTCGGCTCCGTACCGAAGTACACAGCCAGGAACTCCATCTGGACCGGGCGAAAACACCGGCTTAACCATTTGAAGATATCGAATCAGAGACTCCTCACTCATTAAGGGACTGAAGATACAATTCGACCGAGACAGTCTGTAAGGATAGGGCGCGTTAGAGTAGGAAGAAGAAGAATAGGTAGTTTGAAAAAATGAAGCAAATAGTTTAGCGATCGCCTGACCAGAATTTGCTTCAGAATTTTCGTAAGAAAGACAAGGAGGATAAGAGGAAGACTTACGCTTAGTGTTTACAAAAATAAAAAACTTTCTTGGGTTTTCAGAGAAGCTAACCCGACAGCTAGCTAAGTAATTTTATAACACACAGCGTTAAGCTCGATAAAATTAGACCGAGCAATTCTATATTGCGAACAAGTAAGAAAGCTACAGTCGAGAGTGCTCGACCGTATGATACCCGCAACCCATTTCGAGAGAAAAAAAAATGTTAATGATATTTTAACAACAAATATACCAAAAATATACTGAAACTTGTGTTTTGTTTGTATATATTTGAAAATAGCGGGTAAAAATCCACAACACCGACATGGTCACACTGTCAACTAAACAAACAAAGCGCGAGCAGCTGCAAGTGAATTTCACATATAAAATTGATTCTTTAATAACTTCCTCGTTTTTTATTCGATCTCAACTAAATTCACAGGAGTCATTCAGACTATCATTGTTACTATGCATACCAAAATTCAATGCTCTAGGTCTATTATTACGGCTTTTACAGTTTTTGGGGCGGAAAGGGGCGTGGCAAAAATCTAAAACAAACTTGATCTGCATAAGACCTACACGAATACTGTCACCAAATTTGATATCTCTAGGTCATTCACACACTTAAAACGTCCATATGCACTGGGCACAACAATTTTAATAAATAACTTAACAAATAACTTTTGTTTTACTTATTCGATTTTTACCAAAATTACAGGGTATATTAAGAGTGTCAAGCGCAGATGGGTTACCTTCTGCCTGTTACATACATTTTCTGTTGGCACTAAGTCATAATACCCTTCTACCCTATGGGTAGCGGGTATAAAAAGTTAAGGTAGAGCCTTAAATTTTAAACTTTTTGTAAAGTCTAGACTTCAGGTTCTTAAGGTTAGAAAGTTGCTTACAAAACCAAGGAGGTTTATTAGACCTATGCGGAAAAAAAGAAGGAATACTGGCATCAAAACATAGATTTTATTTATTATAGAATAAATTGACGGCGGCACTTATGTCAGTGCAGGAATACAAATTAGACCAATCAATTCCGTTAAGAAGTTGGTTTAATTTGGGAAAGTTAGCCTTTCGAAAGCAACGAACTCGATCGGCAGGTACATCAGAATTAGTGAGTACATATCTGCTAAGTTCTATCCTTAACTCCAGAGTTGGATGATAAGGGTCTTTAGGAGATGTAAGGGGTTCCGATCTAGATAGAACTACACTGGTAGGTTCAGAGACAAAACACAGATCTAATTGCCGGCAAAGAGAATTTTGTATATTGTTAATTTGACCCAAAGATAATTTAAGTAAACCATCAATAAAGTCATGTCGGTTTGAAGGAATAAAAAAATAAAAGTTGTCACAAGGATACCAAGCTGTTCCAGAAAGGTGAAAGTCTCCTAGAACAACAATATGATCTTTGTCGGATAACAAAGCGAAAACAGATTTTATTACTTCCAGGTGCTCTTGGTAAACAGATAAATCGGACGACGGAGGTATATATGAGCAAGTAAGAAATAAACTTACACCATGAAAATATACTTTTATAGATAGAAACTCTATATTATTAGGATTATTATAATTTAATGGCTCCGATGAGATTTTTGAGTCTACTCCAAATAGAACAAATATTGATTCGTCAGACTTTTCCTTTCCCTCTAGACTAACGCGTAGTTACATTCCGCTTGCTCTTCCCCTAGGTAGATCGAATTTTGCATTGCATGACCCTTTACGAGTTTTATGTATTTTCTAGCGCTAACACTGAATTCCATCTTAAAACTTGACTATAGTAATAAATTTAAGTGTTTTCATTCTACCCGTTTCTATTTTATGCTATGCGCTTTTTTTTCTGCATGCCCTTATCTATCCGAGCGCGAATCGTTTCGTTCGTCCTGCGACGGCGCCTCTTGGGAGGAGGGCTTTTGGGATCCGAGCATAACAAGCTTTGGCTTGGTATCGCTTGGGCCACTTGAATGAGCCTACTATGTACTCTAACCACCAGATAAAAAGTACAAATAACATTGTGTACAGCGGGACGAACCGCTGCTGCTTGCTTATGTGGAAGTGTTCAATACATTATGGGGGAAACATTTGCTAATAAATAAATTACTTTTTTAACAAGCGATTTCTCTCTTGCGAAACGGGCGAAGCTACTTAATATTTTTCCCAAAAATCAGTGCTATGCGGATCAGCTTTATAATGTTTTGTTATGATTCTTGATGGGGGTAGGCATGGTTACGTCTAAAACAACCATGATCTGCATGTTCTACCCTATGTGTGGCTGGTACGCAAAATTTTTTTTTCGGAAATTTTAATTGTTTGGTCAAATTTATTTTCAGATTAATCATTTAGGGGATGTTTTTCTCAGAAGAATGGAAAATATATCTTTGCAAACAAATAACAACAAAAATATACATTTCACCGATCAACAGCTATGCAAATATGCCGAAATTCTCAGGATGCCATTAAATTCAAAAATTATTTGGATTACACTTCAAAGGTTTATTTTTTTCTTTATATATGCGCTAAAGATAGTAGAGTGCTGATCGGCAGTATATATATTAAAACTTTTGTCTGTTGTTTTAGTTTGGGAACCAGTTGGATGGCAGCACGTAAATCTAATGACTACATTTCAATTACAAAGCTCCTCGCTCATTTCTTTGGTGTCTGTGGCTGATAATTTTGCATTACTCAACAAGTAAGAAAGCTACAGTCAAGAGTGCTAAACCGTATGATACCCGCAACCCAAAAGGATATTTTAATAAAAAATATTCCATAGAATATACTGAAACTTGTTTTTTGTTTTTGTATATATTTAAAAATAGCGGGTAAAAGTCCACAACACCGACATGGTGCAAGTGCATGGTGCAGCTGCAAGTGAATTTTACATATAAAATAGATTCTTTAATAACTTCCTTGTTTTTCATTCGATCTCAACCAAATTCACAGGAATCATTGAGACTATCATTATTATTATGCACACCAAAATTCTAGATCCATTATTAAGGCTTTTCCCGTTTTTGGGAGCGGAAAGGATCGTGGCAAAAATCTAAAACAAACTTGATCTGCGTAAGACCTACACGAATACTGTCACCTATAACCCTCTAGAGCCCAAGACCGCCTCCAGACGGGTAATGTTAAAAGTACCGTTATATTATTCTTTTCATTCCTTTTGACTCGGTTTTGCGTTTTTTCTAATTCGGGGATGTCCAAAAATTAAGTTGCTTGCGTTTGAAATACATACTAGGGCTTGAGCAAGCTGCAGTATTCATTTGAAGCAGAAAATTTGTGCAACTCGGACGAAGTAATTATTTTGTAAGAAGTGCAAAATGTAAAAAATTTTTTAAAATATTATAAATAGTTTGCTGCTGGAAAAAAAATTGTACCGTGTTGCTGATAGTCTCAAGGACGCAAAAATACGAAACCCACACTAAAAATAAATTTTCGTTAGTTTTTATTGCATTTATAAGGTAACCCGTCTAGAGGCGGTCTTGGGACAATACGTGATAAAAAAATTTTAAGGTAAGTTTGAAAGGGAAACAACCTATGACATATCTAAGTAAAATTAATAGCTTCAGTAGACATGGAACGACGACAAGTGAATAAGCTATCAGCTCTTTCCGACGTGGAGATTGAAAAATTGTTAAATTTCATTGATTTTGACATTGATACGGATGGAGAAGAAGAATTGGAGGACGATTTGACTAATGATGTTTGCGAGGCAGCACTTCCTGTCAATGAGGAAGATGAAGAAGCCATTGAAAAAGTGCTACATATGTCGGATTCGGTGTTGGCTAGAAAGATTTGTGTAACTTCAAGCGGAAGTCCTACTCCTTTTGCAAAATTGTTGTCACCCTCAAGTTCGATTGCGTCCAATTCATCTCAAGCACAGAAACGCAAACGTGAAGCAGGGGGAAACAGGAGTCATTGAGACTATAATTATTATTATGCATACCAAAATTCAATGCTCTAGGTCTTTTATTGCCATATTCCAGAATCGGACGAACAAGTTAAGTATAAAGGGTCTTAGTAATATAAGGGTCATCAATTTCCTTTGACCACCTCTTAATGAAACCGAGAACAGATATAGCTGTATTGACCGTTCTAGAAATGTGGTCAGAAAATTTAAGTTTGTAATCTAAGAGAATACCCAGATCATTAACATCAGTAAATCTTTTTGGATCGTTACCGTTCAGTTAGTAAGAGGCCAAATGTTGACTAACTCTATAGAAGGACATCACAACACATTTAGAACAGTTTAAATTTAGCAAGTTCACTTTGCACCATGACTGAAAAGAGTCAAGATCTCTCTGCAACTTGATATGGCCTGGCCAATCCCTGTACTGCAGGCATATTTTAACATCATCTGTATACATTAGTACGCGAGATTGGGTTAAAACAGTAGGTAGATCATTTATGAACAACGTGAAAAGTAAGGGACCGAGATGGCTACCGTGGGGAACTCCTGAGGCAACTCGGAATGTGTTAGAAAGAAAATTATTAAAAGAAACTTTTTGCGTTCTTTGGCTTAGCTAGCTTGAAATCCAGCAAATCAAATTATTGGGAAATCCAATTAAGTCAAGCTTATATAACAAAAGAGAATGATTTACTGAGTCAAAGGCTTTACTAAAATTGGTATAGATGACGTCAGCTTATTCGTTTTTAAGGAAACCCTGGTTAACGAGCGAAGAAAGCTCAAGAAAATTAGTAACGGTAGATCTATATTTTCACAAATCCGTCAGGTAGGGGGAAATAATAGAACCACACAAATGTTGTAAATGGGTGTAGGTTGGGTCCATCAGTGAGGAAAAGAAGAGTTGGTGGCCGCCGCGCTGGAATTTGGGTTGGATCAGCAGGGCCGAGTGAAAGAGCTACGCAGAAGGCTGTCCAAATTTATCCAAGTGGGACAGCATCCCCCTGTCACTCGTGCTAGCCTTTTGTAGTAGTAGGCGAAGGGCGCTAGATTTGTCGCGCAGCAAGAGGTCTGCAACGAGGCAAGTCGGGGTGTAGGTCACCACCAGAAATCGGAGCCGGATCTGAGAAGCCTCCACTTCAGTGGGGCTTGGTCAGTGGTGACCAAGCCGAAGGTGGTGCTGGCTAGAAGGGTGGATGCAAATATTGCCAATCAAAAGGTAGAGAAGAAATCTACTCTCGTTAAAGGTGACGATTTTCCTACACCCGATTATGTGGTGGACAAGGCCCATCAAAGTACGAGATGATCTGCACGCAACGAAAGGAGCCTGCGGTGAGCATACCAATCCGCCCGCTTCAATCCCAAGCCGCTATGAATGGCAACGGCCCGCCTGCGTGCGGATGCGACGTGACCCCCAGCATTGTTGTAATCTGAGGTGTGCATGAAACGGACGTGGGGCGGCCCCCAAACCAAGGGTGGGGCGGCGCCCAAACATCTCCAATCCAATAGGAAAACCTTTGTCTTTACAGGCTGGGCGGTTCGTCGCTAGAGTAGAGATAGTGGGGCAAATTATCCCGGCCGTTATCGGCTTTGAGCGAGGAGTGCGTCCATAGGCGGATGATGAAAGGGGAGCCTCAAGCGGTGCATCCGTCTGGCGGATGGATCCGCATTGAAGGTGAAGCAGTCGCTGAGAGTAAAGGTGGAACTAGGTGGAAATTTAGTTAGCATGACGATGCTTCTCATGCCTTCCATGCTAGACCACGTTATCTTTAGAGATCTTTTTGGATTTCCTTGAGGATTTCCTTCGATGGTACGCTTCGGGAGAGGCGTCGTTAACGATTGGAGCGCAGGCCGAAGAATCGGAAGAAGGCATCCCCGGCCACAAGGAGGAGATGCCCGCCCGACAAAGAGCCAAAAGGAGGAGAAGATGAACGACACTAACAGTTTCCCAAGCAGTGCAATCCGCCAAGGAACGAAGAGTGCTGGTGGAGACGGAGGCGAAAGCAGAACCACAGCCGGGAGCGGTATCAACGCCATTCAGAACAGTTTGCGAAGTGAGGCCGGCTAAGTTAGATATGGTGGAGGCCGAATAGGATCCGGGTTGCAAGCCACAAGAGGCGATGGCGGGATGGCCGGAGGAAGGATTTTTTAGAGTTGGAATTAGCACTTCTTGATAGCTTGACGGGAGTGTCTCATAGATTGAAGGACGATAAGCCGCTTAAGATACTACTCTAAGATTCCGGCCATGCAAAAGGTGTTTAATGATCAGGCATGCATGCTGCATCCGCGACGCTTCAGCGTGCGTTGAATATAGTGATTGGAGTGGAAATGGAGCCGCACGTTTTCGCCTATTTGGATGACATCGTAGAGAACGCCAATACCAAGGAACAGCATGTGCCAGTGTTCCGCCGACTGGGAGCCGCCAACTTGAAGCTAAACAAGAAAAAGTCTAGTTTCTTTCAAGAGAGGCTGGTCTATCTGAGTCATGTGGTCAGGGGAGAGGGCATCTGTAAGGATCCCGAGAAAGTTGAGGCCGTCCAATATTTCAAGACACCGGACAACTTGAAAGAGTTGCGGCAGTGCTTGGGTATGGCTTCATGGTACAGACGGTTCGTGCCCAATTTTGCCACGCTCGTGCCATGACGGCATTGCTTAAGAAAGGCAGAAGGTGGGAGTGGACGGAGGAACAGAAGAATGCAGTCTTTCACAAGCCCCACCGAAAGGATTGCCCGCTAGGCTCAGAAGCATCAACAATTTCAATTTGACGTTCACTATCGGAAGGAACAGCTGAATGTCGTGGCTGATGCACCTTCTCGGCATCCTCTAGAAGTCTGCAAGCAGGCGATGGTAACGAAACCGGCTTGTAAGTGGATTGCGGGGATGAGAGTCAAAATCGCCGAGGAATTAGTTAATTACGCGGACTACATCAAGGAGAACGGACGATTTCACCGGTATCCGGGGAGCAGAGCTGGTGACGAGGATTACGTCCCCTGAAATCTATGCGTACCCAGTGAACAGAAAAATGTTTCGGGACGCAACCAGGTATGTGCGTGTTTGCGAAGTCTGCCAAAAATTCAGGGCGAGCGGCACAAATCTGCCGGCCAGTTGACGTCACGGAACCCATGGCTGTTTTGTGCGTCGACTTCGTGGGAACGCCTTCGCAATTGAAACACGTCAACACGATGCTGCTGGTTTTCCACGACGCCTTGTCGAAGTGGGTGGAGTTTGTAC
Source organism: Drosophila immigrans (assembly GCA_963583835.1). NCBI lineage: Eukaryota > Metazoa > Arthropoda > Insecta > Diptera > Drosophilidae > Drosophila > Drosophila immigrans. Next base: position 8,376,063 of record OY757143.1, read on the forward strand.
CCATGAGAAGAGCCGTGCACTTACTGACGGCGTTCAAAGAGAGGATTTTTAGTCATTTCGGAGTCCCGAGGAGGTTCGTTTGTGACAACGGCGTGCAGTTTACAAGTAAAAGTTTCCAGGTGGAGATCCAGCATACCGGTCCTTATTGTCGCCAGGAAAACCCAACTGAGAAGACCAACCACACCGTATGGCGCAGTTCATCCTCAAAGTTCATGGGATGAACTGCTGCCCGAAATATCACTGGCAGTGAATTCTAGTATGTCGGCCTGTTTCGGTTATTGGCGCTCTAGACCCGAGGAAAAAGGAGGTTACTCTAAAAGTGATTTTTAACAGTAATCTTCAACGAGCATCGAAGGACCAGAGTCGCGACTATAACCTCCGTAGACGGGTATGGCGACCGGTATGGAATCCCAAGTACTACTATGACAACATTAGTTGTTTAACGCGGCAGCAGGATTTGCCACGAAGCTGGCACCATAGTTCGATGGCCCCAACCGGGTCGTCAAATTCGAATCCCCCAACATCGTGCGTCTCTCGCGAGGATGGGAGCGCCAAAGAAGGATGACCAATGTCATGCAGCTGAAACCTTTCTTTCAAGAAGATGCAGACCCAGAAGACGAGGAGAAGTCTAAAGAACCATGATACGGCTCACAAGTTAGCCGGCTCACGGATCCGGTATGGTCCCACAGGTCCACACCACAAAAATCTTCTTCGAGGCTCCCAGTTCTGTCAATCCCAACAACTACTTAGAGGAGCCGAAAACCCCATCCCCACCTCGCCTTCTTAGGAGTAGCTGCTGGTTTCCAAGAAGCGGACGAAATGCCGATCCCCGGGTGCGTGGATGCCGAGGAGAAACCGAAGGCCCCATCCCTAATACATACTGGATCCGCTGACGCACGGAGAGCGGAGAAACATCCGATCCCCGAGGCGATGGTTGTCGAAGATGCGACTGATTCGCACTGGGCAAAAGGGTATTATAACTTCGTGCTAATAGAAAATATATGTAACAGGCAGATAGAGGCAGCTCCGACCCCATTAAGTATATATATTCTTGATCAGTGTCAACAGCCGAGACGATATAGCCATGTGCGTCTGTCCGACTGTCTGTCTGTATGAACACCTGGATCTCAGAGACTATAACACATAGAGACACCAAATTTTGTCCATAAGCTCCTGCATTCCTCACGCAGTTAAAGTTTAATTCAAAAGTTGGATGCCACGCCCCCTTCGCCCACAATATGCATAAATCTAGAACAAGTCAAGTTTTCTTTTATGTAAATCGCGTATAACTCCAAATGTTTTTTGTGTAATGATGTGTAATTTGGTAAACCATCTGTTCTTAATACTATTAATATACCCTGTAATTTTGTAATTTGTTAAATTATTTATCAAAATAGTTGTGCAAAATGCGTATGGACGTTTGGTGACAGTACACGTGTATGTCTTACGTAGATCAAGTTTGTTTTAGATTTTTGCCACGCCCCCTTTCGCAATAATGGACCTAGGGCATTGTATTTTGGTATGCATACTAATAATTATAGTCTTAATGAGTCCTGTAAATGTGGTTGTGATGGAATGAAAAACAAGGAAGTTATTCAAGAATAAATTTTATAGGCAATATTCATTTGTTTGTTTAGTTGACAGTGTGACCATGTCGGTATGTTATGGATTTTTTTCAAATATATATAAAAAACAAATTTCAGTATATTCTTTGGCATATTTTTTATTAAAATATCATTTAAGGTTTTTGTTTTCTCGCGAAATAGGTTGCGGGTATCTTACAGTCGAGCACTCTCGACTGTAGCTTTCACACTTGTGTTATGTAAATCGCGTATTAATCGAAAAGTTCTTTTTGTAATGATGTGTAATTTGGTAAGCCATCTGTGCATAATATTTTTAATTTACCCTGTTCCCAATGCATATGGACGTTTTAAGTGTGTGAATGACCTAAAGATATCAAATGATATGACAGTATTCGTGTAGGTCTTACGCAGATTAAGTTCGTTTCATTTGTTTCAAGTTTGTTTCCACGCCCCTTTCTGCCCCAGAAAACTTGAAAAGCCGTTATAATAGACGTAGAGCATTGAATTTTGGTATGCATAATAATAATTATAGTCTCAATGATTGCTGTGGTTGGTTTGGTTGTGAACGAATGAAAAACAAGGAAGGAAGTTATTCATGAATCAATTTTATAGGCAAAATACACTTGCAGATGCTTGCGCTTTGTTTGTTTAGTTGACAGTGTGACCATGTCGGTATTTTATGGATAATTTATTAAGAGTATTAAGCACAGACGGCTAACCAATTTATACACCATTACACAAAGAACTTTTGGAGTATGAATTTTAATATGCATAATAATAATTATAGTCTCAATGACTCCTGTGAATTTGATTGAGGTCGAATGAAAAACAAGAAAGTTATTAAAGAATCAATTTTATATGCAAAACTCACTTGCAGCTGATCGCCCTTTGTTTGTTTAGTTTACAGTGTGATCATGTCGGTGTTGTGGATTTTTACCCGTTATTTTCAAATATATACAAAAAAAAACAAGTTTCAGTATATTCTTTGGTATATTTTTTGTTAAAATATCATTTAAGTTTTTTGTTTTCTCTCGAAATAGGTTGGGGGTATCATACAGTCGAGCACTCTCGACTATAGCTTTCTTACTTGTTTCTAAGCGTCCTAATAAGAATAAACATCCCATTACTTATTGTATGGGTTTTTCTTAAGTTGATGACGAGCTTTAAATACATCAAATAATTACTTATAACCCCACAGGTTTCGAAAACAACCATCATTGTGGGCCAACCTCTACAGTTGTCTTGCTTATATTATATTCACGCAAGTATCGACAAGTGAATCTGCAACAGATTTCATTCACAAGTGCTGAGCCCCAGCATTTAGCTGGTTATCCACTGATCTCCAAGAGGAGATCAGCTGTTAAAGCTTTACTACTAACCCAAGAACACAAAGATGTGTCAAATTGCCAAAAAAAAGATTTCACATGAAGCAGCATTATTGGCACCCCAAGCGATGGCAACAACCGCTGAGTGCACGGCTGATTTCGAATTTCGAACATCGGAAGCAGACGAAAGTCTTGAGAACGAAGATGACTATTGTTGTGTTGTTGAATTTATTAGTATCTGAATAGTAGCTCACGTATTAAGTTAAATTTAAAACAATACTACTGAAGAAAATTAGGCAATTTTATTAACACCATTTATGCAATAATAATATTTGTTATTACAATGTATAAGTATTTTTCGTTATTTTAGTATTTAGTATGTATTTTTTTTTTTTTTTTGTTAAGCTTTGTTTTTTTTTTTTATGGATCTTCTTTTCATGAGTCTAACAATAAGGTTGCAAATCTTAAAATAATACATTGTCTAACAGTTTAGTTGAATAAAGACTACATAATCCTAATAATTAGCGCTGGATTTGAAGGTAGTTGCAGCGAAGACGAGAACTGCTGGAAACTGATTTGGATATACTGATAGCCTGTTGTAGTACTTTGTTATGGTCTGTGCTATCTCTTCTCTGACGGGTGATATGTGAAGGTCCCTGGGAATGTTTTCATTCCGAACGTACCACGGTACCCCGGTGATGGTTCTGAGAATTTTTGATTGAGTTCTTTGCATTATATCCACACTGCTTTTACTGGCATTCCTCTATAACTGAGAGCCGTACATCCAGATTGGTTTCAAAATGGTGTTGTATAGAAGTATCTTTTAGACCAAGCTAAGGGGCGAGCGGCTATTGACAAGCTAGTGGAGGCTGTTGGCTTTTGAGCTATAAATGTGTTCTTTTGGCTTCAATGTGGCTGCGCCAAGTAAGACGTGTTACTTCATTTGCTATCAAAACCACTGTGTTGTTTAGAGTAAATGGAGAGCAGTCTTGCCTGTTAAGTGTGCCTGTTGCTTCACTGCCACCAGGTGTATAGCAAGTTGCGCCGTTGCTTGCTTGGGACATCTCGAGCGGCTTAGGATCGCTGTGTCATCAGCAAAATTGGATGTGGTAAGTTGCTTGCTCGTTGGGATGACCGCCGTGTAGATAAGGTAAAGTGATGTTCGAAGCACTCCGCCTTGAGGAACTCCGGCTCTGATGATGTAGTCATCGGACATGGCAGCATTACATCTTACTGAGAGTTTCCTATTGTAAAGGACTTCAGAAGTTTGTGAGTGTTGGTTGGGAGTTTTTCTGCAATTTTGTGCATTGTACCTTCAAACCATACTCTGTCGAAAGCTTGTGATATGTCCAGAAATATCGCAGTGCAGTACTCCCTTTGTTCGAATGCATTTCGGATTTCTGATGATATGCGGTTGACTTGCTCAATGGTTCCATGTCTTTCTCGAAAACCGAATTGAGGATTTTGTTGTGTGTTCTGAGATATGGGGTAATGTGTGCCAAGAAGCATTTTTCAAAGACTTTTGATAGACACGTTAGTAAACTAATTGGTCTATATTGGTGATATTAGGTCGCATCCTGGAGATTTATTTGGGTTGAGTTGTTCGTTTAAAATTTTGAGTAACTCATGTGGCTTAAATACAATTGGTTCATACGTAGATGTGTCGATATCTGATGTTGCTGGCAGTGAGATCCCGTTTGATGCTGTATTGGGCTGAAATACATTTTGAAAATGTTCTGCAAATCTGTCGACTCTTTTTCCGTCGCTGCGCGCCCAGTTGTGGGAACTTGGAGATCATTGGGGATAACTGCTCTATGTAATGTTTTTGGGACCATTCTTCTTCATGCCGTAATGCAGCTGAGAGCCTCCGTGTAGCGTCTTTTAACCTTTGTTTTGCAAATTGTGATCTGTTGGATTGCCATTCTCGCCGTGATCGTCGCTTTGCTAGAACAAGTTGCTCTATTTCAACGTTCGTGTGTCTATGATTGTACGATGTTTTTTAGGTTTGTGGAGTTGACATGCGAGCTGCTGCGACCAAGACGGATTCAAGAGTGTTTGTTGATAAGTTGATATCAGCTTTACCTCAGTTTTCTGGGATCTGTTGGCCAATATGTAGATGTTCCAGGTGACACAGAGTCTAGCTTGTTGCTTGCTTTTATTATTGCATTGTACAACTGCCTTCCCTTTGGAGTCACAAGTCGAGATCCCCAGTGCGTATGCTTGGCATTAAAGTCTCCTGCTGCTATAAATTGTTCGCTCAGAGATTTGAAATAGTCCATGAAGTGGGATTCGGATATTGTAAACCGAGGAGGAAAGCAAGCTTTAAAGAAGAAGCAGTACTTGATGCGATTTCTAATCAGACTTTCTAATCAGACTCCCGTCTGGGTGATTCGTATTGTAGAAGAAGTAGCCCCGAATTTGGAAATTATATTTATTTGTAAGATGAGTTTCTGCGAGTAGCATTACATCGATATGGTTATTATTAAGGAATTGAGTTAGCTCGAGTTTGCGCCGTGAGACGCCGTTGGCGTTTCACAGTGGCGTTTCGTCGGAACGCCTTCGCAATTGAAACACGGCAACACGATGCTGCTGGTTTTCCACGACGCCTTGTTTGTACCCATGAGAAGAGCCGTGCACTTACTGACGGCGTTCAAAGAGAGGATTTTTAGTCATTTCGGAGTCCCGAGGAGGTTCGTTTGTGACAACGGCGTGCAGTTTACAAGTAAAAGTTTCCAGGTGGAGATCCTGCATACCGGTCCTTTTTGTCGCCAGGAAAACCCAACTGAGAAGACCAACCACACCGTATGGCGCAGTTCATCCTCAAAGTTCATGGGATGAACTGCTGCCCGAAATATCACTGGCAGTGAATTCTAGTATGTCGGCCTGTTTCGGTTATTGGCGCTCTAGACCCGAGGAAAAAGGAGGTGACTCTAAAAGAGATTTTTAACAGTAATCTTCAACGAGCATCGAAGGACCAGAGTCGCGACTATAACCTCCGTAGACGGGTATGGCGACCGGTATGGAATCCCAAGTACTACTATGACAACATTAGTTGTTTAACGCGGCAGCAGGATTTGCCACGAAGCTGGCACCATAGTTCGATGGCCCCAACCGGGTCGTCAAATTCGAATCCCCCAACATCGTGCGTCTCTCGCGAGGATGGGAGCGCCAAAGAAGGATGACCAATGTCATGCAGCTGAAACCTTTCTTTCAAGAAGATGCAGACCCAGAAGACGAGGAGAAGTCTAAAGAACCATGATACGGCTCACAAGTTAGCCGGCTCACGGATCCGGTATGGTCCCACAGGTCCACACCACAAAAATCTTCTTCGAGGCTCCCAGTTCTGTCAATCCCAACAACTACTTAGAGGAGCCGAAAACCCCATCCCCACCTCGCCTTCTTAGGAGTAGCTGCTGGTTTCCAAGAAGCGGACGAAATGCCGATCCCCGGGTGCGTGGATGCCGAGGAGAAACCGAAGGCCCCATCCCTAATACATACTGGATCCGCTGACGCACGGAGAGCGGAGAAACATCCGATCCCCGAGGCGATGGTTGTCGAAGATGCGACTGATTCGCACTGGGCAAAAGGGTATTATAACTTCGTGCTAATAGAAAATATATGTAACAGGCAGATAGAGGCAGCTCCGACCCCATTAAGTATATATATTCTTGATCAGTGTCAACAGCCGAGACGATATAGCCATGTGCGTCTGTCCGACTGTCTGTCTGTATGAACACCTGGATCTCAGAGACTATAACACATAGAGACACCAAATTTTGTCCATAAGCTCCTGCATTCCTCACGCAGTTAAAGTTTAATTCAAAAGTTGGATGCCACGCCCCCTTCGCCCACAATATGCATAAATCTAGAACAAGTCAATTTTTTTTTTATGTAAATCGCGTATAACTCCAAATGTTTTTTGTGTAATGATGTGTAATTTGGTAAACCATCTGTTCTTAATACTATTAATATACCCTGTAATTTTGTAATTTGTTAAATTATTTATCAAAATAGTTGTGCACAATGCATATGGACGTTTGGTGACAGTATTCGTGTAGGTCTTACGTAGATCAAGTTTGTTTTAGATTTTTGCCACGCCCCCTTTCGCAATAATGGACCTAGGGCATTGTATTTTGGTATGCATACTAATAATTATAGTCTTAATGAGTCCTGTAAATTTGATTGAGGTCGAATGAAAAACAAGAAAGTTATTAAAGAATCAATTTTATATGCAAAACTCACTTGCAGCTGATCGCGCTTTGTTTGCTTAGTTGACAGTGTGATCATGTCGGTGTTGTGGATTTTTAACCGTTATTTTCAAATATATACAAAAAAAACAAGGTTTAGTATATTCTTTGGTATATTTTTTGTTAAAATATCATTTAAGTTTTTTGTTTTCTCTCGAAATAGGTTGGGGGTATCATACAGTCGAGCACTCTCGACTATAGCTTTCTTACTTGTTTCTAAGCGCTCTAATAAGAATAAACATCCCATTACTTATTGTATGGGTTTTTCCTAAGTTGATGACGAGCTTTAAATACATCAAATAATTACTTATAACCCCACAGGTTTCGAAAACAACCATCATTGTGGGCCAACCTCTACAGTTGTCTTGCTTATATTATATTCACGCAAGTATCGACAAGTGAATCTGCAACAGATTTCATTCACAAGTGCTGAGCCCCAGCATTTAGCTGGTTATCCACTGATCTCCAAGAGGAGATCAGCTGTTAAAGCTTTATTACTAACCCAAGAACACAAAGATGTGTCAAATTGCCAAAAAAAAGATTTCACATGAAGCAGCATTATTGGCACCCCAAGCGATGGCAACAACCGCTGAGCGCACGGCTGATTTCGAATTTCGAACATCGGAAGCAGTGCACAGCGAACAGCATCGAATTCAGTTCAGTCGCGGATCGACTGCGGAACGATGAGCACGGGTGTATTTTGTTACGCTGTGCTTTCGTTTCTATGTATGTGTGTGTGTATGTACACGTTGGCGCATATGAGTATGCGTATGCGTGTGAAGTTTTGCAACTGCGCGACAAGTGGCTAGCGCAAGCCGTTTTTGTTCTTCCCAGACGAAAGTCTTGAGAACGAAGATGACTATTGTTGCTCGTGTCATACAAGCTTGTCACTTAGCAAACTTTTTACAAGGATAGCGTTGGCTATGATGGTGGAGTGTTGGTCTGATTTGCATTTGATTGCGGGTGCGATCCCCGGTGAAGATATTTTACATATAATATACTATTTTTAATTTATATCTTAACAAATTTTAATTATGATAATATTAGCATACATTTTAAATAATGTTTATTAGTATCTGAATAGTAGCTCACGTATTAAGTTAAATTTAAAACAATACTACTGAAGAAAATTAGGCAATTTTAATAACACCATTTATGCAATAATAATATTTGTTATTACAATGTATAAGTATTTTTTGTTAAATTAGTATTTAGTATGTATTTTTTTTTTTTTGTTAAGCTTTGTTTTTTTTTTTTATGGATCTTCTCTTCATGAGTCTAACAATAAGGTTGCAAATCTTAAAATTATACATTGTCTAACAGTTTAGTTGAATAAAGACTACATAATCCTAATAATTAGCGCTGGATTTGAAGGTAGTTGCAGCGAAGACGAGAACTGCTGGAAACTGATTTGGATATACTGATAGCCTGTTGTAGTACTTTGTTATGGTCTGTGCTATCTCTTCTCTGACGAGTGATATGTGAAGGTCCCTGGGAATGTTTTCATTCCGAACGTACCACGGTACCCCGGTGATGGTTCTGAGAATTTTTGATTGAGTTCTTTGCATTATATCCACACTGCTGTTACTGGCATTCCCCAATAACTGAGAGCCGTACGTCCAGATTGGTTTCAAAATGGTGTTGTATAGAAGTATCTTTTAGACCAAGCTAAGGGCGAGCGGCTATTGACAAGCTAGTGGAGGCTGTTGGCTTTTGAGCTATAAATGTGTTCTTTTGGCTTCAATGTGGCTGCGCCAAGTAAGACGTGTTACTTCATTTGCTATCAAAACCACTGTGTTGTTTAGAGTAAATGGAGAGCAGTCTTGCCTGTTAAGTGTGCCTGTTGCTTCACTGCCACCAGGTGTATAGCAAGTTGCGCCGTCGCTTGCTTGGGACATCTCGAGCGGCTTAGGATCGCTGTGTCATCAGCAAAATTGGATGTGGTAAGTTGCTTGCTCGTTGGGATGACCGCCGTGTAGATAAGGTAAAGTGATGGTCCAAGCACTCCGCCTTGAGGAACTCCGGCTCTGATGATGTAGTCATCGGACATGGCAGCATTACATTTTACTGAGAGTATCCTATTGTAAAGGACTTCAGAAGTTTGTGAGTGTTGGTTGGGAGTTTTTCTACAATTTTGTGCATTGTACCTTCAAACCATACTCTGTCGAAAGCTTGTGATATGTCCAGAAATATCGCAGTGCAGTACTCCCTTTGTTCGAATGCATTTCGGATTTCTAATGATATGCGGTTGACTTGCTCAATGGTTCCATGTTTTTCTCGAAAACCGAATTGAGGATTTTGTTGTGTGTTCTGAGATATGGGGTAATGTGTGCCAAGAAGCATTTTTCAAAGAATTTTGATAGACATGTGAGTAAACTAATTGGTCTATATTGGTGATATTAGGTCGCATCCTGGAGATTTATTTGGGTTGAGTTGTTCGTTTAAAATTTTGAGTAACTCATGTGGCTTAAATACAATTGGTTCATACGTAGATGTGTCGATATCTGATGTTGCTGGCAGTGAGATCCCGTTTGATGCTGTATTGGGCTGAAATACATTTTGAAAATGTTCTGCAAATCTGTCGACTCTTTTTCCGTCGCTGCGCGCCCAGTTGTGGGAACTTGGAGATCATTGGGGATAACTGCTCTATGTAATGTTTTTGGGACCATTCTTCTTCATGCCGTAATGCAGCTGAGAGCCTCCGTGTAGCGTCTTTTAACCTTTGTTTTTCAGATTGTGATCTGTTGGATTGCCATTCTCGCCGTGATCGTCGCTTTGCTAGAACAAGTTGCTCTATTTCAACGTTCGTGTGTCTATGATTGTACGATGTTTTTTACGTTTGTGGAGTTGACATGCGAGCTGCTGCGACCAAGACGGATTCAAGAGTGTTTGTTGATAAGTTGATATCATAAGTTTACCTCAGTTTTCTGGGATCTGTTGGCCAATATGTAGATGTTCCAGGTGACACAGAGTCTAGCTTGTTGCTTGCTTTTATTATTGCATTGTACAACTGCCTTCCCTTTGGAGTCACAAGTCGAGATCCCCAGTGCGTATGCTTGGCATTAAAGTCTCCTGAAGTGGGATTCGGATATTGTAAACCGAGGAGGAAAGCAAGCTTTAAAGAAGAAGCAGTGCTTGATGCGATTTCTAATCAGACTTTCTATTCAGACTCCCGTCTGGGTGATTCGTATTGTAGAAGAAGTAGCCCCGAATTTGGAAATTATATTTATTTGTAAGATGAGTTTCTGCGAGTAGCATTACATCGATATGGTTATTATTAAGGAATTGAGTTAGCTCGAGCTTGAGCCGTGAGACGCCGTTGGCGTTTCACAGTGATATACGGAGTGGAGCCATTGATTGCTTAGTTTGTTTTTGAGCAACAAGCAGCTCGATCAAAACGTTTTAGTTTCGCATAAGAACTTGCATAGTTGTCTACATGAATGACATGAACTCCATCATACTTTGTTGAAGATTACATATCAATGTTCCAATTTTTTTCGTAGACTGTTCTTCTGGTTGATGAGGGGAAACTGATGATTGTGGCTTGGTGGGAGCGGTACTTTTAAGGCCCAATTTTAAAGCAGTTGCAAAGCTTGCGGATTTGTCGGTGAACTCATTATTGGCTAAAGATTTAACAGCTGTAGGGGGGAAGACATCACGTGTAGATTTCATAGGTGGTGTATGTGAGCGAGCAGTGGTCACTCTTTGGTGTGTACGACTTTTCAGTTCCTTGTAGACTGGACAGCCCCTGTAGTTAGCCGTATGGTTGCCTCCGCAGTTTCCACACTTTTTGCTGCTGGGATCCTCATTTGTGGGAGTCATGAAAGCTTCCACAAGCAACTATTACAGGACGAAGCGTGCAATAAGACCTTGTGCCATATTCCTGACAATTATTACACTGCACCGGCCCAAGATCTACCTTGAAAAGAGGTTGAGGCTTTCTTTCTTTATTCAATATGTTAATAACACTTTTTACGTTAAAACCTTTCTCCTTCAGTGCGTTTGTAACTTCAGCTGGTGTTACTTCCGGCTCAACACCTTTAAGTACTACTCGCTGGCCGTTACTGCTTTTAAATTAGTACGTGTAGAAGTTTTTATACCCGCTATCCAAAGGGTACAAGGGTATTATAACTAAGTGCCAAAAAAAAATGTATGTAACAGGCAGAAGGAGGCAACTCCGAGTATATAAAAAAGTATGTATACTCTTGATAAGTGTCAACAGCCGAGACGATATAGCCATGTCTGTCTGTCATGTCTGTCTGTATGAACACCTAGTTTTCAAAAACTGTAAGAGCTAGAGCTTCCAAATTTGGTGACAGTACTTTTATGAGTCCTACGCAGATCAAGTTTGTTTCCCAGTCGAGAGTGCTCGACCGTATGATACCCGCAACCCATTTCGAGAAAAAACAAAAAAGTTAAATGATATTTTAACAAAAAATATACCACAGAATATACTGATTTTTTTTTTTATATATATATTTAAATGTAGAAGGTATAAAAATACATAACATACCGACATGGTGACACTGTCAACTGAACAAACAAAGCGCGAGCAGATTCAAGTGAATTTTGCATATAAAATTGATTCATTAATAACTTCTAATACTAATACAATGCTCTAGGTCCATTATTACTGCTTTTCTAGTTTGGGTTCGGAAAGGGGCGTGTCCAAAATCTAAAACAAACTTGATCTGTGTAAGACCTACACGATTACTGTCACCAAATTTGATATCTCTAGGTAATTCACACACTTAAAACGTCAATATGCAATGGGCACATTTATTTAAAAAATAACTTTTGTTCTACTTATCCGATTACCAAAACTACAGGGTATATTAAGAGTTTTAAGCGCAGATGGTTTACCAAATTACAGATCATTACCCAAAGAACTTTTAGAGTTATACGCGATTTGTTCTAGATTTATGCATATTGTGGGCAAAGGGGGCATGGCATCCAACTTTTGAAATAAACTTGATCTGCGTACATAATGCAGTAATGTACCAAATTTGATGTCTCTATGTCTTATAGTCTCTGAGATCTAGGTGTTCATACAGACAGACAGACGGACAAACGGACAGTCGGCCAGACGGACATGGCTATATCGTCTCGGCTGTTGACGCTGATCAAGAATATATATACTTTATGGGGTCGGAGATGCCTCCTTCTGCCTGTTCCATACATTTTCTGTTGGCACTAAGTTATAATACCCTTCTACCCTGTGGGTAGCGGGTATAATTAGAAAACATACAATTAGAGAAAAATGGAACCACCACTAAACATGTGTGAAAACATCACATGTATACACATCCATATGTACATATGTATGCATATACACATATGTATGTATGTGTGAATTGGAAACACATACATATGTACTTTCGATAGTTTGATAGCTGAACCCAGCGCCCTTTTATTCGATCAGGTTTTATTGACATTTACATACGTATGTATATATTTAAACAAAATAACAGTATGTGTCGATTAAATTGAATTGTTAACTATTAGCAAGAAAATAAGCACTTCACTCGTTCGTTTTCGTTTTTATCTTTAGTGTGTAGTAGCATTGACAAATACAAATATTAATTGTATGTATGTATTTTGTTGAATGAACAATATGTAAAGCGATGGCTTCGCTGATATTACTTTTGCCTCACGATCTCAAGGTCCTGTGTTCGAATCCAGCTTCTATTTAATTTTTCTTTCTTTGTCCATTTTGCCGCTCGTTTTACACAATTTGTGAGTGAGTGGACAATGCTTGACGACAAGAATGAAAGAGATAGAATACAATATTGACATTTGCGAATTAATAAAAAGAAAATACTTATGTACATTTGTAGTTCATAATATTTACATACATTGAAAGATTTGAAGCAATGGCTTCGCGAAGATGCTTTTTGCCTTGCAAACAATAACTATAACGAATCCCACTTTAGACATTCTAAACAATTTGTTTACCTATTTTGTCGCTCGAATAATATAACTCACATGTGCGAGTGTGTACGTAATACGTACTACGTATCGATAATGCGGAACGACAAGAGTAAAGGAGAGTGAAAGCAATATTGCAAATTGTAAAACAATATAACAAGTAAGAAAGCTACAGTCGAGAGTGCTCGACCGTATGAGAAAACAAAAAACATAAATGATATTTTAACAAAAAATATACCAAATATACTAAAACTTAATTTTTGTATATATTTGAAAATAGCGGGTAAAATACACAGCACCGCTATGGTCACACTGTCAACTTAACAAACAAAGCGCGGGCAGCTGCAAGTGAATTTTGCATATAAAATTGATTCATTAATAACTTCCTTGTTTTTCATTCGACTTCAACCAAATTCACAGGAGTCATTCAGACTATCATTGTTATTATGTATACCAAAATTCAATGCTCTAGGTTCATTATTACGGCTTTTACAGTTTTTGGGGGCGGAAAGGGGCGTGGCAAAAATCTAAAACAAACTTGATCTGCGTAAGACCTACACGAATACTGTCACCAAATTTGATATCTCTAGGTCAATCAGACACTTAAAACGTCCATATGCATTGGGAACAACAATTTTGATAAATAATTACGCGAATAACTTTTGTTCTACTAATCCGATTTTTACCAAAATTACAGGGTATATTAAGAGTGTCAAGCGCAGATGGGTTACCAGATAACACATCATTACACAAAGAACTTTTGGAGTTATACGCAATTTACATAAAAAAAACTTGACTTTTTCTAGATTAATGCTTATTGTGGGCGAAGGGGGCGTGGCATCCAACTTTTGAAATAAACTTGATCTGCGTAGGGTATGAAGGAACATTTTTGCCAAATTTGGTGTCTCTATGTCTTATAGTCTCTGAGATCCAGGTGTTCATACGGACAGACAGACGGACAGACGGACATGGCTATATCGTCTCGGCTGTTGACGCTGATTAAGAATATATATACTTTATGGGGTCGGAGATGCCTCCTTCTGCCTGTTACATACATTTCCTGTTGGCACTAAGTCATAATACCCTTCTACCCTATGGGTAGCGGGTATAAATATAAATTAAAATTCTATCTATCTCAATAAATGGAATTTGACCAGTCCCAAAAAAGTGAGATGTCTCGCGATTAGTGAGTCGTGCGTTCAAATCCCGCTTCTAATAATCTACTTTTTTTAAATTCAATTTCAGAATTTAATGTATTAAATCAGGAGCAAATTCGAGCGGCAACTTATTTTATTTTAATAAAAATTTTAAAATATTTGTTATATTTATATTTATATATTTTATATTTATTTTAATAATATTTATACAAAAAAAATAAACATTTGTTTAACTATTTACATATATTTTCTTTTTATTCTACCCACGTATCTTTGGGTACCGGGTATCTTACAGTCATACATATGGATGTGTATTCATATGATGTTTTCACACATGTTTAGTGCTGATTACATTTTTCTCTAATTGTATGTTTTCTAATTGATATTTTAAAACATGCATTTTAAAAATGTTTTATTATTATTAATAATAAAAAAAAAAAGGAAAATACAATAAATATATAACAGTTGCACCTTTATTATCTATCTATCTATCTGCGTCCGCGATAAGTTATTTATTATGTGTGCCAAAAATCAGGGATATAGCTTCGAAGCTACGGTTTTTTGATTAATATGGAATGTAGTGAGCGTGGCTCAATTTTGATACAAACTTGATCTGCGTAGGACAAGCTCAAATAATTTGTAATAACAATAATTATTATTATGTTATTTCCATTTTATGAAATGATCTAATGTGTTTTTGTCATGTTAATAAGAAATATTTAAAATATATGCTAATATTTAGTTGCAAAATAACGATGTTCAACAAATTCAAATCAAGCAGTTAAAACACTATTAGATTTAATTGAATTGAAAAATTGTTATTTTGAAACATAATTAACTCTCAGATATTTCAAAATCTAAACTTTTTAATCACATCATAATTAAAATTTGTTAAAATATAAATTCAAAGAGAGCTACTGCTCAGATATTACAAATTTTATAAAAATAGTATATAAAATATAATGAATTCTAATAATAATGGCAATCTTCACCGGGGATCGTACCCGCAATCAAATGCAAATCAGATCAAAACTCTACCATCATAGCCAACGCAATCCTTGTTAAAAGTTGGCTAAGTGGCAAGCTTGTATGACACCTGCAACAAAAGTCATCTTCGTTCTCAAGACTTTCGTCTGGGAAGAACAAAATCGGCCGCTTGTCGCGCAGTTGCAAAACTTCACACGCATACGCATACTCATATGCGCCAACGTGTACATACACACACACATACATAGAAACGAAAGCACAGCGCAACAAAATACACAAAAGTAAATTCGATGCTGTTCGCTGTGCACTACTTCCGATGTTCGAAGCTCGAAATCAGCCGTGCACTCAGCGGTTGTTGTATTCGCTTGGGGTTCCAATAATGCTGTGCAATGTGCCCTGTGCAATGCCACAGGTACCAGGAATACGGCCACACAAAAGCGTAGTGCACATGACATCATATATGTAGAGAATGCGGAGAAAGTCACCCAGCACTGGAGTGCAAACTCGGAAAGGATGATCCTAGGTGCTACTTCCACTGCGGCAACTCTCATACGGCTAACTTCAAAACCTGCAGAAAATACCTTCAAGTTGCATTCAAGCAGAATCACCACACAAAGGACACCGAGCCCTTAGAATTAACCACGAATTCTCTACCAAATCATTCTGCATCCAATCCTGGTAAGGAAACATTCGCAAGCGTTGCCAAAAGGACCCAATCCAGCGTAAAGCGTAAGCAGCCCAGCAAAGGAACTAAAAATCAATCCCTCCTAACAAATTCAAAGGTAAATTCCTTGCTATCCTTACCGTACTCTTATAGGTCCTACGCAGATCAAGTTTGTTTTAGATTTTTGCCACGCCCCTTTTCGCCCCAAAAGCTGTAAAAGCCGTAATAACAGACCTAGAGCATTCAATTTTGATATGCATAATAATAATTATATACTCAATGATTCCTGTGAATTTGGTTGAGATCGAATGAAAAAAGGAAGTTATTAAAGAATCAATTTTATATGCAAAATTTACTTGCAGCTGCTCGCGCTTTGTTTGTTTTGTTGACAGTGTGACCATGTCGTTATGTTATGGATTTTTATACCCGCTATTTTTAAATATATATATGTCGAATTGTGCTCGTCTTCCATTTGAGCGAAGCGCGTTTCGAAGTTTTCTTAAGCGACGACGGCAGCACACACACACTCACATCCATGCAGTTTCAATGCGCCGACACGGCCATCCTGGCGCTAAGATGACCTCGTGTAGAAAATAACAACATTAGAATTTTCTTTTCTTCATTAAATAATTTCATAACAAAAGCCAATTTTCTTATCTTAATTCATAACAAATTATCATATTAACAATTTCACAAAACAGTATTGAGTTCCATAACCATCATTTTTTTTCCATCAATGCAATTCAATTAAATTTTTCTTTCTTTCTTTTCATTTCTCTTTTTTTTTTTTTTTTATTTTATTTTATTAATTATTCTTTGTTATTCACTCTTATGGTCGCATAATCAAATGCCCCACACGCTATGATCAAAAGAAAGAATATGTTTTGCACTTGTGCTTGCATTATATTTTATGGACTCAGTACTCTGCCATTTTCGTTGGCCAGCAGTACAACTTCGTCACCCTTCTTGGTGTACTTCACTTTCTTCTTCAATACTCTCAATAATTTCATTTTCACTCTCAATACTCTCAGTATTTGCATTTTCACTCTTTTCTGCAACGGTTACATTACTTTCATCAATATTATTATAATCACCGAACACATTTAGCTCCTCGGGCTCCTCTGGTAATTTTCTTAAATCCTCATGTGCGTATTTATAATTTCTTTTATTGGTTAAAGACTTTAAAATGTACCTGTCACCTTCTATAACTTTTACTATTTCAAAGGGCCCCTTAAATTTCGGACTTCGCTTGGTCTGGTGTCTTACTTCACTTATAAGTAACACAAAATCTCCAACTTTGTGCTTTGTTACTTTTGCCTTATTTCTATCAAATCGTTCTTTATCATAAGCTGCATTGGCGAATACATTCTTTGCAGCTTGCGCTCTTACGTTTGGCAGATCAACAACATTATCTATATCACTAGGTGGAAGTAATCCTAATGGGCGTGCTACCTTTCCCAATAACATTTCTAATGGACTTGCTTTCGTTGTGCGGTTTGTTGTACAATTGATTGCCAACTGCACCTCACCCAACACATCCTGCCACGACTGTGTTCCAGTTTCAACCGCCGTTAACATATTGTTCAACGTGCTCATGGTTCGCTCCACTTGACCAGTGGCTATCAAATGCAAGTTTAATTTTTGATCTGAACAAAATTGACTGAACTTTGCGCCTGTAAAACACCTTCCCTGGTCAGTTATTATTCGTTTTGGTACTCCAAACAATGAAACAGCAGATTGAACGGCTTTTATACAACTCTCACTGTCTAATTTAAGACTATGACTAAGATGGACATATTTAGTAAACGCGTCTATTTGAACAATAACATACTCCTTCTGGTCACTCTTGCCACTTAATTTTCCTGTTATATCGATGTGGATAGTGGGCCAAGGAATAGTGACTTTTGGTATTGGATGCAACTCTGTCTGTATTTTTCCTGAAGTGGATTTTGACATTTTGCAAGTGATGCAGTTGTCGACAAATTTTTTTTACATATTTTGACATATTGTCAAACCAGTAGAAATCGTAAGTTTTATCCAATGTCTTCTCAAAACCTTAATGCATTATGGACTCATGAACTAATATAGGGCTTGCATAAGGTGAGCAGCTTGGACTAATTATATTGCATTTTAGCAGTTAATTAATTTTTCCCCGAACCAAATCTCGCTCGCATGGACTTAAACGATATGGCCTTCTTTGTACGGTTTTTGTTGGATCAATCAACCTGATTTTCATTTTGCGAATTCTGACCTTAGTACTTGGGATACCAGTTATAAATGAATTTGAGTACTTTGCCAACAATGAATGTAGTTTTATTTTATCTTGTTCCTCAAGCTCAGTATTAATATCGGCTGGCTCATTGCCGGTACATAAATTAACTACTTTGGTCTTTGAGATTTTGAATTGGTTTGATGAAATATCAAGACCCTGATTTAGTATCTCACGACCAATTACAATGTCGTTTTGCATATCATCATCGCCTATTACATGAAACAAAACTTCAATACAATAATCGTCAATTTTTACATTACTTAATATTAGTACAGTACTACATATTCCATTACTGCCGATACCTTTTAGCACAACAATATTATTAAATCTTTTATCAGAAAATTTGATACTTTCATCAATGAGCATTCCGATCCCGAATCGAAGGTGATTTTAAAAATTTTGCCTCTATGGTTCAGGCATCCCTTTGGTACTGCAACGCTGCACTGTTCCACTAGCTTTTCCTGGTTGAATGCCTTGTTCTTATCAGCTTCCTTCTTTGTACATTGGGTAGATATGTGACCCAATTCTCCGCATTTGTAGCAAGTTACATTTGATTTTTCACGGTGGTGACCATCGTGTTTGCCATGTCGTGTTTTATCAGTCGCAAATTGATTATGTTGTTTCCTGAATCTGCATTCAAACATTTTATGGCCCAATTTTTCGCAGAAATGGCACTTTATCGATGATTGTTTTTGCGATAGCGACGCTTTTCCTTTTCATAAAAATGAACGCTTTTAATACTCTGGTTCGAACATTTGATGTGAAACTTAAACGCTGCAATCGGTGATCGTAGCTTGTCAGCTACGCAAGGGTCACAGACACAGCAATCTCTTCGTTATCCCTTTGGCGCCATTTCGTCGTTAGTTTGGTAACCATGCGACTTGCATGAACGGCCAGACTCTCGCCATCAGTCGGTCGATTTAAGAGCATATTAAGAAACATAGCGGCTGGTGTGTCTATAGTGTCGAAGCGTTGTATAAACAATTCTTTAAGCTCGGGCCAAGTAATTTCTGCGTAGCACACTTACGAAAGCCATTGCGAAGCACTTCCTTCTAAAACTGAACTCAAAGTCATAACCAACGCACTGCTTCTCAATGTGTTTTCTTGTAAAATTATTTCAACAGTTGTACACCACGATGATGCGTTGGCGCCTGGTTTTTCTGGTTTGAATTTGGGTAGTTGCACAGATTTGTTTTGCCCTGCATCAGGTGCAGTTGTTTTTATGGCTCTCACTAGTTCAATTAAGTTTTTATTTTGCAATTCCATCAGGGTACGCCATGGTCCATCTAGTGCTGAAGGCAGATGGCCAGATCCCACTTCTGATGTCGAATTGTGCTCGTCTTCCATTTGAGCGAAGCGCGTTTCGAAGTTTTCTTAAGCGACGACGGCAGCACACACACACACTCACAACCATGCAGTTTCAATGCGCCGACATATAAAAAAAAGTAAGAAAGCTACAGTCGAGAGTGCTCGACCGTATGATACCCGCAACCCATTTCGAGAGAAAAAAAAAATTTTAATGATATTTTAACAACAAATATACCAAAAATATACTGAAACATGTGTTTTGTGTGTATATATTTGAAAATAGCGGGAAAAAATCCACAACACCGACATGGTCACACTGTCAACTAAACAAACAAAGCGTGAGCAGCTGCAAGTGAATTTTGCATACAAAATGGATTCTTTAATAACTTCCTCGTTTTTTATTCGATCTCAACCAAATTCACAGGAGTCATTCAGACTATCATTGTTATTATGCATACCAAAATGCTCTAGGTCTATTATTACGGCTTTTACAGTTTTTGGGGGCGGAAAGGGGCGTGGCAAAAATCTAAAACAAACTTGATCTGCGTAAGAGCTACATGAATACTGTCACCAAATTTGATATCTCTAGGTCATTCACACACTTAAAACGTCCATATGCACTGGGCACAAAAATTTGGATAAATAATTTAACGAATAACTTTTGTTCTACTTATCCGATTTGTACCAATATTACAGGGTATATTAAGAGTGTCAAGCGCAGATGGGTTACCAAATTACACATCATTACACAAAGAACTTTTGGAGTTATTCGCGATTTACATAAAAAAAAACTTGACTTTCTCTAGATAAATGCTTATTGTGGGCGAAGGGGGCGTGGCATCCAACTTTTGAAATAAACTTGACCTGCGTAGGCTATGAAGGAACCTTTTTGCAAATTTGGTGTCTCTATGTCTTATAGTCTCTGAGATCCAGGTGTTCATACGAACAGACAGACGGACAGACGGACAGACGGACATGGCTATATCGTCTCGGCTGTTTGCGCTGATCAAGAATATATATACTTTATGGGGTCGGAGATGCCTCCTTCTGCCTGTTACATACATTTTTGTTTGGCACTGGTACCCTTTGGGTACCGGGTATAAAAACACCTATGCCCTCGCCGACGTTCGTTAAAACAAGCTCGAACAATTTGCAACAACAATAATTATTGTTATGGCTTCGAACATCGGAAGCAGTGCACAGCGAACTGCATCGAATTTACTTCAGTCGTGGATCGACTGCGGAACGATGAGCACGGGTGTATTTCGTTGCGCTGTGCTTTCGTTTCTATGTATGCATGCGTGTGTGTATGTATACGTTGGTGCATATGAGTATGCTTATGCGTGTGAAGTTTTGCAACTGCGCGGCAAGCGGCTAGCGCAAGCCGTTTTTGTTCTTCAGAGACGAAAGTCTTAAGAACGAATATGACTATTGTTGCTCGTATCATACAAGCTTGCAGCTTAGCAAACTTGTTACAAGGATTGCGTTGGCTCTGATGGTAGAGTGTTAGTCTGATTTGCATTTGATTGCGGGTACGATTGCTATTATTATTACATCTCATTACATTTTATATACTATTTTTTTAAATTTTGTAATATTATCTGAGCAGTAACTCTTTTTGAATTTATCTTTGAACAAATTTGAAGATTGCTATTATTATTACATCTCATTACATTTTATATACTATTTTTTTAAATTTTGTAATATTATCTGAGCAGTAACTCTTTTTGAATTTATCTTTGAACAAATTTTAGCGACAATTAGCTAAGGATTTTTCAAAAGTAAATTGAGCTTAAAAATAATAATTACTTTATTGCTATTTTTTTTATCGTTATTATTAATGAATGATTTAAAAATATTTAGGTGTTTTGCAACTAGTAACTAATAGTAACACACGTATTTAGTTAAATTTAAAAATAATACTTTTGAAGAAAATCAGACAAATTCGTTAATAAAACCATTTATGTAATAATAATAATATTAGTTATTACAATGTATAAGTATTTATTGGTATATTAGTACTTAGTATGTATTTTTTAATAAATTCTTTTGAATTTCTCTGATAAATAAATTGTAATATCAATTACTATTATTATTTTATTTCCATTTTATGAAATAATTATATTTGTTTTTGTTGTGTTATTAACGCATTTTTTTTTAGTTTTTAAAAAGTATTCTTAATAAACATTATTTAAAATGTATGCTAATATTTAATTGCAAAATAACGATGTTCAACAAATTCAAAACAAGCAGTCAAGACACATAACATTAAATAAAATTGGTTAATATATAATTTCAAAGAGAGATACTGCTCAGATAATATTACAAAATTTATTAAAATAATATTAATAATTAATAGTAATAATTAATGGCAATTATCACCGGGGATCGTACCCGCAATCAAATGCAAATCAGAGCAACACTCTGCAATCGGAGCCAACGCAATCCTTGTAACAAGTTCGCTAAGTTGCAAGACTTTCGTCTCGGAAGAACAAAAACGGCTTGCGCTAGCCGCTTGTCGCGCAGTTGCAAAACTTCACACGCATAAGCATAGTCATATGCGCCAACGTCCACTACACACACGCATGCATAGAAACAATAGCACAGCGCAACAAAATACACCCGTGCTCATCATTCCGCAGTCGATCCGCGACTGAAGTAAATTCGATGCTGTTCGCTGTGCACTGCTTCTGATGTTCGCAATTCGAAATAAGCCGTGCACTCAGCGGTTGTTGTATTCGCTTGGGGTTCCAATAATGCTGTGCAATGTGCCCTGTGCAATGCCACAGGTACCAGGAATACGGCCGCACACAAAAGCGTAGTGCACATGACATCATATGTGTAGAGAATGCGGAGAAAGTCACCCAGCACTGGAGTGCAAACTCGGAAAGGACGATCCTAGGTGCTGCTTCCACTGCGGCAACTCTCATACGGCTAACTTCAAAACCTGCAGAAAATACCTTCAAGTTGCATTCAAGCAGAATCACACAAAGGACACCGAGCCCTTAGAATTTACCACGAATCCTCTACCAAATCATTCTGCATCCAATCCTGGTAAGGAAACATTCGCAAGTGTTGCCAAAAGGACCCAATCCAGCGTAAAGCGTAAGCAGCCCAGCAAGGAACTAAAAATCAATCCCTCCTAACAAATTCAAAGGTAAATTCCTCTCTGGATGCTAATCTGCTACAGCTTTTTGGAGGAGCGGCGATCCTCGTTAAAGCAGTCATTGCTCATCAACTCTCCTTTATTCTTTCTGAAGACTACCTTCAAGCCGTCTTCATTGAGCTTTCTATAATCAGAAGAAGATTCAACGTTGATTCAGTCTACTGCCCTCTAGCCTTCAGGTGGACAGAAGCACACATCACACCATTCCTCTGCCAGCTCGGCGTTAAATTCTTTGCAGCAGGTGATTGGAATGTCAAACACAGAATGTGTGCTTTAGGATGGATTCTAAGCTCCGACTTGGCCGATGAAAACATCGATGTTGTAGCATCTGGTGAGGCCACCTGCTATCCTTACCGTGCGAACGCCACTCCCAGCGCAATCGATTTCGGCATTTCAAATGGCCTCAGCTGTCTAACAGATCACTGTTAGAGTATTAACTGAGCTGTCATCGGACACCTCCCGTTGCTCCTCATGTTGGAAGAAGAAGCTCAATTCTTCAACGCACACCATGCTCAACTCTCCCACCAATATGTGCATCAATCTGGATGCGTACGTCAACTGCCTCACATCCACTATTGCAGAAGATGCGTAGAAAGCTACGTTACCTCAGCGTAAATCTGGTCTCCCAGATAATTGGAGGGTGCCCTTACTATCTTCGGAGGCAAGCACACTGCTGGACCAATAAAGGCACCATAGAAGGCAGTACTTTGTGACGGGTGATCCTGCAACTAAGCAGCTTCTATCAACCGTCACAAGCAGACTCCATAGGACGCTAGCTAAGACCCGCCAGAAGAATATTGATATACTGTCGGAAGGAGCTGGCCCGGAAAATTGCAGCGACTTGACTAAATGGAAGATCGCGAGAGGAATTAAGAGACAGGAATCATCAGGGTTGCTCTATTTCAAAAGTGTGCGGAAGATCAAAGCTAACTAGTGTTTTAAAAAACAAGTAAGAAAGCTACAGTCGAGAGTGATCGACCGTGAGATACCCGCAACCAATTTCGAGACAAAAAAAAACAGGAAACATAAATGATATTTGAAAAAGAAATACACCAAAGAAATATACTGAAATTTATATTTTTGTATTTATTTGAAAAAAATCCATAACATACCGACATGGTCACACTGTCAACTATACAAACAAAGCAAAAGCAGCTGCAAGTTAATATTGCCTATGAAATTGATTCTTTAATAACTTTCTTGATTTTCATTCGAAACCAACCAAATTCACAGGAATCATTGAGACTATAATTACTATTATGCATACCAAAATTAGGTCTATTATTACGGTTCTTCCAGTTCTTGGGGGCGGAAAGAGGCGCGGCAAAAATCTAAAACACTTGATCTGCGTAACACCTACACAAATACTGTCACCAAACTGGATATTTCTAGGTCATTCTCACACTTAAAACGTCCATATGCATTGGGCACAACTATTTTGATAAATAATTTAACAAATAACTTTTGTTGTACTTATCTGATTTTAACCAAAATTTCAGGGTATATTAAGAGTATTAAGCATAAATGGCCGACCAAATTACACATCATTACACAAATACTTTTCGAGTTATACGCGATTTACATAAACAAAACGTGGCTTGTTCTAGATCTATGAATATTGTGGGTGAAGGGGGCGTGGCACCGAACTTTTGAAATAAACATTAACTGCGGGAGGAATGCAGGAGCCTATGTTCAAAAATTTGTGTCTTCATGTGTTATAGTCTCTGAGACCTAGGTGTTCATACAGACAGACAGACAGAGAAGAGTGCTGTCACCAAATTTGGTAGCTCTAGCTCTTATAGTCTCTGAGATCTAGGTGTTCATACAGACGGACAGGCTGGCGAAAATCCTCTGACTGAACCCTCCACGAGGGTGCCGGCTGGGCAATGGATACTGCATCGTCTCGGGCGACCGAGAGATGTCAGAATCACTTGCTCGCTCATGAGACCTTGCAGTTTCTAGCTAAGGGACTGGGACCAAGCTTTTTAGATTTACTCTGGAAAGCTGAGGTCCAGGACCATGGTCAGAGGTACTTGGCAGCAAGTATAAAATGCATCATGAATCCTTGGATTCAACAATGGAGGATGACATAGAGGCGTCAACTCGGGCTGGGATGTCAGCCCAAACGTCGGTGGGAAGTGTGACCGCTACCACCGGCGGGCACGGGGAGGAGAAATCCTCTCTGCGTGTCGCCAGTGGTCACGACGGTGGAGTGGACAAACTCCATCGACAGGAGGGTGTGGACCTGGAAACAGCTGCCACGGAGTCGGAGTCTTTGCTCACAGGCTCATCGATAACGGAGTCCGAGCTAGCGCTTGCGCTAGCGAGGATGCCGTTGGATGAGTCATCGAGCACTGATGAAGACGAAGTGACAGTAGTCCAGGGACCATCCAGTAAGAAAGGCGCAAACCTCAAGCACAAACAACGCTCAGGGTATAAGAGCTCTCTCAAGTTCCTTAAGGGACTGGAAGGCCGCAACCCAGAGTCGTTGGACGAGCGTGAGAGGAAATTGCGCAAAAAGCACGAATACAACGTGCGGCGGTATTTGAGGCTCGCTGGCGTGACCGGCAACACTCAGTCCGCTGAACCGAGTATGAGTGCACGGTGCCAGGGTGACAAGGGGTTTCAGGCAGTAGCCGTAGCCAACCCGACGGAGGAAGTCAAACCTTCCACGTCGAAGTTGGTGGAACCAAAGAAACCCAAGTCACCCTTAGTAGGAAAAAAGCGTGCACCAGGTATGCTTGCAACAACCACACCTCCTGGAAAGGAGAGAACGGTGAGCAAGCTACCGAAAAAGGCCAACCCACCTGTCAGCAAGAGGCAGAGGTCAGACGACTCGGCAAAGGCTTCGGAGAGCAAGCGGGTGTGTCCAGGGGACATCCTGGCCAGCTTGAGCACGAAGCCGGAGCAACAGGTAGCCATCATCGACAGAAGCAACCCGGATGGGAAGCTTTCTATTGATAACTGGCTTATCCTGGAAGGGTTAATTGACCAGGGGATTGCTGATGCCATCACTCGACCGCTGAATCCGTTCGTGGCAGAGTTTGATGGCATAAACTGGTACAAAGGTGTTAAAGTGGTGGCATGTGCCAACGAGGAATCCCTGCGATTCCTCAAAGACACACTGCTGAAACTGGAAGCGCCGTGGCCAGGAGCAAGAATTGACGTCGTCCCTGTAGACCAAATTCCTGAGCGGACGATCATTAAGGTCTGGATCCCACCTCCCATCAGGGAGGATCGAACCACCCTTATATTGATCAAAAGCCAGAATGCGGACTGTCACACAGCGGACTGGACGATCAATAGAGGTCTCGCCCGAGACAAAGGAAACGGCAAGGATCTATGGATCAGCATTGGTCCAGAGTCCAAGAGCCAACTCCTTAGTAAGCAAGGCCGGCTGAAGATGGGAATGGGTTGCGTTCGGGCAATCATTCCTGGAGGCGCTGGGCGCGTAGATGTTAGGTCGACCGGAAAGAATTCGGGTAGTGCAGATTAATCTGCACCACTCGAGGGTTCCTTCCACAGACCTACTACGGTGGATGGACAAGGAGAGGGTGGATGTGGCTCTCATCCAAGAACCCTGGATCGTAGGTGAAAGGGTTTGCGGTTTGGGAGCCCGCGGATACCATCTCCTTGTCCCGAAAACTGTGGGTAAGTCCAGAACCTGTATCGTGGTAAGAACCGGACTTAATGTGCTCTTCTCTTCCAGTTACAGCAACAGGGACTTGACGGTAGCGCTATGCGAGCGTAGGAACGGACCCAGTCTTTACCTAGCCACAGCATATCTCCCGTACGAAGAAAAGGATCCACCGTCGGAAAGTATTCGAGCCCTCATTCAGCATGCGCAGAAAGAGGGCACGGATCTAATCCTTGGGTGTGATGCTAATGCCCACAATACCTTTTGGGGGAGCAAAGACACCAACGAGAGAGGGGAGTCGCTGCTTGAATTCGTGATGCTCACTAATCTTAATGTGTGTAATCGGGGTAGCCACCCCACCTTCCGCAATAAGAACCGAGCTGAGGTTATAGATTTAACTCTAGCGACCAACAGCGACTCCCTCTCCGTAGAAGACTGGCACGTATCCACGGAATGCTCCTTTTCGGATCATTACAGGATAGTGTTCGAAATTGGATGGTCCAGAGAGGCAAAGGCGCCCTTCAGGAACCCACGAAAGGCAAACTGGGTCAAATACTCAAAGCTTGTTATGGAATCTATTCCCAACCACCCAGTGGGAAGGCTAGACAACCCAGACAAGTTGGAGGAATCGACCCAGAATGTCACAGATACTCTATGTAAGGCCTTCATCAAATCCTGTCCAATCAGCCGTCCACCGAAGTCAAACCGCAACAAGTGGTGGACTCCGGAACTCGGCCAGATACGAAAGGAAACGAGAAAGCTTTACAATAGAGCAAAAGACGGAAACTGCCAGGTAGACTGGGATGCCTACCATAACAGTTTCAAGACCTTCAAGAAGGAAATCAGAAGGGCAAAAAGAGACTCATGGTCTAAATTTTGCGAGGAACTAACCAACACCACTGAAGCGTCCAGACTTCGAAGATTGTTGGCGAAAGATCCAGCCACACCGGGGCTGCTTTGCAACCTGGATGGCACATTCGCTAAAAATAGTCAGGAGTCTCTGCAACTCCTCATGAACGCACACTTTCCAGGCTGCACACAAGCTGAAGACGAGAATGGGATCCCCTCCTCTCACATCAGCGGCGAGCCGGAGGGAAACCCGCTTCATGAGAGTCAAGTCCTAATCGACGAAATTGTCAACACTGAGAAGATAATCTGGGCTATCAAGTCGTTCCACCCCTACAAATCAGCAGGACCGGATGACATCAGACCGGTCATGTTACAGATGGTATGCGTACATCTGTCGCAATGGCTACTAGAAATCTTCAGGGGATGTCTCCTTACAGGATACATTCCAAAATCCTGGAGAGAAGTGAGGGTGGCATTCATTCCCAAAGCAGGAAAGATAAACCACTGCTCAGCAAAAGACTATAGGCCCATAAGTCTCTCATCGTTTTTATTGAAAACACTAGAGAGACTTCTGGACCTTCATCTCAGAAGTAAGCTAACACCTCACACTTTTAGCAAGTCCCAACACGCCTACCTCAAAGGTAGATCAGTAGAGACTGCTCTGCACGAGGTGGTTAGCACAATTGAAGGCACACTGCAAAGGAAGGAGTTTACGTTAGCGGCATTTCTCGACATAGAGGGTGCCTTTAAGAATGTCAGGATCGAGTCTATAACGGCAGCACTTGTCAACATAGGCTCACACCCGACAATCACTCGATGGCTTAGCAACATGCTTCGCCAAAGAATGATAAACGCCCAACTCTGCGCCTCAACTATCAGGAGAAGGGCAACCAGGGGCACCCCGCAAGGGGGTGTGATATCCCCCTTGTTGTGGAACATTGTCCTTAATGACCTTCTTCTCAAACTGAAGTATAAGGGCTGCAGAGTGACTGCTTATGCGGACGACCTGGTTCTAATGGTAACTGGCAGATTCCTGCCAACAGTCAGTGAGCTACTGAACGCCGCACTGAGTGAAACTCTGCGATGGGCAGAACACAACGGTCTTGGGGTCAACCCACAAAAGACCGAACTTGTTCTGTTCACTCGAAAATATAAGATACCGAGCTTCAAGCTTCCGTCACTGGGAGGGACAGAGCTCAAGTTATCAAAGGAGGCTAAGTACCTTGGAGTAATCCTGGACTCCAAACTCTCCTGGAGGAGAAACTCGGAGGAAAGGATGAAGAAAGCGTTACAAGCCTTCTTTGTGTGCAAAGAGACCTTTGGTAAAGGATGGGGATTGCAACCGTACATCCTTCACTGGTTCTACACTGCAATTGTCAGACCTATACTGACGTACGGGGCTCTTGTATGGTGGGAGGCGGGGCACACCGACTCCTATCTAAACAATATCCGCAAAGTCCAGAGACTAGCTTGTTTAGGAATAACAGGATGTATTCGTTCTACCCCCCAAGCAGCGCTGGATGTAATGTTAAATCTGGAGCCCATCGGAGTCTTCCTCAAGCACGCGGCAGCAAGGAGTGCGGTCAGGCTTCACGCCCAATGCCTCCTTAAACCTGGTGCAGGTCACAACTCCATTCTACGTACAGTAGAAGTGACTGTGGCTGAGAACGACTACTGGGTACCAGAACATAAGTGGGATGACAGGTTTACAGCTGAATTCCCTGACAGATCCGATTGGCAACAGGAATCTCCTTTGAGGCAGAATGAGTTGTCAATCTACACAGACGGATCAAAGACGATAGAAGGCACTGGATCGGGGGTCTTCTCCGAAGACCTTGCAACCAAGCTTTCCTTTCGTCTTCCTGACTGGTGTAGTGTGTTTCAAGCGGAGATTTACGCTGTTTGGCAAGCGACCAAGTTGGTACGGACACTGGGCGGGAGCCCGAGGGACGTGTCCATCTATGTCGACAGCCAATCAGCGATAAAAGCACTCGCATCGAACACCATTAAGAGTAAACTAACCCGAGACACAGTGATGTCACTAAACCTATGCCAACCACACTCTATCAGACTTGTCTGGGTACCTGGGCACATGGGAGTGCCAGGTAACGAGGCGGCTGATGAATGTGCTCGGCTGGGATCAGCGTCATCAGAAACTCTCGCGGTGAACGATATAAAGAGACCTATTCAGCACGTGCTATCGGAACTTAATTGTTCCATGAGAACGGCGGCTGAGAGACACTGGGCAGCATCATCGGGCTGCGAGGTGTCAAAAGCACTCTGGCCAAGATACCGTCCCAAGCGAACAACCGAGCTCTTAAACTTTAAAAGGAACAAGATAAGGTTACTGACAGGAGTCTTAACGGGACACTGCTACATCGGCCGTATGGCTCAACGGTACGGTGGACCCCAACAGGACTTCTGTCGCAGCTGTGGGGACGAAGAGGAAACCGAGAGTATCCAGCATCTTCTCTGCGACTGCCCTGCACTTCTTAGAAAGCGGACCCAATTTCTGGGCCAGCCTTTCTTTGCGGAACTGGGCAGTCTTGGGAATATTCGGCTGGAGAACATGGCGCTTTTCCTCGACTCTACTGGCTGGTTTCAGAGGCTACCGCAGCCCAACAGAACTGGCCAGTAGCACGTAGACCATTAGAGACTTTTCCTCCAATATCCCAACAATCCCTCCCAATCCCTTCTACTCCTACAGTTCACTCAGATCAGGCATCACAATGGACCATATGGTCTCCGGGTGCTCTCGACTCCGGTCGAGCTGCCTGCTCAACCTAACCTAACCTAACCTACAGACGGACAGACGGACATGGTTCTTGACACTGATCAAGAATATATATACTTTATGGGGTCGGAGATGCCTCCTTCTGCCTGTTATATACATTTTCTGTTGGCACTAAGATATAATACCTTTCTACCCTATGGGTAGCAGGTATAAAAATTCGTAGCTCTAGCTTTTATAGTCTCTGAGATTTACTAGGTATTCATACAGACAGACGAACATGGCTATATCGTCTCGGCTGTTGACACTGATTAAGAATATATATACTTTATGGGGTCGGAGTAGCATCCTTCTGCCTGTTACTTTAATTTCTGTTGGCACTAAGTTAAAATACCCTTCTACCCTATGGGTAGCGGGTATGAAAATAAATGTACAAATTAATGACCAAATGTTGTAAGCAAATGTTAACAATACAATTTATTTGATTTTCCATTCAGAGTGCTCAGTGAGCGTAATATTGCCATTGGAATCCCTTCCTTCAGGACATGCTCTGGGGATAGGTGATAGAGGGTCTTAACTCGGATGAACAGATCGTGGGAACGAACCTTGAGGAGTATCATATTTTGTTTAATTCAGAGACGGACAAGCAAAAAACAAGGTATTATAATTTAGTGCCAACAGAAAATGTATGTAACAGGCAGAATGAGGCATCTTCGACCCCATAAAGTATATATGTTCTTGACAACAGCCTAGACGATATAGCCATGTCCGTCTGTCCTTCTGTATGAACACCTAGATCTCAGAGACTATTAGAGCTAGAGCTACCACATTTGGTGACAGTACTCTTATAGGTCCTACGCAGATCAAGTTTGTTTTAGATTTTTGCCACGCCCCTTTCCGCCCCAAAGTTGTATAAGCCGTAATAAAAGACCTAGAGCATTCAATTTTGATATGTATAATAATAATTATATTCTCAATGATTTCTGTGAATTTGATTGAGATCGAATGAAAAACAAGGAAGTTATTAAAGAATCAATTTTGTAAGCAAAATTCACTTGCAGCTGCCCGCGCTTTGTTTGTTTAGTTGACAGTGTGACCATAACGGTGTTGTGGATTTTTATTCGCTATTTTCAAATATATACAAAAAAAACAAGTTTTAGTATATTTGGTATATTTTTTGTTTGGGTTGCGGGTATCTTACGGTCGAGCACTCTCGACTGTAGCTTTCTTACTTGTTTTGTCATGTTATTAACACATTTTTTTAAAGTTCTTAAAAAGTATTGTTAGTAAAAATTATTTAAAATATATGCTAATATTTAGTTGCAAAATACCGACGTTCAACAAATTCAAATCAAGCAGTTAAGACACTATTAGATTTAATTGAATTGAAAAATTGTTATTTTGAAACATATTTAACTTTCAGATATTTCAAAATCTAAACTTTTTAATCACATCATAATTAAAATTTGTTAAAATATAAATTCAAAGAGAGCTACTGCTCAGATATTACAAAATTTATAAAAAATAGTATATAAAATATAATGAATTCTAATAATAATGGCAATCTTTACCGGGGATCGTACCCGCAATCAAATGCAAATCAGATCAACACTCTACCATCAGAGCCATCGCAATCCTTGTAAAAAGTTCGCTAAGTGGTAAGCCAATCGAATCTGCAATGCCAATAAGGACATCCACAGGCAACCGGTCGCGCAGCGACGGAGAAAAAGCCGACCGACTTGCAGACCATGTTCAAAATGTATTTCAGCCCAAAACATCATCAAACGGGATCTCACTGCCAGCAACATCAGCTATCGACACATCTATTTATGAACCAATTGTATTTAGACCACCTGAGTTACTCAAAATCATAAACGAACAACTCAACCCAAAAAAATCTCCAGGATGCGACCTAATACCACCAAAAATGATTATTGAACTTTCTTTCTGTGCTGTTCGAGCTATTTGCCAACTCTTCAATGCAATAACGAGACACGGACACTTCCCAGAGAGATGGAAAATGTCGATCATCATAATGATACCAAAACCTTCCAAAGACCGCACACGTGTCTATCAAAACTCTTCGAAAAATGCTTCTTGGCACATATTACCCCATATCTCAGAACACACAACAAACATAATCCCGACTCCTCAACTCGGTTTTCGTGAAAAACATGGAACCATTGAGCAAGTCAATCCGAAATGCATTCAAACAAAGGGAGTACTGCACTGCGATATTTCTGGACATATCATAAGATTTCGACAGAGTGCTTCCTTTACAACAGGAAATTCTCAGTAAGATGTAATGCTGCCATGTCCGATGACTACATCATCAGAGCCGGAGTTCCTCAAGGCGGCGTGCTTGGACTAACCAAGTGCTTTCAGTTTTTATACCCGCCAATCAAATGTCTTTTTGCGTACAAAAAAGGATTGGAGTGCCTTCTGCTCTGTTCCTCCCATTGTCAGGAGCTTACAGTTCGAAATTTTGTATCTTCAGGTGAAGAGAATCAGTTCGGGTTTTTGTGTGTTGGCTCCAAGACCGTTATTTTGTGCCATCGCAGACTTTTGCTCAATGCATCTCTTAAGAGTTCAGCCCAATTATCTCATATGGCTTTTCTACATTAGAGCTGAAATGGTAGGCATCCCAGTTTATATGGAAGTTTCTGTCATAAGCTCTATTGACTCTTCTCGTTTTCTTTTTTTCGAGCTCCAGAGTCTACTTGTTGAGGTTTGACTTTGACGGACGGCTAATAGGAACGGATTTGATGAAAGCCTCTAGTAAGGTCGATTTCTCCAGATTATCTTGTCCAGCCTTTCCACTAGGTTGTCTGGGATGGACTCCTTGAAAACCTATGATTTTTAGATTTCTAAAGGGTCGTGCAGTTTTGCCTTTGTGGATCATCCAACTTCGAACATTATCCCATTTTGGTCCGAAAATGAGCATTCCGTGGATAGTTTTTTAAGGTGAGAGAGAGTCCGATGTTGGTCGCTAGGGGTAAATCAATAACCACTGCTCGGTTCTTCTTACGAAAGGTGGTGTAGCTACCACGCATAAGGATCAGGTCAATAACCTCTTTCTGCGCATCCTTTCATCAGACGGGAGGTATAGGTTGGCGCCGTTCCTTTACTCGCATAGAACAACCGTCATGTCTTTGTTGCTGGGGGAGGAGAAGAGAAAAGTACATTAAGTCTGATTTCACTGTCGGATGTGTATTTACCCGCTACTCATATTTAATTTTTTCGCTCTTTTAATTCTTTAAAAAATTGCCTTATTTGTTTAAAATTATTATTCATTTTTCAACAAAAGTTATTTGTTAAATAATTTATAAAAATAGTTGTGACCAATGCATATGGGCATTTTAAGTGTGTGAATGACCTAGATATATCAAATTTGTTGACAGTAATCGTGTAGGTCTTACGTAGATCAAGTTTGTTTTAGATTTTTTCCACGCCACTTTCCGCCCCCAAAAACTGGAAACGCCGTAATAATAGACCTAATTTTGGTATGCATAATAATAATTTTATTCTCAATGATTCCTGTGAATTTGGTTGAGATCGAATGAAAAACAAGGAAGTTATTAATGAGTCAATTTTATATGCAAAATTAACTTGCAGCTGCACGCACTTTGTTTGTTTAGTTGACAGTGTGACCATGTCGGTATTTAATGGATTTCTTAAAAATATGTATATACAAAAAAAAAATCAAATTTCATTTTATTCTGTGGTATATTTTTTGTTAAAATATCATTTGAGCTTTTTGTTTTCTCTCGACATGGGTTGCGGGTATCATACGGTCGAGCACTCTCGACTTTAGCTTTCTTACTTGTTAATCTTGTCAATGGTGATATTGATTCGTCGGAATGAATATCGCAACTAACCTTTTGTGTTTCATTTAGACTAACCCGTAATTACATTCCGCTTGCTCTTCCCGTATGCAGATCGAATTTTGCATTGCATGACTTTTTTAGAGTTTTATGGTATATCTATAATAGATCATGTATTTTCTAGCGCTAACACTGCTTTCCATCTTAAAACTTTACTTCTAACCTACTTATAATAGCACATCATGTTTACCATATGTTTTTGGGGTAAACATGATCTGAGCCCGGAAAATAAAATTTTTATCAAGTTTTTGAGGTTATGTCGTAACCCTGACATTCTGGAGTTTTTTAGACCTCGGATTCGGATTCAGCGACCCTGAAAACATATAATAAACATGGTTTGACCCACGGACTCGAATATAATTTTGTATAAGGTTTTTTTAGGTTATGTCAGAACCCTGACGTGCTGGAGTTTTTTTGGACCTCGGATTCGGATTCAGCGACCCCGAAGACATATAGTAAACATGGTCTGACCTCCAGACCCGAAAAAATATTTTTATACCCGCTACCCATAGGGTAGAAGGGTATTATAACTTAGTGCCAACAGAAAATGTATGTAACAGGCAGAAGGAGGCATCTCCGACCCCATAAAGTATATATATTCTTGATCAGTGTCAACAGCCGAGACGATATAGCCATGTCCGTCTGTCCGTCTGTATGAACACCTAGATCTCAGAGACTATAAGAGCTAGAGCTACCAAATTTGGGGACAGTACTCCTATAGGTCCTACGCAGATCAAGTTTATTTCAAAAGTTGGATGCCACGCCCCTTTCCGCCCCCAATAGCCTGTAAAAGCCGTAATAAAATACCTAGAGCACTGAATTTTGGTATGCATAATAATAATTATATTCTCAATGATTCCTGTGAATTTGATTGAGATCGAATGAAAAACAAGGAAGTTATTAAAGAATCAATTTTATATGCAAAATTCACTTGCAGCTGCCCGCGCTTTGTTTGTTTAGTTGACAGTGTGACCATAACGGTGTTGTGGATTTTTACCCGCTATTTTCAAATATATACAAAAAAACAAGTTTAGTATATTTTTTGTTAAAATATCATTTAAGTTTTTTGTTTTCTCTCGAAATGGGTTGCGGGTATCATACGGTCGAGCACTCTCGACTGTAGTTTTCTTACTTGTTTTTGTGTGGCTGTGTAGTTAGACTTAGTGTAGCTCATTGTAAAAAATGTAAGTGTTTTCATTCTACCCGTTTGTTTTTATGTAAAATCCTTACCATTTTTTTCTATTTTATGCTATCCGCGTTTTTTTTTACAAGCCCGTATTTATCCTGGCCAAAAGCGAATCGTTTCCTTCGTCCTGCGACGGCGCCTCTCGGTCGGTTGGAGGTTTTTTTTGGATCCGCGCGTAACAAGCTTTGGCTTGGTATCGCTTGGGCCAGTAATTTAATTCATATTCTATAATTAATGTTATAACATGATTTCTTAATTGGCTTTAGGCTAACCCGAATGCTGAGTCCCACGACAGTTCATGTTTTTATTGGTACCGTTTTATTTGGATTTATTGTCTGATATTGAAGCATTTCCCTTTTTATACCCTCTACCCATAGGGAAGAAGGGTATTATAACTTAGTGCCAACAGAAAATGTATGTAAGAGGCAGAAGGAGGCATCTCCGACCCCATAAAGTATATATATTCTTTTGTCTGTACGTCCGTCTGTCTGTATAAACACTTGGATCTCATAGGCTATAAAAGCTAGAGCTTCGATTTTTTTTTAAAACACTAGTTATAACAGCACGCAGATCAAGTTTGCTTTAGAATTTGGCCACGCCCACTACGATTCTTAAAACACATACTTTAAAAGTGTTGCCATATAGCTGTAGCTGTGACACTTATGAAATAGACCAATGAGGACGTTTTCTAAAAATTTGAGTGAAATCGCGTGAAAAACATGGAAGATATAGGTTAGGGTTAGGTTAGGTTGAGCAGGCAGCTCGACCGGAGTCGAGAGCACCCGGAGACCATATGGTCCATTGTGATACCTGATCTGAGTGAACTGTAGGAGTAGAAGGGATTGGGAGGGATTGTTGGGATATTTTAGGAAAAGGCTCTGATGGTCTACGTGCTACTGGCCAGTTCTGTTGGGCTGCGGTAGCCTCTAAAACCAGCCAGTAGAGTCGAGGAAAAGCGCCATGTTCTCCAGCCGGATATTCCCAAGACTGCCCAGTTCCGGAAAGAAAGGCTTGCCCAGAAATTGGGTCCGCTTTCTAAGAAGTGCAGGGCAGTCGCAGAGCAGATGCTGGATACTCTCGGTACTCTTCGTCCCCGCAGCTGCGACAGAAGTCCTGTTGGGGTCCACCGTACCGTTGAGCCATACGGCCGATGTAGCAGTGTCCCGTTAAGACTCCTGTCAGTAACCTTATCTTGTTCCTTTTAAAGTTTTAAGAGCTCGGTTGTTCGCTTGGGACTGTATCTTGGCCAGAGTGCTTTTGACACCTCGCAGCCCGATGATGCTGCCCAGTGTCTCTTAGCCGCCGTTCTCATCGAACAATTAAATTCCGATAGCACGTGCTGAATAGGTCTCTTTATATCGTTCACCGCGAGAGTTTCTGATGACGCTGACCAGCCGAGCACATTCAACAGCCGCCTCGTTACCTGGTATTCCAATGTGCCCAGGTACCCAGACAAGTCTGATAGAGTGTGGTTGGCATAGGTTCAGTGACATCACTGTGTCTCGGGTTAGTTTACTCTTAATGGTGTCGAGGAGAGTGCTTTTATCGCTGATTGGCTGTCGACATAGATGGACACGTCCCTCGGGCTTCCGCCCAGTGTCCGTACCAACTTGGTCGCTTGCCAAACAGCGTAAATCTCCGCTTGAAACACACTACACCAGTCAGGAAGACGAAAGGAAAGCTTGGTTGCAAGGTCTTCGGAGAAGACCCCCGATCCAGTGCCTTCTATCGTCTTTGATCCGTCTGTGTAGATTGACAACTCATTCTGCCTCAAAGGAGATTCCTGTTGCCAATCGGATCTGTCAGGGAATTCAGCTGTAAACCTGTCATCCCACTTATTTTCTGGTACCCAGTAGTCGTTCTCAGCCACAGTCAATTCTACTGTACGTAGAATAGAGTTGTGACCTGCACCAGGCTTAAGGAGGCATTGGGCGTGAAGCCTGACCGCACTCCTTGCTGCCGCGTGCTTGAGGAAGACTCCGATGGGCTCCAGATTTAACATTACATCCAGCGCTGCTTGGGGGGTAGAACGAATACATCCTGTTATTCCCAAGCAAGCTAGTCTCTGAACTTTGCGGATATTGTTTAGATAGGAGTCGGTGTGTCCCGCCTCCTACCATACAAGAGCCCCGTACGTCAGTATAGGTCTGACAATTGCAGTGTAGAACCAGTGAAGGATATACGGTTGCAATCCCCATCCTTTACCGAAGGTCTTTTTGCACACAAAGAAGGCTTGTAACGCTTTCTTCATCCTTTCCTCCGAGTTTCTCCTCCAGGAGAGTTTGGAGTCCAGGATTACTCCAAGGTACTTAGCCTCCTTTGATAACTTGAGCTCTGTCCCTCCCAGTGACGGAAGCTTGAAGCTCGGTATCTTATATTTTCGAGTGAACAGAACTAGTGCGGTCTTTTGTGGATTGGCCCCAAGACCGTTGTGTTCTGCCAATCGCAGAGTTTCGGTCAATGCGGCATTCAGTGGCTCACCGACTATTGGCAGGAATCTGCCAGTTACCATTAGAACCAGGTCGTCCGCATAAGCAGTCACTCTGCATCCCTTATACTTCAGTTTGAGAAGAAGGTCATTAAGGACAATGTTCCACAACAAGGGTGATATCACACCCCCTTGAGGGGTGCCCCTGGTTGCACTTCTCCTGATAGTTGAGGCGCAGAGTTGGGCGTTTATCATTCTTTGGCGAAGCATGTTGCTAAGCCATCGAGTGATTGTCGGGTGTAAGCCTATGTTGACAAGTGCTGCCGTTATAGACTCGATCCTGACATTCTTAAAGGCACCCTCTATGTCGAGAAATGCCGCTAACGTAAACTCCTTCCTTTGCAGTGTGCCTTCTATTGTGTTAACCACCTCGTGCAGAGCAGTCTCTACTGATCTACCTTTGAGGTAGGCGTGTTGGGACTTGCTAAAAGTGTGAGGTGTTAGCTTACTTCTGAGATGAAGGTCCAGAAGTCTCTCTATTGTTTTCAATAAAAACGATGAGAGTTTATGGGCCTATAGTCTTTTGCTGAGCAGTGGTTTATCTTTCCTGCTTTGGGAATGAATGCCACCCTCACTTCTCTCCAGGTTTTTCGAATGTATCCTGTAAGGAGACATCCCCTGAAGATTTCTAGTAGCCATTGCGACAGATGTACGCATACCATCTGTAACATGACCGGTCTGATGTCATCCGGTTCTGCTGATTTGTAGGGGTGGAACGACTTGATAGCCCAGATTATCTTCTCAGTGTTGACAATTTCGTCGATTAGGACTTGACTCTCATGAAGCGGGTTTCCCTCCGGCTCGCCGCTGATGTGAGAGGAGGGGATCCCATTCTCGTCTTCAGCTTGTGTGCAGCCTGGAAGGTGTGCGTTCATGAGGAGTTGCAGAGACTCCTGACTATTTTTAGCGAATGTGCCATCCAGGTTGCAAAGCAGCCCCGGTGTGGCTGGATCTTTCGCCAACAACCTTCGAAGTCTGGACGCTTCAGTGGTGTTGGTTAGTTCTTCGCAAAATTTAGACCATGAGTCTCTTTTTGCCCTTCTGATTTCCTTCTTGAAGGTCTTGAAACTGTTATGGTAGGCATCCCAGTCTACCTGGCAGTTTCCGTCTTTTGCTCTATTGTAAAGCTTTCTCGTTTCCTTTCGTATCTGGCCGAGTTCCGGAGTCCACCACTTGTTGCGGTTTGACTTCGGTGGACGGCTGATTGGACAGGATTTGATGAAGGCATTACATAGAGTATCTGTGACATTCTGGGTCGATTCCTCCAACTTGTCTGGGTTGTCTAGCCTTCCCACTGGGTGGTTGGGAATAAATTCTATAACAAGCTTTGAGTGTTTGACCCAGTTTGCCTTTCGTGGGTTCCTGAAGGGCGCCTTTGCCTCTCTGGACCATCCAACTTCGAACACTATCCTGTAATGATCCGAAAAGGAGCATTCCGGGGATACGTGCCAGTCTTCTACGGAGAGGGAGTCGCTGTTGGTCGCTAGAGTTAAATCTATAACCTCAGCTCGGTTCTTATTGCGGAAGGTGGGGTGGCTACCCCGATTACACACATTAAGATTAGTGACCATCACGAATTCAAGCAGCGACTCCCCTCTCTCGTTGGTGTCTTTGCTCCCCCAAAAGGTATTGTGGGCATTAGCATCACACCCAAGGATTAGATCCGTGCCCTCTTTCTGCGCATGCTGAATGAGGGGTCGAATACTTTCCGACGGTGGATCCTTTTCTTCGTACGGGAGATATGCTGAGGCTAGGTAAAGACTGGGTCCGTTCCTACGCTCGCATAGCGCTACCGTCAAGTCCCTGTTACTGTAACTGGAAGAGAAGAGCACATTAAGTCCGGTTCTTACCACGATACAGGTTCTGGACTAACCCACAGTTTTCGGGACAAGGAGATGGTATCCGCGGGCTCCCAAACCACAAACCCTTTCACCTACGATCCAGGGTTCTTGGATGAGAGCCACATCCACCCTCTCCTTGTCCATCCACCGTAGTAGGTCTGTGGAAGGAACCCTCGAGTGGTGCAGATTAATCTGCACTACCCGGATTCTTTCCGGTCGACCTAACATCTACGCGCCCATCGCCTCCGGGAACGATTGCCCGAACGCAACCCATTCCCATCTTCAGCCGGCCTTGCTTACTAAGGAGTTGGCTCTTGGACTCTGGACCAATGCTGATCCATAGATCCTTGCCGTTTCCTTTGTCTCGGGCGAGACCTCTATTGATCGTCCAGTCCGCTGTGTGACAGTCCGCATTCTGGCTTTTGATCAATATAAGGGTGGTTCGATACTCCCTGATGGGAGGTGGGATCCACACCTTAATGATCGTCCGCTCAGGAATTTGGTCTACAGGGACGACGTCAATTCTTGCTCCTGGCCACGGCGCTTCCAGTTGCAGCAGTGTGTCTTTGAGGAATCGCAGGGATTCCTCGTTGGCACATGCCACTACTTTAACACCTTTGTACCAGTTGATGCCATCAAACTCTGCCACGGATGATATAAGCCAATAAAGATTTCATTTTAATTGCGCTTTCTTCCGCCTGTATGTATAAAAATACTTACAATTAAGCAGACAACAGCGTTTTAAGTGAAGCTCAAGACTATTTTTTGTTTGTTACTTTTTAAAATTATGTATCTTATTTTCAATGGAGTTAAAATTTGGAAACACTGTTATAAATTGCGTAATAATAAAAAAAAGTTAAAATTTGAAAAAAAAAATCATCCATTTCCATCCGTCTGTAGAGATAGCTCAGGAGAGTTTCTAATTCTAAACCGGTCATCCCACTAAGATCTGGAGCACAGTATTTGTTCGCTTGAAAAAGATTCAAATAGGTTCCAGATCCACCATCAAATGCCACTTAAGGCGTAGGACGAATACCTTCTGTTATACCCTGGCAAACAAGACATTATACTTTACGGAGGTTTTTTAGATAGGAACTGGTGTGCCCCGCTTCCTACCATATCCGCACCCCGTAGATTGGTATAACTCTGACTATTGCAGTGTAAATCAAATGTCTTTTTGCATTCAAAAAGATTTGCAAAGCCTTCTTCTCTGTTCCTCCCAGTGTCAGGAGCCTAAAGCTCAACATTTTGTATTTTCAGGTGAACAGAACCAGTTCGGTTTTTTGTGGGTTGGCTCCAAGACCGTTATGTTGTGCCCATCACAGGGTTAGGCTTAATGCGTCGTTTAAATTTCAGGCCAAGAATCTTTATTGGCTTTTCTACATTAAAGATAAGGTGGTAGGCATCCCAGTCTATATAGAAGTTTCTATGTTATGCTCTATTGAGTCTTCTCGTTTCCTTTTCCGAGCTCCAGAGTCCACTTGCTGAGGTTAGTTTGGCGCCGTTCCTTCACTCGCATATATCAAACGTCAAGTCTTTGTTGCTGTGATATCTGCGGGTATCCAACCCACAAACCCTTTCACCTAAGATCCTGGACTCCTGGATGAGAGCCCCATCAGTCCTCTCCTTGTTCATCCACTTAAGTAGGTCTATGGAAGAATCCCTTTAGTGGTGCAGATTAATCTGCAGGACCCGAATGCTTTTCGGTTGACCTAGCATCTTAGCATCCGGTGCATTCACGATTGACTGCCCGAAGGCAGCAAAATCCCATCTTTAGACGGCTTCTGGACTCCGGACCAATGCTGATCCATAGTTTTTTGCCATATTCCTAGTCCCGGGATAGACCTTACTTGATCGTCCAGATGCGTGTGTAACAGTCCGCTTTCTGGCTCTTGAATAATAATGGTGGTTTTATCGTTCATTTGAGTTGCTATCTAGCCTGCAATAATCTTGCGCTTCACAGCTTGGTGTTCAGGGACGAAAACCATTCTAGCATCAAGCCAAGCTGCGCCCAGGTTCAGTAGTGTCTTTGAAAAATCGCAAGTATTCCTCGTTGGTACATGCAACTACCTTGACGCCCTTGTATCAATTGATGCCGTAAATTCTGCCACGAAACGATTTTTGCAGCCTTGTAATGGCACAGCTTGGCTGTGTCAAGCTAATTATGTTGTGCCTTCTTTTTTCGCTATTAGGTGAGCGGGGCTCCTTGGTTTATACCAACTTCCCCACACCGCTTCCTGCACCGAGTTGGTCTCGACTTCTGGGGCTGCTACCCGCTTATGAGTTAACTGCGCCAGCACTGCATAGAATTGTGATCGAAAGGTTGCCTCTCTTTGAACTAATTGAGGCAGTTATCAAAGTCTGTATCTCGTTTATATCCATGGATGTTTCTATTTGGTTATTTTATTGATTATTATTTCCTCTCTCTGTCGTCAATATCGTATTCAACGATCACACTCTAATAATCTGGCCAACTCATCAGCTTATGTTGAAAAATATTCTTTAACACTCTAGGCATGCATGAAACTTTAGAATATGTCGGCTGAATTATTATAATTGATAACTGCTGTAATTGTTATGCTTTACTATAGAATTTTGGAGATTATTTTGCACTTTATTCATTTTAACTGTTAACGATGTGTTTTGTTTCGCAATTTAATCTATTTATTTTATTTGATAAATAAATTTGTATTATTCTATGAAGCCACTTGTTGAACTTACGTGCCTTGGTTAGTGAGTTAACACTAAGTTACTACGTAGATTCTTATTGTGTTGGACGCCAAACAAGAAAAGCCGCCTGGTACAGTTTTCCTTATCCGGCTCAGCTAATTCGTATGCCGTTGCGCTGCTATCTCCTGATGGGTCTCCCTCAATATCGTCTAGGTCAATGATAATTTCTGATGAAAAGAATGGGAATGCTAAAGCCTTTCAATTGCTGGCCTTGTGACACAGCAATAAAAAAAGAATTTTAACGCCAATGTGCAAGAGTGGAAATATATTTTTTTGTGATCATTACAGAGGCTTATTTTTGTTATACAATTATTGAAATAGTTAAGCTAAGAGAACTACATTTCGGCGTAAACATCACTCCATCAAGCATCATCACTCCAAAACCTGATTCACTATAAATGGGCTTTAAACTTTGTATAAATACATTTTGGAATTTTAACGCACTGACGCATCGTTCGATTACATACTAGATTAAGTACGGTAATAAGCCAAGAGATGTTTATAAGGGTTGTTTCATCAGTAAGTAACAGCTACATATATTATTATAAAGAAACTTTTAAATTTTACAGGTCAAGATAGATTATTTTGGTTGCCGTCAAAGCTGCACAAAAACTCAAAAAACTGGCTGTGCTGATAACAGCTGTTGTTGTTCCAGCTAACTTGACAATTGTGCCCATGCACATGGACAATATGAACTGGGCCATAAATACCATGCTACTAATAATGGCAATATCAGTACCCAAACCTCGTACTCCAGCTCCCAATTTGGCATATCCGCTTCCGTCTACTTCAAACTGAAATATTTACAAAATAAAGAAAATAAATATATATATTTCTTGATTATTTAAACAAAATATAGTTGACGCATTTATATATAACTAAATAAAAATGACTGGCACAATGAGACATCTCCCGTAAAGTACATGACGCCCGTAAAATATACATATGTTAAATTGCTGTTACTCTTTGTAACAAAAACAAGTAAGAAAGCTACAGTCGAAAGTGCTCGACCGTAAGATACCCACAACCCATTTCGAGAGAAAACAAAAATCTTAAATGGTAATTTAACAAAAAATATACCAAAGAATATACTGAAATTAGTTTTTTGTTTCAGCTGCAAGTGAA
The DNA here is from genome assembly GCA_963583835.1 of Drosophila immigrans. Taxonomy (NCBI): domain Eukaryota; kingdom Metazoa; phylum Arthropoda; class Insecta; order Diptera; family Drosophilidae; genus Drosophila; species Drosophila immigrans. Next base: position 8,419,171 of record OY757143.1, read on the forward strand.
TAAAGTTTTTTCGCGGGCGAAGCTATGTGGAATACTGGCTATTTTTTATTTAAGTTAGAAATTCTGATACATGAAAGCTTAAAACCTTTCGTTACATTGGACCTTACGAATCATCAATCCATCGAAGCTGGAACCCACTTTAACCGATTTACCAACCTCGATCAGTCTATCAACCCTGTGTCAGGTGAAATAAACGAACTCTAAGCGTAAAACTGGATCCAACTAAGAACTTAACCGAACTTTAGATGGAGTTGTAGGAGTGCCGAAATAAGAATATGGTATATGAATTTGCTATATCAAGGAGGTCAAGAAGCGATCACTAACTGCTTTGTATTTTGTAAAATTGGGTGGACGCATAAAACATTCGAGCAAACACGAATGTGGCATTATGATTTTTTTTTTCTTAAATAAATACATAAATATCTGAAATATTTTTTTTCGTAAATTGTTTTTCTTCAAGAGCCAAATCTGTATATATTGGAGGACTCCTTTTTTATTGCCTTGGAATGACTTTGATGGCATTGACCCGGGCCAACTTGGTCGCTTGCCAAACAGCGTAAATATCCGCTTGAAACACACTACACCAGTCAGGAAGACGAAAGGAAAGCTTGGTTGCAAGGTCTTCGGAGAAGACCCCCGATCCAGTGCCTTCTATCGTCTTTGATCCGTCTGTGTAGATTGACAACTCATTCTGCCTCAAAGGAGATTCCTGTTGCCAATCGGATCTGTCAGGGAATTCAGCTGTAAACCTGTCATCCCACTTATGTTCTGGTACCCAGTAGTCGTTCTCAGCCACAGTCAATTCTACTGTACGTAGAATAGAGTTGTGACCTGCACCAGGCTTAAGGAGGCATTGGGCGTGAAGCCTGACCGCACTCCTTGCTGCCGCGTGCTTGAGGAAGACTCCGATGGGCTCCAGATTTAACATTACATCCAGCGCTGCTTGGGGGGTAGAACGAATACATCCTGTTATTCCCAAGCAAGCTAGTCTCTGAACTTTGCGGAGATTGTTTAGATAGGAGTAGGTGTGTCCCGCCTCCTACCATACAAGAGCCCCGTACGTCAGTAGAGGTCTGACAATTGCAGTGTAGAACCATTGAAGGATATACGGTTGCAATCCCCATCCCTTACCAAAGGTCTTTTTGCACACAAAGAAGGCTTGTAACGCTTTCTTCATCCTTTCCTCCGAGTTTCTCCTCCAGGAGAGTTTGGAGTCCAGGATTACTCCAAGGTACTTAGCCTCCTTTGATAACTTGAGCTCTGTCCCTCCCAGTGACGGAAGCTTGAAGCTCGGTATCTTATATTTTCGAGTGAACAGAACAAGTTCGGTCTTTTGTGGGTTGGCCCCAAGACCGTTGTGTTCTGCCCATCGCAGAGTTTCGCTCAGTGCGGCGTTCATTAGCTCACTGACTGTTGGCAGGAATCTGCCAGTTACCATTAGAACCAGGTCGTCCGCATAAGCAGTCACTCTGCATCCCTTATACTTCAGTTTGAGAAGAAGGTCATTAAGGACAATGTTCCATAACAAGCGGCAACCCCTTGCGGGGTGCCCCTGGTTGCTCTTCTCCTGATAGTTGAGGCGCAGAGTTGGGCGTTTATCATTCTTTGGCGAAGCATATTGCTAAGCCATCGAGTGATTGTCGGGTGTGAGCCTATGTTGACAAGTGCTGCCGTTATAGACTCGATCCTGACATTCTTAAAGGCACCCTCTATGTCGAGAAATGCCGCTAACGTAAACTCCTTCCTTTGCAGTGTGCCTTCTATTGTGCTAACCACCTCGTGCAGAGCAGTCTCTACTGATCTACCTTTGAGGTAGGCGTGTTGGGACTTGCTAAAAGTGTGAGGTGTTAGCTTACTTCTGAGATGAAGGTCCAGAAGTCTCTCTAGTGTTGTCAATAAAAACGATGAGAGACTTATGGGCCTATAGTCTTTTGCTGAGCAGTGGTTTATCTTTCCTGCTTTGGGAATGAATGCCACCCTCACTTCTCTCCAGGTTTTTCGAATGTATCCTGTAAGGAGACATCCCCTGAAGATTTCTAGTAGCCATTGCGACAGATGTACGCATACCATCTGTAACATGACCGGTCTGATGTCATCCGGTTCTGCTGATTTGTAGGGGTGGAACGACTTGATAGCCCAGATTATCTTCTCAGTGTTGACAATTTCGTCGATTAGGACTTGACTCTCATGAAGCGGGTTTCCCTCCGGCTCGCCGCTGATGTGAGAGGAGGGGATCCCATTCTCGTCTTCAGCTTGTGTGCAGCCTGGAAAGTGTGCGTTCATGAGGAGTTGCAGAGACTCCTGACTATTTTTAGCGAATGTGCCATCCAGGTTGCAAAGCAGCCCCGGTGTGGCTGGATCTTTCGCCAACAACCTTCGAAGTCTGGACGCTTCAGTGGTGTTGGTTAGTTCCTCGCAAAATTTAGACCATGAGTCTCTTTTTGCCCTTCTGATTTCCTTCTTGAAGGTCTTGAAACTGTTATGGTAGGCATCCCAGTCTACCTGGCAGTTTCCGTCTTTTGCTCTATTGCAAAGCTTTCTCGTTTCCTTTCGTATCTGGCCGAGTTCCGGAGTCCACCACTTGTTGCGGTTTGACTTCGGTGGACGGCTGATTGGACAGGATTTGATGAAGGCATTACATAGAGTATCTGTGACATTCTGGGTCGATTCCTCCAACTTGTCTGGGTTGTCTAGCCTTCCCACTGGGTGGTTGGGAATAGATTCCATAACAAGCTTTGAGTATTTGACCCAGTTTGCCTTTCGTGGGTTCCTGAAGGGCGCCTTTGCTTCTCTGGACCATCCAACTTCGATCACTATCCTGTAATGATCCGAAAAGGAGCATTCCGGGGATACGTGCCAGTCTTCTACGGAGAGGGAGTCGCTGTTGGTCGCTAGAGTTAAATCTATAACCTCAGCTCGGTTCTTATTGCGGAAGGTGGGGTGGCTACACCGATTACACACATTAAGATTAGTGACCATCACGAATTCAAGCAGCGACTCCCCTCTCTCGTTGGTGTCTTTGCTCCCCCAAAAGGTATTGTGGGCATTAGCATCACACCCAAGGATTAGATCCGTGCCCTCTTTCTGCGCATGCTGAATGAGGGGTCGAATACTTTCCGACGGTGGATCCTTTTCTTCGTACGGGAGATATGCTGAGGCTAGGTAAAGACTGGGTCCGTTCCTACGCTCGCATAGCGCTACCGTCAAGTCCCTGTTGCTGTAACTGGAAGAGAAGAGCACATTAAGTCCGGTTCTTACCACGATACAGGTTCTGGACTAACCCACAGTTTTCGGGACAAGGAGATGGTATCCGCGGGCTCCCAAACCACAAACCCTTTCACCTACGATCCAGGGTTCTTGGATGAGAGCCACATCCACCCTCTCCTTGTCCATCCACCGTAGTAGGTCTGTGGAAGGAACCCTCGAGTGGTGCAGATTAATCTGCACAACCCGGATTCTTTCCGGTCGACCTAACATCTACGCGCCCAGCGCCTCCGGGAATGATTGCCCGAACGCAACCCATTCCCATCTTCAGCCGGCCTTGCTTACTAAGGAGTTGGCTCTTGGACTCTGGACCAATGCTGATCCATAGATCCTTGCCGTTTCCTTTGTCTCGGGCGAGACCTCTATTGATCGTCCAGTCCGCTGTGTGACAGTCCGCATTCTGGCTTTTGATCAATATAAGGGTGGTTCGATCCTCCCTGATGGGAGGTGGGATCAACACCTTAATGATCGTCCGCTCAGGAATTTGGTCTACAGGGACGACGTCAATTCTTGCTCCTGGCCACGGCGCTTCCAGTTGCAGCAGTGTGTCTTTGAGGAATCGCAGGGATTCCTCGTTGGCACATGCCACTACTTTAACACCTTTGTACCAGTTGATGCCATTAAACTCTGCCACGGATGATATAAGCCAATAAAGATTTCATTTTAATTGCGCTTTCTTCCGCCTGTATGTATAAAAATACTTACAATTAAGCAGACAACAGCGTTTTAAGTGAAGCTCAAGACTATTTTTTGTTTGTTACTTTTTAAAATTCTGTATCTTATTTTTAATGGAGTTAAAATTTGGAAACACTGTTATAAATTGCGTAATAATAAAAAAAAGTTAAAATTTGAAAAAAAAAAAAATCATCCATTTCCATCCGTCTGTAGAGATAGCTCAGGAGAGTTTCTAATTCTAAACCGGTCATCCCACTAAGATCTGGAGCACAGTATTTGTTCCCTTGAAAAAGATTCAAATAGGTTCCAGATCCACCATCAAATGCTACTTGAGGCGTAGAACGAATACCTTCTGTTATACCCTGGCAAACAAGTCTTTATACTTTACGGAGGTTTTTTAGATACGAACTGGTGTGCCCCGCTTCCTACCATATCCGCACCCCGTAGATTGGTATAACTCTGACTATTGCAGTGTAAATCAAATGTCTTTTTGCATTCAAATAGATTTGCATAGCCTTCTTCTCTGTTCCTCCCAGTGTCAGGAGCCTAAAGCTCAACATTTTGTATTTTCAGGTGAACAGAACCAGTTCGGTTTTTTTTGGGTTGGCTCCAAGACCGTTATGTTGTGCCCATCACAGGGTTAGGCTTAATGCGTCGTTTAAATTTCAGGCCAAGAATCTTTATTGGCTTTTCTACATTAAAGATAAGGTGGTAGGCATCCCAGTCTATATAGAAGTTTCTATGTTATGCTCTATTGAGTCTTCTCGTTTCCTTTTCCGAGCTCCAGAGTTCACTTGCTGAGGTTAGTTTGGCGCCGTTCCTTCACTCGCATATATCAAACGTCAAGTCTTTGTTGCTGTGATATCTGCGGGTATCCAACCCACAAACCCTTTCACCTAAGATCCTGGACTCCTGGATGAGAGCCCCATCAGTCCTCTCCTTGTTCATCCACTTAAGTGGGTCTATGGAAGAATCCCTTTAGTGATGCAGATTAATCTGCAGGACCCGAATGCTTTTCGGTTGACCTAGCATCTTAGCATCCGGTGCATTCACGATTGACTGCCCGAAGGCAGCCCAATCCCATCTTTAGACGGCTTCTGGACTCCGGACCAATGCTGATCCATAGTTTTTTGCCATATTCCTAGTCCCGGGATAGACCTTACTTGATCGTCCAGATGCGTGTGTAACAGTCCGCTTTCTGGCTCTTGAATAATAACGGTGGTTTTATCGTTTATTTCAGTTGCTATCTAGCCTGCAATAATCTTGCGCTTCACAGCTTGGTGTTCAGGGACGAAAACCATTCTAGCATCAAGCCAAGCTGCGCCCAGGTTCAGTAGTGTCTTTGAAAAATCGCAAGTATTCCTCGTTGGCACATGCAACTACCTTGACGCCCTTGTATCAATTGATGCCGTAAATTCTGCCACGAAACGATTTTTGCAGCCTTGTAATGGCACAGCTTGGCTGTGTCAAGCTAATTATGTTGTGCCTTCTTTTTTCGCTATTAGGTGAGCGGGGCTCCTTGGTTTATACCAACTTCCCCACACCGCTTCCTGCACCGAGTTGGTCTCGACTTCTGGGGCTGCTACCCGCTAATGAGTTAACTGCGCCAGCACTGCATAGAATTGTGATCGAAAGGTTGCCTCTCTTTGAACTAATTGAGGCAGTTATCAAAGTCTGTATCTCGTTTATATCCATGGATGTTTCTATTTGGTTATTTTATTGATTATTATTTCCTCTCTCTGTCGTCAATATCGTATTCAACGATCACACTCTAATAATCTGGCCAACTCATCAGCTTATGTTGAAAAATATTCTTTAACACTCTAGGCATGCATGAAACTTTAGAATATGTCGGCTGAATTATTATAATTGATAACTGCTGTAATTGTTATGCTTTACTATAGAATTTTGGAAATTATTTTGCACTTTATTCATTTTAACTGTTAACGATGTGTTTTGTTTCGCAATTTAATCTATTTATTTTATTTGATAAATAAATTTGTATTATTCTATGAAGCCACTTGTTGAACTTACGTGCCTTGGTTAGTGAGTTAACACTAAGTTACTACGTAGATTCTTATTGTGTTGGACGCCAAACAAGAAAAGCCGCCTGGTACAGTTTTCCTTATCCGGCTCAGCTAATTCGTATGCCGTTGCGCTGCTATCTCCTGATGGGTCTCCCTCAATATCGTCTAGGTCAATGATAATTTCTGATGAAAAGAATGGGAATGCTAAAGCCTTTCAATTGCTGGCCTTGTGACACAGCAAAAAAAAAAGAATTTTAACGCCAATGTGCAAGAGTGGAAATATATTTTTTTGTGATCATTACAGAGGCTTATTTTTGTTATACAATTATTGAAATAGTTAAGCTAAGAGAACTACATTTCGGCGTAAACATCACTCCATCAAGCATCATCACTCCAAAACCTGATTCACTATAAATGGGCTTTAAACTTTGTATAAATACATTTTGGAATTTTAACGCACTGACGCATCGTTCGATTACATACTAGATTAAGTACGGTAATAAGCCAAGAGATGTTTATAAGGGTTGTTTCATCAGTAAGTAACAGCTACATATATTATTATAAAGAAACTTTTAAATTTTACAGGTCAAGATAGATTATTTTGGTTGCCGTCAAAGCTGCACAAAAACTCAAAAAACTGGCTGTGCTGATAACAGCTGTTGTTGTTCCAGCTAACTTGACAATTGTGCCCATGCACATGGACAATATGAACTGGGCCATAAATACCATGCTACTAATAATGGCAATATCAGTACCCAAACCTCGTACTCCAGCTCCCAATTTGGCATATCCGCTTCCGTCTACTTCAAACTGAAATATTTACAAAATAAAGAAAATAAATATATATATTTCTTGATTATTTAAACAAAATATAGTTGACGCATTTATATATAACTAAATAAAAATGACTGGCACAATGAGACATCTCCCGTAAAGTACATGACGCCCGTAAAATATACATATGTTAAATTGCTGTCACTCTTTGTAACAAAAACAAGTAAGAAAGCTACAGTCGAAAGTGCTCGACCGTAAGATACCCACAACCCATTTCGAGAGAAAACAAAAATCTTAAATGGTAATTTAACAAAAAATATACCAAAGAATATACTGAAATTAGTTTTTTGTTTCAGCTGCAAGTGAATAAAGTTTTTTCGCGGGCGAAGCTATGTGGAATACTGGCTATTTTTTATTTAAGTTAGAAATTCTGATACATGAAAGCTTAAAACCTTTCGTTACATTGGACCTTACGAATCATCAATCCATCGAAGCTGGAACCCACTTTAACCGATTTACCAACCTCGATCAGTCTATCAACCCTGTGTCAGGTGAAATAAACGAACTCTAAGCGTAAAACTGGAACCAACTAAGAACTTAACCGAACTTTAGATGGAGTTGTAGGAGTGCCGAAATAAGAATATGGTATATGAATTTGCTATATCAAGGAGGTCAAGAAGCGATCACTAACTGCTTTGTATTTTGTAAAATTGGGTGGACGCATAAAACATTCGAGCAAACACGAATGTGGCATTATGATTTTTTTTTTTCTTAAATAAATACATAAATATCTGAAATATTTTTTTTCGTAAATTGTTTTTCTTCAAGAGCCAAATCTGTATATATTGGAGGACTCCTTTTTTATTGCCTTGGAATGACTTTGATGGCATTGACCCGGGCCAACTTGGTCGCTTGCCAAACAGCGTAAATCTCCGCTTGAAACACACTACACCAGTCAGGAAGACGAAAGGAAAGCTTGGTTGCAAGGTCTTCGGAGAAGACCCCCGATCCAGTGCCTTCTATCGTCTTTGATCCGTCTGTGTAGATTGACAACTCATTCTGCCTCAAAGGAGATTCCTGTTGCCAATCGGATCTGTCAGGGAATTCAGCTGTAAACCTGTCATCCCACTTATTTTCTGGTACCCAGTAGTCGTTCTCAGCCACAGTCAATTCTACTGTACGTAGAATAGAGTTGTGACCTGCACCAGGCTTAAGGAGGCATTGGGCGTGAAGCCTGACCGCACTCCTTGCTGCCGCGTGCTTGAGGAAGACTCCGATGGGCTCCAGATTTAACATTACATCCAGCGCTGCTTGGGGGGTAGAACGAATACATCCTGTTATTCCCAAGCAAGCTAGTCTCTGAACTTTGCGGAGATTGTTTAGATAGGAGTCGGTGTGTCCCGCCTCCTACCATACAAGAGCCCCGTACGTCAGTAGAGGTCTGACAATTGCAGTGTAGAACCATTGAAGGATATACGGTTGCAATCCCCATCCTTTACCAAAGGTCTTTTTGCACACAAAGAAGGCTTGTAACGCTTTCTTCATCCTTTCCTCCGAGTTTCTCCTCCAGGAGAGTTTGGAGTCCAGGATTACTCCAAGGTACTTAGCCTCCTTTGATAACTTGAGCTCTGTCCCTCCCAGTGACGGAAGCTTGAAGCTCGGTATCTTATATTTTCGAGTGAACAGAACAAGTTCGGTCTTTTGTGGGTTGGCCCCAAGACCGTTGTGTTCTGCCCATCGCAGAGTTTCGCTCAGTGCGGCGTTCATTAGCTCACTGACTGTTGGCAGGAATCTGCCAGTTACCATTAGAACCAGGTCGTCCGCATAAGCAGTCACTCTGCATCCCTTATACTTCAGTTTGAGAAGAAGGTCATTAAGGACAATGTTCCATAACAAGCGGCAACCCCTTGCGGGGTGCCCCTGGTTGCCCTTCTCCTGATAGTTGAGGCGCAGAGTTGGGCGTTTATCATTCTTTGGCGAAGCATATTGCTAAGCCATCGAGTGATTGTCGGGTGTGAGCCTATGTTGACAAGTGCTGCCGTTATAGACTCGATCCTGACATTCTTAAAGGCACCCTCTATGTCGAGAAATGCCGCTAACGTAAACTCCTTCCTTTGCAGTGTGCCTTCTATTGTGCTAACCACCTCGTGCAGAGCAGTCTCTACTGATCTACCTTTGAGGTAGGCGTGTTGGGACTTGCTAAAAGTGTGAGGTGTTAGCTTACTTCTGAGATGAAGGTCCAGAAGTCTCTCTAGTGTTGTCAATAAAAACGATGAGAGACTTATGGGCCTATAGTCTTTTGCTGAGCAGTGGTTTATCTTTCCTGCTTTGGGAATGAATGCCACCCTCACTTCTCTCCAGGTTTTTCGAATGTATCCTGTAAGGAGACATCCCCTGAAGATTTCTAGTAGCCATTGCGACAGATGTACGCATACCATCTGTAACATGACCGGTCTGATGTCATCCGGTTCTGCTGATTTGTAGGGGTGGAACGACTTGATAGCCCAGATTATCTTCTCAGTGTTGACAATTTCGTCGATTAGGACTTGACTCTCATGAAGCGGGTTTCCCTCCGGCTCGCCGCTGATGTGAGAGGAGGGGATCCCATTCTCGTCTTCAGCTTGTGTGCAGCCTGGAAAGTGTGCGTTCATGAGGAGTTGCAGAGACTCCTGACTATTTTTAGCGAATGTGCCATCCAGGTTGCAAAGCAGCCCCGGTGTGGCTGGATCTTTCGCCAACAACCTTCGAAGTCTGGACGCTTCAGTGGTGTTGGTTAGTTCCTCGCAAAATTTAGACCATGAGTCTCTTTTTGCCCTTCTGATTTCCTTCTTGAAGGTCTTGAAACTGTTATGGTAGGCATCCCAGTCTACCTGGCAGTTTCCGTCTTTTGCTCTATTGCAAAGCTTTCTCGTTTCCTTTCGTATCTGGCCGAGTTCCGGAGTCCACCACTTGTTGCGGTTTGACTTCGGTGGACGGCTGATTGGACAGGATTTGATGAAGGCATTACATAGAGTATCTGTGACATTCTGGGTCGATTCCTCCAACTTGTCTGGGTTGTCTAGCCTTCCCACTGGGTGGTTGGGAATAGATTCCATAACAAGCTTTGAGTATTTGACCCAGTTTGCCTTTCGTGGGTTCCTGAAGGGCGCCTTTGCTTCTCTGGACCATCCAACTTCGATCACTATCCTGTAATGATCCGAAAAGGAGCATTCCGGGGATACGTGCCAGTCTTCTACGGAGAGGGAGTCGCTGTTGGTCGCTAGAGTTAAATCTATAACCTCAGCTCGGTTCTTATTGCGGAAGGTGGGGTGGCTACCCCGATTACATACATTAAGATTAGTGAGCATCACGAATTCAAGCAGCGACTCCCCTCTCTCGTTGGTGTCTTTGCTCCCCCAAAAGTTATTGTGGGCATTAGCATCACACCCAAGGATTAGATCCGTGCCCTCTTTCTGCGCATGCTGAATGAGGGGTCGAATACTTTCCGACGGTGGATCCTTTTCTTCGTACGGGAGATATGCTGAGGCTAGGTAAAGACTGGGTCCGTTCCTACGCTCGCATAGCGCTACCGTCAAGTCCCTGTTGCTGTAACTGGAAGAGAAGAGCACATTAAGTCCGGTTCTTACCACGATACAGGTTCTGGACTAACCCACAGTTTTCGGGACAAGGAGATGGTATCCGCGGGCTCCCAAACCACAAACCCTTTCACCTACGATCCAGGGTTCTTGGATGAGAGCCCCATCAGTCCTCTCCTTGTTCATCCACTTAAGTGGGTCTATGGAAGAATCCCTTTAGTGGTGCAGATTAATCTGCAGGACCAGAATGCTTTTCGGTTGACCTAGCATCTTAGCATCCGGTGCATTCACGATTGACTGCCCGAAGGCAGCCCAATCCCATCTTTAGACGGCTTCTGGACTCCGGACCAATGCTGATCCATAGTTTTTTGCCATATTCCTAGTCCCGGGATAGACCTTACTTGATCGTCCAGATGCGTGTGTAACAGTCCGCTTTCTGGCTCTTGAATAATAACGGTGGTTTTATCGTTCATTTGAGTTGCTATCTAGCCTGCAATAATCTTGCGCTTCACAGCTTGGTGTTCAGGGACGAAAACCATTCTAGCATCAAGCCAAGCTGCGCCCAGGTTCAGTAGTGTCTTTGAAAAATCGCAAGTATTCCTCGTTGGCACATGCAACTACCTTGACGCCCTTGTATCAATTGATGCCGTAAATTCTGCCACGAAACGATTTTTGCAGCCTTGTAATGGCACAGCTTGGCTGTGTCAAGCTAATTATGTTGTGCCTTCTTTTTTCGCTATTAGGTGAGCGGGGCTCCTTGGTTTATACCAACTTCCCCACACCGCTTCCTGCACCGAGTTGGTCTCGACTTCTGGGGCTGCTACCCGCTAATGAGTTAACTGCGCCAGCACTGCATAGAATTGTGATCGAAAGGTTGCCTCTCTTTGAACTAATTGAGGCAGTTATCAAAGTCTGTATCTCGTTTATATCCATGGATGTTTCTATTTGGTTATTTTATTGATTATTATTTCCTCTCTCTGTCGTCAATATCGTATTCAACGATCACACTCTAATAATCTGGCCAACTCATCAGCTTATGTTGAAAAATATTCTTTAACACTCTAGGCATGCATGAAACTTTAGAATATGTCGGCTGAATTATTATAATTGATAACTGCTGTAATTGTTATGCTTTACTATAGAATTTTTGAGATTATTTTGCACTTTATTCATTTTAACTGTTAACGATGTGTTTTGTTTCGCAATTTAATCTATTTATTTTATTTGATAAATAAATTTGTATTATTCTATGAAGCCACTTGTTGAACTTACGTGCCTTGGTTAGTGAGTTAACACTAAGTTACTACGTAGATTCTTATTGTGTTGGACGCCAAACAAGAAAAGCCGCCTGGTACAGTTTTCCTTATCCGGCTCAGCTAATTCGTATGCCGTTGCGCTGCTATCTCCTGATGGGTCTCCCTCAATATCGTCTAGGTCAATGATAATTTCTGATGAAAAGAATGGGAATGCTAAAGCCTTTCAATTGCTGGCCTTGTGACACAGCAATAAAAAAAGAATTTTAACGCCAATGTGCAAGAGTGGAAATATATTTTTTTGTGATCATTACAGAGGCTTATTTTTGTTATACAATTATTGAAATAGTTAAGCTAAGAGAACTACATTTCGGCGTAAACATCACTCCATCAAGCATCATCACTCCAAAACCTGATTCACCATAATTGGGCTTTGAACTTTGTATAAATACATTTTGGAATTTTAACGCACTGACGCATCGTTCGATTACATACTAGATTAAGTACGGTAATAAGCCAAGAGATGTTTATAAGGGTTGTTTCATCAGTAAGTAACAGCAACATATATTATTATAAAGAAACTTTTAAATTTTACAGGTCAAGATAGATTATTTTGGTTGCCGTCAAAGCTGCACAAAAACTCAAAAAACTGGCTGTGCTGATAACAGCTGTTGTTGTTCCAGCTAACTTGACAATTGTGCCCATGCACATGGACAATATGAACTGGGCCATAAATACCATGCTACTAATAATGGCAATATCAGTACCCAAACCTCGTACTCCAGCTCCCAATTTGGCACATCCGCTTCCGTCTACTTCAAACTGAAATATTTACAAAATAAAGAAAATAAATATATATATTTCTTGATTATTTAAACAAAATATAGTTGACGCATTTATATATAACTAAATAAAAATGACTGGCACAATGAGACATCTCCCGTAAAGTACATGACGCCCGTAAAATATACATATGTTAAATTGCTGTCACTCTTTGTAACAAAAACAAGTAAGAAAGCTACAGTCGAAAGTGCTCGACCGTAAGATACCCACAACCCATTTCGAGAGAAAACAAAAATCTTAAATGATATTTCAACAAAAAATATACCAAAGAATATACTGAAATTTTTTTTTTGTATATATTTGAAAAAAATCCATAACATATGGTCACACTGTCAACTAAGCAAACAGAGAGCGAGCAGCAGCAAGTGAATTTTGCATATAAAATTGATTATTTATATTCCTATGAATTTGGTTATGATCAAATGAAAAACAAGGAAGTTATTAAAGAATCAATTTCATAGGCAAGATTCGCTTGCAGCTGCTCGCGCTTTGTTTGTTTAGTTGACAGTGTGACCATGTCTTTATTTTTTTCATATATATACAAATAACTGATTTTAGTATCTTTTTTTGGTATTTTTTTTCAAATATTCATTCTTTATATTTCAAAAATATTTTCGTGCTCTACAAAACTGGGTAGCGGGTATTTTACAGTCGAGCATTCTAGACATTTCCTACTTGTTTTACTTAAGGCGAACAATTGTCGAAAATTAACTTAAAGGCAGATCAAAATTTTAGATTATAGTTTTGACACATCCTTTAATTGAAATGGTTTTCCTAAACTATGTTTTTTTTAAATAAAGTGATATTATTTAATTATATATACTTTATGGATTCAGAGATGCCTCCTTCTCCCTGTGCCCAGCCAACAACTAATTTTGGGAAGGCTAGGGCATGGGATTCTCTCAGATCTTGAATATGTCCATTCGTATGCACAGATTGATGGACATCGATTTGGCAGTTAATTTAGATCAAGAACTCTAATATTTTTCGATTTCGCTTTTTGTTAAATTATTTGATCTATCTTACAAACAAATATGTCGCTGAAATCTACTTACTGTGTTCAGAGAATGATAATGTGCCACCAGTAAGTAAGGCATGGTAAAGAGCGTCGAATACATAACACCAGCGGTCCAACTGAATAGAATTACACTAAATTTAGCCCGGGTCAATGCCATCAAAGTCATTCCAAGGCAATAAAAAAGGAGTCCTCCAATATATACAGATTTGGCTCTTGAAGAAAAACAATTTACGAAAAAAAATATTTCAGATATTTATGTATTTATTTAAGAAAAAAAAAAATCATAATGCCACATTCGTGTTTGCTCGAATGTTTTATGCGTCCACCCAATTTTACAAAATACAAAGCAGTTAGTGATCGCTTCTTGACCTCCTTGATATAGCAAATTCATATACCATATTCTTATTTCGGCACTCCTACAACTCCATCTAAAGTTCGGTTAAGTTCTTAGTTGGTTCCAGTTTTACGCTTAGAGTTCGTTTATTTCACCTGACACAGGGTTGATAGACTGATCGAGGTTGGTAAATCAGTTGAAAGTGGGTTCCAGCTTCGATGGATTGATGATTCGTAAGGTCCAATGTAACGAAAGGTTTTAAGCTTTCATGTATCAGAATTTCTAACTTAAATAAAAACAAGTAAGAAAGCTACAGTCGAGAGTGCTCGACCGTATGATACCCGCAACCCATTTCGAGAGAAAACAAAAAACTTAAATGATATTTTAACAAAAAATATACCAAATATACTAAAACTTGTTATTTTGTATATATTTGAAAATAGCGGGTAAAAATCCACAACATCCTTATGGTCACACTGTCAACTAAACAAACAAAGCGCGGGCAGCTGCAAGTGAATTTTGCATATAAAATTGATTCTTTAATAACTTCCTTGTTTTACATTCGATCTCAACGAAATTCACAGGAATCATTGAGAATATAATTATTATTATGCATAAAAAAATTCAATGCTCTAGGTCTATTATTACGGATTTTACAGACTTTTGGGGGCGGAAAGGGGGGTGGCATCCAACTTTTGAAATAAACTTGATCTGCGTAGGACATATAGGAGTACTGTCCCCAAATTTGATAGCTCTAGCTCTTATAGTCTCTGAGATCTAGGTGTTCATACAGACGGACAGACGGACAGACGGACATGGCTATATCGTCTCGGCTGTTGACACTGATCAAGAATATATATAGTTTATGTGGTCGGAGATGCCTCCTTCTGCCTGTTACATACATTTTCTGTTGGCACTAAGTCATAATACCCTTCTACCCTATGGGTAGGGGGTATAAATAGCCAGTATTCCACATAGCTTCGCCCGCGAAAAAACTTTATTCACTTGCAGCTGGAACAAAAAACTAATTTCAGTATATTCTTTGGTATATTTTTTGTTAAATTACCATTTAAGTTTTTTGTAGGGTAGAAGGGTATTTTAACTTAGTGCCAACAGAAAATGTATGTAACAGGCATAAGGAGGCATCTCCGACCCCATAAAGTACATATATTCTTGATCAGCGTCAACAGCCGAAACGATATAGCCATGTCCGTCTGTCTGTCTGTATGAACACCTGGATCTCAGAGACTTTATGACAGAGAGACACCAAATTTGGCACTAAGGTACCTTCATTCCCTGCGCAGATCAAGTTTATTTCAAAAGTTGGATGCCACGCCCCCTTCGCCCACAATATGCATAAATCTAGAAAAAGTCAAGTTTTGTTTTATGTAAATTGTATACAACTCCAAAAGTTCTTTGTGTAATGATGTGTAATTTGGTAACCCATCTGCGCTTAACACTCTTAATATACCCTGTAATTTTGGTAAAAATCGGATAAGTAGAACTAAAGTTATTCGTTAAATTATTTATCAAAATTGTTGTGCCCAATGCATATGGTCGTTTTAAGTGTGTGACTGACCTAGAGATATCAAATTTGGTGACAGTATTTATGTAGCTCTTACGCAGATCAAGTTTATTTTAGATTTTTGACACGCCCCTTTCCGCCCCAAAAAACTGGAAAAGCCGTAATAATAGACCTAGAGCTCTGAATTTTGGTTTGCATAATAATAATTATAAAGCAAGGAATGAATCTATTTTATATGCAAAATGCACTCGCAGCTGCTCGCGTTTTGTTTGTTTAGTTGACAGTGTGACCATGTATTTTTAATTATTTTTTAAAAAGATGTATAAAAAAAAAACAAATTTCAGTATATTCTGTGGTATTTTTTTTTGTTAAAATATCATTTAAGTTTTTTGTTTTCTCTCGAAATGGGTTGCGGGTATCATATGGTCGAGCACTCTCGACTGTAGCTTTCCTACTTGTTTTGTTCTGTGTGTTCCTTTAAGTCACGATATTTTACAAAATTTCAAAGCACAGAATTTCTTTCTAATTTTTCTTGATATTCTTTTCCAAAATCAAATTCCATATAATTTTGTTAGCTCTAATTGAAAATATTCTTCTCTACCTTCCTTAGTTACATTTCAAAATAATACTGCATGCAGTGATCAGGAAGCTGCCGATCTGTTTACAGACTTTGTTAAATCTACTTACTTAATTGGTAGCTAATCACCTGATATATCTTATCCCTACAACTTGCAAAAGTCTAACTTTATTCCAGAACTTGTGAGCGCTGAAATTGACGGCGGCACTCATGTCAGTTCAGGAATACAAATTAGACCAATTAATTCCATTTAGAAGTTGGATTAATTTGGGAAAGTTAGCCTTTCGAAAGCAACGAACACAATCGGCAGGTACATGAGAATTAGTCAGTACAGATCTGCTAAGTTCGATCCTTAACTCCAGAGTTGGATGATAACGGTCTTCAGGAGATGTAAGGGGTTCCGATCTAGATAGAACTACGCTGATATGTTCAGAGACAAAGCACAGATCTAATTGCCGGAAAGGAGAATTTCTAATATTGTTAATTTGACCCAGAGATAATTCAAGTACACCATCAATAAAGTCATGTCGGTTCGAGGGAATAAGAAAACAAAAGTTATCACAAGATTACCAAGCTGTTCCAGGAAGGTTAAAGTCTCCTAGAACAACAATATGATCTTTGTCGGATAACAAGGCACATACAGATTTTATTGCTTCCAGGTGATCCTGGTATACAGATAAATCGGACGACGGTATATATGAACAAGTAAGAAATAAACTTACACCATAAAAATTTACTTTTATAGATAGAAACTCTATATTATTAGGATTATTATAATGTAATGGTTCCGATGAGAAGTTGGAGTCTACTGCAAATGGAACACCACCCCCTCTTCGGGAGGAACGATCTTGCCTGTAAATAGTGTACTTTGTCGGAAAGAGTTCGGAATCAGAAATATTCGAACTTAACCAGGTTTCCGAAAACACAACTACATCAGTAGAAAAAGTGAAACTGTAGACATATAGCTTACTTATTTTACTACGCAAACCACGCACATTTTGATAGGTTATAAGATATGATTTATTAGTTTTTTGATGATGAAGTAATGATGAAGAAGAAGAAGTTTGAGATTGAGACTGTACAGGTACATTTGGTAAAAGCCCAATCTGAGTCCGATTTTTAACTTTGGCTTTGAACTCTTTTACCACCAAATACTCTTGCCAAAAACTTGGCGAGTATATGGTTTCACAAAGTGAAGGTGCAACATTAATCTTGAAAGATGCAATTTGTCTATCATAAGCAAATTTACATTTTTCCACTTTTGCATTGGCATTTTTAATTTTGGATATAATGAAAGCCTTTACGTCATCTGACGTGAGATCAGGAGCAAGCCTTGAAACAAAAATATGTTTCATTGGTGGAACCCCCACAATTGGTTTAGGAGCCAACGGAGTATTATTTGGTATATTATCTTTGGAACCTAATAAAGTCGGTGATCCGACAGTGAGAATAGTTAGAGGAGGTGCGGAAGAAATTTTTTTACTAGGATTCGGCTTGCCTCTACTTCTAGTGACAACCGTGGACAATTCAGACACAACTTCGGCGTTAACTAATGTCGGTGGAGCAGGTTCCCTAATGGGAATGCTTTCCGCAGCGGTTGTTGCTACTGGGGTAGCAAACGAAATTAACTGCGGAACCAACAGAGTAGTGGGTGGGTCAGTCGATGCTAGAGGTACAAATTTGGATAATTTTAAGTCACAAGAAGTTGATTTTTTTCGCTTTGGAGACTCAGCCATAAGTTTCAAACTATTGAGCCGAGAATTCAAAGCGCTAAACTGATCGTTTAACTTATGAAAGCCACCAATCAGATTATTAAAACCAACTCTTGTCTGTCTCGTAAACATCCGCATTTCACACTTAACTTCTCGACATGACTCAAAACACCAGTTAAGCCCAGTTCTTTTGACAATGGCATCTGCACCTACACACTTTACGTGTACAACGTTCTCACAGAGCCAGCAGGCCATACTGGGTTGCGAAGCCGTGAACTGCTTCTGGCAACTCATCTGACAACACACAATTTTGCTCTCCATTAAAAAAAAAACAAGTAAGAAAGCTACAGTCGAGAGTGCTCGCCGTATGATACCCGCAACCCATTTCAAGAGAAAACAAAAAACTTAAATGATATTTTAACAAAAAATATACCAAATATACTAAAACTTGTTTTTTTTTGTGTATATATTTGAAAATAGCGGGTAAAATCCACAACACCGACATGGTTACACTGTCAACTAAACAAACAAAGCGCGGGCAGCTGCAAGTGAATTTTGCATATAAAATTGATTCTTTAATAACTTCCTTGCTTTTCATTCGATCTCTACCAAATTCATAGGAATCATTGAGAATATAATTTTCATTATGCATACCAAAATGCTCAATGCTCTAGGTCTTTTATTACTGCTTTTACAGTTTTTGGGGGCGGAAAGGGGCGTGGCAAAAATCTAAAATAAACTTGATCTGCGTAGGATCTATAAGAGTACTGTCACCAAATTTGGTAGCTGCAGCTCTTATAGTCTCTGAGATCTAGGTGTTTATATAGACGGACAGACGGACATGGCTATATCGTCTCGGCTGTTGACACTGATTAAGAATATATATACATAATGTGGTCGGAGATGTCTCCTTCTGCCTGTTACATACATTTTCTATTGGCACTAAGTTATAATACCCTTCTACCCTATGGGTAGCGGCTATAACAAGTAAGAAAGCTACAGTCGAGAGTACTCGACCATATGATACCCGCAACCCATTTCGAGAGAAAGCAAAAAGCTTAAATGATATTTTAACAAAAAATATACCACAGAATATACTGAAATTTGTTTCTTTTTGTATATACACATTTTTAGAAAATCCATTAAATACCGACATGGTTACACTGTCAACTAAACAAACAAAGCGCGAGCAGCTGCAAGTGAATTTTGCATATAAAATTGATTCATTAATAACTTCCTTGTTTTTCATTCAATCTGAACCAAATTTACAGGAATTATTATTTTGCATACCAAAATTCAGTACTCTAGGTCTATTATTACGGCTTTTCCAGTTTTTGGGGGCTGAAAGGGGCGTGGCAATAATCTAAAACAAACTTGATCTGCGTAAGAGCTACACGAATACTGTCACCAAATTTGATATCTCTAGGTCATTCACATACTTTAAACGTCAATATGCAATGGGCACATTTATTTAACAAATAACTTTTGTTCTACTTATCCGATTACCAAAACTACAGGGTATATTAATAGTATTAAGTTCAGATGGCTTACCAAATTACACATCATTGCACAAAAATTTTTTTGGAGTAATACGCGATTTACATAAAAAAAACGAGACTTGTTCTAGATTTATGCATATTGGGGCGAAGGTTTTGGTTTTTTGAAATAAACTTGATTTGCGTGATAATTGCACGAGCCTATGTACAAATTTATTGGCTCTATGTCTTAAAGTCTCTGAGATCTAGGTGTTCATAGAGACAAATAGACTGACAGACGGACATGGCTATATCGTATTGGCTTTTGACACTAATCAAATGTATATGGTTGGAGATGGCACCTTCTGCCATTTAAATACATTTTCTGTTGGCACTAAGTTATAATACCCTTCTACCCTATGCGTAGCGGGTATAAAAATGAATGTAAGGAAGTGCAAAAAGCTATCGATGTTTCTGATGCTTTTGGAGATATCCCTGACGCCGATCAATCTTTTGTAAAACACGCAAAACCAAATTAAGAAAAATTATTGTAATTAAATTAATAATATCATTTATCTTATCTCTACCCCAAAATCAACCACTTTAATCAATTTTTAAACATTGATTTAAGATAGTTAGAGTAATTATTTCCAAAAATCGCTCTCCAGTGGGCGGCTAGATGATCATGTCTATCTGTATGAACACCTAGATCTTAGAGCCTATAAGATCTAGATCTTGACATTGTGACCATGTAGATAAATTATGGATTTTTTTCAATTTTTACTTGACATTGTTACCAACTATTTATGGTGCAATAAGTTTTGGCTGTGTTCGGATTAAAAATAGTTATTCAAGAAACAATATTATAGATTTGTTGTATCCGTGTTTAATATATATGCTCTATGTCCATTATTACGGCTTTTACAGTTTTTGGGGGCGGAAAGGGGCGTGGCAATAATCTAAAACAAACTTGATCTGCGTAAGACCTACACGAAGACTGTCACCAAATTTGATATCTCTAATTCATTCACACACTTAAAACGTCCATATGCATTGGGCACAACTATTTTGATAAATAATTTAACAAATAACTTTTGTTCTACTTATCCGTTTTGGTATGCATAATAATAATGATAGTCTCAATAACTCCTGTGAATTTGGTTGAGATCGAATGAAAAACAGGGAAGTTATCAATCAATCAATATTATATGCAAAATTCACTTGCAGCTGCTCGCGACACCGACATGGTTGGTGTTATGGATTTTTACCCGCTATTTTCAAATATGTAAAAAAAAAAACAAGTTTCAGTATATTCTTTGGTATATATTTTTTTTAAATATTTAAGTTTTTTGTTTTCTCTTGAAATGGGTTGCGAGTATCATACGGTTGAGCACTCTCGACTGTAGCTTTCTTACTTGTTTTAATTTGTAATTTATATTCTCTTAAAATGAGTAACGACTCTCGACTGTAGTTTTTAACTTGTTTTTTCGTAAGTTTAAAAATCTTCGGACGTCTGAAACAGACAAAATGTTTTAACATGTGAATGAAGAGCTTAACACTTCCAATACCGATAATTATTATTGTGTGTGTATAGTAGTCTTGATGTTCGCTTGTGGGAAGCGTGCAGCAAGGCCACA
The DNA here is from genome assembly GCA_963583835.1 of Drosophila immigrans. NCBI lineage: Eukaryota > Metazoa > Arthropoda > Insecta > Diptera > Drosophilidae > Drosophila > Drosophila immigrans. The sequence continues at coordinate 8,439,860 of OY757143.1, forward strand.
CAAATGTCAATGGATATGAGTTGTGTTCTAAAAAGTTACAGTCTTGACGTTAAGAACTGTATCAAATAAAAATTGCTGTATAATATTTACCTGAATCTTTGAATAAGTTTGTCAATAACCATTGAGTAGCACGCACAGGACAGCGAATACATCGCCATTCCCCAGCATCCAAATCGAACACCTTCTTCGTATTTTCGTTGTGCTATTGATCCTTCTATTGCTCGAGGATCTCCGTTAAAAACTGCTTCTCCTACAAAGTCCGTGAAATAAAGAGAATAGCATACATGTGACATCCAACAAAACAAGTTTGTGAGACAAACTATGCGTAGCGAGAAGGGCATATACACAATTGACATTAAATAGTGCGTTAACGATTGCACTTCATCACTGTCGGATGCAGCTTCAATTGTTGGCGTCATTGGATCCAGATTTTCTATGAATGATGTTTCACTAATATTTTCGTTCCTTGAGAAAACTGTTTCCAATTGAATCTATAAATGAAAAAATTAATTAATTAAATTATGTTGCTTATACATTTTATACATTGGTTATACGTTTGGAATATATTGTAAAATTGAAAACGGAAAACAAAATTTTTATTTTTATATTCAAACCTGGGAAGAACCCAACCAAGTTAGATGATAGAATAGTGATTTAGTTTTATTTTTATATTTTTGTAGTTATCAATACCATGTTAATTGCAAGTTATTGTTAGCTAAAAATGATAATATAACATTTGTAATTATTTGGTAGACATGCGTGGGCTTTAAAAACATAGTGGAGTCAAAGGATAAAGGAGTGAAACTACGTGTATGTCTAACTGGGACTTATATGCCTCATATGCATATGTGCAATTATATTCTCTCAAAAAGTTATTCGAGCTTCTATCAAACGATATAACCTTACAATTTAAACAATTTTGAAGTAATTGTTGATTACATTTTCTTATTTAAAATTTTATATTTGGTATTTCAAATTACAACTTTTATTTTTATTTGCACACTAACCTTATTTTCTTTCAAATATACCTTTTTGTAAAAATTTTCTTTTTTGCTGTCTGTTTTTTTGTTTCAAATTTTCTTTTTTTATCACCATGTTTGTCTGTTCAAATAAAAATTGCCAAGTTCGTGCAAACGTAAGAATGGGTTTTGTTTGCTGCTGGCTGTGCGCTAATAAACTTTCCCCACACCCAAATCATTTGTCTGCTCCGTCTGTTCCTGCATTAATAAATCTTTCTTCTCCTGCTCCTCCAATAATAGTTAGTAGTGTAGTTGCATCCGTAGATGCGGCTGTGGTTAATCTCAAATCACTTTTTGGCGTTCCACCAAAGAAACACATTTTTGTTTCCAGGCTTGCCCCTGATCAAACTTCTGATGAAGTCATGGCTTTTATTCAGGCCAAATCTAAAGCCAATGTTTCAGTGGACAAATTTCAATTTAATTATTCCCGGGAAATATCATCTTTTAAAATTACTGTTCCTGCCAATCAATTTAGCAACATTTGTTGTAAAAAGTTCTGGCCAGATCATGTAATTGTAAAGGAATATACCGCAAAAAAGAAAATTCGTACTCCTGTTGAACTTCCTACTGTTGCGAGTAAAAGCTCTGTATCTACAAAAAACTAACATCCTTCTCACTTGGCTACCAGAACGTAAGAGGTCTGTGTAGCAAACTTAGCAAACTCTATCTTAGTAGTCAGTCCTTTCTATACAATGTCGTAGCTTTTTCAGAGACTTGGCTTAGGCCAGACATTTTAAACTTCGAAATCCTTTCAAGTAAATACAATATTTATAGACGAGATCGCACTCCTCCTCGTCGTGGAGGTGGGGTTTTAATCGCAGTTGACGTTGCTTTCACCTCTGAAGTAGTCGATTTAGAATTCGTAGCTGTAAAATTGTCCATTCATGGTGCTTGTATTTTTATAACTTGTTCATATGTTCCTCCATCTTCTGATTCTTCTGTCTATTCTTCACATTTTTCGGCTATACTTTCTGTCTCTACTTTGTTATCTGATCGCGATAGTCTTGTTGTTCTTGGTGATTTTAATATTACAGGAATGACTTGGCTATCAAATTCTGACTCCAACGCTTTAAATTCAGCGTCCCAGCATGATTTTATAGATAATTTGTTTGGATTATCATTAAGTCAAATCAATGCTATTCCAAATTCTTTATATAGATTGCTTGACCTGGTTTTTGTTTTGGATCCTTCCCTTACATCTGTCTCCCGATCTGAACCTTTATCCCGTCCTGAAGATCCTTATCATCCTACTTTAGAAGTGTTGATGAACATAGAGACCCGTGTAGCATACTCTATTACGAGATTGCAACACGTGCGTCTTTTTCGTAACACAGATTTCAATTAACTCTCTCGGATCCTGTCGAACACTGACTGGTCTCCTCTTTGTGAGTGTAGGGACATTGATAGTGCAACTGAACTGTTTTATACTGCATTAAACTCTTCATTCGACATATGCGTCCCGTTACGTAAACCAAATAGGTCTAATAAGCCTGTTTGGCTTACACGGGAATTGACATACCTTAAAAATAAAATGTCGAGAAATTACAAGAAGTTTAAGGAATCTAACACTTCCTTTAACTTCTCTTGTTATTCGATTGCACGATCAAATTTTATTGTCCTTAATACGCAGTGTTACAATGACTACCTCGTAAATTGTGGACAGCGGTTTCGCAGTGATCCGAGGAGATTCTATAACTTTGTTAATATGAAGCGTGGATCATCAACGCTTCCATCGACTGTTTTTTTTGAAAAGAATACAGCGGAAACTAATCAGTCCATTGCTGATTTATTTGCTGATTTTTTTCAAACTACATATAGATCTCAAAACGATCGATTGGTTTTGACTTATCCGTATCAGATAAATGACGCACATTGCATTTTTAAACCATTAATTACTAAAAGTTCACTATTAAATAATTTAAAGATTCTAAAGCCTGTATTTTCACCAGGGCCAGATGGAGTTCCAGCATGTGTGCTTAGGCATTGCGCTGAGGCTTTATTAATTCCTTTATATATTCTTTTTATACCCGCTACCCATAGGGTAGAAGGGTATTATGACTTAGTGCCAACAGGAAATGTATGTAACAGGCAGAAGGAGGCATCTCCGACCCCATAAAGTATATATATTCTTAATCAGCGTCAACAGCCGAGACGATATAGCCATGTCCGTCTGTCTATAAGACATAGAGACACCAAATTTGGCAAAAATGTTCCTTCATACCCTACGCAGATCAAGTTTATTTCAAAAGTTGGATGCCACGCCCCCTTCGCCCACAATAAGCATTAATCTAGAAAAAGTCAAGTTTTTTTTTATGTAAATTGCGTATAACTCCAAAAGTTCTTTGTGTAATGATGTGTAATCTGGTAACCCATCTGCGCTTGACACTCTTAATATACCCTGTAATTTTGGTAAAAATCGGATTAGTAGAACAAAAGTTATTCGCGTAATTATTTATCAAAATTGTTGTTCCCAATGCATATGGACGTTTTAAGTGTCTGATTGACCTAGAGATATCAAATTTGGTGACAGTATTCGTGTAGGTCTTACGCAGATCAAGTTTATTTTAGATTTTTGCCACGCCCCTTTCCGCCCCCAAAAACTGTAAAAGCCGTAATAATGAACCTAGAGCATTGAATTTTGGTATGCATAATAACAATGATAGTCTGAATGACTCCTGTGAATTTGGTTGAAATCGAATGAAAAACAAGGAAGTTATTAATGAATCAATTTTATATGCAAAATTCACTTGCAGCTGCCCGCGCTTTGTTTGTTAAGTTGACAGTGTGACCATAGCGGTGTTGTGTATTTTACCCGATAATTTTCAAATATATACAAAAATTAAGTTTTAGTATATTTGGTATATTTTTTGTTAAAATATCATTTATGTTTTTTGTTTTCTCTCGAAATGGGTTGCGGGTATCATACGGTCGAGCACTCTCGACTGTAGCTTTCTTACTTGTTTTAATTTGTCAATGGAGTTATGTTCTTTTCCAAACTATTGGAAGGAATCTTTTATTATTCCTCTCCATAAAAAAGGAAACAAATCGAATGCCGAGAATTATAGAGGAATATCAAAATTGTCTGCTATTCCGAAAATGTTTGAGAAATTAATAACCTCACAGTTACAACATTATTGTAGATCTATTATATCACCATGCCAGCATGGGTTTATGAAATATAGATCTACTACCACTAACTTACTGGAGTTCACTTCTTTGGTAATTGATGGTTTCCAAAACAAAATGCAATCGGACTTTATTTATACTGATTTCAGTAAAGCTTTTGACTCAGTTAATCACTTACTATTACTACATAAGCTTTACCTCTTGGGATTTCCAAATAACTTAATTATCTGGCTATCTAGCTATTTAAATCTCAGAACACAGAAAGTGTATTTTAACGGCTTAGTCTCCAAGTCTGTTAAGGTCACTTCCGGTGTACCTCAAGGGAGTCACCTTGGCCCTTTGTTATTTACATTGTTTATTAATGATCTTCCATCCGTTATGTCAAGCTTTGTTTAACGTCAGTTGATTCTCAATCTGGTCAAATGCTGCAAGCTGACCTTCATAGTTTCCAATCTTGGTGTCAAATAAACCTTTTAAATCTTAATTGCAATAAATGTAACGTAATGTCTTTTTACAGGCGTTTGCCTTTTAACAATACTTATTTCCTACATGCAAAACCTCTTGAGCGCATTGAGTCTGTTAAAGATCTAGGTATTCTGCTCGATCCCAAACTTAAATTTGACAAGCACATCTTGGATATAACTAATCGTGCAATAGGCGTCCTTGGTTTCATTAAGCGTTGGTCGAAAGAATTTAATGATCCCTACATCACTAAAACTCTTTATACTTCTCTTGTTCGACCTATTCTTGAATATGGCTCTTGTATTTGGTGTCCCCAATATAAGGTTCATCAGGAAAGAATAGAGTCTGTACAAAAACAATTTCTTTTGTTTGCCCTTCGGGGTCTTAATTGGAGTGCTAACACTCCTTTACCTTCCTATCGCAGTAGACTTTTACTTATCAATCTTCCTTCACTTTCTGATCGTAGAACCATGCTTGGTGTTATTTTTTTGCATAAGCTCATTAATGGTGAGATCGATTCATCCGAACTGATTTGCCAAATTAATTTTAAGGTTCCGATCAGAAATACAAGGAACTTTTTACCTCTTTCCATTCCACTTTGTAGTGAAAACTATGCTTTACATAATCCTTTCCGTATTTTATGTTCTAACTACTCCACTCCTAGAAATTTGATATTAAGTCATCTGTCTAGTGTGTAATTATGTAACTTTAAAATTAATTAAAATATATTTTTACTTTATGTTCGCGATTGTCCGTTGCCACAAGCTACGTGGTGCGCCCCTACGGCCCGCGCGGTAACAAGCCCTTGCTTGGTGTCGTTGGGCCACTTGATGGTGCTGTTCGTTAGCACATCAACGTCCAATAAACAAGTAAGAAAGCTACAGTCGAGAGTGCTCGACCGTATGATACCCGCAACCCATTTCGAGAGAACAAAAAAAATTTTAATTATATTTTAACAACAAATATACCAAAAATATACTGAAACTTGTGTTTTGTATATATTTGAAAATAGCGGGAAGAAATCCACAACACCGACATGGTCACACTGTCAACTAAACAAACAAAGCGCGAGCAGCTGCAAGTGAATTTTGCATATAAAATTGATTCATTAATAACTTCCTTGTTTTTCATTCGATCTCAACCAAATTCACAGGTATTATAACTTAGTGCCAATAGAAAATGTATGTAACAGGCAGAAGGAGGCATCTCCGACCCCATGAAGTATATATATTCTTGATCAGTGTCAACAGCCGAGACGTTATAGCCATGTCCGTCTGTCCGTCTGTATGAACACCTAGATCTCAGAGACTATAAGAGCTAGAGCTACTAAATTTGGGGACAGTACTCCTGTAGGTCCTACGCAGATCAAGTTTATTTCAAAAGTTGGATGCCACGCTCCTTTCCGCCCCCAAAAGCCTGTAAAAGCCGTAATAATAGACCTAGATAATTGAATTTTGGTATGCATAATAATAATTATATTATCAATGATTCCTGTGATTTGGTTGAGATCGAATGAAAAACAAGGAAGTTATTAATGAATCAATTTTATATGCAAAATTCACTTGCAGCTGCCCGCGCTTTGTTTGTTTAGTTGACAGTGTGACCATAACGGTGTTGTGGACTTTTACCCGCTATTTTCAAATACATAAAAAAAAAAAGTTTTTAGTATATTTGGTAAATTTTTTGTTAAAATATCATTTAAGTTTTTTGTTTTCTCTCGAAATAGGTTGCGGGTATCATACGGTCGAGCACTCTCGACTGTAGCTTTCTTACTTGTTATAACTTGTTCATATGTTCCTCTATCTTCTGGTTCTTCTGTTCTTCTTCTGTCTATTCTTCACAGTTTTCGGCTATATTTTCTGTCTCTTCTTTGCTATCTGATCGCGATAGTCTTGTTGTTCTTGGTGATTTTAACATTACAGGAATGACTTGACTATCAAATTCTGACTCCAACGCTTTAAATGCTGCGACCCAGCATGATTTTATAGATAATTTGTTTGGATTATCATTGAGTCAAATCAATGATATCCCAAATTTTTATACAGAGTGCTTGACCTGGTTTTTGTATTGGATCCTTCCCTAACATCTGTCTCCCGATCTGAACCTTTATCCCTTCCTGAAGATCCTTACCATCCTACTTTAAAAGTGTTGATGAACATAGAGACCCGTGTAGCATACTCTATTACGAGATTGCAACACGTGCGCCTTTTTCGTAACACAGATTTCAATGAACTCTCTCGGATCCTGTCGAACACTGACTGGTCTCCTCTTTGCTAGTGTAGGGACATTGATAGTGCAACTGAACTGTTTTATACTACATTAAACTCTTCATTCGACATATGCGTCCCGTTGCGTAAACCAAATAGGTCTAACAAGCCTGTTTGGCTTACACGGGAATTGACATACCTTAAAAATAAAATGTCGAGAAATTATAAGAAGTTTAAGGAATCTAACACTTCCTTTAACTTCTGTTGTTATTCGATTGCACGATCAAATTTTATTGTCCTTAATACACAGTGTTACAATGACTACCTCGTAAATTGTGGACTGTTTTTTTTGAAAAGAAAAGAAAATCTTAAAACGATCGATTGGTTTTGACTTATGCGTATCAGATAAATGACGCACATTGCATTTTTAAGCCATTAATTACTAAAAGTTAATTATTAAATAATTTAAAGATTCTAAAGCCTGTATTTTCACCAGGGCCAGATGGAGTTCCAGCATGTGTGTTTAGGCATTGCGCTGAGGCGTTATCAATTAATTTATACATTCTTTTTAATTTGTCAATGGATTTATGTTCTTTTCCAAACTATTGGAAGGAATCTTTTATTATTCCTCTCCATAAAAAAGGAAATAAATCTAATGCTGAGAATTATAGAGGAATATCAAAATTGTCTGCTATTCCGAAAATGTTTGAGAAATTAATAACCTCACAGTTACAACATTATTGTAGATCTATTATATCACCATGCCAGAATGGGTTTACGAAATATGGATCTACTACCACTAACTTACTGGAGTTCATTTCTTTGGTAATTGAAGGTTTCCAAAACAAAATGCAAACTGACGTTATTTATACTGATTTTAGTAAAGCTTTTGGCTCTGTTAATCACTCACTATTGCTACATAAGCTTTATCTCTTGGGATTTCAAAATAACTTAATTATCTGGATATCTAGCTATTTAAATCTCAGAACCCAGAAAGTGTATTTTAACGGATTAATCTCCAAGTCCGTTAATGTACATGTGGTGTACCTCAAGGGAGTCACCTTGGCCCCTTGTTATTTTAAATGTTTATTTATGATCTTCCATCCGGTTCTAAATTTTCTCGGGTGTTAATGTATGCCGATGATGTCAGGCTTTGTTTATCGTCAGTTGATTGTCAATCTGGTCAAATGCTGCAAGCCGATCTTGATAGCTTCCAATCTATGGCTCTTGTATTTGGTGTCCCCAATATAAGGTTCATCAGGAAAGAATAGAGTCCGTACAAAAAAAAATGTCTTTTGTTTGCCCTTCGGGGTCTTAACTGGAGTGCTAACACTCCTTTACCTTCCTATCGTAGTAGACTTTTACGTGTAAATCTACCTTCCCTTTCTGATCGTAGAAAAATGCTTGGTGTAATTTTTTTGCATAAGCTCATTAGTGGTGAGAGCGAGCAGCTGCAAGTGAATTTTGGACATAAAATTGACTCTTTAATAACTTCCTGGCTTTTCATTCGATCTTAACCAAATTCTCAGGAACTGCGACTGTAATTATTATTAAGGATACCAAAATTCAATGATCTAGGACTATTTTTACGACTTTTTCATTTTTTGGGGGCGGAAAGGGGCGTGACAAAAATTTAAAACAAACTTGATCTGCATAAGACCTACACAAAAACTGTCACCAAATTTGATATCTCTAGGTCATTCACGCACTTTATGTCTTTGTGCATTGGGAACAACTATTTTGATAAATAATTTAACGAATAACTTTTGTTCTACTTATCCGATTTTTACCAAAATTAAGCGGCGATGGGTTACCAAATTACACATTATTACATAAAGAACTTGCGGAGTTACACGCAATTTACATAAAAAAAAACTTGACTTTTTCTAGATTAATGCTTATTGTGGGAGAAGGGGGCGTGGCATCCAACTTTTGAAATAAACTTGATCTGCGTATACAAAATTTTGTTGTTCATACAGACGGACAGACGGACAGACTGACAGACGACGGAAAAACGGACATGGCTATATCGTTGACATTCATCAATAATATACATACTTTATGGGGTCGGAGATGGCTCCTTCTGCCTGTTACATACATTTCCTGTTGGCACTAAGTTATAATACCCTTCTACCTTTGGGTAGCGGGTATAAAAAGCCGACACTAACAACAATTGGCACGCTGGCATTATCAACAAGCACGCCATCAGCAGCAACAAGCACGTCCAGCAGCAGCAACACGTATTGTTCAATCAATTCAAATCAAAATGGAATTGCAAGTAGGCTTGTGCAAAACATAAATGCGTCAAGCATAGATGCAGTGTCTTTAAAAAATTATAAAATTAATTTAAAAAAAAATATATTAAAGTTTAGACCTAACGGTTCTCCAACCCATCAGCGAGTCTAGGTTGTGTGAAAATTGCAGGACGGTAGCTTTTACCATTTGGGCTTAGCGTTGATAGTACTATAGCTGGCTATATCGTCTCGGCAGTTGAAACTGATCACAAATATATATACTTTATGGGGTCGGGGGTGCTTCTGCCTGTTACATATATTTTCTGTTGGTACTAAGTTATAATACGCTTCTATCCTATATCCTTCTATTATGTTTATTAAATCTTTCATCATACAAATATTGTAACAATGCTTTTCCAGCCATGGTCGGCGTCTCAGTCTGCCAGGGCCAGTTACAGAATTTTTTTTAGTTTCTGGAAGCATTAATAGTCGTTGAGCTAAGTCATGGCGAATGTTCGGCAAATAAAATTATAACACTAGTGCAGGGGTAGAGTGATCACAAGGAGAGGAGAGAGAGCTCTCGAATCTCGATAAACTCCCGCTTTCCACTTCTTGGACTACTGCACCGGAGAGCGGCTTCCACGTACTCAGTAACGATGACTTTCAGGGATAAAAGCACACACGAGGGAGTGAGAGAGTGAAACTCGCCAGCACTTGTGGAATGTCATCCGGTAGTGACCGAAGTGCAAGGCTGCTTCTTGGTGTCGCTGACACCTCGTCGTGACGCCCTGAACACGTGCCAAGCCGACCTTAACCTAACTCTGTTGCCTGTGCCAAGTTCAAAAATATGTCTGCTCCTGCTGCTGCCAAAAACCAAGTGACAAAATACGTCTGTCCTCGTTGCTCCAAAAGCCAAGTGTAAAACAAGTAAGAAAGCTACAGTCGAGAGAGCTAGACCGTATGATACCCGCAACCCATTTCGAGAGAAAACAAAAAACTTAAATGATATTTTAACAAAAAATATACCAAATATACTGAAACTTGTTTTTTTTTGTATATATTTGAAAATAGCGGGTATAAAAATCCATAGCATACCGACATGGTCACACTGTCAACTAAAGTGAATTTTGCATTTAAAATTGATTCTTTAACTTTAACTTCCTTGTTTTTCATTCGATCACAACCAAATTCACAGAAATCATTGAGAATATAATTATAATAATGCATACAAAAATTCAATGCTCTAGATCTTTTACTTCGGCTTTTACTGGCTATTGGGGGCGGAAAGGGGCGTGGCATCCAACTTTTGAAATAAACTTGATCTGCGTAGGACCTATAAGAGTACTGTCCCCAAATTTGGTAGCTCTAGCTCTTATAGTCTCTGAGATCTAGGTGTTCATACAGACGGACAGACGGACATATCTATATCGTCTCGGCTGTTGACGCTGATCAAGAATATATATACTTTATGGGGTCGGAGATGCCTCCTTTTGCCTGTTACATACATTTTCTGTTGGCACTAAGTTATAATACCCTTCTACCCTATGGGTAGCGGGTATAAAAATAAAATGAAATTTGAAAAAAAAATATACCAAAGATATATACTAAAATCTGTTTTTTTGCACATATTTTAAAAAATACCGACATGGCCACACTGTCAACTAAACAAACAAAGCGCAAGCAGCTGCAAGTGAATCTTCCCTATGAAATTGATTCTTCAACAACATCCTTGTTTTTCATTTGATCACAACCAAATTCACAGGATCAATTGAGACTTTAATTATAATTATGCATACAATGTTCAATTCTCTATGTCCAAAGGGGCGTGGCGAAAATCTAAAACAAAGTTGTTCTGCGTAAGACCTACACGAATATTATCACCAAATTTGATATCTCTAGGTCATTCACACACTTAAAACGTTCATATGCATTGGGCACAACTATTTGATAAATAATTTAACATTTAACTTTTATTCTACTTATCCGATGAGCTGCCTGTATGAACACCTAAATCTCAGAGAGTATTAGATATAGAAACACCAAATTGGGTACATAAGCTACAGCATTCATTACGCAGATCAAGTTTATTTCAAAAGTTAGATGCCACGCCCCATTCGCCCACAATATGTATGAATCTATAACAAGACACTTTTCTTTATGTAAATCGCGTACAACTCAAAAAGTTCTTCGTGTAATGATGTGTTGTTTGGTAAGCCATCTGTGCTTAATACTCTCAATATACCCTGTAATTTTGGTAAACATCTGATTTGATTCTAAACCAAACTTGATCAGCGTGTAATCATAACTAGTGTTTTAAAAAAACTGCATAGCTCTAGCTCTTATAGTCTCTGAGATCTAGGTGTTCATACAGACAGACGGACAGACAGGTCGAACAAGAGAAGTATAAAGAATTTTAGTGATGTAGATCATTAAAATCTTTCGACAAACGCGTAATTAAACCAAGGACATCTTTCGCCCGATTTGTTAGAGCCAATATGTCATTCTCAAACTTAAAGTTTGGGATCGAGCAGAATAGCTAGTTCTTTAACAGACGCTTAATACGCTCAATAAGTTTTGCGTGTAGAAAATAAGTATTGTTAAAAGGCTGTAAAAGGCCTGTAAAGAAGACATTACCTTACATTTATTGCAATGAAGATTTAAACGGTTTATATAACACCAAGATTGGAAGATGTCAAGATCAGCTTGCAGCATGTGACCAGATTGAGAATCAACTGACGATAAACAAAGCTGGATATCATCAGCATACTGTAACGAATCGGCACAAAGCCGAAATAGCCAGCGACTGTCCAGGGTTCAGAAACAAGAAATTTGTTGTATTGTCAGAGGGACCGTCAAAATATTTAAGGGATTGACGGGGGAAAGTGATCGTCTCAGCAATATTTGGAATAAGTGAGAGCTTTTCTCTGTCCGTGTGTTTCGACGTAGGCGTCGAAAGCTCACTGCAGCGATATTGGCGAATTAGCGTAGTCGGAGTTTCTTTTAATTTTGAATGTATGTTTATTTCGATCTTCGGATTAATAGTAAAATAAACCTAGGGTCGACGAGTATCTCGGCGGGTACCTTTAGTAGGAAAAGGCAGCGCCAAAGGGGCGAGTTTTACTCGCTGCGTGGAAGTTGATGTGTGTGTGTATAAGTACACCGAAACAAGGTTTGGACACCTGCCGAGTTTCCCTTCTCTTGTTGGTGCCTTGGGCGTAATCGCTTGGCATAGCTGCTGCCTATACTAGTATAGGTTACGGGAAAGAGGGGCGCTGCGGATAGCAAGCTATCAACTGTCAACATACCTGCACGATTGATGTCGATGAACGTCGAAGCGAGAACCTTTTTTTTTTCTTTTCAATTTTTCTTTTATTTTCTAGTGCATCGTCGCGGCTATGACTTAAGAGACTAAGAGCCTGCGTGGATGCGTCTCGTTAAGTTGCTAACTGTAAAAGGCGGTATATTTACACGTTTTGGTATATTTATTATGTGTGGCCAAATATTGGTCCCTCACAATACATTAACCTGCGCCAAAATTTAACATCATTAATAAACAATGTAAATTACAAGGAACCAAGGTGACTCCCATGAGGTCCATCAGAAGTGACCTTAACAGACTTAATAGCCGTTAAAATACACCTTCTGTATTCTGAAATTAAAATACATATATATCCAGATATTTAAATTATTTGGAAATCGCAAGAGATAAAGCTTATGTAGTTATAGTGAGTGATTAACAGATTTAAAAGCTTTACTGAAATCAGCATAAATAAGGTCAGTTTGCATTTTGTTTAGGAAACCATATATTATTATTTTATAAACCATAGTATGATGGAGAAAATTACATGAGTACATCTGAAGTTGAAGGGTCCACCCCATACCATCATCCTCCTTGGAATCTTGCACGGCGTCATAATAACATAGAAGGTAAAATGCACAACACAAAAAAAGGATAGACTTTGAAGAAGAAGAAGAGCTGTTAGAACAGAAAACAAAAAACAAAATTGCAGCCGACGATGTGAATATTAGATTTTTTGTGAGCTTAGCGCCCCACGCACAAAAATGTATCCTCAAATGACGCATTTACTCAGAAAAAGTCTGCCTACAACTATGTGAACAAAGAGGGACGCTCTTTCCAATTCAAAAAAATCCAGAACCCAGCTTCTAATATCCATGTATTTGAATCTTCGTCAACTCAATATTCAGATAATGCTTTATCCCCAAAGGAGCCGAGCCAATTTATTTCATCACGAAATATTTTTACATTTTAAAATAAGGGAAATATGGAATAAAATGAAAAGTAAAAATCAAAAAAATTAATAAATTTAGATATTTTTGTAATAATTTGTTTACCATAACGTCACAATAAGCCTCACTGCAAAGTCTAAATTAAATTTATTCTGCATTGGATATACACGAGTACCACATTTCGTTTCTCTAAGTCCCTGGACATATAGATGTTCATACAGACAGGTGTAAAAACGGAAAAAATCAAAGGACTGTGGAAACTCACCTCATCTATTTTTTCCATGTCTATGCCTTCATTATTGCTCATTGCTCCATAATTTGCAGATTGACACTCATCCAAATGGGACTTTTCATTTGAGTTTTTTTTCGATTTTGGGTTTGAAAGCACCCATAGAGGAATTTCAGTAAAGCTGGTTATTGAAAATGACACACATGCGATAAATATGAACGTAATTATAGTGAAAACGGCCTTCACATGTCCTCCTAAACGTCTTCCTGCGAATTGTTTTTATTTATTCAATGTTTCAACCATTTTCATTATTTACCAATGTCCGTTTCATCCCAGTTCAATCCACCCATTGAATAGCCAAAAAAGCCACCTAAGCCAGCCATTATGGTAAAGGTAGAAAGGCCCTTGGCATGATCTTCCGGAATACATACATCCAACAGGAATGCTCTGGATGGACTTTGACAGGCATCCGCATCAAAGTCGAGTAGAACAGTGCCTAGCACCGTAAAGAAAATTCCCCATGGGTGTGAGGTTTTCTGATAAACTTCATTTTCGAATTTGGATGCGGTTGTTTTGTGAGGAATTATGTTTAAATAATTATAGGTGATATTGTAAGTTGTATTAATAGCAGCAGTTTGTACATGTGGATCCGTATCGCCGAACAAATATCCAAGATTTTCTCCATTTGGAACTAAAATCAATCCTTATGTATAAGGAAAAACTAAAAGTTAAATAAAGAATTGAAGTTATTTAATAATTACCTAGGAATACTCCAATAGACAAGAGAATTATGAATGGTCTTCGGCGACCAACATTTAACTTGCAGCGATCTGAAAGCGAACCCAATATCGGGCAAAGAAAAAATCCAACTAAAGGAGATAAAGCCCAAACTAATGTCATTTGCTGATGCTCCACGCCGATTTTAAGCAATGTTGGCGACACAAAAGCCGTTTCTGCTGCGTATGAAAACTCAATGCCCATAACTGCTGCAGACACGCGGACTAGTTCAGCTCGGGTTTTGTGTCTGCAAATAAGATTTAAAGTCAATTTATATTGTCTATGATTAATTTCAAGATTATCACTAGCAAACGAATATGCTTAGCTCAATAAATGATATAAATTCAAATTCCATAAATCTTGTTGGGTAATGTATGCTTAACCATCAACCCATAAAAAATCTAGAAAATTATTTTGAGTAAATAAAATGTCTAATAACAAGTATGAAGTACAGTCGAGTGCGCTCGACAATAAAATACCTGCTATCCAGTTTTGAAGGGCACGATAATATTTTCGAAATATTTAGAAAACTTTTTAAATTGGCTAAAGAAAAAAATTGTGAATGTAAATAATTTCAGAAGCGGGATTTGAACTCAGGCATATCGACGCATATCGAACACTCGCATACGTGCGCTCTAACCATTGCGATAACAAACAACTTTGAGAAAATGATTCTAATATAAATAAAGTTTCCATTACTTAATGTATGCTCTGGGGTTCCAATCGGCTTCGTTGGGGTTGCATTAACGCTATTGCAAATGAATAAAATTCGCTTTATGAGTTCACGTATCTATGTATTGTATGGTTAGTGATTTGACAATTCCAAAGATTTTTCTTATAATAATATAATAACTTTGACTTTTTCCCGAATCGTGAACTGCATCCCATATTTATGATTTGTAATCCGTTATCTTCCGTTATGGATACATCGATTAAAATCGGCATCTACATATTTACAATCCTATTCAAAAATATTTACACAAGGTGCCATTTTTTGCATGCTTCACAAACCTACGCCATGTAAAAAAACAAGTAAGAAAGCTACAGTCGAGAGTGCTCGACCGTATGATACCCGCAACCCATTTCGAGAAAAAACAAAAAAATTAAATTATATTTTAACAAAAAACATACCAAATATACTAAAACTTGTTTTTTTGTATATATTTGAAAATAGCGGGTAAAATACCGCAACACCGTTGTGGTCACACTGTCAACTTAACAAACAAAGCGCGGGCAGCTGCAAGTGGATTTTGCATATAAAATTGATTCTTAAATAACTTCCTTGTTTTTCATTCGATTTCAACCAAATTCACAGGAATCATTGAGAATATAATTATAATTATGCATACCAAAATTCAATGCTCTAGGTCTATTATTACGGCTTTTACAGTCTTTTGGGGGCGGAAAGGGGCGTGGCATCCAACTTTTGAAATAAACTTGATCTGCGTAGGACATATAGGAGTACTGTCCCCAAATTTGGTAGCTCTAGCTCTTATAGTCTCTGAGATCTAGGTGTTCATACAGACGGACAGACGGACATGGCTATATCGTCTCGGCTGTTGACACTGTACAAGAATATATATAGTTTATGTGGTCGGAGATGCCTCCTTCTGCCTGTTACATACATTTTCTGTTGGCACTAAGTTATAATACCCTTCTACCCTATGGGTAGCGGGTATAAAAATTCTAACATGTGAAACTCATATGACTGTGAAGTGGTGTGTGGAAAATATAGTAATTTTTCACATGTAAACACAATAAATCATATTGACACAAAATTTAAAAACAAAACAAGTAAGAAAGCTACAGTCGAGAGTGCTCGACCGTATGATACCCGCAACCCATTTCGAGAGAAAACAAAAAACTTAAATGATATTTTAACAAAAAATATACCAAATATACTAAAACTTGTTTTTTTGTATATATTTGAAAATAGCGGGTAAAAATCCACAACACCGTTATGGTCACACTGTCGACTAAACAAACAAAGCGCGGGCAGCTGCAAGTGAATTTTGCATATAAAATTGATTCTTTAATAACTTCCTTGTTTTTCATTCGATCTCAACCAAATTCACAGGAATCATTGAGAATATAATTATTATTATGCATACCAAAATTCAATGCTCTAGGTCTATTATTACGGCTTTTACAGACTTTTGGGGGCGGAAAGGGGCGTGGCATCCAACTTTTGAAATAAACTTGATCTGCGTAGGACCTATAGGAGTACTGTCCCCAAATTTGGTAGCTCTAGCTCTTATAGTCTCTGAGATCTAGGTGTTCATACAGACGGACAGACGGACAGACGGACATGGCTATATCGTCTCGGCTGTTGACACTGATCAAGAATATATATAGTTTATGTGGTCGGAGATGCCTCCTTCTGCCTGTTACATACATTTTCTGTTGGCACTAAGTCATAATACCCTTCTACCCTATGGGTAGCGGGTATAAAAACGTGACTTGTTCTAGATTTCAGAATATAGTGGGCGAAAGAACGTGGCATCCTCTTTTTGAAATAAACTTGATCTGCGTAATGAATGCAGGAGCCTATGTACCAAACTTGGTGACTTATAGTCTCTGAGATCTAGGTGTTCATACAGACAGACAGACGGACAATCCTATATCATCTTTGCTGTTGACACTGATCAAGAATACATATTCTTTATGGGGCTGCCTCCTTCTGCCAGTTACATACATTTTCTTTTGGCTCTAAGTTATAATACTCCCTGTGGCTAGCGGGTATAGAAAACTCTATTTAATCTATAGTTTAGTTTGCAATACGCTGCTACCCTTCACAGTCGTCTTTAATAATAGAGCTGCCCATTGCTTTAATTTTATTTCATTTATTTAAAGTCGACTATGAACAGTCGACATTCAAGAAATTATAATATAAAATTATAACTAGAAGAGTAAAATTATATTAAATAACAAGTAAGAAAGCTACAGTCGAGAGTGCTCGACCGTATGATACCCGCAACCCATTTCGAGAGAAAAAAAAAAATTTTAATGATATTTTAACAACAAATATACCAAAAATATACTGAAACTTGTGTTTTGTTTGTATATATTTGAAAATAACGGGAAAAAATCCACAACACCGACATGGTCACACTGTCAACTTAACAAACAAAGCGCGGGCAGCTGCAAGTGAATTTTGCATACAAAATGGATTCTTTAATAACTTCCTCGTTTTTCATTCGATCTCAACCAAATTCACAGAAATCATTGAGAATATAATTGTTATTATGCATACCAAAATTCAATGCTCTAGGTCTATTATTACGGCTTTTACAGTTTTTGGGGGCGGAAAGGGGCGTGGCAAAAATCTAAAACAAACTTGATCTGCGTAAGAGCTACATGAATACTGTCACCAAATTTGATATCTCTAGGTCATTCACACACTTAAAACGTCCATATGCACTGGGCACAAAAATTTTGATAAATAGTTTCACGAATAACTTTTGTTCTACTTATCCGATTTGTACCAAGATTACAGGGTATATTAAGAGTGTCAAGCGCAGATGGGTTACCAAATTACATCATTACACAAAGAACTTTTGGAGTTATTCGCGATTTACATAAAAAAAAACTTGACTTTCTCTAGATAAATGCTTATTGTGGGCGAAGGGGGCGTGGCATCCAACTTTTGAAATAAACTTGACCTGCGTAGGGTATGAAGGAACCTTTTTGCCAAATTTGGTGTCTCTATGTCTTATAGTCTCTGAGATCCAGGTGTTCATACGGACAGACAGACGGACAGACGGACATGGCTATATCGTCTCGGCTGTTGACGCTGATCAAGAATATATATACTTTATGGGGTCGGAGATGCCTCCTTCTGCCTGTTACATACATTTTCTGTTGGCACTAAGTCATAATACCCTTCTACCCTATGGGTAGCGGGTATACAAATATTTTTGTAGTTTAAAATTAAATAATAATTCAATTAAACTTAAAATCTTTGGGTATTTAAGCAATATTAATATAACCCAGCATTCGATGCATGTATTGGGGAAAACCCAGGAAAAACACAATCAGGTCAGATGATAGGTTCGTTAACTTGTATTTTATTTTTGTTTTTATTACCAACACCGTGTTAGTTGCTAGTTATTGTTAGCTATCAATTATAGAATAGAATTTTTATACCCGCTACCCATAGGGTAGAAGGGTATAATAACTTAGTGCCAACAGAAAATGTATGTAACAGGCAGAAGGAGGCATCTCCGACCACATAAACTACATATATTCTTGATCAGTGTCAACAGCCGAGACGATATAGCCATGTCCGTCTGTCCGTCTGTCCGTCTGTCAGTCTGTCCGTCTGTCCGTCTGTATGAACACCTAGATCTCAGAGACTATAAGAGCTACAGCTTCCAAATTTGGGGACAGTACTCTTATAGGTCCTACGCAGATCAAGTTTATTTCAAAAGTTGGATGCCACGCCCCTTTCCGCCCCCAATAGCAAGTAAAAGCCGTAATAATAGACCTAGAGCATTGAATTTTGGTATGCATAATAATAATTATATTCTCAATGATTTCTGTGAATTTGGTTGAGATCGAATGAAAAACGAGGAAGTTATTAAAGAATCAATTTTATATGCAAAATTCACTTGCAGCTGCCCGCGCTTTGTTTTAGTTGACAGTGTGACCATGTCGGTATGCTATGGATTTTTATACCCGCTATTTTCAAATATATACAAAATAAACAAGTTTCAGTATATTTGGTATATTTTTTGTTAAAATATCAATTAAGTTTTTTGTTTTCTCTCGAAATGGGTTGCGGGTATAATACGGTCGAGCACTCTCGACTGTAGCTTTCTTACTTGTTTATATTTAGAAGAGATGCCTCGACTTTAAAAACACAGTAGAGTCTGTTATAGTCAGCACAGGTTCATGCTTAGAATACTTAGTTGTACAAAGGTTAAGGGATAAAGATGTGAAGTTACGTGTATGTATAACTGGGACAGAAAGGTTTATATACCTAAGAAGGTAGGAAGAATCTATATCACCCTTTAGTAGTTTGACTATAATTATTACCTCAAGCTTGCTACGACGATTAGTTAATGGGGGTAGATTAAGTAAAAGAAGTCTACTATTATAGTATAAGAGTGTAAGTGAATATCTGAAACCCAGTTAAAGCCTCTCAACGTAAAAAGCAGAAATTTCATTTGTACATACTCGATAAGATTGTTGTGATTAAATTATTGTGGTGACCAAATACAAGAACCGTATTTCAGAATAGGACGGACAAGCGAAACAAAAAGTGGCTTTGTCGTTTAATGTCATCAAATTCCTTTGCCCATCGCTTGATGAACCCAAGAACTTGAGTCGCTTTGTTGACAGTAATTGAAATGTGTGTTATCAAACTTAAGCCTATGATCTAGAAGAATTCTTAAATCATTCACATCGTCTACTCTAATCAGAGGTAGCACATTAAGAGTATAATTACTGATGTTATCCGTTATCTGTAAAACGACATAACCTTACATTTCGAACAATTTAGTAGTAGATAATTACATTTGCACCAGGAATAAAAGTTAGAAGCTATATTATTATAAATTAGGCCAATCTTGTCATCATCAGCATACATTAAAATATTAGAGTGTGAAATAACATTGGGAAGATCATTAATGAAAAGATTAAAATTATATGGAAATCCTATCATGTTTAATTTTTTAACTAAAAGGAAATGGTTAACAGAGTCAAAAGCTTTACTAAAGTCAGTATAAATAACATCAGTCTGCAACTTATCAGAAAACCTTTGATCACTGGTGAAGAAAACTCTAATAGGTTTGTAGTCGTAGATCTCTGTTTCACAAAACCATGCTAGAAGGGAGAGACAATAGATCCACAAAAATAACTAAGTTGAGATGTACATAATAATGTTCTCAAACAGTTTCGCTATACCAAAGCGGACAATTTAGAAATACCTCTATAATTATTACCGTAATGTTTTGAACCATTTTTTTTCAAAGGGATTATGAATGAATTCGTCCATATAGCAGGAAAAGAGGCTGATTCAACAGACATAATAAATAATTTATGTAAAAGTAAATGCAATGATTCCGCACAATACCTAAGGACACAGCCTGGAATACCATCTGGACCGGGTGCATATACAGGTTTTATTTGATTGAGTTCGCTTAAAACGGAGCATTCAGTGATCACAGGCTCAGGAATAAAGTTAGACTTTTGCAAGTTATAGGGATGAGATATATGAGGTGAGTAGCTGTCAATTGAGTAAGTAGATTGAAAGAAGTCTGCAACCAGATCGGCAGCCTGATCATTGCATGCAGTCTTAATTTGAAATGAAATTGAGGAAGGTAGTGAAGAACATTTTCGTTTAGAGTTAACAAAATTATAGAACTGTCTAGGATTCTGAGCAAACTGTAACCGACGACGACGCAAATAAATATTGTTAAGTTGGGTGTTAAGTGAAAGGAAAATTGATTTTGCAAAAGCATATTGCGCGAAATCAGAAGAATTTCCTGTGCGTTGATATTTTTTTAAATATCGTGACTTTAGGTTTTTTGATCCACTTAATTCCCGAGAAAACCAAAGTGGCCTATTAGACTTCAATGGATATCTACAAAGAACACACAGGACAAACAAAAAATTTTAAAGCGTATTATAAACAAGTAAGAAAGCTACAGTCGAGAGTGCTCGACCGTATGATACCCGCAACCCATTTCGAGAGAAAACAAAAAGCTTAAGTGATATTTTAACAAAAAATATACCAAAGAATATACTGACATTTGTATTTTTTTGTATATATTTCATTCAGTGCTCTAGGTCTACTATTACGGCTTTTCCAATTTTTGCGGGCGGAAAGGGGCGTGGCAAAAATTTAAAACAAACTTGATCTGCGTAAGAACTACATGAATACTGTCACCAAATTTGATATCTCTAGGTCATTCACACACTTAAAACGTCTATATGCATTGGGCACAACTATTTTGATAAATAATTTAACGAATAACTTTTGTTCTACTTATCCGATTTGTACCAAAATTACAGGGTATATTAAGAAAGTCAAGCGCAGATGAGTTATCAAATTACACATCATTACACAAATAACTTTTCGAGTTATACGCGATTTACATAAAAACGAACTTGACTTTTTCTAGATTAATGCATATTGTGGGCGAAGGGGGCGTGGCATCCAACTTTTGAAACTTGATCTGCGTAAGGAATGCGGGATCCTTTGTGCCAAATTTGGTGTGTCTATGTCTTATAGTCTCTGAGATCCAGATGTTCATACAGACAGACAGACGGACAAACGGACAGTCGGACAGACGGACATGGCTATATCGTCTCGGCTGTTGACGCTGATCAAGAATATATATACTTTATGGGGTCGGAGATGCCTCCTTCTGCCTGTTACATACATTTTCTGTTGGCACTAAGTTATAATACCCTTCTACCCTATGGGTAGCGGGCATAAAAATAGTCAAAGCAGTTTCTAAATTACTGAAATCATGAAAAAGAGACCAATCATCATTTAAGATGTCATTTAATTTATAAAAATTTGCCTTTTTAAAACAGATTGGTCTATTTACTGGCTTAGTTATGTATATATAAGAATCTTCAGAAACTACAAGAGGGTCAATTCTACGTACAGTGGCATATATCTGATACAAATAGTCAAATAAGTTAGGAAGATGGTTGTTACAGTTATAAATATGGTTAATTTGTGAAAGAGAAAGATCAAAAGGGCCATTGAGAAACTCATGAGAAAAAGAAGGAACTAGAGTAATTTCTACAGCAGACCAAGATATATTTGGTAAATTAAAATCTCCAAGCACAAACAAAGATTTGCGATCTAGTAGCTTAGAGGATATAGACTGTAAAATAGATAAGTGATCAAAATAAACAGAAATATCAGATTGAGGTGGGATGTACCAACAGGTGATATAGGCTGAAGTTTGTCTAAACGTTGTCTTAATAGTGACAAGTTCAATGCCGGACTCTGAGCAGATTAATTCCGATTTAAGGTCAGAATCAACAGCAACAATTCTAGACAAACGGTCACATCTGTATGAAGAAAATTTATTACTAAAGAGAGATGAGTTAAAAATTTCAGGCTTTAACCAAGTTTCAGTAAACACTAAGATACAATGTTCAAAGCAGAAACTATCTATATAGACTTTAAATAGTTTTGATTTAATAGTCAGTTTAAAAATATTCGGAGAAATTAATATGTCATTTATCCTGCTAATGTTTATGGTAAATAAATATGAAACAAGTAAGAAAACTACTGTCGAGAGTGCTCGACCATAAGATACCCGCAACCCAGTTCGAGAGAAAACAAAAAACTTTAATGATATTTGAACAATAAATATCCTGAAGAAATTTAATGATTTAAAATCTCTAGGTCATTCACACACTTAAAACGTCCATATGCACTGAGCACAACTATGCGAAAATCGCCTGACAGTAAAATCATTGCTCCTCCAAAACATCTCGAATCATTGCGTACATTTTATAAAGTTCGGTTAAATACTTCTAATGCACGTTTATGCGCCATTGTGCATTCGTCCCAGATGATGATTTTCGATGCCGCTAAAACTTTGGCCATTGCTGAGTGTTTTGCAATATTACACGTAAGTTCTTCAACAGTTCGAAGATTTAACGGTAATTGAAATGCTGAATGAGCCGTACGGCATCCTTCTAACAATGTTTCTGCTATTCCAGAAGAAGCAACTGCAACCGCTATGTTGGATCTCGCCTGAACAGTTGCTAAACCTAATGACAAGAGGAATATCTTGCCAGTTCCACCAGGGGCATCTAGGAAATATAAACCACCATTTTCATCATCGATTTAAGTATCATAAACTTCCTTTTGTTGGTAATTCAACAGGGGTACATTCGTTTGAACTGCTAAATCTAATTCCTGGTGCTCATATTCACGTCCCCGTTCCAATTCTCGATTAAATGCGTCATTCATTTCACGATATGGCGCTGGCATTCCTAACCTGATTAATAAATTACCGCACATCAGGTAACACATATCTTCGATCAAGAGTAAAGCCGATTATGTATCTCCTCATTCATCTCAATATCGTGATTTCTGGAACTGACACGAACTTGATGTAAAATATCTTCTGACATATTATCCTTGTATTTGTGCCACAGGTTACATGGGTTTGATGAAAAACATGTCGAAATTATGATAGCGAATAATGTGCGTATCTGACTTGGAGATGCAGAGATAATGGCTTCAGCGATTGTCGTATCCCCATTGGTATCGTTTTCTAATAAGTTCAACTCTTCACATGCAGCACGATATGTTGGGAATATTACACCATTAACAGTTCGGAGTATCTCAAATGACGTTGGCCCACGCACATTTACCAGCAACAACCGCAAATAGAAACATTAATCATTCTTTGGATGAACTGTATACATACGACCCTTAGCATCAGTAGAACGCACATCTGGATACCCATGAATCGCATCGCCTTGCTTCCTCGAAGCCATGAAATAACAATCTTCTGTATATTTAACAGTTTATGTTATGTTGCTGTTATTTACAGTTTTTGTTACAGTGAGCTTATTATGACGTTGCACGTCAAGTCACACGGGAACGCTGTCGAACGGTCCGTCTCCTGACTCTAAGCTACCTACCTACCAATTTTCACCCAAATCTGTTCTGCCGTTCTTGAGTTATAAGTGGTGTAACTAATACGACTTTCTTTTATATACATATATAGATCTAACATTTATTCTCTTGCTATGCTTAACATTCTTCTGTATATTTAACAGCCTATGTTATGTTGCTGGTATTTACATTTGAAATAAAAATGATTTTCCCACTTTCCTGTTGAAATTTTTCCTGCTCCTCACGGAGCCCGAGACCTTTCCATCGAATGCAAAACCGGTTCATTCGTTCTGGAGTTATAGCGTCAGGAAGGAAAACCCGACTTATTTTTATACCCGCTACCCATAGGGTAGAAGGGTATTATGACTTAGTGCCAACAGAAAATGTATGTATTGCAATTTACATAAAAAAAAACTTGACTTATTCTAGATTAATGCTTATTGCGAGCGAAGGGGGCGTGGCATCCAACTTTTGAAATAAACTTGATCTGCGTAAGGAATGAAGGATGTCTCTATGTCTTATAGTCTCTGAAATCTAGGTGTTCATACAGACATGGCTATATCGTCTCGGCTGTTGACACTGATCATGAATATATATACTTTATGGGGTTGGAGATGCCTCATTTTAGCTGTTACATACATTTTCTGTTGCCACTAAGTTATAATACCCTTCTACCCTATGGGTAATGGCTAATTCATATACCACTGAACTTAGAATTGACTCTCTTATAGTTCATTGTCATACCTAAGACAGCAAATAGACCACTGTGTTTTAAAAAGTACAGTTAATTGACTTCATAATAAATTATGATACTATAATTTTTCATGCTTCCAAAAACTACTTTGACTATTTTTTAAAATACTCTTTTTTTGTTCTGTGTGTTTCTCGTAAATACCCATTAAAGTCTAATAGGCCACTTTGGTTCGCATGAGAATTAAGTGTATTACAAAATTTTAAGTCACGATATTTTACAAAATTTCAAAGCACAGGAAATCTTTCTAAGTTTTCTTAATATTCCTTTCCAAAATCAAATTTCATATAATTTTGTTAGCTCTAAATGGAAATATTCTTCTCTACCTTCCTTAGTTTCATTTCAAAATAATAGTGCATGCAGTGATCAGGAAGCTGCCGATCTGCTTACAGACTTTGTTAAATCTACTTACTTAATTGGTAGCTAATCACCTGATATATCTTATCCCTACAACTTGCAAAAGTCTAACTTTATTCCTGAACTTGTGAGCACTGAAATTGACGGCGGCACTCATGTCAGTGCAGGAATACAAATTAGACCAATCAATTCCATTAAGAAGTTGGATTAATTTGGGAAAGTTAGCCTTTTGAAAGCAACGAACTCAATCGGTAGGTACATGAGAATTAGTCAGTACAGATCTGCTAAGATCGATCCTTAACTCCAGAGTTGGATGATAAGGGTCTTCAGGAGATGTAAGGGGTTCCGATCTAGATAGAACTACGCTGATATGTTCAGAGACAAAGCACAGATCCAATTGCCGGAAAGGAGAATTTCTAATATTGTTAATTCGACCCAGGGATAATTCAAGTACACCATCAATAAAGTCATGTCGGTTCGAGGGAATAAGAAAACAAAAGTTATCACAACGATACCAAGCTGTTCCAGGACGGTTAAAGTCTCCTAGAACAACAATATGATCTTTGTCGGATAACAAGGCAAATACAGATTTTATTGCTTCCAGGTGATCCTGGTATACAGATAAATCGGACGACGGAGGTATATATGTGCAAGTAAGAAATAAACTTACTCCATAAAAATTTACTATTATAGATAGAAACTCTATATTATTAGGATTATTATAATGTAATGGTTCCGATGAGAAGTTGGAGTCTACTGCAAATGGAACACCACCCCCTCTTCGGGAGGAACGATCTTGCCTGTAAATAGTGTACTTTGACGGAAAGAGTTCGGAATCAGAAATATCCGAACTTAACCAGGTTTCCGAAAACACAATTACATCAGTAGAAAAAGTGAAACTGTCGACGTATAGCTTACCTATTTTACTACGCAAACCACTCACATTTTGATAGGTTATAGAATGTGACATATTAGTGTTTTGAAGATGATGAATAAGAAGAAGAAGTTTGAGATTGAGTCTGTACAGGTACATTTGGTAAAAGCCCAATCTGAGTCCGATTTTTAACTTTGGCTTTGAACTCTTTTACCACCAAATACTCTTGCCAAAAACTTGGCGAGCATATGGTTTCAAAAAGTGAAGGTGTAACATTGATCTTGAAAAATGCAATTTGTCAATCATAAGCAAATTTAAATTTTTCCACTTTTGCATTGGCATTTTTAATTTTGGCTATAATGAAAGCCTTTACGTCATCTGACGTGAGATCAAGGGCAAGCCTTGAAACAAAAATCTGCTTCATTGATGGAACCCCCACAATTGGTTTAGGAGCCAACGGAGTAATATTTGGTATATTATCTTTGGAACCTAATAAAGTCGGTGATCCGACAGTGAGAATAGTTGAAGGAGGAGCGGAAGAAATTTTTTTACTAGGATTCGGCTTGCCTCTACTTCTAGTGACAACCGTGGACAATTCAGATACAACTTCGGCGTTAGCTAATGTCGGTGGAGCGGGTTCCCTAATGGGAATGCTTTTCGCAGCGGTTGTTGCTACGAGATTAATTGCGGAACCAACAGAGTAGTGGGTGGGTCAGTCGATGCTAGAGGTACAAATTTGGATAATTGTAAGTCACAAGAAGTTGAACTGCTTCTGGCAACTCTTTAGACAACACACAATTTTGCTCTCCACTAAAAAAAAACAAGTAAGAAAGCTACAGTCGAGAGTGCTCGCCGTATGATACCCGCAACCCATTTCGAAAGAAAACAAAAAACTTAAATGATATTTTAACAAAAAATATTCCAAATATACTAAAACTTGTTTTTTTTGTGTATATATTTGAAAATAGCGGGTAAAATCCACAACACCCACATGGTAACACTGTCAACTAAACAAACAAAGCGCGGGCAGCTGCAAGTGAATTTTGCATATAAAATTGATTCTTTAATAACTTCCTTGCTTTTCATTCGATCTCAACCAAATTCATAGGAATCATTGAGAATATAATTTTTATTATGCATACCAAAATGCTCAATGCTCAAGGTCTTTTATTACTGCTCTTACAGTTTTTGGGGGCGGAAAGGGGCGTGGCAAAAATCTAAAACAAACTTGATCTGCGTAAGAGCTACATTGATACTGTCACCAAATTTGATATCTCTAGGTCATTCACACACTTAAAACATCCATATGCATTGGCACAACTATTTTGATAAATAATTAACGAATAACTTTTGTTCTACTTATCAGATTTTTACCAAAATTACGGGGTATATTAAGAGTGTTAAGCGCACATGGGTTACCATATTACACATCATTACACAAGAACTTTTGAGTTATACGCAATTTACATACAAAAAAAACTTGACTTATTCTAGATTTATGCTTATTGTGGTCGACGGGGACGTGGCATCCAACTTTTGAAATAAACTTGATCGGAGTAAGGAATGAAGGAACCTATGTACCAAATTTGGAGTCTCTATGACTTATAGTCTTTGAGATCTAGGTGTTCATACAGACGGACAGACTGATAGACGGACATGGCTATATCGTCTCGGCTGTTGACACAGATCAAGAATATATATACCCAATAAAATTGTTTCTTAAATAACCTTCACCTAGATCTGAGAGACTATACGACATAGAGATTAACAATTTGGTACATAGGTTCCTGCATTCATTACACAGTTCAAGTCATGTTTATTTTATGTAAATCGCGTATAACCTCAAAAGTTCTTTGTGTAATGATGTCTTATTTAAGCCATCTGTGCTTAATACTCTTAATAAACCGTGTAATTTTGGTAAAATTCTGATTAGTAGAACAAAAGTTATTTGTTAAAGTATTTATCATAATAGTTGTGCCCAATGCATATGGACGTTTTACGTATGCGAATGACCTAGAGATATTAAATTTGGTGACAGTATTCGTGTAGGTCTTACACTGATGAAGTTTGTTTTAGATTTTTGCAACGCTCCTTTTCGCCCCCGAAAACTGGAAAAGCCGTAATAATAGGCCTAGAGCATTGAATTTTGGTATGCATAATAATAATTAAAGTCTTAATGATTCCTGTGAATTTGGTTGTGATCGAAACAAGGATATTATTTAAGAATTAATTTTATATGCAAAATTCACTTGCAGCTACTCGCGCTTTGTTTGTTTAGTTGACAGTGTGACCATGTCGGTATGTTATGGAATTTTTTTTAAATACAAAAAAATACAAATTTTAGTATTTTTATACCCGCTACCCATAGGGTAGAAGGGTATTATAACTTAGTGCCAACAGAAAATGTATGTAACAGGCAGAAGCAGGCATCTCCGACCCCATAAAGTATATATATTCTTGATCAGTGTCAACAGCCGAGACGATATAGCCATGTCTGTCTGTCAGTCTGTCAGTCTGTCCGTCTGTCCGTCTGTTTGAACGCCTAGATCTCAGAGACTATAAGAGCTAGAGCTACCAAATTTGGGGACAGTACTCCTATAGGTCCTACGCTGATCAAGTTTATTTCAAAATTTGGAGGCCACGCCCCTTTCCGCCCCCAAAAGCCTGTAAAAGCCGAAATAATAGACCTAGAGCATTGAATTGGTATTTGTATATGGTAATTTGGTATGCATTATAATAATTATATTCTCAATGATTCCTGTGAATTTGGTTGGGCTCGAATGAAAAACAAGGAAGTTATTAAACAATCAATTTTATATGCAAAATTCACTTGCAGCTGCCCGCGCTTTGTTTGTTTAGTTGACAGTGTGACCATAACGGTGATGTGGATTTTTACCCGCTATTTTCAAATACATAAAAAAAAAAAAAGTTTTTAGTATATTTGGTATATTTTTTGTTAAAATATCATTTAAGTTTTTTGTTTTCTTTCGAATTGGGTTGCGGGTATCTTTCTTACATGTTTGGTATATTTTTTGTGAAAATATCATTTACATTTTTTGTTTTCTCTCGAAATGGGTTGCGTGTATCTTATGGTCGAGCACTCTCGACTGTAGCTTTCTTACTTGTTCGTTATGGAGGACTCTGAGACCACACCGATTTTGCGTCAGCAGAATTTTAGGTTGGTTTGGCTACAAAACAAAAATTCGCGTTGGTTGTTTTGCTTACGAATGTCGCTTCGACTCATCTTCTTAACCACGGTTTAGTTTATCCAATGTTATGGGATATAAGTAAACATTAATTAATTGATTAGTGAATAATAAATTAGTTAAATATTTTGTGCGATTTCATCGCACTAAACATCTTTTTGCGTTGTACACTTTTTAATACGTTATAAACTTGTGTAATTTATTTTGTTTCCCGGAGCTCAGTAATTCACGTCAGCTTGAGGCAACAGTTCTCGAACGCGCAGTTAAATGTTTTTTTTTGTGTTTGAAATCGCCGCACTTAATGCCGGTACTGGTCTGAAGTAAAAGTTGCAACGCCTTATTGGAAAGAGCCTTGGTTAAAATCCCAATGTTATTCAAGTGGATGTGGAAATTTTAATTTATTATTTTTGTCATTTAATATGTTTGAATGAAACCCAGGTTTGTTTGTATGTTCGCTGTGCTGTGTTATGTGGTGAATATATCGTCTCTGTTGCTGTGCCTAACAGGCAAGTTGTTGTTAAGTGTTTTCACTCACCGTCATACAATTCTTTTCCGTTATTTTGCAACACAGTGGGAATTTCAAGCTTGATGTTGCAACTAACTTGTAGTGACTTTTCATATATAGCACCCAATCGGAAATTAGAACTTACATTATTGTAAATATTAAAAATTTGTCAATTCCTTTATTTTATTTTATTTTCTTTAATAAAAATGTATTTTTTTGTTTTTATTTGAACGTTGATGTGCTAACGAACAGCACCATCAAGTGGCCCAACGACACTAAGAAAGGACTTGTTACCGCGCGGGCCGTAGGGGCGCACCACGTAGCGTGTGGCAACGGACAATCGCGAACATATAGCTATAATATATTTTAACTAATTTAAAAATTACGTCGTTACACACTAGACAAATGACTTAATATAAAATTTCTACGATTGGAAAACGAAGAAACATTATCTAATATAAAATAGTAATCGTTATAGTTAGAGCATAAAATACGGAAAGGGTTATGTAAAGCATAGTTCTCACTACAAAGTGGAAGGAAGAGGTAAAAAGTTCCATGTATTTCTGATCGGAACCTTAAAATTTATTAGGTTAATCAGTTTGGAAGAATCGATCCCACCACTAATGAGCTTATGAGTGGTTTTGAGATCAGAAAGGGAAGGAATATTTTTAAGTAAAAGTCTACTACGATAGGAAGGTATAGGAGTGTTAGTTAGTGGAGTGTCCAGTTAAACAAAAGAAATTGTTTTTGAACGAACTCTATTCTTTCCTGATTAACCTTATATTGGAGACACCATATACAAGAGCCATATTCAAGAATAGGTCAAACACGAGAAGCATAAAGGGCACCTATTGCACGATTAGTTATATCCAAGATCTGCTTGTCAAATTTAAGTTTGGGATCGAGCAGAATACCTAGATCTTTAACAGACTCAATACGCTCAAGAGGTTTTGCATGTAGAAAATAAGTATTGTTAAGAGGCAAACGCCTGTAAAGAGACATTACGTTACATTTATTGCAATTAAGATTTAAAATGTTTATTTGACACCAAGATTGGAAGCTATCAAGATCAGCTTGCAGCATTTGACCAGATTGACAATCAACTAACGATAAATAAAGCCTGACATCATCGGCATACATTAACACACGAGAAAATTTAAAACCGGGTGGAAGATCATAAATAAACAATTTAAATAACAAGGGGCCAAGGTGACTCCCTTGAGGTACACCAGATGTGACCTTAACGGACTTGGAGATTAAGCCGTTAAAATACACTTTCTGGGTTGTGAGATTTAAATAGCTAGATATCCAGATAAATAAGTTATTTGGAAATCCCAAGAGATTAAGTTTATGCAGTAATAGTGAGTGATTAACAGATTCATAAGCTTTACTTAAATCAGTATAAATAACGTCAGTTTGCATTTTGTTTTGGAATCCATTAATTGCCCAAGAAGTGACCTCCAGTACGTTTGTGGTAGTAGATCAATATTTCATAAGCCCATGCTGACATGGTGATACAAAGATATTTAATAATGTTGTAACTGTGAGGTTATTAATTTCTCAAACAGTTTCGGAATAGCAGACAATTTTGATATTCCTCTATAATTCTCGGCATTAGATTTATTTCCTTTTTTATGGAGAGGAATAATAAAAGATTCCTTCCAATAGTTTGGAAAATAACATAAATCCATTGACAAATTAAAAAGAATGTATAAATGAATTAATAACGCCTCAGCACAATGCCTAAGCACACATGCTGGAACTCCATCTGGCCCTGGTGAAAATACAAGCTTCAGAATCTTTAAATTATTTAATAATGAACTTTTAGTAATAAATGGTTTAAAAATGCAATGTACGTCATTTATCTGATACGGATAAGTCAAAACCAATCGATCGTTTTGAGATCTATATGTAGTTTGAAAAAAAAAGCAAATAAATCAGCAATAGAATGATTGGTTTCCGCTGTATTCTTTTAAAAACAAGTAAGAAAGCTGCAGTCGAGAGTGCTCGACAATATGATACCCGCAACCCATTTCGAGAGAAAACAAAAAACTGAAATGTTATTTTAACAAAAAGTATACCAAAGAATATACTGAAATTTGTTTTTTTTATTTATATATTTGAAAATAGGGGGTATAAAAATCCATAACATACCGACATGGTCACACTGTCAACTAAACAAACAAAGCGCAGCTGCAAGTGAATTTTGCATATAAAATTGATTCTTTAATAACTTCCTTGTTTTTTATTCGATCTCAACCAAATTCACAGGAGTCATTAAAACTACAATTATTATTATGCAAACCAAAATTCAATGCTCTAGGTCCATTATTACCGCTTTTCTAGTTTTTGGGGGCGGAAAGGGACGAATCGAATAACAACAGAAGTTAAAGGAAGTGTTAGATTCCTTCAACTTCTTTTAATTTCTCGACATTTTATTTTTAAGGTGTGTCAATTCCCGTGTAAGCCAAACAGGCTTGTTAGACCTATTTGGTTTATACAACGGGACGCATATGTCGAATGAAGAGTTTAATGTAGTGTAAAAAAGTTCAGTTGCACTATCAATGTCCCTACACTCGCAAAGAGGAGACCAGTCACTGTTCGACAGGATCCGAGAGAGTTCATAGAAATCCGTGTTACGAAAATGACGCACGTGTTGCAATCTCGTAGTAGAGTATGCTACACGGGTTCATCAACACTTCTAAAGTAGGATGATAAGGAGCTTCAGGAAGGGATAAGGGTTCAGATCGGGAGACAGATGCAAGGGAAGGATCCAACACAAAAACCAGGTCAAGCATTCTATATAAAGAATTTGGGATAGCATTGATTTGACTCAATGATAATCCAAACAAATTATCTATAAAATCATGCTGGGTCGCAGCATTTAAAGCGTTGGAGTCAGAATTTGATAGTCAAGTCATTCCTGTAATGTTAAAATCACCAAGAACAACAAGACTATCGCGATCAGATAGCAAAGAAGAGACAGAAAGTATAGCCGAAAACTGTGAAGAATAGACAGAAGAATCAGAAGATGGAGGAACATATGAACAAGTTATAAAAATACAAACACCATGTACGGACAATTTTACAGCTACGAATTCTAAATCGACAGCACAATCAATTGTAACTAATTCAGAGGTGAATGCAACGTCAACTGCGATTAAAACGCCACCTCCACGATGAGGAGGAGTGCGATCTCGTCTATAAATATAGTATTTACTTAAAAGGATTTCGAAGTTTATAATGTCTGGCCTAAGCCAAGTCTCCGAAAAAACGACGACATTATATGGAAAGGACAGACTACTACGATAGAGATTTCTAAGTTTGCTATACAGACCTCTCACGTTCTGGTATCCAAGTGAGAAGGATGTTAGTTTTAGGAACAGTAATTTTAAAAGACGATATTTCACGGGAATAATTAAATTGAAATTTGTCCACTGAAACATTGGCTTTAGATTTGGCCTGAATAAACACCATGACTTCATCCTAAGTTTGATCATGGGCAAGCCTGGAAACAAAAATGTGTTTCTTTGGAGGAACGCCAACAAGTGATTTGAGATTAACCACAGCTACATCTACGGATGCAACTACAGCCTTAAATGGCTGACCAACCGAAACTGCTAGGATGGTTAAGGATTCAGTGCGTACAACGACTGAAACATGACCGTCGCCGGTGTTAGTAGGAACAATATCCATGGGTTGAACATTATTCTCGTCACTACTAACTATTATGGGAGGAGCAGCAGAAGAAAGATTAATTAATGCAGAAACAGACGGAGCAGACAAATGATTTGCG
Organism: Drosophila immigrans; assembly: GCA_963583835.1. Taxonomy (NCBI): domain Eukaryota; kingdom Metazoa; phylum Arthropoda; class Insecta; order Diptera; family Drosophilidae; genus Drosophila; species Drosophila immigrans. The sequence goes on from OY757143.1 coordinate 8,473,252, forward strand.
TGTGGGGAAAGTTCATTAGCGCTTATGGACAATTGGATTGGATTGGCCTTTTTACGCTTAGGTGACTCATTCAAAAATTTTATATTTTCATACCCACTACCCATAGGGTAGAAGGATATTATAACTTAGTGCCAACAGAAAATGTATGTAACAGGCAGAAGGAGGCATCTCCGACCTCATAAAGTTTATATATTCTTGATCAGCGTCAACAGCCGAGACGATATAGCCATGTCCGTCTGTCCGTCTGTCCGTCTGTCCGACTGTCCGTCTGTCCGTCTGTCTGTCCGTATGAACACCTGGATCTCAGAGACTATAAGACATAGAGACACCAAATTTGGCAAAAAGGTTCCTTCATACCCTACGCAGATCAAGTTTATTTCAAAAGTCGGATGCCACGCCCCCTTCGCCCACAATAAGCATTATTCTAGAAAAAGTCAAGTTTTTTTTTATGTAAATCGTGTATAACTCCAAAAGTTCTTTGTGTAATGATGTGTAATTTGGTAACCCATCTGCGCTTGACACTCTTAATATACCCTGTAATTTTGGTACAAATCGGATAAGTAGAACAAAAGTTATTTGTTAAGTTATTATACCCGCTACCCATAGGGTAGAAGGGTATTATGACTTAGTGCCAACAGGAAATGTATGTAACAGGCAGAAGGAGGCATCTCCGACCCCATAAAGTATATATATTCTTAATCAGCGTCAACAGCCGAGACGATATAGCCATGTCCGTCTGTCCGTCTGTCCGTCTGTCTGTCCGTATGAACACCTGGATCTCAGAGACTATAAGACATAGAGACACCAAATTTGGCAAAAATGTTCCTTCATACCCTACGCAGATCAAGTTTATTTCAAAAGTTGGATGCCACGCCCCCTTCGCCCACAATAAGCATTAATCTAGAAAAAGTCAAGTTTTTTTTTATGTAAATTGCGTATAACTCCAATGATGTGTAATCTGGTAACCCATCTGCGCTTGACACTCTTAATATACCCTGTAATTTTGGTAAAAATCGGATTAGTAGAACAAAAGTTATTCGCGTAATTATTTATCAAAATTGTTGTTCCCAATGCATATGGACGTTTTAAGTGTCTGATTGACCTAGAGATATCAAATTTGGTGACAGTATTCGTGTAGGTCTTACGCAGATCAAGTTTGTTTTAGATTTTTGCCACGCCCCTTTCCGCCCCCAAAAACTGTAAAAGCCGTAATAATAGACCTAGAGCATTGAATTTTGGTATGCATAGTAACAATGATAGTCTGAATGACTCCTGTGAATTTGGTTGAGATCGAATAAAAAACCAGGAAGTTATTAAAGAATCAATTTTATATGTGAAATTCACTTGCAGCTGCCCGCGCTTTGTTTGTTTAGTTGACAGTGTGACCATGTCGGTGTTGTGGATTTTTACCCGCTATTTTCAAATATATACAAACAAAACACAAGTTTCAGTATATTTTTGGTATATTTGTTGTTAAAATATCATTAAAATTTTTTTTTTCTCTCGAAATGGGTTGCGGGTATCATACGGTCGAGCACTCTCGACTGTAGCTTTCTTACTTGTTTTTATATGAGGGGGCGGAAAGGGGCTTGGTCAAAATCTACAACAAACTTGTTCTGCTGAAGACATACACTATCACCAAGTGTAATATGTATAAAAATAAAAAACAGAAGCTTTTTGTTTTCTCTACAAAAGGGCTGCGGGTATCTAACGGTCGAGCACTTCGACTGTAGCTTTCTTACTTGTTAAAATTGGATATCGAATATATCCAGAACAAGCACAAGCCAATATCATCAGCAAAGTCGTAGTTACGCTTTCAGATGTATAGAGACTACGAGAGCCAAATCTCATTAATATATGTTTGTGTGTGTGTATGTGAGCTCACATACCCACAAAACCTACCCTGAATCATCTTTCTGACGAACAGCACCGCGTTAACAGGATTTGTCGTATAAAGTAATAAAGGGTTAAATATTTCTACCCTAGTGTTTTTTTCAGATTTGAGTCATACTATTTTGTTTTTTTTGGGATAACCAATAACCCTCTAAAAAGTTGCGTGTTTCATGGTCATTGGACCGACTGAATGATTTTTATTTGTGTTTTGACCCTCTATTTGTTAGACAGTGTCGAGTGTGCTCGACTGTAAAATACCCGATACCCAGTTTTGAAGAGCATGAAAATATTTTTGAAATATTAAGAGCAGTTGTTAAATTTGCTAAAAAAAAAAACAAGTAAGAAAGCTACAGTCGAGAGTGCTCGACCGTATGAGACCCTCAACCCATTTCGAGAGAAAACAAAAAACTGAAATGATATTTTAACAAAAAATATACCAATATACAGAAATTGGTTTTTTATACCCGCTACCCAGAGGGTAGAAGGGTATTATAACTTAGTGCCAACAGAAAATGTATGTAACAGGCAGAAGGAGGCATCTCCGACCCCATAAAGTATATATATTCTTGATCAGCGTCAACAGCCGAGACGATATAGCCACGTCCGTCTGTCTGTCCGTATGAACACCTGGATCTCAGAGACTATAAATCGTAGAGAAACCAAATTTGGCACAAAGGTTCCTTCATTCCCTACGCAGATCAAGTTTATTTCAAAAGTTGGATGCCACGCCCCCTTCGCCCACAATATGCATAAATCTAGAACAAGTCCAGTTTTTTTTATGTAAATCGCGTATAACTCCAAAAGTTCTTTGTGTAATTTGGGAGACCATCTGAGCTTAATACACTAAGTATACCCTGTAATTTTGGTAAAAATCGGATAAGTAGAAAAAAACGTTATTTGTTAGATTATTTATCAAAATAGTTGTGCCCAATGCATATGGACGTTTTAAGTGTGTGAATGACCTAGAGATATCAAATTTGGTGACAGTATTCGTGTAGGCCTTACGCAGATCAAGTTTGTTTTAGATTTTTGCCACGCCTCTTTCCGCCCCCAAAAACTGTAAAAGCCGTAATAATGGACCTAGAGCATTGAATTTGGATTTTTACCCGCTATTTTCAAACAAAACGCAAGTTTCAGTATATTTTTGATATATTTTTTGTTAAAATGTCATTTCAGTTTTTGCTTTCTCTCGAAATGGGTTGCGGGTATCATACGGTCTAGCACTCTCGACTGTAGCTTTTTTACTTGTTTTTTATATATATTTGAAAATAGCGGGTATAAAAAACCAAAACATACCGACATGGTCACACTGTCAACATTTTGCATATAAAATTGATTCTTTGATAACTTCCTTGTTTTTCATTCGATCTCAACCAAATTCACAGAAATCATTGGGAATATAATTATTGTTATGCATACCAAAATTTATGCTCTAGATCTTTTATTACGGCTTTTTCAGCTTTTGGGGGCTGAAAGGGGCGTGTCAAAAATCTTAAACAAACTTGATCTGGTCGGAGATGCCTCCTTCTGCCTGTTTCATACATTTTCTGTTGGCACTAAGTTATAATACCCTTCTACCCTATGGGTAGCGGGTATAAAAAGTATTTGAATTTTCTCAAAATGGGTATCAGGTATTTCACAGTCGAGCACTATAGCTTTCTTACTTGTTTTGTATAATTTCATTATATTTCCTGTCACATTTGCTTTAAGTAACCCACTAAGCCAAAGAAAATACATGAATGAATCAATATGCAAATTTGGCGCTACTTAACTATTGTACACAACAATGCGATTTAATACCAATTTATTTGCCTACATACTTATATACATACATGCTTACGTTGCGAATTTCATGAATATGAATATTTCGGTATTTTTTTATTTCAGTGTTGCATATGAAACATACCTGTAAATGTGGGAGTAATCCACATTTGCACTTGCGTTACCTTTCAGTTGATCTCCAAACGAATTTTTCACTTTTTCTAAAATGCTGGATGAATTTTCTTTACAATAACTTTCTTTCATATTGTCTCTCCATTGATGTAGTCGGCCTGTCATGCCTTGATATTCATGAAGCTTTTCCATTTTTATTATTCTGCAATTTGTATGTGCATCGAATGAGGTGACCGCGGTGATGTTAATTTTAACAATTCAAGTATTTATACGGTTTCCTTTCAACCCAATATACATATATTATTTTAATAAGACTTCGCGTTCGCCGAATTTGACAATCAAAGTAAAAGTGAACTGACATTTCACGAGCTCGTTGTGTTTTTCGGATTGGAAAGAATAGTTTCGTATCGGAGACAACCAATACGATTCCAATGAATTTCATCGAGCATGCGTTGACATGTGCAAATTCCTCTGCTTTCCAACAATGCTAGTTACACTAAACATTAGATTTCGACAATCAACTTTGAAATACCTTACATTTACATTGAGTATATCATAAATAGATTAACAAAATATATATTTTATCAATATGTAAACACACGACTTCATTGTTGTACAATTTAAAAATATTGTTCTTTATTTTTCGGTTAAAAAGTCGAGAGTGCTCGACCGTAAGATACCCGCAACCCATTTGAGAGAAAACAAAAAACTTTAATTATATTTAAACAACAAATATACCAAAGAAATATACTGAAATTAATTGGTATACCCGTTAACCATAGGGTAGAAGGGTATTATAACTTAGTGCCAACAGAAAATGTATGTAACAGGCAGATGGAGGCATCTCCGACCCCATAAAGTACATATATTCTTGCTCAGTGTCAACAGCCGAGACTATATAGCCATGTCCGTCTGTCTGTCCGTATGAACACCTAGATCTCAGAGACTATAAATCATAGAGACACCAAACTTGGTGCATAGGTTCCTGCATTCCTTACACTGATCTAGTTTATTTCAAAAGTTGGATGCCACGCCCCCTTCGCCCACAATATACATAACAAATCGCGTATAACTCCAAAAGTTCTTAGTGTAATGATATGTTATTTGGTAAGCCATCTGTACTTAATACTATTATTATACCCTGTAATTTTGGTAAAAATCGGCTGAGTAAACCAAAAGTTATTTGTTAAATTATTTATCAAAATAAATGTGCCTGATGCATATGGTCATTTTAAGTGTATGAATGACCTAGATATATCAAATTTGGTGACAGTAATCGTGAAGGTCTGACGCAGTTCAAGTTTGTTTTAGATTTTTGCCACGTCTCATTCCGCCCCCAAAAAACGGGAAAAGCCGTAATAATGGACAATGCACATTGAATTTTGTGAATATAAAATTGATTATTTAATAGCTTTCTTGTTATACCCGCTACCCATAGGGTAGAAGGGTATTATAACTTAGTGCCAACAGAAAATGTATGTAACAGGCAGAAGGAGGCATCTCCGACCCCATAAAGTATATATATTCTTGATCAGTGTCAACAGCCGAGACGATATAGCCATGTCCGTCTGTCCGTCTGTCCGTCTGTATGAACACCTAGATCTCAGATCTCAGATAAAAATCGGATAAGTAGAAAAAAACGTTATTTGTTAGATTATTTATCAAAATAGTTGTGCCCAATGCATATGGACGTTTTAAGTGTGTGAATGACCTAGAGATATAAAATTTGGTGACAGTATTCGTGTAGGCCTTACGCAGATCAAGTTTGTTTTAGATTTTTGCCACGCCTCTTTCCGCCCCCAAAAACTGTAAAAGCCGTAATAATGGACCTAGAGCATTGAATTTGGATTTTTACCCGCTATTTTCAAACAAAACGCAAGTTTCAGTATATTTTTGATATACTCAAATATATTCTTGCTCAGTGTCAACAGCCGAGACTATATAGCCATGTCCGTCTGTCTGTCCGTATGAACACCTAGATCTCAGAGACTATAAATCATAGAGACACCAAACTTGGTGCATAGGTTCCTGCATTCCTTACACTGATCTAGTTTATTTCAAAAGTTGGATGCCACGCCCCCTTCGCCCACAATATACATAACAAATCGCGTATAACTCCAAAAGTTCTTAGTGTAATGATATGTTATTTGGTAAGCCATCTGTACTTAATACTATTATTATACCCTGTAATTTTGGTAAAAATCGGCTGAGTAAACCAAAAGTTATTTGTTAAATTATTTATCAAAATAAATGTGCCCGATGCATATGGTCATTTTAAGTGTATGAATGACCTAGATATATCAAATTTGGTGACAGTAATCGTGAAGGTCTGACGCAGTTCAAGTTTGTTTTAGATTTTTGCCACGTCTCATTCCGCCCCCAAAAAACGGGAAAAGCCGTAATAATGGACAATGCACATTGAATTTTGTGAATATAAAATTGATTATTTAATAGCTTTCTTGTTATACCCGCTACCCATAGGGTAGAAGGGTATTATAACTTAGTGCCAACAGAAAATGTATGTAACAGGCAGAAGGAGGCATCTCCGACCCCATAAAGTATATATATTCTTGATCAGTGTCAACAGCCGAGACGATATAGCCATGTCCGTCTGTCCGTCTGTCCGTCTGTCAGTCTGTCCGTCTGTCCGTCTGTATGAACACCTAGATCTCAGAGACTATAAGAGCTAGAGCTACCAAATTTGGGGGCAGTACTCCTATAGGTCCTACGCAGATCAAGTTTATTTCAAAAGTTGGATGCCACGCCCCTTTCCGCCCCCAATAGCCAGTAAAAGCCGTAATAAAAGACCTAGAGCATTGAATTTTGGTATGCATAATTATAATTATATTCTAAATGATTTCTGTGAATTTGGTTGTGATCAAATGAAAAACAAGGAAGTTATTAAAGAATCAATCTTATATGCTAAATTCACTTTAGTTGACAGTGTGACCATGTCGGTATGCTATGGATTTTTATACCCGCTATTTTCAAATATATAAAAAAAAAAACATGTTTCAGTATATTTGGTATATTTTTTGTTAAAATATCATTTAAGTTTTTTGTTTTCTCTCGAAATGGGTTGCGGGTATCATACGGTCGAGCTCTCTCGACTGTAGCTTTCTTACTTGTTTTTCATTTGATCTCAACAAAATTCACAGGAGCCATTGCGACTATCATTATTATTATGCATACAAAATGCATACAAAATGCATAATAACGGTTTTTCCAGTTTTTGGGGGCGGAAAGGGGCGTGGCAAAAATCTAAAACAAACTTGATCTGCGTAAGACCTACACGAATACTGTCACCAAATTTGATATCTCTAGGTCATTCACACACTAAAAACGTCCATACGCATTGGGAACAACTATTTTGATAAATAATTTAGCAAATAACTTTTGTTCTACTTATCTGATTTTTATCAAAATTACAGGGTATAATAATAGTATCAAGTACAGATGGCTTATCAAACAACAGATCATTACACAAAAAACTTTTGGAGTTATACGCGATTTGTTATGTATATTGTGGGCGAAGGGGGCGTGGCATCCAACTTTTGAAATAAACATGATCTGCGTAAGGAATGCAGGAGCCTATGTACCAAATTTGGTGTATCTATGTCTTATAGTCTCTGAGATCAAGATGTTCATACAGACGGACATACTGACAGACGGATAAACGGTCATGGCTATATCGTCTCGGCTGTTGACACTGATCAAGAATATACAATAATAATAATAATAGGCCTAGAGCAATTTTGGTATGCATAATAATAATTAAAGTCTTAATGATTCCTGTGAATTTGGTTGTGATCGAAACAAGGATGTTATGTCAGCTTGAGGAAACAGTTCGCGAACGCGCAGTTAAATGTTTTTTTTCGTGTTTGAAATCGCCGCACTTAATGGCGGTACTGGTCTGAAGTAAAAGTTGCAACGCCCTATTGGTTAAAATCCCGAGGTTATTCAAGTGGATGTGGAAATTTTAATTTATTATTTTTGTCATTTAATATGTTTGAATGAAACCCTGGTTTGTTTCTATGTTCGCTGTGCTGTGTTATGTGGTGAATATATCGTCTCTGTTGCTGTGCCTAACAGGCAAGTTGTTGTTAAGTGTTTTCACTCACCGTCATACAATTCTTTTCCGTTATTTTGCAACACAGTGTTAATTTCAAGCTTGATGTTGCAACTAACTTGTAGTGACTTTTCATATATAGCACCCAATCGGAAATTAGAACTTACATTATTGTAAATATTAAAAATTTGTCAATTCCTTTATTTTATTTTATTTTCTTTAATAAAAATGTATTTTTTTGTTTTTATTTGAACGTTGATGTGCTAACGAACAGCACCATCAAGTGGCCCAACGACACTAAGAAAGGACTTGTTACCGCGCGGGCCGTAGGGGCGCACCACGTAGCGTGTGGCAACGGACAATCGCGAACATATAGCTATAATATATTTTAACTAATTTAAAAATTACGTCGTTACACACTAGACAAATGACTTAATATAAAATTTCTACGATTGGAAAACGAAGAAACATTATCTAATATAAAATAGTAATCGTTATAGTTAGAGCATAAAATACGGAAAGGGTTATGTAAAGCATAGTTCTCACTACAAAGTGGAAGGAAGAGGTAAAAAGTTCCATGTATTTCTGATCGGAACCTTAAAATTTATTAGGCTAATCAGTTTGGAAGAATCGATCCCACCACTAATGAGCTTATGAGTGGTTTTGCGATCAGAAAGGGAAGGAATATTTTTAAGTAAAAGTCTACTACGATAGGAAGGTATAGGAGTGTTAGTTAGTGGAGTGTCCAGATAAGACCCCGAAGGGCAAACAAAAGAAATTGTTTTTGTACGGACTCTATTCTTTCCTGATGAACCTTATATTGGAGACACCATATACAAGAGCCATATTCAAGAATAGGTCGAACAAGAGAGGCATAAAGGACACCTATTGCACGATTAGTTATATCCAAGATCTGCTTGTCAAATTTAAGTTTGGGATCGAGCAGAATACCTAGATCTTTAACAGACTCAATACGCTCAAGAGGTTTTGCATGTAGAAAATAAGTATTGTTAAGAGGCAAACGCCTGTAAAAAGACATTACGTTTCCTTTTTTATTGAGAGGAATAATAAAAGATTCCTTCCAATAGTTTGGAAAAGAACTTAAATCCATTGACAAATTAAAAAGAATATATAGATGAAATAATAACGCCTCAGCACAATGCCTAAGCACACATGCTGGAACTCCATCTGGCCCTGGTGAAAATACAGGCTTTAGAATCTTTAAATTATTTAATAATGAACTTTTAGTAATTAATGGTTTAAAAATGCAATGTACGTCATTTATCTGATACGGATAAGGCAAAACCAATCGATCGTTTTTAGGTCTATATGTAGTTTGTAAAAATTCAGCAAATAAATCAGCAAACGAATGATTGGTTTCCGCTGTATTCTTTTAAAAACAAGTAAGAAAGCTACAGTCGAGAGTGCTCGACCATATGATACCCGCAACCCATTTCGAGAGAAAACAAAAAACTTGAATGATATTTTAACAAAAAATATACCAAAGAATATACTGAAATTTGTTTTTATACCCGTTACCCATAGGGTAGAAGGGTATTATAGCTTAGTGCCAACAGAAAATGTATGTAATAGGCAGAAGGAGCCGAGACGATATTGCCATGTCCGTCTGTCTGTCCGTATGAACACAGAACACAGATCTTAGAGACTATAAGACATAGAGACACCAAATTTGGTACATAGGTTCCTTCATTCCTTACGCAGATCGAGTTTATTTCAAAAGTTGGATGCCACGCCCCCTTCGCCCACAATATGCATTCATCTAGAAAAAGTCAAGTTTTTTTTATGTAAATTGCGTATAACTCTCTCTCATATCTGTGTAATAATGTTTAATTTGGTAACCCATCTGCGCTTAACACTCTTAATATACCCTGTAATTTTTGTAAAAATCGGATAAGTAGAACAAAAGTTATTCGTTAAATTATTTATCAAAGTTGGGCCCAATGCATATGGTCGTTTTAAGTGTGTGAATGACCTAGAGATATCAAATTTGGTGACAGTATTCATGTAGCTCTTACGCAGATCAAGTTTGTTTTAGATTTTTGCCACGCCCCTTTCCGCCCCCAAAAACTGGAAAAGCCGTAATAATAGACCTAAAATGTATGAAAAGACTAGCAGCTGAGCAAGCAGCGCTGATGCTTGAATACGGTTTTTGGAGCTACTGATAAAAGCCGCGTCGTTGATGTTGATATGTCGACTGTTTGTTGGGATGTTTGCTGTATAAATGACATATAGCGTTGCCTTGCAGAATTGCCTCTCACTGCAAATTCTCTGCCGTAGTGGTAAGACTCCAATAATTTATGTAGTAAGCTATAGTAAGCTTATAGGTTTGTATGACGAGGGGATTGTCCGATCATTTCCAGTCTTCAGTTTCATTATTATAGTTAATTTTTTCTCCATTAGTGAGCATTCTGATGGTGCGAGCTAGAGACTTACAACATAAATTGAAATGAATGCATTCGATTTGAATCGAGTTGATTGAGAGAGAATGTCGAAACGAATCGACATTGTGCGAATATGAGTGCGTGTTGCGACTCAAAACATAAGACGTTCAATTAAATGAGTGGGTATAAGTGAAACAAAAAACGGAATGACAAATTAGATAAAGCCAAAGACATTCGAATTATTTGAGTCGTCATTTGTTACCGTGGTCAGCAGTGATGGAAGGAGAAAACAAAGCAGACGAGATTCTATGTATTTTCTATGCCTATTTACAGTTATTATTGTTTTGTTTTTGTTTTTTTTTGTTTTTATTTGTTTTTTATTTTTTATTTTATTTAAAGTCGACTATGAACAGTCGACACTGAAGAAATTAATAAAATTATGACTAAAAGATGATTAAAAATATTTTTATAGTTTAAAATAGAAAAAAAAAAAAAATTCAATTAAAATTAAAATATGAAATATGAAATATCTGGGGGTGTTTAAGCAATATTAATCTAACCCAGCATTCGCTGCATGGATTGGGGAAAACCCAGGAAAAACACAATCAGGTCAGATGATAGGTTCGTTAACAAGTATTTTATTTTTGTTTTTATTACCAACACCGTGTTAGTTGCTAGTTATTGTTAGCTAAGAATTTTAGAATACAATTTTTTATATTTAGAAGAGATGGCTCGACTTTGAAAACACAGTAGACTCTGCTATAGTCAGCAAAGAGTACTCGAAAAGGTTCATGCTTAGAATACTTAGTTGTACAAAGGTTAAGGGATAAAGGTGTGAAGTTACGTGTATGTCTAACTGGGACCGAAAGGTTTATCTGCCTAAGAAGGTAGGGGGAATCAATTTCACCCTTTAGTAGTTTGACTATAAACATAACCGCAAGCATGCTACGACGATTAGTTAATGAGGAAAGTAAAATAAGTCTACTATTATAAGAGCGTAAGTCAATACCTGAAACCCAGTTAAAGCCTCTCAACGCATAAAGCAGAAGTTTCTTTTGTACAGAATCGATAAGATTTTTATGATTTGAGTATTGTGGTGACCAAATACAAAAACCGTATTCCAGAATGGGACGGACAAGCGAAACAAAAAGAAGCTTTGTCGTATAAGGGTCATCAAATTCCTTTGCCCATCGCTTGATGAACCCAAGAACTTGAGTCGCTTTGTTGACAGTAATTGAAATGTGTTTGTCAAACTTTAGCCTATGATCTAGAAGAACTCCTAAATCATGCACATCGTCTACTCTAATCAGAGAAACCATATTAAGAGTATAATTACCGATGGTAGCGGAGTTTCTGTAAAACGACATAACCTTACATTTTGAACAACTTAGTAGTAGATAATTACTTTTACTCCAGGAATAAAAACAATCAAGATCAGCTTGCAATAGAGAGTTAGAAGCTATATTATTATAAGTTAGGCAAATCTTGACACCATCAGAATACATTAAGATATTAGAATTTAAAATAACATTGGGAAGATCGTTAATGAAAAGGTTAAAAAGAAGAGGACCGAGATGACTAAACTGAGGAACACCTGAGGTTACAAAGACCTGAGGTTAGAAGTTGCGGATCTAAATATTACTGTTTGAGTTCTATTATAAAGATAGTCAGATACCCATAACAGAAAATTATATGGAAATCCAATCAAGTTTAATTTTTTACCTAAAAGGAAATGGTTAACAGAGTCAAAAGCTTTGCTAAAGTCAGTATAAATAACATCAGTCTGCAACTTATTCTGAAAACCTTTGATCACAAGAGAAGAAAACTCTAATAGATTGGTAGTCGTAGATCTCTGTTTCACAAAACCATGCTGGAAGAGACAATAGATCTACAAAAATGACTAAGTTGAGATGTAATAATTTTCTCGAAGAGTTTCGGTATAGCGGACAATTTGGAAATACCTCTATAATTATTAACGTTATGTTTCGAACCATACCAGGATTATAAATGAATCCTTCCATATCGCCGGGAAAGAGGCAGACTCAACAGACATAATAAATAACTTATGTAAAAGTAAATGCAATGATTCCGCACAATACCTAAGGACACAGCCTGGAATACCATCTGCACCGGGTGCAAATACAGGTTTTATTTGATTAAGTTCGCTTAAAACGGAGCATTGAGTGATCACAGGCTCAGGAATAAAGGAAGAGTTTTGGAAGTTGTAGGGATGAGATATATGAGGTGAGTAGCTGTCAATTGAGTAAGTAGATTGAAAGAAGTCTGCAAACAGATCGGCAGCGGCCTGATCACTGCATGAAGTCTTATTTTGAAATGAAATTGAGGAAGGTAGTGAAGAACATTTTCGTTTAGATTTAACAAAATTATAGAACTGTCTAGGATTCTGAGCAAACTGTAACCGACACCGACGCAAATAAATATTGTAAAGTTGGGTGTTAAGTGAAACGAAATTCGATTTAGCAATAGCATATCGCGCGAAATCAAAAGAATTTCCTGTGTGTTGATATTTTTTGAAATATCGTGACTTCAGGTTTCTTAATCCACTTAATTCCCGAGAAAACCAAAGTGGCCTATTAGACTTAAATGGATATCTACGAGGAACACACTGGACAACAAAATTTTGTAGCGTATTATAAAAAATAGTCAAAGCAAAGATGAGGTCATTTAATTTATAAAAATTTGCCTTTTTAAAACACAGTGGTCTATTTACTGGCTTAGGTATGTCAATGTGCTCAGAAACCGGTAGTTCAATTGACAACTCTAAAGTTGGATGATAAGAATCTTCAGGAACTACAAGGGGGTCAATTCTACGTACAGAGGCATAAGCAGGATCTGATACAAATATTAAGGCAAGACGGTTATTGCAGTTATAAATATGGTTAATTTGTGATAGTGAAAGATTAAGAAGGCCATTTAGAAATTCATGCGGAAAAGAAGGAACTAGAGTATTATTTTCAGCAGACCAAGATATATTTGTTAAATTTAAATCACCAAGCACAAACAAAGATTCGCAATCTAGTAGTTTACAGGGTATAGACTTTAAATTATATAAGTGTTGAAAATAAACAGAAATATCAGATTGAGGTGGGATGTACGAACAAGTGATATAGGCTGAAGTTTGACCAAACGTTGTCTTAATGGCGACAAATTCAATGCCGGACTCCGAGCAGATTAATTCCGATTTAAGATCAGAATCAACAGCAATAAGAACACCACCACCAATTCTAGACACACGGTCACATCTGTAAGACGTAAATTTATTACTAAAGAGAGATAAGTTGGAAATTTCTGGCTTTAACCAAGTTTCAGTAAACACTAAGATACTTTGTTCAAAGCTGAAACCATCTAGATAGACTTTGGATAGTTTTGATTTAATGCCCTTACGTTTTGATACGCTATACGAATAGGGGAGGTAAGCTTAACACGATTAATATTTAGTTTTTTGAAGCATTAGTGTTAGTTTTATTAACATTAGGAGTTTGAACAAAGGTGATATTAGGTTGAACATTTACTGGGATGATGTTACGTTTCTTTGGCCTGAACTCATGTACCACCATATGAGGTGGCCAGAAACTCGGATCACACAATTCAAGTCGCGAACGTCGTCGAGTGCAGACGTGTTTTCTTGTTGTCTTCTTATCGTGCAACGAAAATTAAATAAAAACAAAGCATTGTGCAGTGCAAGCTCTAAACAAAAATACACAGTGGGCGAAAAGACGCTTAGTGCGATGAACTTCGTACTTCTTGTGTAAATAACAAGAAGAAAATCAAAAACATTAAGCTATGAGTGAATTCGACACTCATACGGTACTCCAACGTCAGCAAGGCGAGCGTCGGCTCTCTTTGCAACGTAACAACGCATATTCAATCGTGTCAATGCAAGACAACGCGACTGCAAACCCAACAAAAAATAAACAAACGGGATCAATAACCCCAAGCGCGAGTAATGAACTCAATCCAGCATCGCAAGGCAGGGCGCGTTCTTGTTCTCCAGCGCTCTTGTTGGATAAAACCCTCATGCCAACGGGGTCCCAACATCGACTCCGACCATTATCTTGTTGCAGGTAGGATTCGCACACGGCTATATGTGGCGAAGATTGCACGTCGAAGTACGTTAAGAAGGCTGGACATCGGAAAACTGCAACCACAACAGGCGAAGAATGCATTCTCCACCCACGTCTCGGTGCTATTAAGCCGAAAACCTTTAATAAGTGAAGACATAAGCGATATGTGGGCGCTCATATCTCACTCCCTGCGAACTTCGGCAGAAGAAGTGCTTGGATTCCAACGTCCTCTAACAAGGAATCCATGGTACGATCAGGAGTGTCATGACGCAACAGCTGCAAAGGACGCCGCCTATAGAAGAACACTGCAGGCTGGGGCGACACGGGCTATTGTGGATGTCTACAGGTCGAGAAGAAAAGATGAAAAACGCCTTTTCAGACGCAAGAAGAAAGAACAGGAAAGGCGAGAGTGTGAGAGCATAGAGAGCAGCAGATGCAGAAATGAAGCTTGTAACTTCTACCAGAGGGTCAAGCGTCTGACCCAAGGATTCAAGACTGGTGGAGCGGCGTGCAGGGACGATGATGGAAATCTTGTCACAGAAGCAGAGGTCGTGCTGAGGTTATGGAGGGATCATTTCTCGAGTCTGTTAGCTGGCTCAAGCACAGACTCTGAAGATTATGATCCACGAACCCCAATCTATGGCACTGATATTGAAGTGCCAATCCCAAGTCATATCGAAGTCAAGGATGCAATCCAACGGCTTAAAAACAACAAGTCTGCAGTTGCTGACGGCCTGCCGGCAGAATTGTTTAAGGCAGCTGGTGATATGTTGATAGGGAGCATGCACCAACTAATCAGCAAGATATGGCTTACGAAGAGCATGCCCGAAGATTGGAACCTCAGCATGATCTGTCCTATCCTGAAGAAGGGTGATGCCACGGTGCGCACCAACTACCGCGGCATTAGTCTTCTTCCAGTTGCATACAAGGTCCTAACGAGCGTATTGTGTGAAAGACTGAAACCCCATGCTGAAGCACTGATTGGACCTTATCAGTGCGGGTTCAGGTCTGGCAAGTCCACTGTTGACCAGATTTTGATATGATATTGATATCATTGGCCGCACCAAGCGTGATGTCACAGGAGCCTTCGGGGCTATTGAAAAGGAATCGGCAAAAGTAGGACTGGCAGTGAATAGGGAGAAAACAAAGTTTATGGTGTGCTCTAGCAGAGAATCGCGGCGTCTTGATTCTCAGCTGACTGCAGAGAACTATAGCTTTGAGTCCGTCAAGGAGTTCATCTACCTAGGCACTGCTATAACAAGCACAAATGATGTCAGTCTGGAGATTAAGCGGAGAATAACACAGTTCAATAGTAGAGCTCTCTCTCGACGCACAAACCACACTCTACAAAAAGCTCATTCTTCCAGTACTCCAATATGGTGCGGAGTGCTGGACAGTGACGCAGTCAGATGCAGCTGCTCTTGGAGTGTTCGAGAGGAAAATTCTCCGCAAAATCTTCGGTCCAATCTGCGTGGACGATGTTTATCGCATCAGATACAACCACGAGCTGTATGAGCTGTACGGTGATGTTGACGTAGCCAGTCGAGTGAAATCTCAAAGACTTTGCTGGCTGGGCCACATTGCACGTATGGATGAGGATGCTCCGGCTCGTAAGGTGTTTGATGCGGTAATTGTTGGGAGAGGTTTTGCTAACTGGCGAAGGCGCGCTCAGGACAGGGACGCGTGAAGGCACATTGCTCTTCAGGCCGAGACCCGATGAAGGGTTGTCATGGTCATATTATTATAGTTCCTACTACACCGAAGAATTACGGTAGAAGAGCCGCATAAAAGAAATGGACCGGTGCTGTGTAATAATTGTCAGGAATATGGCCACACAAGGTCTTATTGCACGCTTCGTCCAGTATGCGTTGCTTGTGGAGACCTTCATGACTCCCACAAATGCCCAAAAAATAATAAGGATCCCAGCAGCAAAAAGTGTGGAAACTGTGGAGGCAACCATACGGCTAACTACAGGGGCTGTCCAGTCTACAAGGAACTGAAAAGTCGTACACACCAAAGAGTAACCACTGCTCGCTCACATACACCACCTATGAAATCTACACGTGATGTCTTCCCCCTTCCCCCCCTACAGCTGTTAAATCTTTAGCCAATAATGAGTTCACCGACAAATCCGCAAGCTTTGCAACTGCTCTAAAATTGGGCCTTAAAAGTACCGCTCCCACCAATCCACGATCATCAGTTTCCCCTCATCAACCAGAAGAACAGTCTACGAACAAAATTGGAACATTGATATGAAATCTTCAACAAAGTATGATGGAGTTCATGTCATTCATGCAGACAACTATGCAAGATTTTATGCGAAACCAGAACATTTTGATCGAGCTGCTTGTTGCTCAAAAACAGACTAAGTAATCAATGGCTCCACTCCGTATATCACTGTGAAACGCCAACGGCGTCTCACAGCGCAAAATCGCGCTAACTCAATTCCTTAATAAAAACTATTTCATCAGATTTTTACCAATATTACAGGGTATAATAAGAGTATAAAGCTCAGATGGCCTACCAAATTACACATCATTACACAAAGAACTTTTGGAGCAATTTACATAAAAAAAAACCTGACTCGCTCTAGATTTATGCGAAGGGGACGTGGCATCCAACTTTTGAAATAAACTTGATCTGCGTAAGGAATGGAGGAACCTATGTACCAAATTTGGTGTCTCTATGTCTTATAGTCTCTGAGATCCAGGTGTTCATACAGACGGACAGACGGACAGGCGGACATGGCTATATCGTCTCGGCTGTTGACACTGATCAAGAATATACTTTATGGGGTCGGAGATGCCTCCTTCTGCCTGTTACATACATTTTCTGTTGGCAATAAGTTATAATACCCTTCAACAAAGTATATTTTGTGCGGAATATACTATTACCTTGAAACTTAACTAAAATATAGCATATAGCTCTGTCAGCAAGACAAACTAATCAGATCCAGCTGCATTGAATTTTTGCCCAATAAAATTGTTTCTTAAATAACTTTTACGTTATTTATCTAATAACAACAAAATTCTCAGGAGTTATTAAAACTACAGTTATTATGTGTACCAAAATTCAAGGCATTCGGTTTTATTATTACGGCGTGAATGGGTTTTTCTACCCGCTACCCATAGGGTAGAAGGGTATAATAACTTACTGCCAACTGGAAATGTATGTAACAGGCAGAAGGAGCGATCTCCGACCCCATGAAGTTTATATATTCTTGATTAGTATCAATAGCCCAGACTTTATAATCAGTCAGTCTGTCCGGATGAACACCTAGATCTGAGAGGCTATACGACATAGAGACTAACAATTTGGTACATAGGTTCCTGCATTCATTACACAGTTCAAGTCATGTTTATTTTATGTAAATCGCGTATAACCTCAAAAGTTCTTTGTGTAATGATATCATATTTGGTAAGCCATCTGTGCTTAATACTCTTAATAAACCGTGTAATTTTGGTAAAATTCTGATTAGTAGAACAAAAGTTATTTGTTAAAGTATTTATCATAATAGTTGTGCCCAATGCATATGAACGTTTTACGTGCGCGAATGACCTAGAGATATTAAATTTGGTGACAGTATTCGTGTAGGTCTTACACAGATCAAGTTTGTTTTAGATTTTTGCAACGCTCCTTTCCGCCCCCGAAAACTGGAAAAGCCGTAATAATAGGCCTAGAGCATTGAATTTTGGTATGCATAATAATAATTAAAGTCTTAATGATTCCTGTGAATTTGGTTGTGATTGAAACAAGGATGTTATGTCAGCTTGAGGAAACAGTTCGCGAACGCGCAGTTAAATGTTTTTTTTTGTGTTTGAAATCGCCGCACTTAATGCCGGTACTGGTCTGAAGTAAAAGTTGCAACGCCTTATTGGAAAGAGCCTTGGTTAAAATCCCGAGGTTATTCAAGTGGATGTGGAAATTTTAATTTATTATTTTTGTCATTTAATATGTTTGAATGAAACCCTGGTTTGTTTGTATGTTCGCTGTGCTGTGTTATGTGGTGAATATATCGTCTCTGTTGCTGTGCCTAACAGGCAAGTTGTTGTTAAGTGTTTTCACTCACCGTCATACAATTCTTTTCCGTTATTTTGCAAGTGTGTTGCAACACAGTGGGAATTTCAAGCTTGATGTTGCAACTAACTTGTAGTGACTTTTCATATATAGCACCCAATCGGAAATTAGAACTTACATTATTGTAAATATTAAAAATTTGTCAATTCCTTTATTTTATTTTATTTTCTTTAATAAAAATGTATTTTTTTTTTTTTATTTGAACGTTGATGTGCTAACGAACAGCACCATCAAGAAAGGACTTGTTACCGCGCGGGCCGTAGGGGCGCACCACGTAGCGTGTGGCAACGGACAATCGCGAACATATAGCTAAAATATATTTTAACTAATTTAAAAATTACGTCGTTACACACTAGACAAATGATTTAATCTAAGAGTGGAAAACGAGAAACATTATCTAATATAAAATAGTAATCGTTATAGTTAGAGCATAAAATACGGAAAGGGTTATGTAAAGCATAGTTATCACTACAAAGTGGAAGGAAAAGAGGTAAAAAGTTCCATGTATTTCTGGTCGGAACCTTAAAATTTTTTAGTCTAATCAGTTTGGAAGAATCGATCCCACCACTAATGAGCTTATACAAAAAAATTACACCAAGCGTGGATTTACGATCAGAAAGGGAAGGAATATTTATAAGTAAAAGTCTACTACGATAGGAAGGTATAGGAGTGATAGTTAGTGGAGTGTCCAGTTAAGACCCCGAAGAGCAAACAAAAGAAATTGTTTTTGAACGAACTCTATTCTTTCCTGATTAACCTTATATTGGAGACACCATATACAAGAGCCATATTCAAGAATAGGTCAAACACGAGAAGCATAAAGGGCACCTATTGCACGATTAGTTATATCCAAGATCTGCTTGTCAAATTTAAGTTTGGGATCGAGCAGAATACCTAGATCTTTAACAGACTCAATACGCTCAAGAGGTTTTGCATGTAGAAAATAAGTATTGTTAAGAGGCAAACGCCTGTAAAGAGACATTACGTTACATTTATTGCAATTAAGATTTAAAATGTTTATTTGACACCAAGATTGGAAGCTATCAAGATCAGCTTGCAGCATTTGACCAGATTGACAATCAACTAACGATAAATAAAGCCTGACATCATCGGCATACATTAACACACGAGAAAATTTAAAACCGGGTGGAAGATCATAAATAAACAATTTAAATAACAAGGGGCCAAGGTGACTCCCTTGAGGTACACCAGATGTGACCTTAACGGACTTGGAGATTAAGCCGTTAAAATACACTTTCTGGGTTGTGAGATTTAAATAGCTAGATATCCAGATAAATAAGTTATTTGGAAATCCCAAGAGATTAAGTTTATGCAGTAATAGTGAGTGATTAACAGATTCATAAGCTTTACTTAAATCAGTATAAATAACGTCAGTTTGCATTTTGTTTTGGAATCCATTAATTGCCCAAGAAGTGACCTCCAGTACGTTTGTGGTAGTAGATCAATATTTCATAAACCCATGCTGACATGGTGATATAAAGATATTTAATAATGTTGTAACTGTGAGGTTATTAATTTCTCAAACAGTTTCGGAGTAGCAGACAATTTTGATATTCCTCTATAATTCTCGGCATTAGATTTATTTCCTTTTTTATGGAGAGGAATAATAAAAGATTCCTTCCAATAGTTTGGAAAAGAACATAAATCCATTGACTAATTAAAAAGAATGTATAAATGAATTAATAACGCCTCAGCACAATGCCTAAGCACACATGCTGGAACTCCATCCGTCCCTGGTGAAAATACAGGCTTAAGAATCTTTAAATTATTTAATAATGAACTTTTAGTAATTAATGGTTTAAAAATGCAATGTACGTCATTTATCTGATACGGATAAGTCAAAACCAATCGTTTGAAAAAAAACAGCAAATAAATCAGCAATAGAATGATTGGTTTCCGCTGTATTCTTTTAAAAACAAGTAAGAAAGTTGCAGTCGAGAGTGCTCGACAATATGATACCCGCAACCCATTTCGAGAGAAAACAAAAAACTGAAATGTATTACCAAAGAATATACTGAAATTTGTTTTTTTTATTTATATATTTGAAAATAGGGGGTATAAAAATCCATAACATACCGACATGGTCACACTGTCAACTAAACAAACAAAGCGCGAGCAGCTGCAAGTGAATTTTGCATATAAAATTGATTCTTTAATAACTTCCTTGTTTTTTATTCGATCTCAACCAAATTCACAGGAGTCATTGAAACTACAATTATTATTATGCATACCAAAATTCAATGCTCTAGATTCATTACTTTTCTAGTTTTTGGGGGCGGAAAGGGACGAATCGGATAACAACAGAAGTTAAAGGAAGTGTTAGATTCCTTAAACTTCTTTTAATTTCTCGACATTTTATTTTTAAGGTATGTCAATTCCCGTGTAAGCCAAACAGGCTTGTTAGACCTATTTGGTTTATGCAACGGGACGCAGTGTTCGACAGGATCCGAGAGAGTTCATAGAAATCCGTGTTACGAAAATGACGCACGTGTTGCAATCTCGTAGCAGAGTATGCTACACGGGTCTCTATGTTCATCAACACTTTTAAAGTAGGATGGTAAGGATCTTCAGGAAGGGATAAAGGTTCAGATCGGGAGACAGATGTAAGGGAACGATCCAAAACAAAAACAAGTAAGAAAGCTACAGTCGAGAGTGCTCGACCGTATGATACCCGCAACCCATTTCGAGAAAAAACAAAAAAATTAAATTATATTTAAACAAAAAACATACCAAATATACTAAAACTTGTTTTTTTGTATATATTTAAAAATAGCGGGTAAAATACCGCAACACCGTTATGGTCACACTGTCAACTAAACAAACAAAGCGCGGGCAGATTCAAGTGAATTTTGCATATAAAATTGATTCTTTAATAACTTCCTTGTTTTTTATTCGATTTCAACCAAATTCACAGGAATCATTGAGAATATAATTATTATTATGCATACCAAAATTCAATGCTCTAGGTCTATTATTACGGCTTTTACAGTTTTTTGGGGGCGGAAAGGGGCGTGGCATCCAACTTTTGAAATAAACTTGATCTGCGTAGGACATATAGGAGTACTGTCCCCAAATTTGGTAGCTCTAGCTCTTATAGTCTCTGAGATCTAGGTGTTCATACAGACGGACAGACGGACAGACGGACAGACGGACAGACGGACAGACGGACATGGCTATATCGTCTCAGCTGTTGACACTGATCAAGAATATATATAGTTTATATGGTCGGAGATGCCTCCTTCTGCCTGTTACATACATTTTCTGTTGGCACTAAGTCATAATACCCTTCTACCCTATGGGTAGCGGGTATAACCAGGTCAAGCACTCCATATAAAGAATTTGGGATAGCATTGATTTGACTCAATGATAATCCAAACAAATTATCTATAAAATCATGCTGGGTCGCAGCATTTAAAGCGTTGGAGTCAGAATTTGATAGCCAAGTCATTCCCGTAATGTTAAAATCACCAAGAACAACAAGACTATCGCGATCAGATAGCAAAGAAGAAGCAGAAAGTATTGCCGAAAACTGTGAAGAATAGACAGAAGAATCAGAAGATGGAGGAACATATGAACAAGTTATAACAAGCAAGAAAGCTACAGTCGAGAGTGCTCGACCGAATGATACCCGCAACCCATTTCGAGAGAATACAAAAAGCTTAAATGACATTTTAACAAAAAATATACCACAGAATATACTGAAATTTGTTTTTTTTGTATAAACATATTTTTACAAATTCCAGTAAATACCGACATGGTCACTCTGTCAACTAAACAAACAAAGCGCGAGCAGCTGCAAGTGAATTTTGCATATAAAATTGATTCATTAATAACTTCCTTGGTTTTTACTTGATCTCAACCAAATTCACAGGAATCATTGAGAATATGATTAATATTATGCATACCAATATTCAGTGCTCTAGGTCTATTATTACGGCTTTTCCAGTTTTTGGGGGCTGAAAGGGGCGTGGCAAAAATATAAAACAAACTTGATCTGCTTAAGAGCTACATGAATACTGTCACCAAATTTGATATCTCTAGGTCATTCACACACTTAAAACGTTCATATGCAGTGGGCACAATTATTTTGATAAATAATTTAACAAATAACTTTTGTTCCACTTATCCGATTTTTAAAAAAATTACAGGGTATATTAAGAGTGTCAAGCGCAGATGGGTTACTAAATTACACATCATTACACAAAGAACTTTTGGAGTTATACGCGATTTACATTAAAAAAAACTTGACTTTTTCTAGATTAATTCTTATTGTGGGCGAAGGGGGCGTGGCATCCAACTTTTGAAATAAACTTGATCTGCGTAGGGAATGCTATGCGTAGGGAACCTATGTACCAAATTTGGTGTCTCTATGTCTTATAGTCTCTGAGATCCTGGTGTTCATACGGTCAGACAGACGGACAGTCGGACAGACGGACAGACGGACATGGCTATATCGTCTCGGCGACGCTGATCAAGAATATATATACTTTATGGGGTCGGAGATGCCTCCTTTTGCCTGTTACATACATTTTCTGTTGGAACTAAGTTATAATACCCTTCTACCCTATAGGTAGCGGGTATAAAAACAGGCTTCCAAAAAAAAATAAAGCTAGTGACAAAAGAAAATAAAGTTAGTGTGCAAAGAAAAATAAAAATTGTAAATTGAAATAAGTTAACAAATTTTCAATTTTAAATAAGAAAATTTAATCAACAAAAATGCACCCTAGTGTTAAATCTGTTTACGTTGCTTTACTTGTAAAAGCGCGTGCACGACCGAAAACAAGAAACCGCAAACGGAATAAATTAGAGCAAGTAGCGCGACCAACACCAACAACACAAACTAATGCGCGCAAGAGAAACTTGGGTGACGTAAAGAGTAAGTGCAAGAGTGCAAGAGTATGAAAAGCAAAAACAAATTGAACGCAGTGACACAATAATATGTAAACAATGCCTTACAATTTGTTTTTGCAATTTTATGCAAATCAAACAAATTGCGAAATAAATAATAATTCACAAGGTAAACTGTTGATATTGACAAAAGTAAAACACTGAAAACACAGATAATAGCGATTACTTGTGCAAATTAATTTATATAAGGTAACACAAATGAAAACAAGTAAGAAAGCTATAGTCGAGAGTGCTCGACCGTATGATACCCGCAACCAATTTCGAGAGAGAAAAAAAAAAACTGAAATGATATTTTAACAAAAAATATACCAATATAGTATACTGAAATATGTTTTTTTTTTTTAAATATATATTTTAAAATAGCGGGTATAAAAATCCAAAACATAACGACATGGTCACACTGTCAACTAAACAAACAAAGCGCGAGCAGCTGCAAGTGACATTTGCATATAAAATTGATTCTTTAATAACTTCCTTGTTTTTCATTCGATCTCAACCAAATTCACAGGAATCATTGAGAATACAATTATTGTTATGCATACCAAAATGCTCTAGGTCTTTTATTACGACTTTTGAGGCGAAAAGGGGCGTGGCAAATAATCCAAAAGATCTAGGTGTTCATACAGACAGACAGACGGACAAACGAACAAGGCCATATCGTCTCGGCTGTTGACATTGAACAAGAATATATATCATAAAAAAGGAGATGCCTCCTTCTGCCTGTTGCATACATTTTCTGTTGACACTAATTTATAATACCCTTCTACCCTATGGGTAGCTGGTATAAATACTTAAAAACTGTTGTCGTTGCTGTTGATTTATAGCTGTATCGTTGATTTGTGTGTGATAAACAAAGAAGATATAAGTAAAATAATGGATAATTTTAATTGCATCTTTATGACCTTAAATGTATGAAAATGCTAGCAGCTGAGCAAGCAGCGCTGATGCTTGAATACGGTTTTTGGAGCCACTGATAAAAGCCGTGTCGTTGATGTTGATATGTCGACTGTTTGTTGGGATGTTTGCTGTATAAATGACATATAGCGTTGCCTTGCAGAATTGCCTCTCACTGCAAACCCAAGAAAGTTTTTTAATTTTGTAAACAAATCCTCCTTGTCTATCTTACGAAAATTCGAAAGCAAATTCAGGTCAGGCGATCGCTGATCTATTTGCTTCTTTTTTTCAAACTACTTATTCTTCTTCCTCCTACTCTTACGCTCCCTATCCTTACAGTCTGTCTCGGTCGAATTGTATCTTCTGTCCCTTAATGAGTGAGGAGTCTCTGATTCGGTATCTTCAAATGGTTAAGCCGGTGTTTTTACCCGGTCCGAATGGAGTTCCTGGCTGTGTACTTCGGTAGGGAGCAGAGGCTTTATGCAGACCGTTGCTGAAATTATTTGATTTATCACATGAGTCATCGACTTTTCCCTTTTTATGGAAGGAGACTTTCAATATTCCTCTCCATAAGAAGGGAAGTAAGTCTGACGCCAAAAACTATAGAGAAATATATAAATTGTCTGCTATACCAAAAGTTTTTGAGAAGATATTAACAAGTCATTTACAACCTTTATGTAGTTCTATTAATTCCCCTTACCAGCATGGGTTTGTGAAACATAGATCCACTGTTGCTAATCTTCTTGAGCTTTCTTCGTTCAGGGTTTCCTTAAAAACGAACAAGCTGACGTCATCTATACCGATTTTAGTAAAGCCTTTGACTCAGTAAATCATTCTCTTTTGTTATATAAGCTTGACTTAATTGGATTTCCCAATAATTTGATTTGCTGGATTTCAAGCTATCTCAGCCAAAGAACGCAAAAAGTTTCTTTTAATAATTTCCTTTCTAATACATTCCGAGTTACCTCTGGAGTTCCCCAATGTAGCCATCTCGGTCCTTTACTTTTCACATTGTTGATGAATGATCTACCTACTGTTTTGACACAATCTCGCGTACTAATGTATACAGATGATGTTAATATATGCCTACAGTACAGGGATTGGCCATACCATATCAAGTTGCAGAGAGATCTTGACTATTTCCAGTCATGGTGCAAAGTGAACTTGTTAAATTTAAACTTTTCTAAATGTGTTGTGATGTCCTTCTATAGAGTTAATCCACATTTGGCCTCTTACTTACTGAACGGTAACGATCTAAAAAGAATTACTGCTGTTGATGATCTAGGTATTCACTTAGATCATAAACTTAAATTTTCAGACCACATTTCTAGAACGGTCAATAAAGCTATGTCTGTACTCGGTTTCATTAAGAGGTGGTCAAAGGAATTTGATGACCCTTATATTACTAAG
This sequence comes from Drosophila immigrans, assembly GCA_963583835.1. Lineage (NCBI taxonomy): Eukaryota > Metazoa > Arthropoda > Insecta > Diptera > Drosophilidae > Drosophila > Drosophila immigrans. The sequence goes on from OY757143.1 coordinate 8,498,904, forward strand.
ACCCTTTATACATCACTTGTTCGTCCGATTCTGGAATATGGTTCGTGGGTTTGGTCTCCACAGTATTCGGTGCACCAGGATCGCATTGAATCTGTTAAAAAACAATTTCTCTTATTTGCTTTGCGGGGGTTGAACTGGAATGCTGAAGTGAGATTGCCGTCATATAGTAGTAGACTTCTTTTAATTAACCTACCTTCTTTAGCTAACCGTAGAATAATGCTTGGCATTTTATTTATTTTTAATCTTATTAATGGTGATATTGACTCTTCAGAATTAATATCGCGACTAACCTTTTTCGTTCCATCTAGACTAACCCGTAGTTACATCCCGCCTGCTCTCCCCCTATGTAGATCTAATTTTGCATTGCATGACCCTTTTAGAGTTTTATGTTATAACTATAATAGATTTTATCATGTATTTTCTAGCGCTAACACTGCTTTTAATCTTAAAACTTTACTACTAACCTATTTAATTAATAATTAGACCGAATTTAGCTTATAGTAATAAATTACAAATTTTTCATTCCACCCGTTTAATTCTTATGTCCGATCCTGTATTTCTATTTTATGCTATCCGTGTTTTTTTTTTGCTTGCCCGAATCTATCCTGTCCGAACGCGAATCGTGTCGTTCGTCCTGCGACAGCGCCTCTCGGTCGGTTGGGCGGGAGGAGGGTTTATTGGGATCCGCGCGTAACAAGCATTGGCTTGGTATCGCTTGGGCCACTTGAATGTGCATACAATGTAAGTCAACGTCCAACAAAAAAAAAAAAAAAAAAAAAAAAAGAAGGAATACAATTTTAAATATTTAGAAGAGATGCATCGTCGTTGAAAACACAGTAGAGTCTGTTGTAGTCAGCACAGAGAACTCGAAAAGGTTCATGCTTAGAATAGTTAGTTGTACATAGGTTAAGGGATACAGGTGTGAAGTTACGTGTATGTCTAACTGGGACAGAAAGGTTTATATGCCTAAGAAGGTAGGGAAAATCAATTTCACCCTTTAGTAGTTTGACTATAAACATAACCCCAAGCATGCTACGACGATTAGTTAATGAGGGAAGATTGAGTAAAATAAGTCTACTATTATAAGAGGGTAAGTCAATACCTGAAACCCAGTTAAAGCCTCTCAACGCAAAAAGCAGAAATTTCTTTCGTACAGACTCGATAAGATTTTTATGATTTGAGTATTGTGGTGACCAAATACAAGAACCGTATTCCAGAATGGGACGGACAAGCAAAACAAAAAGAAGCTTTGTCGTATAAGGGTCATCAAATTCCCTTGCCCATCGCTTGATGAACCCAAGAACTTGAGTCGCTTTGTTGACAGTAATTGAAATGTGTTTGTCAAACTTTAGCCTATGATCTAGAAGAACTCCTAAATCATTCACATCGTCTACTCTAATCAGAGGTACCATATTAAGAGTATAATTACTGATGTTAGCGGAGTTTCTGTAAAACGACATAACCTTACATTTCGAACAATTTAGTAGTAGATAATTACATTTACACCAGGAATAAAGACGATCAAGATCAGCTTGCAATAGCAAGTTAGAAGCTATATTATTATAAGTTGGGCAATTAGTTGGGATATTAGAATTTAAAATAACATTGGGAAGATCGTTAAAGAAAAGGTTAAAAAGAAGAGGACCGAGATGACTACCCTGAGGAACACCTGAGGTTACAAAGACAGGTTTAGAAGTTGCGGATTTAAATATTACTGTTTGAGTTCTATTATTAAGATAGTCAGATACCCATAACAGAAAATTATATGGAAATCCAATCAAGTTTAATTTTTTAACTAAAAGGAAATGATTAACAGAGTCAAAAGCTTTATTAAAGTCAATATAAATAACATCAGTCTGCAACTTATTCTGAAAACCTTTGATCACTAGAGAAGAAAACTCTAATAGATTAGTAGTCGTAGATCTCTGTTTCACAAAACCATGCTGGAAGAGACAATAGATCTACAAAAATGACTAAGTTGAGATGTAATAATTTTCTCGAAGAGTTTCGGTATAGCGGACAATTTGGAAATACCTCTATAATTATTAACGTTATGTTTCGAACCATACCAGGATTATAAATGAATCCTTCCATATCGCCGGAAAAGAGGCAGACTCAACAGACATAATAAATAACTTATGTAAAAGTAAATGCAATGATTCCGCACAATACCTAAGGACACAGCCTGGAATACCATCTGCACCGGGTGCAAATACAGGTTTTATTTGATTAAGTTCGCTTAAAACGGAGCATTGAGTGATCACAGGCTCAGGAATAAAGGAAGAGTTTTGGAAGTTGTAGGGATAAGATATATGAGGTGAGTAGCTGTCAATTGAGTAAGTAGATTGAAAGAAGTCTGCAACCAGATCGGCAGCGGCCTGATCACTGCATGCAGTCTTATTTTGAAATGAAATTGAGGAAGGTACTGAAGAACATTTTCGTTTAGAGTTAACAAAATTATAGAACTGTCTAGGATTCTGAGCAAACTGTAACCGACACCGACGCAAATAAATATTGTAAAGTTGGGTGTTAAGTGAAACGAAATTTGATTTAGCAATAGCATATCGCGCGAAATCAAAAGAATTTCCTGTGCGTTGATATTTTTTGAAATATCGTGACTTTAGGTTTTTTAATCCACTTAATTCCCGAGAAAACCAAAGTGGCCTATTAGACTTCAATGAATATCTACGAGGAACACACTGGACAACAAAATTTTGTAGCGTATTATAAAAAATAGACAAAGCACCTTATAAATTAATGGAATCATGAACAAGAGACCAATCATTATTTAAGATGAGGTCATTTAATTTATAAAAAATTGCGTTTTTAAAACACAGTGGTCTATTTACTGGCTTAGGTATGTCAATGTGCTCAGAAACCGGTAGTTCAATTGACAACTCTAAAGTTGGATGATAAGAATCTTCAGGAACTACAAGGGGGTCAATTCTACGGACAGAGGCATAGACAGGATCTGATACAAATATTAAGTCAAGAAGACGGTTATTGCAGTTATAAATATGGTTAATTTGTGATAGTGAAAGATCAAGAAGGCCATTTGGAAATTCAGGCGGAAAAGAAGGAACTAGAGTATTATTTTCAGCAGACCAAGATATATTTGGTAAATTAAAATCACCAAGCACAAACAAAGATTCGCAATCTAGTAGTTTAGAGGATATAGTCTTTAAAAAAGATAAATGTTGAAAATAAACAGAAATATCAGATTGAGGTGGGATGTACGAACAAGTGATATAGGCTGAAGTTTAACCAAACGTTGTCTTAATGGCGACAAATTCAATGCCGGACTCCGAGCAGATTAATTCCGATTTAAGATCAGAATCAACAGCAATAAGAACACCACCACCAATTCTAGACAAACGGTCACATCTATAAGACGTATATTTATTACTAAAGAGAGATAAGTTAGAAATTTCTTGCTTTAACCAAGTTTCAGTAAACACTAAGATACTATGTACAAAGCTGAAACTATCTAGATAGACTTTGGATAGTTTTGATTTAATGCCCCTTACGTTTTGATACGCTATACGAATAGGGGAGGTAAGCTGAACAGGTTTAATATTTAGTTTTTTGAAGCATTAGTGTTAGTTTTATTAACAGTAGGAGCTTGAGCTAAGGTGATATTAGGTTGAAAATTTACTGGGATGATGTTACGTTTCTTTGGCCTGAACTCATGTACCACCATATGAGGTGGCCAGAAACTCGGGTCACACAATAACGGAAATGAGTCGGAAGGAACAGTTAATTTAAATGAAGCAATTTCCCGAGGAATTGAAAAATTAAATTTTTGTATGGCTACCGACGCCGTGGATTTTGTGGCGATATAAGCTGAGATGGACTCGCACGAAGTATCGGCAGATAATCGAGAAATGAATATCTGCTTTCTCGGAGCCACAACAGAAAATAAGGGGGTGTTAGTATTAACAATAATATTGGGAGCAGTAGGTGGTGAGGCGAAAATCGGACAATTAGGAATAGAGGATCCATCCGAGGCCTCAATACACACATTTGGAATCGGAGGTATTAAAGAAATTTTGGTTCGTTTCGCGGATGAACGATTGCCACCACTAATTAAAGTAGTTTTTTTAGACTGAATCGAGGGGGATGGCTCTACAGGAATACAAGAAAAAGAAGGCAGCGGTGAAAATACTAATAGTGAAAAACCATCAGGTTTAGGAGCAGATTGTGGGTCCAAGCAGGGCTTTGTAGGCGTCTTAAATTCGTATTGTCCAAGCAATTCCATACTAGTATCAAATTCACTTGAAAGAGACTTGGTCATTGTACGAAGTTTAGCAAATTGGTTTTTCACGTAGTTATACATACGTGAAAAACCCAATTGCTTTTCAATGCATACCGGACATGACCACTTAATTCCACCGCTGCCCTTTTTCACAGCAGCGTTGATCTTATCATGATCGCGCCCTGTAATGCCTGCACATTTTATATGCACCAAACTATCACACAGCCAACAAGAAACAAACTTAGGCTGGTCTCCATCACGAGACGGCCCATAGGTACAATTTAATTTGCAGCACTGCATCATTATATAAATATATACTATATGTATAACAGAAAATGAAAATAGAAACGATTAAATTAAAATAAAATTAAAATGTTTGCAAAAATTTATGTTATGGATTCCGATTGGGTTCTCTAAGTGAAAAGTCATTACCAGTCGGTTTCACAATCAAGCTTGTAATTTCCTCTGGGTCGCTAAATAACAGACAAGCAGTGTAAGACGGCGAGCGAAACCAAAACACCCAACAACAACTTGCCTATTAGGCGCAGCAAAAGAGAGCAAATATATATTCAGCACACAAAACTGCACAGCGAACACTCAGACAAACCTGGGTTGCAAACGACTACCGGAGAAAACCAAAACAAAGAATTTTAAGACACAAGCAATGAGCACAGCAACTTAAAAGTTGTAATTTACAATTATATTACGAACAATAGAATTAAATTTAACACAAATCATGCACCAAAAGGTTAATATCGATATATAACTAAAAGTCACAAATTAATATGCTTTTAAAACACAGATAAACGCAGAATTAGGCGGAATTACTCTGTACTCTCCTAGTGTGTTTGATGTTGGTGTGTGTACTTATCTACGTCTATACCAAGCATTTTATGAAATTTCTGATCTAATTTAAGTCTTTTTTGACTCTCCTAGAAGATTAAAATAAGCATAAATGGGCTCGTTTTCTGATCGAAAATTATACTCTGTTCGGGAGAAATTGGAACCCTAGCCGCGACACTTCCTAAGGAGTCGTATTCGCCACCTCAGGAAGAGTCGTTTTCGAATGCTTTTCCTCGCAAGATGGGAGGCTTTTTCGAGTGATATTTTAATCGAGCTTCGCTCGTTTTTGAGTAATTTTTCAAGCAATAAACGACTCTTTTTCGTGTAATATTTATAGAAATAACTACGCTTTTTCGAGTCATATTGTTATTGAAACTATGAGAGATATTTATTAATATATTCCTTTATTTATAATGATATGAAAATTAATTTAATGCAATTATATAAATATGTTTATGGAAATTAAGTTATGACTAGTAGAAAAATTGTATTAAGTTAATTATTGCAATAGTAGTAAATTATAGTAATAAGTAGTAAATGATTATTTATAAATGTAATGTAATGAATTGAAATTTGGCATAGTATGGAAAATATTATATTAAATTATTCCACACGCTTCTTTTTTGTTAAACGAAATTAAAAGGGAGATTCTTAAAATCTTCTAAATCAGAAGAAATCTCCCCTCTGTTGCTGTGGAGTTTTCTATTTTCCAATTTTACCATTATAACTTCCTCGGCCAATTTGGTAATTGAATTCTTAAATTCCTCCTGCATTTATTTCATTTCCAACATTTGGGCTTTTGATAGCATATTTTCTTTTTGCATTTCGACTAAAATATCGGTAATTCTTTTAAGCCTTGAGTCGTTTCAACTGTGTATATTAGAAATTATCACTCATGATGCACTAGTTGAGTAAAAACAAGTAAGAAATCTACAGTTGAGTGGGTTCGACTGTAAGATACCCGGTACCCAAAGATACGTGGGTAGAATAAAAAGAAAATATATATAATTTTTTTTTTTTTTTATAAATAATATTAAAATAAATATAAAATATATTAATATAAATATAATAAATATTTTAAAATTATTATAAAAATAAAATAAATCGCCGCTCGAATTTGCTCCTGATTCAATACATTTAATTCTGAAATTGAATTTTAAAAAAGTAGATTATTAGAAGCGGGACTTGAACGCACGACCCACTGATCGCGAGACATAGTGACCTCTGCGAAGCCACTGTCTCACTTTTTTGGGATTGCTCAAATTCCATATATTGAGATAGATAGGATTTTAATTTATATTTATATCGTTTTGCAATTTTCAATATTGCTTTCACACTCCTTTACTCTTGTCGTTCCGCATAATCGATACGTAGTACGTATTACGTACAAATTATTAAAGTCCGTCCTTCAGTGCCTCGCCAGTTTCAGATTGCCGGGCGAGCGTCGTGGCGAGTTCTATGAAGATTATGATAATTTCCAATGTGCTTGACTTTAGGCATAAGCAATGATAGAAATTGTAATATTTGTTGCGGCAGTGAATTATTAAAATCCGTCCTTCAGTTCCTCGCCAGCTCCAGATTGCCGGGCGAGCGTCGTGGAGAATTCTATAAAGATTATGATAATTTCCAATGTGCTTGCCCTTAAGCAGAAGCAATGATAGAGATTGTAATGTTTGTTGCGGCAGTGGGCCGGAGAAATATATTTTCAAGACTTGGCTTGAGTGGTACAAATATAAGACTGACTGCACAGAAAACTAAGAACTATAGTTAAAGCTAAGCGTGGCCAGTGGAAAAATACTGGCAGACGACGCCTCCTCCAATTCCGTTAATTCTGGCTCAGCAAAATACGTCACAAGCGCAACGGTCAGCATTGTGACATACGATCCGTTGCTTGCTCGTGGGTTCCTCTAGAAGTTTGTCGAACGAGCATGCGAGGGTAGTTCTATGTTTACTAGCGAGTGACGCTTGTTAACACTCCCCCCCTCAAGTTCGTGGCCGTCCCCGGCCACCTTTTGTAAGGTGAGACCTACACGAATACTGTCACCAAATTTGATTTCTCTAGGTCATTCACACATTTAAAACGTCCATATGTATTGGGCACAACTATTTTGATAAATAATTTAAAAAATAACTTTTGTTCTACTAATCAGATGTTTACCAATATTACAGGGTATAATAATAGTATAAAGCTCAGATGGCTTACCAAATTACTCATCATTACACAAAGAACTTTTGGTGCTAGATTTATGCATATTATGGGCGAAGGGCATTATACTTTGGAAAAAACCTTAATCTGCGTAATGAATGCAGGAGCCTATGTACCAAATTTGGTGTCTTATAGTCTCTGAGATCTATGTAGGTGTTCATACAGACAGACGGACAGACGGACATGGCTATATCGTCTCGGCTGTTGACACTGATCAAGAATATATATCATAAAGAAGGAGATGCGTCCTTCTGCCTGTTACATACATTTTCTGTTGGAACTAATTTATAATACCCTTCTACCCTATGGGTAGCTGGTATAAATACTTCAAAACTGTTGTCGTTGCTGTTGATTTATAGCTGTATCGTTGATTTGTGTGTGATAAACAAGGAAGATATAAGTAAAATAATGGATAATTTTAATAGCATCTTTATGATCTTAAATGTATGAAAAGACTAGCAGTTGAGCAAGCAGCGCTGATGCTTGAATACGGTTTTTGGAGCTACTGATAAAAGCCGTGTCATTGATGTTGATATGTCGACTGTTTGTTGGGATGTTTGCTGTATAAATGACATATAGCGTTGCTTTGACGAACTCCGACACCAATCGTATGGTCGTCGGACATTGCAGAATTGCCTCTCACTGCAAATTCTCTGCCGTAGTGGTAAGACTCCAATAATTTATGTAGTTAGCTATAGTAAGCTTATAGGTATGTATGACGAGGGGATTGTCTGATCATTGCCAGTCTTCAGTTTCATTGTTGTACATAGTATGCACATTCAAGTGGCCCAAGCGATACCAAGCCAATGCTTTTAATTTATAACTATAAGCTTAATTCAGTCTAATTATTAGTTAAATAAGTAAGTAGTAAAGTTTTAAGATTAAAAGCAGTGTTAGCGCTAGAAAATACATGATAAAATCTATTAGTTATAACTCAAAATTAGATCTACATAGGGGGAGAGCAATCGGAATGTAACTACGGGTTAGTCTAGATGGAACGAAAAAGGCTAGTCGCGATATTAACTCTGAAAAATCAATATCACCATTTATAAGATTAAAAATAAATGAAATGCCATGCATAATTTTACGGTTAGATCAAGTAGGTAGGTTTATTAAGAGAAGTCAACTACTATATGACGGCAGTCTCACTTCAGCATTCCAGTTCAAGCCACGCAAAGCAAATAAGAGAAATTGTTTTTGAACAGATTCAACGCGATCCTGGTGCACAGAATACTGTGGAGAACCATATTCCAGAATCGGACGAACAAGTGAAGTATAAAGGGTCTTAGTAATATAAGGGTCATCAATTTCCTTTGACCACCTCTTAATGAAACCAAGAACAGACATAGCTTTATTGACCGTTCTAGAAATGTGGTCAGAAAATTTAAGTTTATGATTTAAGAGAACACCTAGATCATCAATAGGAGTAATTCTTTTTAGATCGTTACCGCTCAGTAAGTAAGAGGCCAAATGTGGATTAACTATATAGAAGGACATCACAACACATTTAAAGCAGTTTAAATTTAACAAGTTCACTTTGCACCATGACTGAAAAGAGTCAAGATATCTCTGCAACTTGATATGTCATGGGCAATCCCTGTACTGCAGGCATATTTTAACATCGTCTGTATACATTAGTACGCGAGATTGCGTCAAAACAGTAGGTAGATCATTTATGAACAACGTGAAAAGTAAGGGACCGAGATGACTACCCTGAGGCACTCCTGAGGTGACTCGGAATGTATTAGAATTATTAAAAGAAACTTTTTGCGTTCTTTGGCTGAGATAGCTTGAAATCCAGCAAATCAAATTATTGGGAAATCCAATTAAGTCAAGCTTATATAACAAAAGAGAATGATTTACTGAGTCAAGGTTAGGTTAGGTTAGATTGAGCAGACTTCACGACCGGAGTCGAGAGCACCCGGAGACCATATGGTCCATTGTGATGCCTGATCTGTGTTAACTGTAGGAGTAGAGGGGATTGGGAGGGATTGTTGGGATATTGGAGGAAAACTCTGATTGTATTATTACGTCTATGTGCTACTGGCCAGTTCTGTTGGGCTGCGGTAGCCTCTGAAACCAGCCAGTAGAGTCGAGGAAAAGCGCCATGTTCTCTAGCCGAATATTCCCAAGACTGCCCAGTTCAACGAAGAAAGGCTTGCCCAGAAATTGGGTCCTCTTTCTAAGAAGTGCAGGGCAGTCGCAGAGAAGAGGCTGGATACTCTCGGTTTCCTCTTCGTCCCCGCAGCTGCGACAGAAGTCCTGTTGGGGTCCACCGTACCGTTGAGCCATACGGCCGATATAGCAGTGTCCCGTTAAGACTCCTGTCAGTAACCTTATCTTGTTATTTTTAAAGTTTAAGAGCTCGGTTGTTCGCTTGGGACAGTATCTTGACCATAGTGCTTTTGACACCTCGCAGTCCGATGATGCTGCCCAGTTTCTCTTAGCCGCCGTTCTCATGGAACAATTAAGTTCCGATAGCACGTGCTGAATAGGTCTCTTTAAATCGTTCGCCGCGAGAGTTTCTGATGACGCTGATCCCAGCCGAGAACACTCATCAGCCGCCTCGTTACCTGGTACTCCCATGTGCCCAGGTACCCAGACAAGTCTGATAGAGTGTGGTTGGCATAGGTTCAGTGACATCACTGTGTCTCGGGTTAGTTTACTCTTAATGGTGTTCGATGCGAGTGCTTTTATCGCTGATTGGCTGTCAACGTAGATGGACACGTCCCTCGGGCTTCCACCCAATGTCCGTATCAACTTGGTCGCTTGCCAAACAGCGTAGATCTCCGCTTGAAACACACTACACCAGTCAGGAAGACGAAAGGAAAGCTTGGTTGCAAGGTCTTCGGAGAAGACCCCCGATCTAGTGCTTTCTGTCGTCTTTGATCCGTCTGTGTAGATTGACAACTCATTCTGCCTCAAAGGAAATTCCTGTTGCCAATCGGATCTGTCAGGGAATTCAGCTGTAAACCTGTCATCCCACTTATGTTCTGGTACCCAGTAGTCGTTCTCAGCCACATTCAATTCTACTGTATGTAAAATGGAGTTGTTACCTGCACTAGGCTTAAAGAGGCACTGAGCGTGAAGCCTGACCGCACACCTTGATGCCACGTGCTTGAGGAGGACTCCGATGGGTTCCATTTTAACATTACATCCAGCGCTGCTTGGGGGGTAGAACGAATACATCCTGTTATTCCCAAGCATGCTAGTCTCTGAACTTTGCGGAGATTGTTGAGATAGGTGTCGGTGTGTCCCGCCTCCCACCATACAAGAGCCCTGTACGTCAGTATAGGTCTGACAATTGCAGTGTAGAACCAGTGAAGGATGTACGGTTGCAATCCCCATCCTTTACCAAAGGTCTTTTTGCACACAAAGAAGGCTTGTAACGCTTTCTTCATCCTTTCCTCCGAGTTTCTCCTCCAGGAGAGTTTGGAGTCCAGGATTACTCCAAGGTATTTTGCCTCCTTTGATAACTTGAGCTCTGTTCCTCCCAGTGACGGAAGCTTGAAGCTCGGTATCTTATATCTTCGAGTGAACAGAACTAGTGCGGTCTTTTGTAGATTGGCCCCAAGACCGTTGTGTTCTGCCAATCGCAGAGTTTCGCTCAATGCGGCATTCAGTAGCTCACCGACTATTGGCAGGAATCTGCCAGTTACCATTAGAACCAGGTCGTCCGCATAAGCAGTCACTCTGCATCCCTTATACTTCAGTTTGAGAAGAAGGTCATTTGGGACAATGTTCCATAACAAGGGGGATATCACACCTCCTTGCGGGGTGCCCCTGGTTGCCCTCTGCTGATAGTCGAAGCGCAAAGTTGGGCGTTTATCATTATTTGGCGAAGCATGTTGCTAAGCCATCGAGTGATTGTCGGGTGTGAGCCTATGTTGACAAGTGCTGCCGTTATAGACTCGATCCTGACATTGTTAAAGGCACCCTCTATGTCGAGAAATGCCGCTAACGTAAACTCCTTCCTTTGCAGTGTGCCTTCAATTGTGCTAACCACCTCGTGCAGAGCCGTCTCTACTGATCTACCTTTGAGGTAGGCGTGTTGGGACTTGCTAAAAGTGTGAGGTGTTAGCTTACTTCTGAGATGAAGGTCCAGAAGTCTCTCTAGTGTTTTCAATAAAAACGATGAGAGACTTATGGGCCTATAGTCTTTTGATGAGCAGTGGTTTATCTTTCCTGCTTTGGGAATGAATGCCGCCCTCACTTCTCTCCAGGTTTTTGGAATGTATCCTGTAAGGAGACATCCCCTGAAGATTTCTAGTAGCCATTGCGACAGATGTACGCATACCATCTGTAACATGACCGGTCTGATGTCATCCGGTCCTGCTGATTTGTAGTGGTAGAACGACTTGATAGCCCAGATTATCTTTTCAGTGTTGGAAATTTCGTCGATTAGGACTTGGATCTTTCGCCAGCAACCTTCGAAGTCTGGACGCTTCAGTGGAGTTGGTTAGTTTCTCGCAAAATTTAGACCATGAATTTCTTTTTGCCCGTCTAATTTCCTTCTTGAAGGTCTTGAAACTGTGATGGTAGGTATTCCAGTCTACCTGGCAGTTTCCGTCTTTAGCTCTATTGTAAAGTCTTCTCGTTTCCTTCCGTATCTGGCCGAGCTCCGGAGTCCACCACTTGTTGCGGTTTGACTTCGGTGGACGGCTGATTGGACAGGATTTGATGAAGGCTTTACATAGAGTATCTGTGACATTCTGGGTCGATTTCTCCAACTTGTCTGGGTTGTCTAGCCTTCCCACTGGATGGTTGGGAATAGATTCCATAACAAGCTTTGAGTATTTGACCCAGTTTGCCTTTCGTGGGTCCCTGAAGGGCGCCTTTGCCTCTCTGGACCATCCAACTTCAAACACTATCCTGTAATGATCCGAAAAGGAGCATTCCGTGGATACGTGCCAGTCTTCTACGGAGAGGAAGTCGCTGTTGGTCGCTAGAGTTAAATCTTTAACCTCAGCTCGGTTCTTATTGCGGAAGGTGGCGTGGCTACCCCGATTACACACATTAAGATTAGTGAGCATCACGAATTCGAGCAGCGACTCCCCTCTCTCGTTGGTATCTTTGCTCCCCCAAAAGGTATTGTGGGCATTAGCATCACACCCAAGGATTAGATCCGTGCCCTCTTTCTGCTCATGCTGAATGAGGGCTCGAATACTTTCCGACGGTGGATCCTTCTCTTCGTACGGGAGGTATGCTGAGGCTAGGTATAGATTGGGTCCGTTCCTTCGCTCGCATAGCTCTACCGTCAGGTCACTGTTGCTGTAACTGGAAGAGAAGAGCACATTAAGTCCGGTTCTTACCACGATACAGGTTCTGGACTTACCCACAGTTTTCGGGACAAGGAGATGGTATCCGCGAGCTCCCAAACCGCAAACCCTTTCACCTACGATCCAGGGTTCTTGGATGAGAGCCACATCCACCCTCTCCTTGTCCATCCACCGTAGTAGGTCTGTGGAAGGAACCCTCGAGTGGTGCAGATTAATCTGCACTACCCGAATTCTTTCCGGTCGACCTAGCATCTTCGCGCCCAGCGCCTCCAGGAACGATTGCCCGAACGCAACCCATTCCCATCTTCAGCCGGCCTTGCTTACTAAGGAGTTGGCTGTTGGACTCTGGACCAATGCTGATCCAGAGATCCTTGCCGGTTTCTTTGTCTCGAGAGATCGTCCAGTCCGCTGTGTGAAAGTCCGCATTCTGGCTTTTGATCAATATAAGGGTGGTTCGATCCTCCCGGATGGGAGGTGGGATCCAGACCTTAATGATCGTCCGCTCAGGAATTTGGTCTACAGGGACGACGTCAATTCTTGCTCCAGGCACGGCGCTCCCAGCTTCAGCAGTGTGTCTTTGAGCAATCGCAGGGATTCCTTGTTGCCACCACTCTAACACCCTTGTACCAGTTGATGCCATCAAACTCTGCCACGAACGGATTCTGCGGTCGAGTGATGGCATCAGCAATCCCCTGGTCAATTAACCCTTCCAGGATAAGCCAGTTATCAATAGAAAGCTTCCCATCCGGGTTGCTTCTGTCGATGATGGCTACCTGTAGCTCCGGCTTCGTGCTCAAGCTAGCCAGGATGTCCCCTGGACACACCCGCTTGCTCTCCGAAGCCTTTGCCGAGTCGTCTGACCTCTGCCTCTTGCTGACAGGTGGGTTGGCCTTTTTCGGTAGCTTTCTCACCGTTCTCTCCTTTCCAGGAGGTGTGGTTTTTGCAAGCATACCTGGTGCACGTTTTTTTCCTTCTAAGGGTGACTTGGGTTTCTTTGGTTCCACCAACTTCGACGTGGAAGGTTTGACTTCCTCCGTCGTGTTGGCTACGGCTACTGCCTGAAACCCCTGGCACCGTGCACTCATACTCGGTTCGGCGGACTGAGTGTTGCCGGTCACGCCAGCGAGCCTTAGGTACCGCCGCACGTTGTATTCGTGCTTTTTGCGCAATTTCCTCTCACGCTCGTTCAACGACTCTGGGTTGCGGCCTTCCAGTCTCTTAAGGAACTTGAGAGAGCTCTTACACCCTGAGCGTTGTTTGCGCTTGAAGTTAGCGCCTTCCTTGTTGTATGGTCCCTGGACTACTGTTACTTTCGTCTTCATCAGTGCTCGATGACTCATCCAACGGAATCCTCCCTAGCGCAAGCGCTAGCTCGGACTCCGTCATCGATGGGCCTGTAAGCACAAACTCCGACTCCGTGGCAGTTGGTTCCAGGTCCACACCCTCCTGTCGATGGAGTTTGTCCACTCCACCGTCATGACCACTGGCGACACGCAGAGAGGATTTCTCCTCCCCGTGCCCGCCGGTGGTAGCGGTCACACTTCCCACCGACGTTTGGGCTGACATCCCAGCCCGAGTTGACGCCTCTATAACATCCTCCATGATGAATCTAAGGATTCATGGTGCATTTTATACTTACTGCCAAGTACCTCTGACCATGGTCCTGGACCTCAGCTTTCCAGAATAAATCTAAAAAGCTTGGGCCCAGTCCCTTAGCTAGAAACTGCAAGGTCTCATAAGCGAGCAAGTGATGCTGACATCTCTCGGTCGCCCGAGACGATGCAGTATCCATTGCCCAGCCGGCACCCTCGTGGAGGGTTCAGTCAGAGGATTTTTGCCAGCCAACTGAGTCAAAGGCTTTACTAAAATCGGTATAGATGACGTCAGTTTGTTCGTTTTTAAGGAAACCCTTGTTAACGAACGAAGAAAGCTCAAGAAGTTTAGTAACAGTGGATCTATGTTTCACAAATCCGTGCTGATAGGGGGGAATAACAGAACTACACAAATGTTGTAAATGACTTGTTAATATCTTCTCAAAAACTTTTGGTATAGTAGACAATTTACATATCCCTCTATAGATTTTGGCGTCATACTTACTTCCCTTCTTATGGAGAGGAATAATGAAAGACTCCTTCCATAAAGAGGGAAAAGTCGATGATTCAAGCGATAAATTAAATAAGTTCAGCAACGGCCTGCATAAAGCCTCGGCTCCGTACCGAAGTACACAGCCAGGAACTCCATCCGGACCGGGCGAAAACACTGGCTTAACCATTTGAAGATGTCGAATTAGAGACTCCTTACTCATTAAGGGACTGAAGATACAATTCGACCGAGACAGTCTGTAAGGATAGGGCGCGTTAGAGTAGGAAGAAGAAGAATAAGTAGTTTGAAAAAAAGAAGAAAATTGATCAGCGACCGCCTTACCAGAATTTTCTTTCGAATTTTCATAAGATAGACAAGGAGGATAGGAGGAAGACTTACGCTTAGTGATTACAAAATTAAAAAACTTTCCTGGGTTTTCCGAGAAGCTAACCTGATAGCGAGCTAAGTAATTTTTATAATACGCAGCGTTAAGCTCGATAAAAGCACACCGAACAATTATATATTCCGAAGAAGTTAAGGTAGAGCCTGAAATTTTAAACTTTTTGTAAAGTCTAGACTTCAGGTTCTTAAGGTTAGAAAGTTGCTTACAAAATCAAGAAGGTTTATTAGACCTATGCGGAAAATAAGAAGGAATACTGGCATCAAAGCAAAGATTTTATTTATTATACAACAAATTGACGGCGGCACTTATGTCAGTGCAGGAACACAAGTTAGACCAATCAATTCCATTAAGAAGTTGGATTCATTTGGTAAAGTTAGCCTTTCGAAAGCAACTAACTCAATCGGCAGGTACATCAGAATGAGTGAGTACAGATCTGCTAAGTTCGATCCTTAACTCCAGAGTTGGATGATAAGGGTCTTTAGGAGATGTAAGGGGTTCCGATCTAGATAGAACTACACTGGTAGGTTCAGAGACAAAGCACAGATCTAATTGCCGGCAAAGAGAATTTCTTATATTGTTAATTTGACCCAAACATAATTCAAGTAAACCATCAATAAAGTCATGTCGGTTCGAAGGAATAAGAAAACAAAAGTTATCACACGGATACCAAGCTGTTCCAGGAAGGTTAAAATCACCTAGAACAACAATATGATCTTTGTCGGATAACAAGGCAAATACAAATTTAATTGCTTCCAGGTGATCCTGGTATACAGATAAATCGGACGACGGAGGTATATATGTGCAAATAAGAAATCAATTTACAACATAAAAATTTACTTTTATAGATAGAAACTCTATATTATTAGGATTATTGTAATGTAATGGTTCCGATGAGAAGTTGGAGTCTACTGCAAATGGAACACCACCCCCTCTTCGGGAGGAACGATCTTGCCTGTAAATAGTGTACTTTGACGGAAAGAGTTCGGAATCAGAAATATCCGAACTTAACCAGGTTTCCGAAAACACAATTACATCAGTAGAAAAAGTGAAACTGTCGACGTATAGCTTACCTATTTTACTACGCAAACCACTCACATTTTGATAGGTTATAGAATATGATATATTAGTTTTTTGAAGATGATGAATAAGAATAGAGAAGTTTGAGATTGAGTCTGTACAGGTACATTTGGTAAAATCCCAATCTGAGTCCGATTTTTAACTTTGGCTTTGAACTCTTTTACCACCAAATACTCTTGCCAAAAACTTGGCGAGCATATGGTTTCAAAAAGTGAAGGTGTAACATTGATCTTGAAAAATGCAATTTGTCAATCATAAGCAACTTTAAATTTTTCCACTTTTGCATTGGCATTTTTAATTTTGGCTATAATGAAAGCCTTTACGTCATCTGACGTGAGGTCAGGGGCAAGCCTTGAAACAAAAATCTGTTTCATTGGTGGAACCCCCACAATTGGTTTAGAAGCCAACGGAGTAATATTTGGTATATTATCTTTGGAACCTAATAATTTCGGTGATCCGACAGTGAGAATAGTTAGAGGAGGTGCGGAAGAAATTTTTTTACTAGGATTCGGCTTGCCTCTACTTCTAGTGACAACCGTGGACAATTCAGACACAACTTCGGCGTTAACTAATGTCGGTGGAGCAGGTTCCCTAATGGGAATGCTTTCCGCAGCGGTTGTTGCTACAGGGGTAGCAAACGAAATTAACTGCGGAACCAACAGAGTAGTGGGTGGGTCAGTCGATGCTAGAGGTACAAATTTGGATAATTGTAAGTCACAAGAAGTTGATTTTTTTCGCTTTGGAGACTCAGCCATAAGTTTCAAACTATTGAACTGAGAATTCAAAGCGCTAAACTGATTGTTTAACTTATGAAAGCTAGCAATCAGATTATTAAAACCAACTCTTGTCTGTCTCATAAGCATCCGCATTTCTAACTCAACTTCTCGACATGACTCACAACACCAGTTAAGCCCAGTTCTTTTGGCAATGGCATCAGCAACTAGCCCTGAATAACCTACACACTTTACGTTTACAACGTTATCACAGAGGCAGCAGGCCATACTGGGTTGCGTAGCCGTGATCTGCTTCTGGCAATTCTTCAGAAAACACAAAATTTTGCCTTCCATTATTAAAAAAAAAAAAACAAATTAAAAATTTACAAAATTGAAAAAAAAATGTACCTTAAAATAGTTGGTACTATGCCCACTGTACAAATTCAATTCACAAATATGTTAACAACAACAAAACAGTAGAGCAAGCAGTGAGAGCAGAGAACGCTACTAACGGAATGCTGTCAACTGAGAGTTGTTGAGAGAAAAACCGTCACACTGCGAGCGGGAAGGAAATCTAATGCTTACCACAACAACAAAACTTAGAGCTCAGTTTATGCAGAAACAGAGCTCTAATAGGCACAAATAAAATTCACTATTTAGTAAAAACAGACGAATGTCGTGCACTATCACAGGATAGATACGCAATGTAGCAAACGATTAAAGTAATTACTTCGAAGAAATTTATTAAACACCGGTTGTAAAATAAAAAAATGAGGAAATCGCGGGGCGCACAAAAAAAAACACGTCTGTTTGTTATTATAGTTTATTTTTTCCATCTCTCCATTAGTGAGCATTCCGATAGTGCGAACTAGAGACTTACAACATAAATTGAAATGAATACATTCGATTTGAATCGAGTTGATTGAGAGAGAATGTCGAAACGAATCGACATTGTGCGAATATGAGTGCGTGTTGCGACTCAAAACATAAGACGTTCAGTAAAATGAGTGGGTATAAGTGAAACAAAAAACGGAATGACAAATTAGACGAAGCCGAAGACATTCGATTATTCGAGTTGTCATTTGTTACCGTGGTCAGCAGAGATGGACGGAGAAAACAAAGCAGACGAGATTCTATGTATTTTCTATGCCTATTTAGAGTTATTATTGTTTTGTTTTGGTTTTTAGTGTGTTTGTTGTTGGTGTGTGTACCTATGACGTGTCAGTTAAGGCTACACTTTATCAAAGCTCTTAACCATGCATCGCCAGTGCCCTTGCACTCCAATGCACCGAGACAACACGCGCTCCGATTCAGCATAAAACATCATAGGAAGAACGACCAAACCAACGATGCGCCTGCACACAAACATCGACACGTGCGCTGCGTCAGCAAATCCATCTTCACTGGTCAACACCTTGCGTAACGCCCAAACCGTGGGACCGAGTCTTGGACACCTAACACCCAACGCGACAACTGCAGCGGCTACATCCGGCGGCAGCGACAGCGACAGCGACGACCACAAGAAGTCACTCCAGCAGCAGAAGCTTTATGTTGAATAATTCAGATTGTTTAAGTTAGTTCTAATCCAACTCTTAAATAAATCACTTGGCGTTTTTTAAAAACAAAAATCTAATCCATTTTTGTTAATTGGCGCCCGAGCAGGGACCAAGTGAATATAAATAAACAGAAGACTTTCGCGTCGCGTACCAGTGCCTCCAGTAGCGTACTTAAAGTGTCACTGAGGATCCCCAGTAGCCGTTGCACCGCCGCTTGCCGCACAGCAATAGGAGGAAAAGGAGCCATCCGTAGGACCGACGTGGGATAGATTCGCCGGATGTATCTTTTAGAGTAAGCATAGTGATTAAGAAACAATATTAAAAGTGAAAAAAAATTAAAACAAGTAACGAAAATAACTTATCGAAAAAAGAAAACGAAAAGCAAATTTATAAATACAAAGTTAAATAAAGAATACTATTCAAAAAACGAAAAATTTTAAGATATGAAGTTAAAATCAAAATAAAAAAGAAAT
Organism: Drosophila immigrans; assembly: GCA_963583835.1. NCBI lineage: Eukaryota > Metazoa > Arthropoda > Insecta > Diptera > Drosophilidae > Drosophila > Drosophila immigrans. The sequence continues at coordinate 8,517,791 of OY757143.1, forward strand.
ATTTGAGAACAAAGAATTTAATATTAAGCAATTAATAAAAAAATTGATAATTAAGTTTTTGAACACACAAATATACAATAAAACTAAACTAATTTTAAGAACAAAAAGATCAACTAAAGTAAAACGATAACAAAATATTAGACCCCGCATAACAAACTCCAATCTTACGATTCTTACGGGACCCTCGAAGATATAAGGAGCAAACCAGCCACTGGTTTTAAATTCGAATAAAAAAAAAAACACTGTCTCAATCTTAAACCTAACCATAAATCACATCTCACCTTCATTAAAATCATCAACCGTGCTTTCGTATTTTTCCTCTGAATTGTACAAAAAATAACCAAGAAAAAATGCAGGAAGATTTGTCCGAAGCAATGGCAGCGTTAGGTATTGCAGGCCCTAGTCGACAGAGAGCTGTTCCGGCCAGAGCTAGCACACCTATAGCTCCTCCAGAGTTAAGGGAGGTCATAAGAACCTTCATTACTGACACTCTTCAGGGAGGTCATATTATTAGACAACCTTTAGGAGTAGTAGACTTCCACCACCACCTGTTCCACTTAGGCAATTTACTAATCAAACGTATGCTAAGCCTACAGCGATCAAACCGATGCATAACAACAACCAGAGTCAATGGCGAAATTTCGATCCCAGACTCTATTATGCACCGCGTCCCGCTAACCAGCTATATCAACCAAACCCTAATCAGGCAAGAAACTTTTCTCAACCACCTCAACGACTGATGATACCACAACAACAGTTTCAATATAGACCACTATATTCAGCGCCTCCGCGTCCACTAGCCTCAAAGCCAGAACCAAAACCAATACCAATGGAAGTCGATGGATCAATCCATTCAGCCAGGGTAAATTACATGAATCGCCCACAACAAAATTATAACGCTGGTAAATGACCCCCTCCACTTTCGGGACCACCCCAAAAGTTTCAAAGATAATTCCACATCAATACAGGAGACCCAACAGAAGAATATAATGAAGAGCAAGCGTACTTTGATTACCTAACAGAACAGAACTTAATGCAGACGCATCTGCGTACAATAGTGGTGAGCAATAATATTATGCATGTATGGAGTCAGCAGGCTTCTCAGACACATATGACGATATGGAACAAACTTGCCATGATCCGGAAATAGGAACAACAGACTTGTCTGATGTTAATTTTTTAGTTTAAACCGTTCCTCACTACCGTATTTTCAATGTAGAACGAGGGACGGAAGACATCTTAATTTTCTAATAGATACCGGTTCCAACCAAAATTACATTCAATCTTCATTAATAGATTCCCCTAAGCCAAATAAAGAAACTTTTTTCGCAAACTCCATTGGAGGTCAAATAGCGATAACCCACCACATATTCTTGAATCTGTTTAGTCTTCACGACATACCGATCCGATTCTTTTTACTACCAACTTTAAAAACTTTCCATGCTATCCTTGGCAACGATACCATGAAACAACTTAACGTTGTTACCGATGTCAGAAATGACATTCTTAAAGTGAATGGTGACAGACAATTTCGCTACAAGCAACTCCCGGCTCAGTCAGTAAATAACATTAAAATCCGTACCGAACATATGTCCGAAAACCAAAGGACATTAATAAACAAACTGGCCGCAAATTACAAAACGTTATTTGCAGAAATTCGAACTACGTCAGATAAACCCATTCATACAAAACATTATCCGTATCCTATATCACTCAAACAAGAAGTTGAAAGGCAGCTTCAAGAGATGTTAGATGACGGTATAATCAGACCTTCTAGATCCCCGTACAATGCCCCAGTTTGGGTTGTACCAAAAAAGGTAGACGCTTCTGGAAAGAAAAAGTAGAGAATCGTAATTGATTTCCGTAAGCTTAATGCCGAAACAATCTCTGATAGATACCCAATGCCTGAGATGGGAGAAATCTTCGCGCAATTGAGAAACAATAAGTTTTTGACAGTGCTTGATTTAAAGAGTGGGTTTCATCAAATTCTGTTAAGAGAACAATATATTAAAAAGACAGCATTCGCAGTCAACGGAGGAAAATTTAAGTTCACTCGTCTTCCTTTCGGACTTAAAAATTCACCATCCATCTTCCAAAGTGCTCTAGATTATATTCTTAGAGATCATATGGGAAAGATCTGTTATGTTTATATAGATGACATAATCATCTTCAGCTAAACAGAGGAGGAGCATGCAAACCATTTAGGACAAGTCTTTCTAACGTTGCAAGTCAATTTCTTGGTATTCACAATATCCGAAAATGGCGTTAAGACGAATCAGGAAAAAGTTAAAGCAATTTCTGATTTCCCTATACCCAAATCTCTGAAAGAATTAAGGTCATTCCTAGGTTTGTCTGGATACTACCGACGTTTCATAAGAGACTATTGTAAACTAGCAAAGCCTCTTACCACACATCTCAGAGGAGAAGGCGGTCGAATCTCAACAAAAATGTCTGACAAAGTACAGATTTAGCTAAACCAAGAGGCTATTGAAGAGCTTTCAATAAACTTAAAAGGTCTCTTAGTTCAGAAGATGTTATTCTAAGCTATCCGAACTTCAAAGAGGAGTTTCATCTGACAACAGATGCATCGAACTTCGCGATCGGAGCTGTACTAGAACAGGAGGGCAAACCGATCACATTTATTTCCCATCTTGCCAAAAACGGAGGAAAATTACGCCGTTAACGAAAAAGAAATGCTAGCAATCGTATGGGCATTGCAAAGCTTGAGAACATACCTATATGGTACTGCCAAGGTTGTGATATATACAGATCACCAACCTCTCGCCTTTGCATTGAGTAAAAAGAACCATAACGGAAAGCTTAAGCATTGGAAAAGTTACCGGGAAGAATTTAACTACGAGTTAAAATACAAGCACTTCTAACGTGGTAGCAGATACATTGTCTAGAACACCGACATAACATGAGATAAACACTCTATCCTCCTCAGCAACAGTTCATAGTGACGATAGCTCGTCCCATAACCTCATATATTCCGCAGAAAGTCCCATCAATGTTTTCAAAAATCAATTATTTTCATTCACTGATGACACTGCATCATACAATTTCAAAATCCCATTTCCCACTTATCATAGGCACATAGTAAAACAAGTAAGAAAGCTACAGTCGAGAGTGCTCGACCTTATGATACCCGCAACCCATTTCGAGAGAAAAACAAGTAAGAAAGCCACAGTCGAGAGTGCTCGACCGTATGATACCCGCAACCCATTTCGAGAGAAAACAAAAAACTTAAATTATATTTTAACAAAAAATATACCAAATATACTAAAACTTGTTTTTTTGTATATATTTGAAAATAGCGGGTAAAAATCCACAACATCCTTATGGTCACACTGTCAACTAAACAAACAAAGCGCGGGCAGCTGCAAGTGAATTTTGCATATAAAATTGATTATTTAATAACTTCCTTGTTTTTCATTCGATCTCAACGAAATTCACAGGAATCATTGAGAATATAATTATTATTATGCATACCAAAATTCAATGCTCTAGGTCTATTATTACGGGTATAAAAATTAATCCATATTTATTTGTTTTTATACCCGCTACCCATAGGGTAGAAGGGTATTATAACTTAGTGCCAACAGGAAATGTATGTAACAGGCAGAAGGAGGCATCTCCGACCCCATAAAGTATATATATTCTTGATCAGCATCAACAGCCGAGACGATATAGCCATGTCCGTCTGTCCGTCTGTCCGTCTGTCCGTCTGTCTGTCTGTATGAACACCTGGATCTCAGAGACTATAAGACATAGAGACACCAAATTTGGCAAAAATGTTCCTTCATACCCTACGCAGATCAAGTTTATTTCAAAAGTTGGATGCCACGCCCCCTTCGCCCACAATAAGCATTTATCTAGAAAAAGTCAAGTTTTTTTTATGTAAATCGCGTATAACTCCAAAAGTTCTTTGTGTAATGATGTGTAATTTGGTAAGCCATCTGCGCTTGACACTCTTAATATACCCTGTAATTTTGGTAAAAAACGGATAAGTAGAACAAAAGTTATTCGCGAAATTATTTATCAAAATTGTTGTGCCCAATGCATATGGACGTTTTAAGTGTGTGATTGACCTAGAGATATCAAATTTGGTGACAGTATTCGTGTAGGTCTTACGCAGATCGAGTTTGTTTTAGATTTTTTCCACGCCCCTTTCCGCCCCCAAAAACTGTAAAAGCCGTAATAATGAACCTAGAGCATTGAATTTTGGTATGCATAATAATAATTATATTCTCAATGATTCCTTTGAATTTGGTTGAGATCGAGTGAAAAACAAGGAAGTTATTAATGAATCAATTTTATATGCAAAATTCACTTGAAGCTGCTCGCGCTTTGTTTGTTTAGTTGACGGTGTGACCATGTCGGTGTTGTGGATTTCTTCCCGCTATTTTCAAATATATACAAAACACAAGTTTCAGTATATTTTTGGTATATTTGTTGTTAAAATATCATTAAATTTTTTTTTTTCTCTCGAAATGGGTTGCGGGTATCATACGGTCGAGCACTCTCGACTGTAGCTTTCTTACTTGTTATTGTTACCGTCATGCCTCGGAGCGGCGACCATATTAGACTACACCAACTCACAGTTGGTAACCATTAAAATTGGTCCCGCAGCTATTCAAAGCAGTTCATTTAAAATAGTTAATTCTTCAACATTTAAAAATACGAAGAAGCAATACAAATGCTTGAAAACTTCATCACAACACAAATAGGAGATGACCTAAATAGGCTACGACCAAACAATATAAGAACACAAAGGTCGATAAATATGCTCGGCTCTGCCTGGAAATGGTTAGCCGGAAGCCCAGACCACAATGATCATGAGATTATACAGGATAAAATAAACGAAAAATTACAAAATAATAATAAACCAGTAGTAATAAACCGACTTTTTAGCGAAAAAATTAAAGAAATCAGAGAAAGAAAATATTAATAAAACCGATAAAAAAAAGGAAATGTAATAAATAAAACTAAGTTTGACCTTATAGTTCAATGTAATGAAACCAAATTCGGAATTAAAGATATATGTGATACAATTAACGATAAGTCAATATGTAAAAGAGAAAATTTAATAGACCTAAGTACAAACACCTGTGAAGCTGCACTTCTGCAAATGAAACAACCCAGCTGTCTGCAAGTAAATAGCCAACACATTCCGGAACATGAAGAAATCCTGCCAGGAATCATCCTATTGAACGACTTTGATGGAACGATCAACATTGACCAAGAACAACTACGTCTGCAAGGAACCTATCTTATCCAAGCTAGGAATGCATTGATCACAATAAAGGGAATCTCCTACACAAACAGAGAGTACGTCCATGTCAATCCTCTACCACCGATGCTACAAATCATTGGCAACAAGAGCAAGGTAGAAGAAGTTCTATCCCTAGAAATGGTGAAGGAACTCAACTTTAACAACACTGCAAAAATCCAGTTTATGAAGGAAGATCAAGAGATAAATACAATCACCAACGTTAGTATTTACATCTTCTTGCTGATGTCCATACTCGTACTGGCAATTCGAGCTTTAAAATCAAGAGCAGCGAAGGTAATCATCAGACCAGCAAATAGTCCACCAGCAAATCAAAGTCAAGTTCAACTGGCGCCCGAATACGTCCGCATTAAAGGGGGAGGAGTTAAGGCTACACTTTATCAAAGCCCTTAACCTTGCATCGCCAGTGCCCATGCACTCCAATGCACCGAGACAAAATGCGCTCCGATTCAGCATAAAACATCATAGGAGCAACGACCAAACCAACGATGCACCTGCACACAAACATCGACACTTGCGCTGCGCCAGCAAATCCATCTTCACTGGTCAACACCTTGCGTAACGCCCAAACCGTGGGACCGAGTCTTGGACACCTAACATCCAACGCGACAACTGCAGCTACATCCGGCGCAGCGACAGCGACGACCACAAGAAGTCACTCCAGCAGCAGAAGCTTTATGTTGAACAATTCAGATTGTTTAAGTGAGTTCTAATCCAACTCTTAAATAAATCACTTGGCTTTTTTTAAAAACAAAAATCTAATTCATTGTTGTTAATTTGTCTATACCAAGCATTTTATGAAATTTCTGATCGAATTAAAGTCTTTTTTGACTCGCCTAGAAGAGTAAAATAAGCATAAATGCGTTCGTTTTCTGATCGAAAATTATGCTCTGTTCGGTAGAAAATGGAATCCTAGCCTCATAAAGAGTCGTTTTCGAATGCTTTTCCTCGCAAGAAGCAAAGCTTTTTCGAGTGATATTTTAATCGAGCTTCGCTAGTTCTACTTCTACTCTTTCGACTCTTTTTCGTGTAATATTTAAAGAAATTTTTTTTTTTTTTTAAATACTTTGCTATTATTTATTAGATCTTCTCTTAAGTTGAGACTGACAATAAGTTATCAAATCTTATAACTAAACATTAATTAACAATACAAATTGAATTGTTTTTGGGTTGCACGTCCCTAGGTTCTATCGCTGGGTTGGTAGATCATTACGTCGAAGACGGGAGCGGCTACACAGCCGGGTTAGCCTTCGCGTGAGGGGGTTAGGGTGCGAGGAAAGCTTGCTGTGATACTTCTCTTTCTGTTCAGCTATTACATCTCGGACTGGTTCCCATAACTGGGAGCCATAGGTCCAGATTGGTTTAAGTACGGACGTGTAGAGCAGGACCTTGTATTCTAGACTAAGGGAGGACCGAGCGTTGATAAGCCAATGAAGACTATTAGCTTTTAGTTTTAATCGTGTTCTCTTGGCTTCGATGTGCCTTCGCCATTTGAGTCGTCTGTCGAAAAGTACTCCTAAATACGTAACGTCATTCGCTTGGGGAAGTGTGGAATTGTTTAGTCTGAGCGGTGGGCGATTTTGCCTGTTTAGGGTAAACGTAACATGCTTGCATTTTTGTTCGTTTACTTTTATTCGCCAGTCAAATAGCCACTTTTCCACTTCGACTAGATGAAGAGCCAGTTGCGTTGATGCTTGGATAGGACACTTGGAACGGCTGAGAATAGCTGTATTGTCGGCAAAGGTAGATGTTATTAGGCGTCTGTACGTTGGGAACATATAGCGTTGGGCCCAGTACGATGCCTTGGGGGACTCCGGCTCTAGAGGTGTAATCCTCAGACATGGCAGAATTGCATTTCACTGCGAATTTTCTCGATTTTCGAATGCTCTTCGTATTTCAGAGGTTATGCGATTCACCTGCTCGATAGTTCCGTGTTTTTCACGAAATCCAAATTGGTGTGATGGGATTTTATTATGGATTCTTAGAAATGAGTTTATCCGAGTCAGCAAACACTTTTCAAAGAGTTTGGATAAGCATGATAATAAGCTTATTGGTCTATAAGAAGAGGGAATTGTGTGATCTTTGCCAGGTTTCGGGATCATTATTATCATTGATTTTTTCCATCTTTCTGGAAAGTGGCCAAGCCTTGTAATCGCATTGAGGAGCTGGATGATAGTGCAAACTGCGCAATATGGGAGCTCAATAATCATTTTTGGCGTTATTTGGTTGGAGCCTGGTGATTTTTTCGGATCCAGTTGATTTTTTATGATATGAGCGATTTCGTTTGTTTGAAATTCCATTGGCTCACATTAAAGCGGTAAGTCATTTGTTACAGGCGGTAGTGTAAATACGTTTGTGGCAGGACTTGGCTGGAACACATTTTCAAAGTGCTGTGCAAATGTTCTGGCTCTATCTTCATCACTGCGGGCTCAGCCGCCCACAGTGTTTCTTATATGGATGGGAGAGAGTACTTTTTAGAAGATGTTGATAATTGCTCTATATAGCGGCGTTGGGTATTTGCTTCTTGTTGCTTTAACGCTTTGGTGAGCTTGCGGGAGGCGTCTTTTAAAATTTGTAGTGCATATGGCGACCTATGAGACTGCCATTCTCGTCGTAGGCGTCGCTTTTCGATTACGAGCTGCTCGATTTGTTGATTTGTCTTCTTTTGCATGTAAGGTATTTGTGCAGTTTGAGGAGTTGAAATGCGAGCAGCGGCGATAAAGGCGGACTCCAGTGTGTTGACAAAGTTGTCGATGTCGGCTTCAAGGTTAAGTACAGGATTTATATCAATGTGCGATAAGAGATAAAATTGGTTTTGTGTGAAGTCAATCCAGTCGGTTGATCTACAGTTATTGGATGACGGAGTAGATTAATCAGAACAGGCGAGTGATCAGATGAAAGATTCGAAAGACTTTCGGCGCTAATCAGGTTCCTTGGAATGTTTTTAGTGATTGCGAAGTCAATTAAATCTTGCATTTTTTTTGGGTCTTTTGGCCGTGGTCAAGCTTGTTGCTGGCTATTATAATTGCATTGTAGAGATGCTTGCCTTTAGGAGTTACGAGGCGAGATCCCCAGTGTGTGTGCTTGGCATTATAGTCTCCTGCTGCTATGAAGTGCTCGCCTAATGAGTTAAAGAACTGCATAAACTCAGCTTCAGTTACAGTGCAACGGGGGGGCAGTATACTGCAGCTAGAGTAAGCTGGTTACCACTATCCTGTTTTATTCTTATTGATGTTGCTTGAATATAGGTAGTTGCTAGATCCTTGTAGCGGTGGTGCTTAATTCGGTTTCTAATCAAGATACCAGTCCCACCGTGTGCTTTACCATCGGTTTGGTTTGTTGCATAGAAAGAGTAGCCTCTTAAATTAAAGTTATATTTATTTGTAAGATGTGTTTCTGAGGGCAACATTACGTCGATATGTTTGTCAAGCAAGAATTGAGATAACTCAGGTTTATGCTGTGAGACGCCAATAGCATTGCACATGGATATACGTAGGGAAGGCATTGATTATTTGGATTGTTGTGATACCAGCATTTATATCAATGGGTTTTGATTGCGCATTAGATCTTGCATAGTAGTCCACATGAAAGACATGAACTCAATTAAGCTTTGCTGTAGGTTAGAGAACACGGCCTCGAAGTTGTTTTGTGGCTGCTCCATAGGCTGATAATGTTTTGTTGTGTTTGGCTCTGGTTGAGGTAGTTTAAAGTGCGATGTATTTGAGGAAGGAAGCTCCAATCCTGATTTTGAAGCACTGGCAAATGTCACATTTTTCCTTATGGAGGACTCGGAGTCAAAGTCAAATGACGATCTAGCTGCGTTCATAAAGAATACGTCTGGGTTTGATTTAGTTGATTTACCTGGGAGTAGTCACTCGCTGATGGATTCTACTTTTTAAATCCTAATATACTGGGCAACCTCTGTAATTAGCGGTGTGGTTACCACCGCAGTTACCACACCTTTTTGGTGGTAGAATCGCCTTTGTTCGATGGACAGTGTGCGGAGTCGTGAAGCTCTCCACAAACTACACACACTGGGCGCAGTGTGCAGTATGACCGTGTATGGCCATATTCTTGACAATTCATACATTGTACTGGTCCTTTGCGTTTGTGTGGTTCTTCTACAGTGATTCTACGATGGAGTAGAAACTGAAGTTTGTTTTTCTTGAGAGGACTGTTGTCTGGTTCAAGTTCTACCATGAAAAGCGGTTGGGGTTTCGTTTCCTTGTTTAAAATGTTAAAGACTGATTTTGCGTTAAATCCCTTATCTACTAACGCCTTACTTATTTCTGCTGGTGCTACATCAGACTCTATGCCCTTTAGTACTACTTGTAGGCCCTTGCTGCTTTTCAGTTGGTACGTGTAGTAGTTCATTTTATTGTCGGTTAGATGCTTCGATAAAACTCTATTATTATCTTCCGACTTCATTTGAACTTTTGTTTCATGGATTTTACCCCGTACAAGGTGAATTATATGAAAGTTGTCCTCTTCAGTAAGCTCTACAATTTCGTTAACAAGGGCATTGGAGTTTTCTCCCGAGTTTAAAGGGCTTAACTTTCGTTTAATTTGTATGTAACGATCCATTCCAGTCTGCACAAGCGGGTCAGTTACGTTTTTTGCTTTTTGTTTTATTGGCAACGCAGCAGTCGAATTTGTTTTAGTTTGGTTTGTTTTAATCGGTGAATCGTAAAGCGCTTTTGTTGTTTTCATCGATGACACAAAAAGAGCATTTGTTGATGACGATGGGATCAAGCGGGCAGCCGATACCGTTACAGTTGATGTTGTTGTTGCAATTGCAGTAGTCAGAGAGACTGTTGTGGTAGTCTCCGTAGGTAAAAGCAGGTCTCTCAGTTCATTACTTGCTTGTTTAGCAGTGCGCTCCGCAATCTGAGATGGTAATGATGGAGAGCATGAACGAGGTTGCCCACTTGCTAAATGCAAAAGTTCTTTCGTCGGGTTGACCGCTGCGTTATGAGAAGTACACGTTGTTTCGTTGCAAAGACAGCCGCGCTCGTCTTGCTCACGCTGCATTTGCTTACGAATGTCGCTTTGACTCATCTTCTTAACCGCGGTTAGTTTTATTGGATATAAGTAAATATTAATTAATCAATTGTTAAATAATCAAATAATTAAATATTTTGTGCGACTTCATCGCACTAAGCGTCTTTTTGCGTTGTACACTTATTAATACGTCTCTCACCACAATTTAAACTTGTGTAATTTATTGTACTTTTATAGAAATAACTACTATTTTTCGAGTCATATTGTGATTGAAACTATGAGAGATATTAATTAATATATTCCTTTATTAATAATGATATGAAAATTAATTTAATGCAATTATATAAATATGTTTATGGAAATTAAGTTATGACTAGTAGAAAAATTGTATTAAATTAATTATTGCAATAGTAGTAAATTATAGTAATAAATGGTAAATGATTATTTACAAATGTAATGCAATGAATTGAAATTTAGCATAGTATGGAAAATATTATGTAAAATTATTCCACACGCTTCTTTTTTGTTAAACGAAATTAAAAGGGAGATTCTTAAAATCTTCTAAATCAGAAGAAATCTCCCCTCTGTTGCTGTGGAGCTTTCTATTTTCCAATTTTACCATTATAACTTCCTCGGCCAATTTGGTAATTGAATTTTTAAATTCCTCCTGCATTTATTTCATTTCCAACATTTGGGCTTTTGATAGCATTTCGACTAAAATATCGGTAATTCTTTCAAGCCTTGAGTCGTTTCAACTGTGTATATTAGAAATTATTACTCATGATGCACTAGGTGAGTAAAAACAAGTTAGAAATCTACAGTTGAGTGTGTTCGACTGTAAGATACCCGGTACCCAAAGATACGTGGGTAGAATAAAAAGAAAATATATGTAAATCGTTAAACTAATTTTTTTTTTTTTTATAAATAATATTAAAATAAATATAAAATATGTTAATATAAATATAATAAATATTTTAAAATTATTATAAGAATAAAATAAATCGCCCCTCGAATTTGCCCCTGATTTAATACATTTAATTCTGAAATTGAATTGAATTTAAAAAAGTAGATTATTAGAAGCGAGATTTGAACGCACGACCCACTGATCGCGAGACATAGTGACCTCTGCGAAGCCACTGTCTCACTTTTTTGGGACTGGTCAAATTCCATATATTGAGATAGATAGGATTTTAATTTATATTTATATTGTTTTGCAATTTTCAATATTGCTTTCACATTCCTTTACTCTTGTCGTTCCGCATAATCGACTCGTAGTACGTATTACGTACAAATTATTAAAGTCCGTCCTTCAGTGCCTCGCCAGTTTCAGATTGCCGGGTGAGCGTCTTGGCGAGTTCTATGAAGATTATGATAATTTCCAATGTGCTTGTCTTTAGACAGAAGCAATGATAGAAATTGTAATATTTGTTGCGGCAGTGGGCCGGATAAATATATTTTCAAGACTTGGCTTGAGTGGTACAAATATAAGACTGACTGCACAGAAAACTAAGAACTAAAGTTAAAGCTAAGCGTGGCCAGTGGAAAAATACTGACAGACGACGCCTCCTCCAATTCCGTTAATTCTGGCTCAGCAAAATACGTCACAAGCGCAACGGTCAGCATTGTGACATACGATCCGTTGCTTGCGCGTGGGTTGCTTTAGAAGTTTGTCGAACGAGTATGCGAGGGTAGTTCTATGTTTACTAGCGAGTGACGCTTGTTAACACTCCCCCCCTCAAGTTCGTGGCCGTCCCCGGCCACCTTTTGTAAGGTGAGACCTACACGAATACTGTCACCAAATTTGATTTCTCTAGGTCATTCACACATTTAAAACGTCCATATGTATTGGGCACAACTATTTTGATAAATAATTTAAAAAATAACTTTTGTTCTACTAATCAGATGTTTACCAATATTACAGGGTATAATAATAGTATAAAGCTCAGATGGCTTACCAAATTACTCATCATTACACAAAGAACTTTTGGTGCTAGATTTATGCATATTATGGGCGAAGGGCATTATACTTTGGAAAAAACCTTAATCTGCGTAATGAATGCAGGAGCCTATGTACCAAATTTGGTGTCTTATAGTCTCTGAGATCTATGTAGGTGTTCATACAGACAGACGGACAGACGGACATGGCTATATCGTCTCGGCTGTTGACACTGATCAAGAATATATATCATAAAGAAGGAGATGCGTCCTTCTGCCTGTTACATACATTTTCTGTTGGCACTAATTTATAATACCCTTCTACCCTATGGGTAGCTGGTATAAATACTTCAAAACTGTTGTCGTTGCTGTTGATTTATAGCTGTATCGTTGATTTGTGTGTGATAAACAAGGAAGATATAAGTAAAATAAGGGATAATTTTAATAGCATCTTTATGATCTTAAATGTATGAAAAGACTAGCAGTTGAGCAAGCAGCGCTGATGCTTGAATACGGTTTTTGGAGCTACTGATAAAAGCCGTGTCATTGATGTTGATATGTCGACTGTTTGTTGGGATGTTTGCTGTATAAATGACATATAGCGTTGCTTTGACGAACTCCGACACCAATCGTATGGTCGTCGGACATTGCAGAATTGCCTCTCACTGCAAATTCTCTGCCGTAGTGGTAAGACTCCAATAATTTATGTAGTTAGCTATAGTAAGCTTATAGGTATGTATGACGAGGGGATTGTCTGATCATTGCCAGTCTTCAGTTTCATTGTTGTACATAGTATGCACATTCAAGTGGCCCAAGCGATACCAAGCCAATGCTTTTAATTTATAACTATAAAGCTTAATTCAGTCTAATTATTAGTTAAATAAGTAAGTAGTAAAGTTTTAAGATTAAAAGCAGTGTTAGCGCTAGAAAATACATGATAAAATCTATTAGTTATAACTCAAAATTAGATCTACATAGGGGGAGAGCAATCGGAATGTAACTACGGGTTAGTCTAGATGGAACGAAAAAGAGTAGTCGCGATATTAACTCTGAAGAATCAATATCACCATTAATAAGATTAAAAATAAATGAAATGCCATGCATTATTTTACGGTTAGATCAAGTAGGTAGGTTTATTAAGAGAAGTCAACTACTATATGACGGCAGTCTCACTTCAGCATTCCAGTTCAAGCCACGCAAAGCAAATAAGAGAAATTGTTTTTGAACAGATTCAACGCGATCCTGGTGCACAGAATACTGTGGAGAACCATATTCCAGAATCGGACGAACAAGTGAAGTATAAAGGGTCTTAGTAATATAAGGGTCATCAATTTCCTTTGACCACCTCTTAATGAAACCAAGAACAGACATAGCTTTATTGACCGTTCTAGAAATGTGGTCAGAAAATTTAAGTTTATGATTTAAGAGAATACCTAGATCATCAATAGGAGTAATTCTTTTTAGATCGTTACCGCTCAGTAAGTAAGAGGCCAAATGTGGATTAACTATATAGAAGGACATCACAACACATTTAAAGCAGTTTAAATTTCTCTTTTGTTATATAAGCTTGACTTAATTGGATTTCCCAATAATTTGATTTGCTGGATTTCAAGCTATCTCAGCCAAAGAACGCAAAAAGTTTCTTTTAATAATTCTAATACATTCCGAGTCACCTCAGGAGTGCCTCAGGGTAGTCATCTCGGTCCCTTACTTTTCACGTTGTTCATAAATGATCTACCTACTGTTTTGACGCAATCTCGAAAAGAGTCAAGATATCTCTGCAACTTGATATGTCATGGTCAATCCCTGTACTGCAGGCATATTTTAACATCGTCTGTATACATTAGTACGCGAGATTGCGTCAAAACAGTAGGTAGATCATTTATGAACAACGTGAAAAGTAAGGGACCGAGATGACTACCCTGAGGCACTCCTGAGGTGACTCGGAATGTATTAGAATTATTAAAAGAAACTTTTTGCGTTCTTTGGCTGAGATAGCTTGAAATCCAGCAAATCAAATTATTGGGAAATCCAATTAAGTCAAGCTTATATAACAAAAGAGAATGATTTACTGAGTCAAGGTTAGGTTAGGTTAGATTGAGCAGACTTCACGACCGGAGTCGAGAGCACCCGGAGACCATATGGTCCATTGTGATGCCTGATCTGTGTTAACTGTAGGAGTAGAGGGGATTGGGAGGGATTGTTGGGATATTGGAGGAAAACTCTGATTGTATTATTACGTCTATGTGCTACTGGCCAGTTCTGTTGGGCTGCGGTAGCCTCTGAAACCAGCCAGTAGAGTCGAGGAAAAGCGCCATGTTCTCTAGCCGAATGTTCCCAAGACTGCCCAGTTCAACGAAGAAAGGCTTGCCCAGAAATTGGGTCCTCTTTCTAAGAAGTGCAGGGCAGTCGCAGAGAAGAGGCTGGATACTCTCGGTTTCCTCTTCGTCCCCGCAGCTGCGACAGAAGTCCTGTTGGGGTCCACCGTACCGTTGAGCCATACGGCCGATATAGCAGTGTCCCGTTAAGACTCCTGTCAGTAACCTTATCTTGTTCTTTTTAAAGTTTAAGAGCTCGGTTGTTCGCTTGGGACAGTATCTTGACCATAGTGCTTTTGACACCTCGCAGTCCGATGATGCTGCCCAGTTTCTCTTAGCCGCCGTTCTCATGGAACAATTAAGTTCCGATAGCACGTGCTGTCAACGTAGATGGACACGTCCCTCGGGCTTCCACCCAATGTCCGTATCAACTTGGTCGCTTGCCAAACAGCGTAGATCTCCGCTTGAAACACACTACACCAGTCAGGAAGACGAAAGGAAAGCTTGGTTGCAAGGTCTTCGGAGAAGACCCCCGATCTAGTGCTTTCTGTCGTCTTTGATCCGTCTGTGTAGATTGACAACTCATTCTGCCTCAAAGGAAATTCCTGTTGCCAATCGGATCTGTCAGGGAATTCAGCTGTAAACCTGTCATCCCACTTATGTTCTGGTACCCAGTAGTCGTTCTCAGCCACATTCAATTCTACTGTATGTAAAATGGAGTTGTTACCTGCACTAGGCTTAAAGAGGCACTGAGCGTGAAGCCTGACCGCACACCTTGATGCCACGTGCTTGAGGAGGACTCCGATGGGTTCCATTTTAACATTACATCCAGCGCTGCTTGGGGGGTAGAACGAATACATCCTGTTATTCCCAAGCATGCTAGTCTCTGAACTTTGCGGAGATTGTTGAGATAGGTGTCGGTGTGTCCCGCCTCCCACCATACAAGAGCCCCGTACGTCAGTATAGGTCTGACAATTGCAGTGTAGAACCAGTGAAGGATGTACGGTTGCAATCCCCATCCTTTACCAAAGGTCTTTTTGCACACAAAGAAGGCTTGTAACGCTTTCTTCATCCTTTCCTCCGAGTTTCTCCTCCAGGAGAGTTTGGAGTCCAGGATTACTCCAAGGTACTTAGCCTCCTTTGATAACTTGAGCTCTGTTCCTCCCAGTGACGGAAGCTTGAAGCTCGGTATCTTATATTTTCGAGTGAACAGAACTAGTGCGGTCTTTTGTGGATTGGCCCCAAGACCGTTGTGTTCTGCCAATCGCAGAGTTTCGCTCAATGCGGCATTCAGTAGCTCACCGACTATTGGCAGGAATCTGCCAGTTACCATTAGAACCAGGTCGTCCGCATAAGCAGTCACTCTGCATCCCTTATACTTCAGTTTGAGAAGAAGGTCATTTGGGACAATGTTCCATAACAAGGGGGATATCACACCTCCTTGCGGGGTGCCCCTGGTTGCCCTCTGCTGATAGTCGAAGCGCAAAGTTGGGCGTTTATCATTATTTGGCGAAGCATGTTGCTAAGCCATCGAGTGATTGTCGGGTGTAAGTCTATGTTGACAAGTGCTGCCGTTATAGACTCGATCCTGACATTGTTAAAGGCACCCTCTATGTCGAGAAATGCCGCTAACGTAAACTCCTTCCTTTGCAGTGTGCTTTCAATTGTGCTAACCACCTCGTGCAGAGCCGTCTCGACTGATCTACCTTTAAGGTAGGCGTGTTTGGACTTGCTAAACGTGTGAGGTGTTAGCTTAATTCTGAGATGAAGGTTCAGAAGTCTCTCTAGTGTTTTTAATAAAAACGATGAGAGACTTATGGGCCTATAGTCTTTTGCTGAGCAGTGGTTTATCTTTCCTGCTTTGGGAATGGATGCCACCCTCACTTTTCTCCAGGTTATTGGAATGTATCCCGTAAGGAGACATCCCCTGAAGATCTCTAATAGCCATTGCGCATACCATCTTTAACATGACCGGTCTGATGTCATCCGGTCCTGCTGATTTGTAGTGGTAGAACGACTTGATAGCCCAGATTATCTTTTCAGTGTTGGAAATTTCGTCGATTAGGACTTGGATCTTTCGCCAGCAACCTTCGAAGTCTGGACGCTTCAGTGGAGTTGGTTAGTTTCTCGCAAAATTAAGACCATGAATTTCTTTTTGCCCTTCTAATTTCCTTCTTGAAGGTCTTGAAACTGTGATGGTAGGTATTCCAGTCTACCTGGCAGTTTCCGTCTTTAGCTCTATTGTAAAGTCTTCTCGTTTCCTTCCGTATCTGGCCGAGCTCCGGAGTCCACCACTTGTTGCGGTTTGACTTCGGTGGACGGCTGATTGGACAGGATTTGATGAAGGCTTTACATAGAGTATCTGTGACATTCTGGGTCGATTTCTCCAACTTGTCTGGGTTGTCTAGCCTTCCCACTGGATGGTTGGGAATAGATTCCATAACAAGCTTTGAGTATTTGACCCAGTTTGCCTTTCGTGGGTCCCTGAAGGGCGCCTTTGCCTCTCTGGACCATCCAACTTCAAACACTATCCTGTAATGATCCGAAAAGGAGCATTCCGTGGATACGTGCCAGTCTTCTACGGAGAGGGAGTCGCTGTTGGTCGCTAGAGTTAAATCTTTAACCTCAGCTCGGTTCTTATTGCGGAAGGTGGCGTGGCTACCCCGATTACACACATTAAGATTAGTGAGCATCACGAATTCGAGCAGCGACTCCCCTCTCTCGTTGGTATCTTTGCTCCCCCAAATGGTATTGTGGGCATTAGCATCACACCCAAGGATTAGATCCGTGCCCTCTTTCTGCGCATGCTGAATGAGGGCTCGAATACTTTCCGACGGTGGATCCTTCTCTTCGTACGGGAGGTATGCTGAGGCTAGGTATAGATTGGGTCCGTTCCTTCGCTCGCATAGCTCTACCGTCAGGTCACTGTTGCTGTAACTGGAAGAGAAGAGCACATTAAGTCCGGTTCTTACCACGATACAGGTTCTGGACTTACCCACAGTTTTCGGGACAAGGAGATGGTATCCGCGAGCTCCCAAACCACAAACCCTTTCACCTACGATCCAAGGTTCTTGGATGAGAGCCACATCCACCTTCTCCTTGTCCATCCACCGTAGTAGGTCTGTGGAAGGAACCCTCGAGTGGTGCAGATTAATCCGCATTCTGGCTTTTGATCAATATAAGGGTGGTTCGATCCTCCCGGATGGGAGGTGGGATCCAGACCTTAATGATCGTCCGCTCAGGAATTTGGTCTACAGGGACGACGTCAATTCTTGCTCCAGGCACGGCGCTCCCAGCTTCAGCAGTGTGTCTTTGAGCAATCGCAGGGATTCCTTGTTGCCACCACTCTAACACCCTTGTACCAGTTGATGCCATCAAACTCTGCCACGAACGGATTCTGCGGTCGAGTGATGGCATCAGCAATCCCCTGGTCAATTAACCCTTCCAGGATAAGCCAGTTATCAATAGAAAGCTTCCCATCCGGGTTGCTTCTGTCGATGATGGCTACCTGTAGCTCCGGCTTCGTGCTCAAGCTAGCCAGGATGTCCCCTGGACACACCCGCTTGCTCTCCGAAGCCTTTGCCGAGTCGTCTGACCTCTGCCTCTTGCTGACAGGTGGGTTGGCCTTTTTCGGTAGCTTGCTCACCGTTGTCTCCTTTCCAGGAGGTGTGGTTTTTGCAAGCATACCTGGTGCACGTTTTTTTCCTTCTAAGGGTGACTTGGGTTTCTTTGGTTCCACCAACTTCGACGTGGAAGGTTTGACTTCCTCCGTCGGGTTGGCTACGGCTACTGCCTGAAACCCCTTGTCACCCTGGCACCGTGCACTCATACTCGGTTCAGCGGACTGAGTGTTGCCGGTCACGCCAGCGAGCCTTAGGTACCGCCGCACGTTGTATTCGTGCTTTTTGCGCAATTTTCTCTCACGCTCGTTCAACGACTCTGGGTTGCGGCCTTCCAGTCTCTTAAGGAACTTGAGAGAGCTCTTACACCCTGAGCGTTGTTTGCGCTTGAAGTTAGCGCCTTCCTTGTTGTATGGTCCCTGGACTACTGTTACTTTCGTCTTCATCAGTGCTCGATGACTCATCCAACGGAATCCTCCCTAGCGCAAGCGCTAGCTCGGACTCCGTCATCGATGGGCCTGTAAGCACAAACTCCGACTCCGTGGCAGTTGGTTCCAGGTCCACACCCTCCTGTCGATGGAGTTTGTCCACTCCACCGTCATGACCACTGGCGACACGCAGAGAGGATTTCTCCTCCCCGTGCCCGCCGGTGGTAGCGGTCACACTTCCCACCGACGTTTGGGCTGACATCCCAGCCCGAGTTGACGCCTCTATAACATCCTCCATGATGAATCTAAGGATTCATGGTGCATTTTATACTTACTGCCAAGTACCTCTGACCATGGTCCTGGACCTCAGCTTTCCAGAATAAATCTAAAAAGCTTGGGCCCAGTCCCTTAGCTAGAAACTGCAAGGTCTCATAAGCGAGCAAGTGATGCTGACATCTCTCGGTCGCCCGAGACGATGCAGTATCCATTGCCCAGCCGGCACCCTCGTGGAGGGTTCAGTCAGAGGATTTTTGCCAGCCAACTGAGTCAAAGGCTTTACTAAAATCGGTATAGATGACGTCAGTTTGTTCGTTTTTAAGGAAACCCTTGTTAACGAACGAAGAAAGCTCAAGAAGTTTAGTAACAGTGGATCTATGTTTCACAAATCCGTGCTGATAGGGGGGAATAACAGAACTACACAAATGTTGTAAATGACTTGTTAATATCTTCTCAAAAACTTTTGGTATAGTAGACAATTTACATATCCCTCTATAGATTTTGGCGTCATACTTACTTCCCTTCTTATGGAGAGGAATAATGAAAGACTCCTTCCATAAAGAGGGAAAAGTCGATGATTCAAGCGATAAATCAAATAAGTTCAGCAACGGCCTGCATAAAGCCTCGGCTCCGTACCGAAGTACACAGCCAGGAACTCCATCCGGACCGGGCGAAAACACTGGCTTAACCATTTGAAGATGTCGAATTAGAGACTCCTTACTCATTAAGGGACTGAAGATACAATTCGACCGAGACAGTCTGTAAGGATAGGGCGCGTTAGAGTAGGAAGAAGAAGAATAAGTAGTTTGAAAAAAAGAAGAAAATTGATCAGCGACCGCCTTACCAGAATTTTCTTTCGAATTTTCATAAGATAGACAAGGAGGATAGGAGGAAGACTTACGCTTAGTGTTTACAAAATTAAAAAACTTTCCTGGGTTTTCCGAGAAGCTAACCTGATAGCGAGCTAAGTAATTTTTATAATACGCAGCGTTAAGCTCGATAAAAGCACACCGAACAATTATATATTCCGAAGAAGTTAAGGTAGAGCCTGAAATTTTAAACTTTTTGTAAAGTCTAGACTTCAGGTTCTTAAGGTTAGAAAGTTGCTTACAAAATCAAGAAGGTTTATTAAACCTATCTAATCTAATTTTTGTATGCGTGAAACTAAATATCTTGGGTTTATCATAGGCCAAGGTAGAATAATGACTGATCCCGATAAAATTATTTCTATCACGGATTTCCCAGTCCCTACTTCGATAAAACAGTTGAGAAGATTTTTAAGTCTAACTGGATGGTATCGACGCTTCGTCGAAAATTACGCCACAGTTAGTTTTCCACTGACCGAGTTACTAAAAGGGAAAAAATCTATCAGTTGGAATGAGGAAGCCGACAAAGCTTTCAACTCGCTTAAGAAATGTTTAACAGGCACCGATATTAATAACCCCTGATTTTTCCCAACAGTTTATTCTTTTGTGTGACGCTAGTTCATATGGAATTGGTTGTGTTTTAGCACAAGAACGCGATGGTATTGAGTTACCCATAGCATTCATGTCTGAAAAGCTATCCAAAGCTCAACGCAACTATTCAGTAACGGAACTAGAATGTCTTGCAGTATTGAAAGGAATAAAAAAGTTTCGTTCCTATATAGAGGGACAAGATTTTGTCGTCATTACTGACCACGCGTCTTTGCAATGGCTTATGCGGCAGAAAGATCTGTCCGGAAGGTTGGCTCGTTGGTCAATGAAGCTACAAGCGTTTTCCTTTTCAATAATACACAGACGTGGATCGGAGAATGTGGTCGCAGATGCGTTGTCACGTCAAAATGATCCAGCAGTAGAAGAATTCGACATAGTCAATCCAATAGTAAATTTACAGTCTGAGCAATTTAAGTCTTTTGAGTACTTAAATTTAATCGAGAAAATACAATCTAATCAAGCCAAACTACCTGACTTGAAAGTTGTAGATGGATGTGTATAAAAAAACTGATTGAAGTAACGGAAGTGAATACAAAGACGATAACACTTGGAAGCTTTGGGTTCCTTCAACACTTGTTTTAGATATTCTCAAACAGGCCCACGACTCACCAGGATCAGCTCATTGTGGGATGGCTAAGACCGTAGAAAAGCTAAAGCGATATTTATTTTGGCCACGAATGGTTACCCAAATAAGAAATTACATATCAAATTGCAATGTGTGTCGCTGTACCAAAGCTCCTAACATTGTTCTGAGACCACCAATGGGTAAACCTTTGTCGTCGGACAGACCCTTCCAGAAGTTATATATCGATTTATTAGGCCCATATCCAAGAACGAAGACAGGAAACATAGGATTGCTTATCATAGTAGATCATAATACTAAATTCCACTTTCTTTGTCCGCTCAAAAAGTTTACAGCGCCTAAGATCTGTCAATATTTAGAAAATAACATATTTTATACCTTTGGAGTTCCTGAAGTTATCTTAACGGATAACGGCTCCCAGTTTAAATCCAGCTTGTTTGAAGCATTTCTAACCAGGTTTGGCATAACTCACCGGTGCACGGCCATTTACTCGCCCCAGGCCAACGCGAGCGAAAGATTGAACCGTTCAGTTTTGGCGGCTATACGCGCCTATATTGGTAATGATCATTCAAACTGGGATGTAAATCTAAGCGCTATTAGTGGTGCGCTAAGAGCAACTATGCATCGTAGCACAGGCTATTCGCCTTATTTTCTGGCCTTTGGTCAAAATATGATTTTAAATGGGAAAGACTATACTCTCCTTCGAAACTTAAATTTGCTGAGTGACGACGTTAAAATTAGGTCCCCTGATGCATTGATTCTGGCACGACAAGATGCGAAAAATAAAATCAACCAAGTTCATGACGAAAACTCCAACAGATACAACTTGAGAAGTAAAAATGTCCAACTAAAGACTGGAGATGAAGTTTTTGCTAGGAATTTCACTTAAAGCAATGCAAGCAAGAAATTCAGCTCAAAATTAGCACCTGTTTTTATTCCAGCCAAAGCTTTCAAGAAGCGTAGCCCGCATTATTATGAACTAACGGATACTAATGGGAAAAAACAAGGTACATTCCACCTAAAAGATATACAAATTAAGAAGGCTCAATAGTGTCGGCGATATTGATAATGTCTCTTCGGTATACCCCGTTCCATTATCTGGGTTGGGGGGGTGTAGTGGCCGACATATATAAATAGTAATATATAAATTACGAAGATATTTATTTATTTTCGGGTTCTAAATACTGAAGCACCCCAACGCAGCTTATCTAGTTATCCCATATTGCTTATCACTGCATTCGCATAATCGTACGATTGCACAGTTAGGCAAAAGCTCTGCTTAGCATGCGGCGCAGCATAGTACAGCCAAACTTGCAAGGCTAGCTAATTAGAAAAAGTCATCCGAGCGAAGAAGTCGTATGTCTCTCTTTCTGTTAGAAAGACATAACATAATTACACGTGTGCCAAAATCTAGCAAGTTAAAAATAAAGTAACTGTTTATTGGTAAAGCCATAAATATATCACCTTGGCTATCGAATAGTTCAAAACAGCTTAAGTGTGTAAACTACAAATCTAAGGTACGAAATACCCCATTGCAGTGTTAGGTTATTAATATTCAATTTATATAGGCATAGAGTCCCCGGGAGTTCAGCTCTTAGAGCGTGGCACTGGCGGACAGTAGCCTGGATTCCATTTGGATACGTCGCTGACCTAACATTGTCAACCGCAGCTTGATATAACAGTGCTATACCCCTTTGAAGATTTCATAAGAGGCCGTCTCCACGTCAGAAAAGGGAGTTTGGATTAAAGCTCACAGCGAATGGTTGCTTACTAGCTTGGAGGAGGTGTCTTAGTTAAAGCACTACCTAAATAAAAATATATATACATATATATATGTTCTCTTGGAATTAATCCAGGGTATGACGTAGGTCAGTCATAAACCACGTGTGCGCTGATGGAAACCACACAGACGGAATAAGTAGAACAAAAAAATTAATTAGAACTTGCCATTAGATGCAACAACAATTGATTGAATTAATATTTTGATTTTTGTTTTGATCGAACTCTTCTAGTTACAGTCACTGATAAGAAAACTTACTTGCTAACTTACATTTTTTTTTATTATCTTTAAATTGTAATAATACCTAAAATATGAATTGTTGAAGCATATACCTGTGGTCATGTAATTAGAAATATGTAATCTTTGGCACATTTATATTTATTGAATGTATTTTCCTATATATATAGCAACACATAAAAACAAAGCTACGGCAACGTCTTCGTCATGGTACCACGACAGTAAGAATGCAACAACAGAGTGAGTCAGTATAATATATAATTGATACGTACAATTGGTGAATATACATTCGAAATATAAATACATATGTTCTAATGAATGTGCCTTAATAGTAATGAACTGACCCATGCGTGTAGACTTTTTCTCATAAAAGATTAACTTGAATTATATTTGAATATAGTTAAATTGACAAGAAATCATATCTAGTGTAATCATGAATCCACTTTGGAATTTTGTAATTAAATTGTGAATAATTTGAATGAAATAACGAGTCTTTAAAATTTATTAACCTGGTCTGTCGAGTAATCGTGGAGGAATCGGTTAAGATGAATTAGAGGTATAATAATCCTTTATATTAGGGGTAACCAAAATCTATATAACAGTTACCATGGTCGGGAGGGTAGAGACGAGGGACATACTATCCAGTTCCCTCATCTAGGCATAATTGGATTAAAGGAAGCCTCCGATATAGCGTGTGTCGGCGCAACCAAATCCGTTTTATTATCATTTTGTTTAGCTTATTTTAGCCTTATTTTATTTAGAATCAGTCCGCGTATTAAATATTCGTGTGTGTTAGCGTAACCGTGTAATCGAGTAAGGAAGGACCCCGACCAATCCGACGAGCTAGAACTGAGCACCGCAAGAATACGCACCCCACCAAGCTCGGTTGCAGACTATGTACGTCTGGTACACTACAATTCACACATTTAAAACGTCCATATGTATTGGGCACAACTATTTTGTTAAATAATTAAAAAAATAACTTTTGTTCTACTAATCAGATGTTTACCAATATTACAGGGTATAATAAGAGTATAAAGCTCAGATGGTTTACCAAATTACATCATTACACAAAGAACTTTTGGAATTATAAGCGATTTACATAAAAAAAACTTGACTTGTTCTAGATTTATGCATATTGTCGGCGAAGGGGGCGTGGCATTCTACTTTGGAATAAACTGAAATCTGCGTAATGAATGCAGGAGCCTATGTACCAAATTTGGTGTCTTATAGTCTCTGAGATCTAGGTGTTCATACAGACAGACAGACAGACAGACAGACAGACGGACATGGCTATATCGTCTCGGCTGTTGACACTGATCAAGAATATATATCATAAAGAAGGAGATGCCTCCTTCTGCCTGTTACATACATTTTCTGTTGGCACTAAGTTATAATACCCTTCCACCCTATGGGTAGCAGGTATAAATACTTCAAAACTGTTGTCGTTGCTGTTGATTTATAGCTGTATCGTTGATTTGTGTGTGATAAACCAAGAAGATATTAATAAAATATGGGATAATTTTAATGGCATCTTTATGACCTTAAATGTATGAAAATGCTAGCAGCTGAGCAAGCAGTGCTGATGCTTGAATACGGTTTTTGGAGCCACTGATAAAAGCCGTGTCGTTGATGTTGATATGTCGACTGTCTGTTGGAATGTTTGCTGTATAAATGACATATTGCGTTGCCTTGACGAACTCCGTCACCAATCGTAGGGTTGTCGAACATTGCAGAATTGCCTCTCACTGCAAATTCTCTGCCGTAGTGGTAAGACTCCAATAATTTATGTAGTAAGCTATAGTAAGCTCATAGGTTTGTATGACGAGGGGATTGTCTGATCATTGTCAGTCTTCAGTTTCATTATTATAGTTAATGTTTTCCATCCCTCCATTAGTGAGCATATGGTGCAAACTGGACTTGAAACATAAATTGAAATGAATGCATTCGATTTGAATCGAGTTGAATGAGAGAGAATGTCGAAACGAATCGACATTGTGCGAATACGAGTGCGTGTTGCGACTCAAACAAAACATAAGACGTTCAGTAAAATGATTGGGTATAAGTGAAACAATAAACGGAAGGACAAATTTGACAAAGCCGAAAACGTTCGAATTATTTTAGTCATCATCTGTTACCGTGGTCAGCAGAGATGAAAGGAGAAAACAAAGCAGACGAGATTTTTATGTATTTTCTATGTCTATTTAAGGTTATTATTGTTTTGTTTTTGTTTTTAGTGTGTATGATGTTGGTGTGTGTACTTATGACGTGTCTATACCATGAATTTTATGAAATTTCTGATCGAATTTAAGTCTTTTTTGACTCTCCTAGAAGATTAAGCATTTATGCTTAATGCGCTCGTTTTCTGATCGAAAATTATACTCTGTTCGGGGGAAAATGGAATCCTAGCCGCGACACTTCCTAAAGAGTCGTATTCGACACCTAAGGAAGAGTCGTTTTGGAATGCTTTTCCTCGCAAGAAGCGAGTCTTTTCGAGTGATATTTTAATCGAGCTTCGCTCGCTTTTGAGTCATTTTTCTAGTCTAGACTTCAGGTTCTTAAGGTTAGAAAGTTGCTTACAAAATCAAGAAGGTTTATTAGACCTATGCGGAAAATAAGAAGTACTTCTGGCATCAAATCAAAGATTTAATTTATTATAGAGCAAATTGACGGCGGCACTTATGTCAGTGCAGGAATACAAATTAGACCAATCAATTCCATTAAGAAGTTGGATTAATTTGGGAAAGTTAGCCTTTCGAAAGCAACTAACTCAATCGGCAGGTACATCAGAATGAGTGAGTACAGATCTACTAAGTTCGATCCTTAACTCCAGAGTTGGATGATAAGGGTCTTTAGGAGATGTAAGGGGTTCCGATCTAGATATAACTACACTGGTAGGTTCAGAGACAAAGCACAGATCTAATTGCCGGCAAAGAGAATTTCTTATATTGTTAATTTGACCCAAACATAATTCAAGTAAACCATCAATAAAGTCATGTCGGTTCGAAGGAATAAGAAAACAAAAGTTATCACACGGATACCAAGCTGTTCCAGGAAGGTTAAAATCACCTAGAACAACAATATGATCTTTGTCGGATAACAAGGCAAATATAAATTTAATTGCTTCCAGGTGATCCTGGTATACAGATAAATCGGACGACGGAGGTATATATGAGCACGAAAGAAATAAACTTACAACATAAAAATTTACTTTTATAGATAGAAACTCTATATTATTAGGATTATTATAATGTAATGGTTCCGATGAGAAGTTGGAGTCTACTGCAAATGGAACACCACCCCCTTTTCGGGAGGAACGATTTTGCCTGTAAATAGTGTACTTTGACGGAAAGAGTTCGGAATCAGAAATATCCGAACTTAACCAGGTTTCCGAAAACACAACTACATCAGTAGAAAAAGTGAAACTGTCGACGTATAGCTTACCTATTTTACTACGCAATCCACTCACATTTTGATAGGTTATAGAATATGATATATTAGTTTTTTGATGATGATAAAGTTGAAGAAGAAGAAGTTTGAGATTGAGACTGTACAGGTACATTTGGTAAAAGCCCAATCTGAGTCCGATTTTTAACTTTGGCTTTGAACTCTTTTACCACCAAA
Source organism: Drosophila immigrans (assembly GCA_963583835.1). Lineage (NCBI taxonomy): Eukaryota > Metazoa > Arthropoda > Insecta > Diptera > Drosophilidae > Drosophila > Drosophila immigrans. The sequence continues at coordinate 8,544,361 of OY757143.1, forward strand.
TACTCTTGCCAAAAACTTGGCGAGCATATGGTTTCAAAAAGTGAAGGTGTAACATTGATCTTGAAAAATGCAATTTGTCAATCATAAGAAACTTTAAATTTTTCCACTTTTGCATTGGCATTTTTATACCCGCTACCCTTAGGGTAGAAGGGTATTATAACTTAGTGCCAACAGAAAATGTATGTAACAGGCAGAAGGAGGCATCTCCGACCACATAAACTATATATATTCTTGATCAGTGTCAACAGCCGAGACGATATAGCCATGTCCGTCTGTCCGTCTGTCCGTCTGTCAGTCTGTCCGTCTGTCCGTCTGTATGAACACCTAGATCTCAGAGACTATAAGAGCTAGAGCTACCAAATTTGGGGACAGTACTCTTATAGGTCCTACGCAGATCAAGTTTATTTCAAAAGTTGGATGCCACGCCCCTTTCCGCCCACAAAAGTCTGTAAAAGCCGTAATAATAGACCTAGAGCATTGAATTTTGATATGCATAATAATAATTATATTCTCAATGATTCCTGTGAATTTGGTTGCGATCGAATGAAAAACAAGGAAGTTATTAAAGAATCAATTTTATATGCAAAATTCACTTGCAGCTGCCCGCGCTTTGTTTGTTTAGTTGACAGTGTGACCATAACGGTGTTGTGATTTTCACCCGCTATTTTCAAATATATACAAAAAAAATAGTTTTAGTATATTTGGTATATTTTTTGTTAAAAAATCATTTAAGTATTTTGTTTTCTCTCGAAATGGGTTGCGGGTATCATACGGTCGAGCACTCTCGACTGTAGCTTTCTTACTTGTTAATTTTGGCTATAATGAAAGCCTTTACGTCATCTGACGTGAGGTCAGGGGCAAGCCTTGAAACAAAAATCTGTTTCATTGGTGGAACCCCCACAATTGGCTTAGGAGCCAACGGAGTATTATATGGTATATTATCTTTGGAACCTAATAAAGTCGGTGATCCGACAGTGAGAGTTGGAGGAGGTGCGGAAGAAATTTTTTTACTAGGATTCGGCTTGCCTCTACTTCTAGTGACAACCGTGGACAATTCAGACACAACTTCGGCGTTAACTAATGTCGGTGGAGCAAGTTCCCTAATGGGAATGCTTTCCGTAGCGGTTGTTGCTACTGGGGTAGCAAACGAGATTAACTGCGGAACCAACAGAGTAGTGGGTGGGTCAGTCGATGCTAGAGGTAAAAATTTGAATAATTGTAAGTAACATGAAGTTGATCACACTGCCAACTAAACAAACAAAGCGCGAGCAGCTGCAAGTGAATTTTGCATATAAAATTGATTCATTAATAACTACTTTTTCATTCGATCTCAACCAAATTCACAGGAATCATTGAGAATATAATTATTATTATGCATAACAAAATTAACTGCTCTAGGTCCATTATTACGGCTTTTCCAGTTTTTGGGGGCGGAAAGGGGCGTGGCAAAAATCTAAAACAAACTTGATCTGCGTAAGAGCTACATGAATATGTTGGACGTTGACGTACATTGTATGCACATTCAAGTGGCCCAAGCGATACCAAGCCAATGCTTGTTACGCGCGGATCCCAATAAACCCTCCTCCCGCCCAACCGACCGAGAGGCGCTGTCGCAGGACGAACGACACGATTCGCGTTCGGACAGGATAGATTCGGGCATGCAAAAAAAAAAACGCGGATAGCATAAAATAGAAATTCAGGATCGGACATAAGAAATAAACGGGTGGAATGAAAATTTTTTAATTTATTACTATAAGCTAAATTCGGTCTAATTATTAATTAAATAGGTTAGTAGTAAAGTTTTAAGATTAAAAGCAGTGTTAGCGCTAGAAAATACATGATAAAATCTATTATAGTTATAACATAAAACTCTAAAAGGGTCATGCAATGCAAAATTAGATCTACATAGGGGGAGAGCAAGCGGGATGTAACTACGGGTTAGTCTAGATGGAACGGAAAAGGTTAGTCGCGATATTAACTCTGAAGAGTCAATATCACCATTAATAAGATTAAAAATAAATAAAATGCCAAGCATTATTCTACGGTTAGCTAAAGAAGGTAGGTTAATTAAAAGAAGTCTACTACTATATGACGGCAATCTCACTTCAGCATTCCAGTTCAAGCCACGCAAAGCAAATAAGAGAAATTGTTTTTGAACAGATTCAATGCGATCTTGGTGCACAGAATACTGTGGAGACCATACGCACGAACCATATTCCAGAATCGGACGAACAAGTGATGTATAAAGGGTCTTAGTAATATAAGGGTCATCAAATTCCTTTGACCACCTCTTAATGAAACCGAGTACAGACATAGCTTTATTGACCGTTCTAGAAATGTGGTCTGAAAATTTAAGTTTATGATCTAAGAGAATACCTAGATCATCAACAGCAGTAATTCTTTTTAGATCGTTACCGTTCAGTAAGTAAGAGGCCAAATGTGGATTAACTCTATAGAAGGACATGACAACACATTTAGCAAAGTTTAAATTTAACAAGTTCACTTTGCACCATGACTGGAAAGAGTCAAGATCTCTCTGCAACTTGATATGGCATGGCCAATCCCTGTACTGCAGGCATATTTTAACATCATCTGCATACATTAGTACGCGAGATTGTGTCAAAACAGTAGGTAGATCATTTATGAACAATGTGAAAAGTAAGGGACCGAGATGGCTACCTTGGGGAACTCCAGAGGTAACTCGGAATGTATTAGAAAGGAAATTATTAAAAGAAACTTTTTGCGTTCTTTGGCAGAGATAGCTTGAAATTCAGCAAATCAAATTATTGGGAAATCCAATTAAGTCAAGCTTATATAACAAAAGAGAATGATTTACTGAGTCAAAGGCTTTACTAAAATCGGTATAGATGACGTCAGTTTGTTCGTTTTTAAGGAAACCCTGGTTAACGAACGAAGAAAGCTCAAGAAGATTAGTAACAGTGGATCTATGTTTCACAAACCCATGCTGGTAGGGGGAAATAATGGAACTACATAAATGTTGTAAATGACTTGTTAACATCTTCTCAAAAACTTTTGGTATAGCAGACAATTTACATATCCCTCTATAGTTTTTGGCGTCAGACTTACTTCCCTTCTTATGGAGAGTAATAATGAAAGACTCCTTCCATAAAGAGGGAAAAGTCGATGACTCAAGTGATAAATCAAATAATTTCAGCAACGGTCTGCATAAAGCCTCGGCTCCGTACCGAACTACACAGCCAGGAACTCCATCCGGACCGGGCGAAAACACCGGCTTAACCATTTGAAGATATCGAGTCAGAGACTCCTCACTCATTAAGGGACTGAAGATATAATTCGACCGAGACAGACTGTAAGGATAGGGCGCGTTAGAGTAGGAGGAAGAAGAATAAGTAGTTTGAAAAAAAGAAGCAAATAGATCAGCGATCGCCTGACCTGAATTTGCTTTCGAATTTTCGTAAGATAGACAAGGAGGATAAGAGGAAGACTTACGCTTAGTGTTTACAAAATTAAAAAAAAAAATACTGTCACCAAATTTGATATCTCTAGGTCATTCACACACTTAAAACGTCCATATGCATTGGGCCCAACTTTGATAAATAATTTAGCGAATAACTTTTGTTCTACTTATCCGATTTGTACCAAAATTACAAGGCATATTAAAATTGTCAAGCGCAGATGGGTTACTAAATTACACATCATTACACAAAGAACTTTTAGAGTTATACGCGATTTCCATAAAAAAACTTGGCTTTTTCTAGATTAATGCTTATTGTGGGCGAAGGGGGTGAGGCATCCAACTTTTGAAATAAACTTGATCTGCGCAGGGAATGCAGAAACCTTTGTGCCAAATTTGGTTTCTCTATGTCCTATAGTCTCTGAGATCCAGGTGTTCATACGGACAGACAGACGGACAGACGGACATGGCTATATCGTCTCGGCTGTTGACACTGATTAAGAATATATATACTTTATGGGGTCGGAGATGCCTCCTTCTGCCTGTTACATACATTTTCTGTTGGCACTAAGTTATAATACCCTTCTACCCTTATGGGTAGCGGGTATAACAAATTAAAAATTTACAAAATTGAAAAAAAATGTACTTTAAAATAGTTTGTACTATGCCCACTGTACAGATTCAAAACAGAAATATGTTAACAACAACAAAACAGTAGAGCAAGCAGTGAGAGCAGAGAACAACAAAACTTAGAACTCAGTTTATGCAGAAACAGAGCTCTAATACGCACAAATAAAGTTCACTAGTAAAAACAAACGAATGTCATGCACTATCACAGGATATATCACAGGATAGATACGCAATGTAGCAAACGATTAAAGTAATTACTTTGAAGAAATTTATAAAACACCGGTTGTTAAATAAAAAAAATGAGGAAATTGCTGGGCGCACAAAGAAAACACGTCTGTTTGTTATTATAGTTTATTTTTTCCATCTCTCCATTAGTGAGCATTCCGATGGTGCAAACTAGAGACTTACAACATAAATTGAAATGAATGCATTCGATTTGAATCGAGTTGATTGAGAGAGAATGTCGAAACGAATCGACATTGTGCGAATATGAGTGCGTATTGCGACTCTAAACAGAAGACGTTCAGTAAAATGAGTGGGATAAATGAAACATAAAACGGAATGACAAATTAGACGAAGCCGAAGACATTCGAATTAATCGAGTCGTCATTTGTTACCGTGGTCAGCAGAGATGTATTTTCTATGCCTATTTTCAGTTATTATTGTTTTGTTTTTGTTTTTAGTGTGTTTGATGTTGGTGTGTGTACTTTTGACGTGTCTATACCAAGAATTTTATGAAATTTCTGATCGAATTTAAGTCTTTTTTGACTCGCGTATAAGATTAAAATAAGCATAAATGCGCTCGTTTTCTGATCTAAAATTATACTCTGTTCGGGATAAAATGGAACCCTAGCCGCGCCACTTCCTAAAGAGTCGTATTCGACACCTCATAAAGAGTCGTTTTCGAACGCTTTTCCTCGCAAGAAGCAAGGCTTTTTCGAGTGATATTTTAATCGAGCTTCGCTCGTTTTTGAGTCACTTTTCTACTCTTTCGACTCTTTTTCGTGTAATATTTATAGAAATTTTTTTTTTGTTTTAACTACTTTTATTTTTTAGATCTTCTCTTAAGTTGAGACTGACAATAAGTTATCAAATCTTATAACTAAACATTAATTAACAATACAAATTGAATTGTTTTTGGGGTGCACGTCCCTAGGTTCTATCGCTGGATTGGTATATCATTACGACGAAGACGGGAGCGGCTACACAGCCGGGTTAGCCTTCGCGCGAGGGGGTTAGGGTGCGAGGAAAGCTTTCTGTGATACTTCTCTTTCTGTTCAGCTATTACATCACGGACTGGTTGAATGTTGAGGGCTTTATGTATGTTTTCGTTGCGAACGTACCACGGTGCCCCGGTGATGGTTCTCAGGATCTTTGATTGAGCTTGCTGGACAACATCAATGTTGCTACTACTAGCGCTCCCCCATAACTGGGAGCCATAGGTCCAGATTGGTTTAAGTACGGACGTGTAGAGCAGGACCTTGTATTCTAGACTAAGGGAGGACCGAGCGTTGATAAGCCAATGAAGACTATTAGCTTTTAGTTTTAATCGTGTTCTTTTGGCTTCGATGTGCCTTCGCCAGGTGAGTCGTCTGTCGAGGTGTACTCCTAAATACGTAACGTCGTTCGCTTGCGGAAGTGTGGAATTGTTTAGCGGTGGGCAATTTTTCCTGTTTAGGGTAAACGTAACATGCTTGCATTTTTGTTCGTTTACTTTTCGCCAGTCAGATAGCCATTTTTCCACTTCGACTAGATGAAGAGCCAGTTGCGATGATGCTTGGATAGGACACTTGGAACGGCTGAGAATGGCTGTATCGTCGGCAAAGGTCGATGTTATTAGGAGTCTGTACGTTGGGATGTCTGCTGTGTATAGAAGGTATAGCGTTGGCCCCAGTACGCTGCCTTGGGGGACTCCGGCTCTAGAGGTGTAATCGTCAGACATAGCAGATTTGCATTTCACTGCGAATTTCCTGTCGTATAGGTAAGATTCTAATAGTTTTAATAGTTTATGTGTATTATTAGGAAGTGTTGCTCTGATCTTATGCATTAGACCTTCTAACCAAACTCTATTGAATGCTTGGGCTACATCTAAAAATATTGCAGTGCAATATTCTCGATTTTCGAATGCTCTTCGTATTTCAGAGGTTATGCGATTCACCTGCTCGATAGTTCCGTGTTTTTCACGAAATCCAAATTGGTGTGATGGGATATTATTATGGATTGTTAGAAATGAGTTTATCCGAGTCAGCAAACACTTTTCATAGAGTTAGGATAAGCATGATAATAAGCTTTGCCAGGTTTCGCGATCATTATTATCATTGATTTTTTCCATCACTCTGGAAAGTGGCCAAGCCTTGTAATCGCATTGAGGAGCTGGATGATAGTGCAAACTGCGCAATATGGGAGCTCAATAATCATTTTTGGCGTTATTTGGTCGGAGTCTAGAGATTTTTTCGGATCCAGTTGATTTTTTATGATATGAGCGATTTCGTTTGATTGAAATTCCATTGGCTCACGTTGAAGCGGTAAGTCATTTGTTACAGGCGGTAGTGTAAATGCGTTTGTGTCAGGATTTGGCTGGAACACATTTTCAAGGTGCTGAGGAAATGTTCTGGCTCTGTCTTCATCACTGAGGGCCCAGCCGCCCACTGTGTTTTTTATAGGCGCCACAGTTTCTGTCGGGGAGCATAGGGTTGGATGGGCTCTCCATAGAGAGTGCTTTTTGGAAGATGTTGATAATTGCTCTATATAGCGGCGTTTACTGTTTGCTTCTTGTTGCTTTAACGCTTTGGTGAGCTTGCGAGAGACGTCTTTTAAAATTTGTAGTGCATATGGCGACCTATGAGACTGCCATTCTCGTCGTAGGCGTCGCTTTTCGATTACGAGCTGCTCGATTTGTTGATTTGTCTTCTTTTGCATGTAAGGTATTTGTGCAGTTTGAGGAGTTGAAATGCGAGCAGCGGCGATAAAGGCGGACTCCAGTGAGTTGACAAAGTTGTCGATGTGAGCTTCAAGGTTAGGTACGGGATTTATATCAATATGCGATAAGAGATAAAATTGGTTTTGTGTGAAGTCAATCCAGTCGGTTGATCTACTTTTATTGGATGACGGAATAGATTAATCAGAACAGGCGAGTGATCAGATGAAAGATCCGACTTTCGGCGCTAATCAGGTTTCTTGGAATGTTTCTAGTGATTGCGAAGTCAATTAAATCGGGCAGTTTTTTTGGATCTGTTGGCCAATATGTTGGTCTGCCAGGGGAAACGTGGTCAAGCTTGTTGCTAGCTTTTATAATTGCATTGTAGAGCTGCTTACCTTTAGGAGTTACGAGGCGAGATCCCCAGTGTGTGTGTGCTTGACATTATAGTCTTCTGCTGCTATGAAGTGCTCGCCTAATGAGTTAAAGAACTGCATAAACTCAGCTTCAGTTACAGTGCAACGGGGGGGCAGTATACTGCAGCTAGAGTAAGCTGGTTACCACTATCCTGTTTTATTCTTATTGATGTTGCTTGAATATAGGTAGTTGCTAGATCCTTGTAGCGGTGGTGCTTAATTCGGTTTCTAATCAAGATACCAGTCCCACCGTGTGCTTTACCATCGGTTTGGTTTGTTGCATAGAAAGAGTAGCCTCTTAAATTAAAGTTATATTTATTTGTAAGATGTGTTTCTGAGGGCAACATTACGTCGATATGTTTGTCAAGCAAGAATTGAGATAACTCAGGTTTATGCTGTGAGACGCCAATAGCATTGCATATGGATATACGTAGGGAAGGCATTGATTATTTGGATTGTTGTGATACCAGCATTTATATCAATGGGTTTTGATTGCGCATTAGATCTTGCATAGTAGTCCGCATGAAAGACATGAACTCAATTAAGCTTTGCTGTAGGTTAGAGAACACGGCCTCGAAGTTGTTTTGTGGCTGCTCCATAGGCTGATAATGTTTTGTTGTGTTTGGCTCTGGTTGAGGTAGTTTAAAGTGCGATGTATTTGAGGAAGGAAGCTCCAATCCTGATTTTGAAGCACTGGCAAATGTCACATTTTTCCTTATGGAGGACTCGGAGTCAAAGTCAAATGACGATCTAGCTGCGTTCATAAAGAATACGTCTGGGTTTGATTTAGTTGATTTAGCGGGGAGTAGTCACTCGCTGATGGATTCTACTTTTTAAATCCTAATATACTGGGCAACCTCTGTAATTAGCGGTGTGGTTACCACCGCAGTTACCACACCTTTTTGGTGGTAGAATCGCCTTTGTTCGATGGACAGTGTGCGGAGTCGTGAAGCTCTCCACAAACTACACACACTGGGCGCAGTGTGCAGTATGACCGTGTATGGCCATATTCTTGACAATTCATACATTGTACTGGTCCTTTGCGTTTGTGTGGTTCTTCTACAGTGATTCTACGATGGAGTAGAAACTGAAGTTTGTTTTTCTTGAGAGGACTGTTGTCTGGTTCAAGTTCTACCATGAAAATCGGTTGGGGTTTCGTTTCCTTGTTTAAAATGTTAAAGACTGATTTTGCGTTAAATCCCTTATCTTCTAACGCCTTACTTATTTCTGCTGGTGCTACATCAGACTCTATGCCCTTTAGTAAAACTTGTAGGCCCTTGCTGCTTTTCAGTTGGTACGTGTAGTAGTTCATTTTATTGTCGGTTAGATGCTTCGATAAAACTCTATAATTATCTTCCGACTTCATTTGAACTTTTGTTTCATGGATTTTACCCCATACAAGGTGAATTATATGAAAGTTGTCCTCTTCAGTAAGCTCTACAATTTCGTTAACAAGGGCATTGGAGTTTTCTCCCGAGTTTAAAGGGCTTAACTTCCGTTTAATTTGTATGTAACGATCCATTCCAGTCTGCACAAGCGGGTCAGTTACGTTTTTTGCTTTTTGTTTTATTGGCAACGCAGCAGTCGAATTTGTTTTAGTTTGGTTTGTTTTAATCGGTGAATCGTAAAGCGCTTTTGTTGTTTACATCGATGACACAAAAAGAGCATTTGTTGATGACGATGGGATCGAGCGGGCAGCCGATACCGTTACAGTTGATGTTGTTGTTGCAATTGCAGTAGTCAGAGAGACTGTTGTGGTAGTCTCCGTAGGTAAAAGCAGGTCTCTCAGTTCATTACTTGCTTGTTTAGCAGTGCGCTCCGCAATCTGAGATGGTAATGCTGGAGAGCATGAACGAGGTTGCTCACTTGCTAAATGCAAAAGTTCTTTCGTCGGGTTGACCGCTGCGTTATGAGAAGTACACGTTGTTTCGTTGCAAAGAGATCCGGCGCTCGTCTTGCTCACGCTGCATTTGCTTACGAATGTCGCTTTGACTCATTATCTTAACCGCGGTTTAGTTTTATTGGATATAAGTAAATATTAATTAATCAATAGGTAAATAATCAAATAATTAAATATTTTGTGCGACTTCATCGCACTAAGCGTCTTTTTGCGTTGTACACTTATTAATACGTCTCTCACCACGTTTTAAACTTGTGTAATTTATTTTGTGTTGTAATACACGTCTGCATGCGGCAACACTTGTACTTTTATAGAAATAACTACTATTTTTCGAGTCATATTGTGATTGAAACTATGAGAGATATTAATTAATATATTCCTTTATTTATGACCAGTAGAAAAATTGTATAAAATTAATTATTGTAATAGTAGTAAATTATAGTAATAAGTAGTAAATGATTATTTACAAATGTAATGAATTGACTCACGCTTCTTTTTTGTAAAACGAAATTAAAAGGGAGATTGTTAAAATCTTCAAAATCAGAAGAAATCTTCCCTCTGTTGCTGTGGAGTTTTCTGTTTTCCAAATTTACCGTTATAACTTCCTCGGCCAATTTGGTAATTGAATTCTTAAATTCCTCCTGCATTGTTTTCATTTCCAACATTTGGGCTTTTGATAGCATATTTTCTATTTGCATTTCGACTAAAATATCGGTAATTCTTTCAAGCCTTGAGTCGTTTTAACTGAGTATATTGCAAATTATCACTCACTAGTTGAGTAAAAACAAGTAAGAAATCTAAAGTCGATTGTGTTCGACTGTAAGATACCCGGTACCCAAAGATACGGGGGTAGAATAAAAAAGGAAATATTTGTAAATCGTTAAGCAAACATTTTTTTTTTTTATAAATAATATTAAAATAAATATAAAATATATAAATATAAATATTTTAAATTATTATAATATTAAAATAAATCGCCCCTCGAATTTTCTCCTGATTTAATACATTTAATTCTGAAATTGATTTTTACAAAAGTAGATTATTAGAAGCGGGATTTGAACGCACGACCCACTGATCGCGAGACACAGTGGCCTCTGCGAAGCAACTGTCTCACTTTTTTTGGGACTTGTCGAACTCCATTTATTGAGATAGCAAACAAAATACGTCACAAGCGCAACGGTCAGCATTGTGACATATGATACGTTGCTTGCGCGTGGGTTGCTCTAGAAGCTTGTCGAGCGAACATGCGAGGGTAGTTCTATGTTTACTAGCGAGTGACGCTTGTTTACTACTCCCCCATCAAGTTAATGGCCGTCCCCGGTGACGTTTAACTCACTAATCACCTTTTGTAGCTTGATTGAAGAGTTCTTGCAAATCCACCTTTGATAGGAGAAGATGAGGCAGCAAGATATAAGGCTGACTGAAACTCCGACTGCGAACCGCAATTTTGGAGATCCGCCAGATGTCACATCATTGTTTGACGTTATTAGCTGAGCTTCAGTAATCTTGATTCTTTCAAGAACCGATGCGTCGGGAGTACCTGCTATGACTTTGAATGCTGTTCCCAAGAAATCTAGGCTATCCAGCTATCCTGTGGTGTATCATTAATGCGGACAATACATTTTGAACGTGGTCTATGTCTACTTCTAGCAATTTTCGCATATGCGACTGTGGGAATAGATCGGTCATTTTTATAGTGTCATCTACAATGTTCAGATGGTCGGTCAAATTTGTTGAATGTCTCACATAACAATGTTGTTCCCACACTATACGGGAATATAGTTCGCATGGGAGAAATCGGTGATGCGAGCGTTTGTTGCGGTTAGGAGTTAAAGGACTATTCCGATAATCCTGTGGAAATGAATAAGTCGGGTCTGTAGTGAAAAATTTGTAATTTTATAGTTATATGAGGTTGTTCTTATGAACCATCCTCCAATTAATAAGTTCAGACCTTCCCAGGTCTGCTTGTATGTTTTCTTCTGAGCATAAGGGGGACAACTTATTGCCTAATCTTTTGTTTTTTTTTAAGTATATCTTTTCGCCTACATCAAATACCCTGTTCTGTCTATTTGGATTATGTCTGGTAAGCTGGTCTTGTTGGGCTTTTATTAGTTTGTCTTTTACTGTTTGTTGCACTTCGCTAGATGCTGAGTGTATTATGTCAAGTGGCCTGTGCCCTCTAACCGAATGGATGGAAATATTGTATTCTATTGTTGCGCGTACTATTGTTTAAATTGTGTTGTTAATTTTCTTATCAATTTTTAAGCACCTAGCTATCTCAATTAACGTGCTAAGGAATCGTTCCACTTGTCCGTTTGAGCAGCTATGTAATGGGGGGGCGTTAACAACATCTACGTTAAACTGGTTTTTCAAGAGTGAGGTGATCGTTTCAGAATTGAAAGATGCCTCATTGTCGCAATAAATAGTCATTGTATTTGGAAAAATGTTCATTAGTTGTAAAAAGGGAATTGTTATATCTGCAATCGCGCGAGACACTATTGGTTGTACAATGGCTAATTTAGAAAACTTGTCGATGCAAGTCAGGAATAGCTTTTGATCGGTTGAAAAGATGTCAATATGTAACTTTTCTCCGGCATACGATGGTATTGGTGTCTCCCCGAGCTCCTGTTTTTTTGGGTGACGGTCGTATTTAGCAGTAGTGCACACCTTACAGTTTAAAACTACCTCGCTAGCCAGCTTGTTCATTTTTGGAAAGAAATAGTCACGAAGGATTTGTTTTACATTTTCCTGTGCTGCTCTATGCGCACGGTTATGTTCGGTATTAATTATGTTATTTCCAGTTGCTCATCTTTATTGATGATGTCTGACACCATTTTCTTACAGTGCCAAAATTTAGTCGAAGGAAAAAATGATGCTAACTCATGCTGGAAAACGGCCAAAGTTGGGAAGTCACAATGGAACGCGTTTACAACATCCAGATTCACTACAAGTTGCAGAGTCTCTATTGTATCACATGGCGGGTCTTATTGCCGAACATAATAAGTCTTCGATGCTACAAATAACGTGCCTCTTCTAGAATTACTTGATTTCTAAAGCAATTTAAGGGCTTGTCAGTTGTGTCGATCGTGTATGTCAAGGAAATCTCGCTGTGGACGGTGGCTGCATCTGATTGTGGCTCGTCCTGTAAAGCGTAAATGTTTTGTCGGGATAAGGCGTCTGCCACGAAGTTTTCTTTACCTGGCTTGTAATGCATTTGTGCATTATGCTCCTCGATGAAAGCCTTCCACCTTTTGATCTTAGCGTTAGTGTTCTTTTCAGATACTGCAACCGTGAGCGGTTGGTGGTCTGTGTAAATGTGCAGTTCTCTGGTACCATACAGATAAGTCTAAAATATACCAAGAGCCCACCCAATGGCCAATAAATTCCTTTCGTTTGTCACGTAATGAGATGCACGTTGTTGTAGGGCCCGGGATATCATCGATCAAACGGGTTTTTTAAATCTGGGTACATGAGCATGACATCCTCCGATGCCAATATATTTTTCAAGCGATTGAAAGCGTCACGTCAGTGCCATTTTGAACTTTTAGAATGTTGGTCAAGGGTCTCGCTATTGCAGCGAAGTCTTTAACAAATACTCCATAGTAGCTGGCAAGGCCTAGAAAGGACCTTAGAGAAAACAAATTTTTCGGTTCAACATATTCCTGGATCGCTTTGACTTTTTCAGGATCTGTTTTTGCTCCCTCTCTAGTAACCACAAAACATCAACATGGACGTAGCATATCTTGCCAATTTGTTCTCGGAGTATGTCGTCGATTGCTCTTTGGAAGATGCTGCCAGCATTCTTCAACCCAAAAGGCAAACGATGAAATTCATACTTTCCGCCGTTAACTGAGATAGAAGTTTTCTCACGATCTTTTTCAGCTAGGTAAATCTGGTGATATCCAGATTTCAAATCTAGTGTGGTGAAAAATTTTGCCTTTCGGGGTCTACGCCTTTCTTATCAACAACCCTTGCCGGGCTGTTGTAAGCAGATGGTCTTATGATGCCATCTTTTAATAATTGAGCGATTTCATTGTTAACGAAATCTGCTACTCCTATGGGGTATGGGTATAGTTTTGAATATACCGGTTCGTTGTCTTTGGTACGAATCGTGGCGATGATTGAAGTATTGAAGGCCAGTGCTTCTTTATCTATATCGTCTCGGCTGTTGACGCTGATCAAGAATATATATACTTTATAAGGGTCGGAGATGCCTCCTTCTGCCTGTTACATACATTTTCTGTTGGCACTAAGTTATAATACCCTTCTACCCTATGGGTAGCGGGTATAAAAATGGCTTGTTCTAGATTTATGCAAATTGTGGGCGAAGGGGGCGTGGCATCCAACTTCTGAAATAAACTTGATCTGCGTAATAAATGCAGGCATCTATATACCAAATTTGGTGTCTCTATGTCGTATAGTCTCTGAGATTTAGGTGTTCATACAGACGGACAGACTGACAGACGGACATGGCTATATCGTCTCGTCTGTTGACACTGATCAAGAATATATATACTTTATGAAGATGAAGATGAAGAAGAAAAAACTAAAAATTAAATATGATGATGACAGTGATGATGATGATGATGATGATGATGATGATGATGATGATGATGATGATGATGATGATGATGATGATGATGATGATGATGATGATGATGATGATGATGATGATGATGATGATGATGATGATGATGATGATGATGATGATGATGAATATGATGATGATGATGATGATGATGATGATGATGATGATGATGATGATGATGATGATGATGATGATGATGATGATGATGATGATGATGATGATGATGATGATGATGATGATGATGATGATGATGATGATGATGATGATGATGATGATGATGATGATGATGATGATGATGATGATGATGATGATGATGTTGATGACGATGATTATTGGATTGAATTACCATTCCTGTTGCCAGCTGCCAGATCTGTCAACACATTCAATCGATTCCGGCTGTTGCAGCTGTCGATGGTCGCCGATCGCCGGTCGCCGCACCAGTTGTCGGTGTCATATGTCCTCGTACACTTGGCTTACCCAAAAATCAAACAAGTTCCAACATTCCAATTCCCACAACCTATCTCACCACACTCACCCCCCCAATAGTCTAATTTATTTGTTTTTTTGTTTACCAACCCCTTTGATTACCACAATCCCTAAACACCCACACTACTTTTTTGACCCTCATCAAAACCCTTAATTACCACTTGACAAATTTTGACAGCTAAAAACCCATAAATTGTCATCTTAATTACCCCATTACTGACAATGTTCTTGTAATCACGTAAACAGATGCCTATGTACCAAATTTGGGGTCTTTTTGTCTTATCGTCACGGAGATCTAGGTGTTCATGCAGACAGACAGACGGAAAGACTGACACACGGATAGACATGTAGCACGACATGGGGTATAAGCGTTAACGTTGCATCACACAAGTTGCCCAGTCATTTAGTGCAAATGGTATGGGTACGCTCGATGTTCCGTGTTTAGGTGTGTGAAATATGTTCAGGGCGAATACGTATTACAGCGCCTCAGCACAGCGATTGCGGAACGACATGTTCAGGGCTATCGTATGATTTGTAAGCAACATGTTGCTGGCAGCTTGCACACATTTATGCGAATATGTATTTGCGACGGAATAAAGGGTTGTAAGAAAAAATCTCCGAACAAAAATCAAAATAAAAAAAAAGATACATGTACATATTAATAGGGCATACTATGATTGCAATATTTAATTACAGAAACGCGATTCACTGTCCAAACCAATTCAATCAAGAACTACACAAATATAACAACGATAAGTTATATTAAGATAAATACAAACACACACTTATACACACAAATTGTATTAAAATAAAATAGTAAGAATTTCTAGCTGCAATGCAGCACTACATAGATAAGCTGAAATCCAAGAAAGTGAGCCTCTTCTGATCAAGACCAAGAAACAAATGTTTTGTAATGCAAGCTTCCATGTATTTATGACTGGCCTCAGAGGCCCGCTAGGCAGCACAATCAGATCCATGAAACCAGAAAATCTTAGAGAAGCCTATGGAATTACAATGAAAGAAAGGGATATATGTATATGGGAAACGAAACTGGAACAATGCAAATCCAGCACCAGCTCCAACTGCTGTACAAAAAAGGAAGCTGAAAATGTAGTGGCTGATGCACTAAGTCGCATAGAAACTAACGTCCACGACGTGACGCCCACCAACAATCAAGACAATGATAATGAATTCAATTTACAAATCATACTTAATATAGGACAAAATTAGAAAAACTTTTACTTAAGAAAGGTTTACAGAAGAGATTATCATTAACATATTCAAGAGCTCGATCAACCCAGATAAGACATACGGAGTCATGACAAGTAATGACATATTTCACTTTTTCAACGAAACGTATAAAAAATATTTCGCAAACTCAGGATTAAACAAGTTAGATGCAGAGAATTACTAGAGTATTTAAATTCAACAGATGAGCAAGACACACGTATCAAAGAATATCACACTCGCACAAATCACAGAGGCATATACGAAGCATATAACCAACTAAAAAGACAAACGTACTTCCCATACATGAAACAAAAAAAATCCAAATACATAAATAGGTGTGACATTTGCAAGTCCCTGAATTACGACAGAAAAATAAATTCTAGGTAACCGAAACACCAGAACTGCCACTATCAATTTTCCATATCGACCTATACACCATAAACGGAAAAACAATCTTACTATAATCGAAAAATTCTATAGATTTGCTAGTGGATATACAGTGCCAGCTAGGGATTGTATGAACATTGTAAGGGTACTTAGCAACTTTATAAACACTCTCGGTATACCCTAAAAAAAAGTAAACGACCAAGGAGCCGAATTTTCTGGAAAAAAAATCAAAGCCTTTTTTTTTTTTTATGAATTATTCACGGGACGAACACATACCTTTGCTGGGGAAGTAACTCTCAACAATGAACCTCAATGAAAAATAAACAATAAAACCTAGCCGAATCCATAAAATTTTACAGCCTGGGCTACCAATCAGCTCAGCATCTCGCTCTGAAACCCCGTTCGATAAAATATTTCATCAATCAATTAACCATGTCGTTAACCTAAACAATTTTATTGAAAACTTAACAAACATTTTTTTTTTTTTTAAATACTTTGCTTTTTTCTATTGGATCTTCTCTTAAGTTGAGCCTAACAATAAGTTATCAAATCTTATAACTAAACATTAATTAACAATTCAAAATGAATTGTTTTTGGGTTGAGCTTGCTGTGATACTTCTCTTTCTGTTCAGCTATTACATCTCCGACTGGTTGAAAATTGAGGTCTTTATTAATATTTTCGTTGCAAATGTTAAACGGTGCCCCGGTGATGGTTCTCAGCGTTCCCCCATCACTGGGAGCCATAGGTCCATATAGGCTTAAGTACGGAAGAGTAGAGCAGGACCTTGTATTCTAGACTAAGAGAGGACCGAGCGTTGATATGCCAATGAGGAATATTGGCGTTTAGCCAAGTGAGTCTGTCGATGTGTACTCCTAAATACGCAATATTCTTGATTTTTGGATGCGCACACATTTTCAAGGTGCTGTGCAAATGTTCTGGCTCTGTCTTCATCACTGAGGGCCCAGCCGCCCACTGTGTTTTTTATAGGCGCCACAGTTTCTGTCGGGGAGCATAGGGTTGGATGGGCTCTCCATAGAGAGTGCTTTTTGGAAGATGTTGATAATTGCTCTATATAGCGGCGTTTACTGTTTGCTTCTTGTTGCTTTAACGCTTTGGTGAGCTTGCGAGAGACGTCTTTTAAAATTTGTAGTGCATATGGCGACCTATGAGACTGCCATTCTCGTCGTAGGCGTCGCTTTTCGATTACGAGCTGCTCGATTTGTTGATTTGTCTTCTTTTGCATGTAAGGTATTTGTGCAGTTTGAGGAGTTGAAATGCGAGCAGCGGCGATAAAGGCGGACTCCAGTGAGTTGACAAAGTTGTCGATGTGAGCTTCAAGGTTAGGTACAGGATTTATATCAATATGCGATAAGAGATAAAAATTGGTTTTGTGTGAAGTCAATCCAGTCGGTTGATCTACTTTTATTGGATGACGGAGTAGATTAATCAGAACAGGCGAGTGATCAGATGAAAGATCCGACTTTCGGCGCTAATCAGGTTTCTTGGAATGTTTCTAGTGATTGCGAAGTCAATTAAATCGGGCAGTTTTTTTGGATCTGTTGGCCAATATGTTGGTCTGCCAGGGGAAACGTGGTCAAGCTTGTTGCTAGCTTTTATAATTGCATTGTAGAGCTGCTTACCTTTAGGAGTTACGAGGCGAGATCCCCAGTGTGTGTGTGCTTGACATTATAGTCTTCTGCTGCTATGAAGTGCTCGCCTAATGAGTTAAAGAACTGCATAAACTCAGCTTCAGTTACAGTGCAACGGGGGGGCAGTATACTGCAGCTAGAGTAAGCTGGTTACCACTATCCTGTTTTATTCTTATTGATGTTGCTTGAATATAGGTAGTTGCTAGATCCTTGTGGCGGTGATGCTTAATTCGGTTTCTAATCAAGATACCAGTCCCACCGTGTGCTTTACCATCGGTTTGGTTTGTTGCATAGAAAGAGTAGCCTCTTAAATTAAAGTTATATTTATTTGTAAGATGTGTTTCTGAGGGCAACATTACGTCGATATGTTTGTCAAGCAAGAATTGAGATAACTCAGGTTTATGCTGTGAGACGCCAATAGCATTGCATATGGATATACGTAGGGAAGGCATTGATTATTTGGATTGTTGTGATATCAGCATTTATATCAATGGGTTTTGATTGCGCATTAGATCTTGCATAGTAGTCCACATGAAAGACATGAACTCAATTAAGCTTTGCTGTAGGTTAGAGAACACGGCCTCGAAGTTGTTTTGTGGCTGCTCCATAGGCTGATAATGTTTTGTTGTGTTTGGCTCTGGTTGAGGTAGTTTAAAGTGCGATGTATTTGAGGAAGGAAGCTCCAATCCTGATTTTGAAGCACTGGCAAATGTCACATTTTTCCTTATGGAGGACTCGGAGTCAAAGTCAAATGACGATCTAGCTGCGTTCATAAAGAATACGTCTGGGTTTGATTTAGTTGATTTAGCGGGGAGTAGTCACTCGCTGATGGATTCTACTTTTTAAATCCTAATATACTGGGCAACCTCTGTAATTAGCGGTGTGGTTACCACCGCAGTTACCACACCTTTTTGGTGGTAGAATCGCCTTTGTTCGATGGACAGTGTGCGGAGTCGTGAAGCTCTCCACAAACTACACACACTGGGCGCAGTGTGCAGTATGACCGTGTATGGCCATATTCTTGACAATTCATACATTGTACTGGTCCTTTGCGTTTGTGTGGTTCTTCTACAGTGATTCTACGATGGAGTTGAAACTGAAGTTTGTTTTTCTTGAGAGGACTGTTGTCTGGTTCAAGTTCTACCATGAAAAGCGGTTGGGGTTTCGTTTCCTTGTTTAAAATGTTAAAGACTGATTTTGCGTTAAATCCCTTATCTTCTAACGCCTTACTTATTTCTGCTAGTGTTAAATCAGACTCTATGCCCTTTAGTAAAACTTGTAGGCGATTGCTGCTTTTCAGTTGGTACGTGAAAAAGTTCCTTTTTTTGTCGGTTAGTCGCTAGGATATTACCCCGTACAAGGGGAATTATATGAAAGTTGTCCTTTCCAATAAGCTGCAAAATTTTGTAAATAAGAGTATTGGGGCTTTTCTTACGCATGTGTATTGGTGGTGGCTTTGGCTTCTTTTTGATATCTACCTCGGGTTTGCCCGAAAGGTCTGCTAAAATTTCAAACCTATTAGTGTTGTTGAGCTTTTCGCTTGAAGATGCACTGGAACTGCTGGAGAGCATGAACGAGGTCGCTCACTTGCTAAATGCAAAAGTTCGTTCGTCGGGTTGGGGCTACTGACCGCTGCGTTTTTGCATCAGCTGTATTTTGGGTTGGTTAGGCTACAAAAGGGAAGTACACGTTGTTTCGTTGCAAGGAGAGCCGGCGCTCGTCTTGCTCATGCTGCATTTGCTTACGAATGTCGTCATCTTCTTAACCGCGGTTTAGTTTATCGAATTTTATTGGATATGAGTAAATATTAATTAATCAATTGGTAAATAATCAATTATTTAACATTTTTGTGTCTTCATCGCACTAAGACTCTTTTCGCGTTGTTCACTTAGTAAAACGTCTCTCACTACGATATAAACTTGTGTAATTTATTTTGTTTCCCGGAGCTCAATAATACACGTCTGTATGCGGCAACAGTTGACACTTTGAATCATAAAAAAACTACCCAAGACAATGCATTTTCCGGCGAATTAATCGAATCACTTAATCTAAAAAAAAAACACAAGTAAGATAGCTACAGTCGAGACTGCTCGACCGTAAGATACCCGCATTCCATTTCGAGACAAAAAGAAACAAAAAATTTAAATGATATTTGAAACAAAAATATACCATAGAAATACACTGAAATCTGTTTTTGTATACATGGTCACACAGTCAACCATATAAACAAAGCGCGAGCAGCTGCAAATAAATTTTGCTTATAAAATTCATTCTTTATTAACTTCCTTGCCTGGCAAAAATCCTCTGACTGAACTCTCCACGAGGGTGCAGTCTGGGCAGTGGATACTGCATCGTCTCGGGCGACCAAGAGATGTCAGCTAAGGTCCAGGACCATGGTCAGAGGAACTTGGCAGCAAGTATAAAATGCATCACGAATCCTCGGATTAAGCATGGAGGTGAAGACTGTAGATGAGTCAACTCAGGCTAGGACATCAGGCCAAACGTCGGTGGGAAGTGCGACTGCTACCACCGGCGGGCACGTTGAGGAGAAATCCTCTCTGCATGTCGAGCGCAAACAACGCTTAGGGTACAAGAGCTCTTTAAAGTCCCTAAAGGGACTGGAAGGCCGCAACCCAGAGTCGTTGAACGAGCGTGAGAGGAAATTGCGCAAAAAACACGAATACAACGTGAGGCGGTACTTGAGGCTCGCTGGTGTGTCCGGCAACACCCAGTCCGCTGGACTGAGTGGGAGTGTTCGGTGCCAAGGTGACCTGGGGATTCAGGCAGTAGCCGTAGCCAACCCGACGGAGGAAGTCAAACCTTACACTTTAAACCGGCACACCTGGAAAGGAGAGAACGGTGAGCAAGCAACCCATTTGTCAACAAGAGGCAGAGGTCGGACGACTCGGCGAAGGCTTCAGAAAGCTAGCGGATATATCCAGGGGACATCCTGACAGAAGCAACTCGGATGGGAAACTCACTAGCGATAACTGGCTTATCCTGGAAGGGTTAATCGACCAGGGGATTGCTGATACCATCACTCGACCGCAGAATCCGTTCATGGCAGAGTTTTACGGCATCAACTGGTACAAGTGTCAAAGTGTCAAAGTGGCGGCATATGCCAACGAGGAATCCCTGCGATTTCTCAAAGACACACTGCTGAAGCCGGAAGCACCTTGACCAGGAGCAATGATTAACGTCGTTCCTGTAGACCAAATTCCGGAGCGAACGATCATTAAGGTCTAGAACCCACCTCCCATCCGGGAGGATCGAACCACCCTAATACTGATCAAGAGCCAGAATGCGGACTGCCACATAGCGGACTGGACGATCAAAAAAGGTCTAGCCCGAGACAAAGGACCCGGCAAGGATCTTCGGATAAGTATTGGTCCGGAGTCCAAAAGCCAATTTCTTCGTAAGCAAGGCCGGCTGAAGATGGGAATGGGTTGCGTTCGGGCAATCGTTCCTGGAGGCGCTGGGCGCGAAGATGTTAGGTCGACCGGAAAGAATTCGGGTAGTGCAGATTAATCTGCACCACTCGAGGGTTCCTTCCACAGACCTACTACGGTGGATGGACAAGGAGAGGGTGGATGTGGCTCTCATCCAAGAAACCTGGATCGTAGGTGAAAGGGTTTGCGAGTTTGGGAGCCCGCGGATACCATCTCCTTGTCCCGAAAACTGTGGGTAAGTCCAGAACCTGTATCGTGGTAAGAACCGGACTTAATGTGCTCTTCTCTTCCAGTTACAGCAACAGGGACTTGACGGTAGCGCTATGCGAGCGTAGGAACGGACCCAGTCTTTACCTAGCCACAGCATATCTCCCGTACGAAGAAAAGGATCCACCGTCGGAAAGTATTCGAGCCCTCATTCAGCATGCGCAGAAAGAGGGCACGGATCAAATCCTTGGGTGTGATGCTAATGCCCACAATACCTTTTGGGGGAGCAAAGACACCAACGAGAGAGGGGAGTCGCTGCTTGAATTCGTGATGCTCACCAATCTTAATGTGTGTAAACGGGGTAGCCACCCCACCTTCCGCAATAAGAACCGAGCTGAAGTTATAGATTTAACTCTAGCGACCAACAGCGACTCCCTCTCCGTAGAAGACTGGCACGTATCCACGGAATGCTCCTTTTCGGATCATTACAGGATAGTGTTCAAAGTTGGATGGTCCAGAGAGGCAAAGGCGCCCTTCAGGAACCCACGAAAGGCAAACTGGGTCAAATACTCAAAGCTTGTTATGGAATCTATTCCCAACCACCCAGTGGGAAGGCTAGACAACCCAGACAAGTTGGAGGAATCGACCCAGAATGTCACAGATACTCTATGTAAAGCCTTCATCAAATCCTGTCCAATCAGCCGTCCACCGAAGTCAAACCGCAACAAGTGGTGGACTCCGGAACTCGGCCAGATACGAAAGGAAACGAGAAAGCTTTACAATAGAGCAAAAGACGGAAACTGCCAGGTAGACTGGGATGTATACCATCACAGTTTCAAGACATTCAAGAAGGAAATTAGACGGGCAAAAAAAGATTCATGGTCTACATTTTGCGAGGATCTAACCCACTCCACAAAAGCGTCCAGACTTTGAAAGTTGCTGACGAAAGATGCAGCCACACCGGGGCTGCTTTGCAACCTGGATGGCACATTCGCTAAAGACAGTCAGGAATCTCTACATATCCTCATAAACGCACACTTTCCAGGCTGCTTAGCAGCTGAAAACGAGAATGGGATCACATCAGCGGCGAGCCTGTGGAAAACGTGCCTCATGAGGGCCAAGCCCCAATCGACGAAGTTGTAAATACAGAAAAGATAATCTGGGCGATCAAGTCGTTCCACCCCTACAAATCAGCAGTACCGGATGTCATCTGACCGGTCATGTTACAGATGGTATGCTATTAGAGATTTACGGGATACATTCCAAAAACCTGGAGAGAAGTGAGGATGACATTCATTCCCAAGGCAGGAAAGATATCCTACTGCTCAGCAAAAGATTAGAGGCCCTTAAGTCTCTCATCGTTTTTTCGACCTTCATCTCAGAAGTGAGCTAACACCTTACACATTTAGCAAGTCCCAACACGCTTACCTCAAAGGTAGATCAGTTGAGACGGTTCTACACTAGATGTTTAGCACAATTGCAAGCACATTGCGAAGGAAGCAGGTTACGTTAGCGGCATTTCTCGACATAGCGGGTGCCTTTAATAACGTCAGGATCGAGTCCATAACGGCAGCACTTGTCGCACCCGTCAATCACTCGATGGCTTCGCAACATGCTTCACCAAAGAATGATTAACGCCCAACTTTGCGCGTCGACTATCAGGAGAAGGGCAACCAGGGCACCCCGTAAAGAGGGTGTTATATCTCTCTTATGGAATCAGAACACTCCGGTCTTGTGGCCAATCCACAAAGAACTGAACTAGTTCTTTCTCTTGAAGATACAAGATACCGAGCTTCAAGCTTCCGACAAAAGAGGACTCCTGGACTCCAAACTCTCCTAGAGGAGAAACTCGGAAGAAAGGATAAAGAAGTCATTACAAAGTCTGCTTTGTGTGCAAAAGGACATTTGGTAAAGGATGGGGATTGCAACCGTACATCCTTCATTGGTTCTAAGCTGCAATTGTCAGACCCATACTTACTTATGGGGCTCTTGTATGGTGGGAGGCGGGACACACCGACTCCTATCTAAGCAATCTCCGTAAAGTTCAGAGACAAGCATGCTTGGGACTGGATGTATTCGTTCTAGCCACCAAGCAGCGCTAGATGTAATGTTGAATCTGGAAACCCATCGGAGTCTTCCTCAAACACGTGGCAGCAAGGAGTGCGGCCAGTGCCTAATTAAGTCTGGTGCAGGTCACAACTCCATTTTACGTGTAGTAGAATTGACTGTGGCTGAGAACGACTACTGGGTACCAGAACATAAATGGTATGATAGGTTTACAGGTGAATTCCCTGACAGATCCGATTGGCAAAAGAAATCTCCTTTGTCAATCTACACAGACGGATCAATGACGACCGGATCGGGGATCTTCTCCGAAGTCCTTGCGATCCAGCTCTCCTTTCGTCTTCCTGACTGGTGTAGTGTGTTCCAAACGGAGATCTACGCTGTTTGGCAAGCGACCACGTTGATACAGACAATGAGCGGAAGCCCGAGGGACGTGTCCATCTACGTTGACAGCCAATGAGCACCTGGGCACATTGGGGTACCAGGTAACAAAGCGGCTGATGAGTGTGCTCGACTAGGGTCAGCGTCTTCAGCAATTCTCGCGGTGACCGATATTAAGAGACCAATTCAGCACGTCCTATCGGAACTTAATTGTTCCATGAGAACAGCGGTTGAGAAACACTGGAAAGCATCATCGGGCTGCGGAGTGTCAAAAGCACAATGGCCAAGATATAACCCAAAGGGAACAACAGAGCACTTAAACTTCACAAGGAACAAGACAAGGTAACTGATAGGAGTCTTAACGTTACACTGTTACATCAGCCGTATGGTCCAACGGTACGGTGGAACCCAACAAGACTTCTGTCGGAGCTGCGGGGATGAAGAACAAATCGGGAGTGTCCAGCACCTTCTCTGCGACTGCCTTGCACTTCTTAGAAAGAGGACTCAATTTCTGGGCAAGCCTTTCATCGATGAACTGCGTAGTCTTTTGAATATTCGGCTGGAGAACTTGGCACTTTTTATGGACTCTACTAGTTGGTTTCAGGAGCTACCGCAGCCCAACAGGAATGGCCAGTAGCACACAGACAAAATAAAACAAGAAAGAAAGCTACAGTCAAGAGCGCTCGACCGTATGATACCCGCAACCCATTTCGAGAGAATACAAAAAGCTTAAATGATATTTTAACAAATAACAAATATACCACAGAACAAACTGAAATTTGTTTTTTTTGTATATACATATTTTTAAAAAATCCAGTAAAAACCGACATGGTCACTCTGTCAACTAAACAAACAAAGCGCGAGCAGCTGCAAGTGAATTTTGCATATCAAATTGATTCGTTAATACCTTCCTTGTTTTTCACTCGATCTCAACCAAATTCACAGGAATCAATGAGAATATGATTAATATTATGCATACCAAAATTCAGGTCTACTATTACGGCTTTTCCAGTTTTTGGGGGCGGAAAGTGGCGTGGCAAAAATCTAAAACAAACTTGATCTGCGTAAGAGCTACATGAATACTGTCACCAAATTTGATATCTCTAGGTCATTCACACACTTAAAACGTCCATATGCATTGGGCACAACAATTTTGATAATTAATTTAACGAATAACTTGTGTTCTACTTATCCGATTTGTACCAAAATTACAGGGTATATTAAGAGTGTCAAGCGCAGATGGGTTACCAAATTACACATCATTACACAATGATCTTTTGGAGTTATACGCGATTTACATACAAAAAAACTTGACTTTTTCTAGATTAATGCTTATTGTGGGCGAAGGGGGCGTGGCATCCAACTTTTGAAATAAACTTGATCTGCGTAGGGTATGAAGGAACCTTTTTGCCAAATTTGGCGTCTCTATATCTTATAGTCTCTGAGATCCAGGTGTTCATACAGACAGACAGACGGACAGACAGACAGACGGACATAGCTATATCGTCTTGGCTGTTGACACTGATCAAGAATATATATACTTTATGGGGTCGGAGATGCCTCATTCTGCCTGTTACATACATTTTCTGTTGGCAGTAAGTTATAATACCTTTCTACCCTATGGGTAGCGGGTATAATAACCAGAATTTTCCTCCACTATCCCAACAACCCCTCCCAATCCTTTCTATTCCTACAGTTTATATCGGACATCACAATGGGGCTCATTTGGGTGCTCTTGACTCCGGTCGAGCAGTCTGTTCTACCCAACCTAACTTCCTTGTTTTTCATTCGATCTCAACCAAATTCTCAGGAATCATTGAGACTATAATTATTATTATGCATACCAAAATTTAATTGTCAAGGTCTATTATTACAGCTTTTCCAGTTTTGGTGGCGGAAAGAGGCGTGATCTGCGTAAGACTTACACGAATACTTTTACCAAATTTTATATCTCTAGGTCATTCACACACTTGAAATGTCCCTATGCGTTGGGTTCAACTATTTTGACAAATAATTTAACAAATATCCATCCCCACGCATTTTCAATGATATTCAAGTCCGGTGAATAGGGTTGCCAGTTTAGTAACTGCACATTTTTGTTCGTTATATATGATTTAAAAATTCGGGCTGTGTGTATAGGTACATTAGCATGTTAATAAATCCATTTTAGATTTGAAAGAGTTTGCAAGTGTGGAAAGGACTCTTTCCATATACCATTATAGCATAACGCATTCATGGTTGTTGGAACAAATTTAAGCTCACAGGTGCCAAAATATGTATCTACGCCGTGCCTTTCAGACATCGGGTCCAACAGTCATATTGGCGTGGCCTATTTTGTTCATTCGACTTCCTAGGAACGGTTGTTTTCTAATATGTATTACGTAGACAAAGGCATCTCCGACTTCATAAAATATATATATTCTTGATCAGTGTCAACAGTCAAGACGATATGGCTATGTCCGTCTGTCTGTCTGTCCGTCTGTCTGTCTGTATGAACACCTGGATCTCAGAGACTATAAGACATAGAGACACCAAATTTGGCAAAAAGGTTTCTTCATACCCTACGCAGGTCAAGTTTATTTCAAAAGTTGGATGCCACGCCCCCTTCGCCCACAATAAGCATTTATCTAGAGAAAGTCAAGTTTTTTTTTATGTAAATCGCGAATAACTCCAAAAGTTCTTTGTGTAATGATGTGTAATTTGATAACCCATCTGCGCTTGACACTCTTAATATACCCTGTAATTTTGGTACAAATCGGATAAGTAGAACAAAAGTTATTCGTGAAATTATTTATCAAAATTTTTGTGCCCAGTGCATATGGACGTTTTAAGTGTGTGAATGACCTAGAGATATCAAATTTGGTGACAGTATTCATGTAGCTCTTACGCAGATCAAGTTTGTTTTAGATTTTTGCCACGCCCCTTTCCGCCCCCAAAAACTGTAAAAGCCGTAATAATAGACCTAGAGCTTTGAATTTTGGTATGCATAATAGCAATGATAGTCTGAATGACTCCTGTGAATTTGGTTGAGATCGAATAAAAAACGAGGAAGTTATTAAAGAATCCATTTTGTATGCAAAATTCACTTGCAGCTGCTCACGCTTTGTTTGTTTAGTTGACAGTGTGACCATGTCGGTGTTGTGGATTTTTTCCCGCTATTTTCAAATATATACAAACAAAATACAAGTTTCAGTATATTTTTGGTATATTTGTTGTTAAAATATCATTAACATTTTTTTTTTCTCTTGAAATGGGTTGCGGGTATCATACGGTCGATTACTCTCGACTGTAGCTTTCTTACTTGTTAAACACTTGTGGATGTTGCAGTTTGTTTTATATTTCGGCCAAGAACCTTTCCGTCCCTCAAATTGCTTCGTACAATAATAGTTTTATTCTTAATTTACTTCTGCCAATTTCGTTTTAGTCGGATCAAAAGCATATAATTTTGTAGGGCAAAAATCATATGCAGTTGGTTTGGTTGACCTATGACCGTGTATGGTAAATATGGATTATTCTTGCACATTAAATATAATCTTCGGTTTTTTATACCCGCTACCCATAGAGGTAGAAGGGTATTATAATTTAGTGCCAACAGAAAATGTATGTAACAGGCAGAAGGAGGCATCTCCGACATAAAGTATATATATTCTTGATCAGTGCCAACAGCCGAGACGATATAGCCATGTCCGTCTATCCGTCTGTCAGTCTGTCCGTCTGTATGAACACCTAGATCTCAGAGACTATAAGACATAGAGACACCAAATTTGGTACATAGGTGCCTGCATTCAATACGCAGATCAAGTTTATTTCAGAAGTTGAATGCCACGCCTCCTTCGCCCACAATTTGCATAAATCTAGAACACGTCAAGTTTTTTTTTATGTAAATCGCGTATAACTCCAAAAGTTCTATGTATAATAATGTGTAATTTTGTAAGCCATCTGTGCTTAGTATACTCTTAACATACCCTGTAATTTTGTTAAAAATCGGATAAGTGGAACAAAAGTTATTTGTTAAATTATTTATCAAAATAATTGTGCCCACTGCATATGGACGTTTTAAGTGTGTGAATGACCTAGAGATATCAAATTTGGTGACAGTATTCCTGTAGGTCTTACGCAGATCAAGTTTGTTTTAGATTTTCGCCACGCCCCTTTCCGCTCCCAAAAACTGTAAAAGCCGTAATAATAGACCTACAGCATTGAATTTTGGTATCCCTAATAATAATTATAGTTACAATGATTCCTCTGAACGAATGATCGAATGAAAAACAAGGAAGTTATTAACGAATAAATTTTATATGCATTGGGACGGTATGTTATGATTTTTTAAAAGTATGTATATAAAAAAAAAACAAATTTCAGTATATTCTTTGGCATATTTTTTGTTAAAATATCATTTAAGTTTTTGGTTTCCTCTCGAAATGGGTTGCGGGTATCATACGGTTGAACACTCTCTTACTTGTTTTAAATGTTTTCAGCGAGAAAATTTAAAATGAGAATTTCCGGGTACTTATTTGCTAGAGAATTCAATCTAGTAGATTTTTCAAATATCGATATATACATATATAGTATATGTTGCTCAATGCTTTCAAAAAAAATTATCAAAATTATAGCATTCGTCTTCAATTAATTGAAAGTAAATTCATTGTTTTGATCAGCATTGTTTTTGCACATCACTGTAAAATTAACTCTAATAAGCAAGTTTGAACTGTTGCAGTTGCGGCTGCGCAAAAGTATAAAATATCTAACAAATAAATAAGAAAACTTCAACTAATTATGTCATTTCCCTTTACCTCAGTTTGCGGTACGCCATAACGATTTTTAGTAATTGCGTAAAACTCCTGGTCGGTATACTATTTTCTTTTCCAATACGATAGCAAGTCTTAATCCTTTGATAAGAAAGTAGGAGTCTTTCAAGTTTTTAATATACTTCCATTGTACTGTTGACTTCCGATTGACACCTTGGGATGAATATGCTTCCAACAATTCATCTTCCTCATAGAGAAGTAGTTGCCCATTTGGTAAAAGCAGGTATTGCCAGGAGGGTTAAAGCTATGTAGTCTGTCCAAACAGATTTCAAATGAACTAGGAATTTGTTTTTATTGTTTTTTTTTAGAATTTAATATTTTTATTCTAATAGTTTTTGTTAAATTCTGCCTTTACAATTTTTCATTAGATATTTTAAGTTGAATATTTAAGCCATTGGAAGTAAAATTACTATAATGTAATTGCTTCTATTAAAATTTGGTTATTATTTTTTTTATAAGGGACTCAAAACATAGCAATGTGTTTCAATAAAATCCCAAATCGAGGAATCTGAATCTGTTTGTAATTGATTAAATTTGACTTGAAATATCTTCAGCTTCTTGAACAACTTTTTTAAAATTGTTCAAATAATTTGAGCTCAACTTTTCGCGATATCCATTCGATGTTTATACCCGTCACCCATAGGGTAGAAGGGTATTATAACTTAGTGCCAACAGAAAATGTATGTAACAGGCAGAAGGAGGAATCTCTGACCACATAAAGTAAATATATTCTTGATCAGTGTCAACAGCCGAGACACTATAGCCATGTCCGTCTGTCTGTGTGTATGAACCCTAGATCTCAGAAACTATAAGATCTAGAGACACCATTCCTGCATTCATTACGCAGATCAAGTTTATTTCAAAAGTTGGATGCCACGCCCCTTTCCGCCCCCAAAAGTCTGTAAAAGCCGTAATAATAGACCTAGAGCGTTGAATTTTAGTGTGCATAAAAATAATTATATTCTCTATGATTCCTGTGAATTTGGTTGAGATCGAATGAAAAACAAGGAAGTAATTAAAGAATCAATTTTGTATGCAAAATTCACTTGCAGCTGCCCGCGCTTTGTTTGTTTAGTTGACAGTGTGACCATAACGGTGGTGTGGATTTTTATTCGCTATTTTCAAATATATACAAAAAAAACAAGTTTTAGTATATTTGGTATATTTTTTGTTAAAATATCATTTAAGTTTTTTGTTTTCTCTCGAAATGGGTTGCGGGTATCATACGGTCGAGCACTCTCGACTGTAGCTTTCTTACTTGTTTTCTACTAATCCGATAAATTGTTTCAAATCATTTGGGCTAAATGTACTATTTTGTGTACCAAAATTCGAGATCCTACCTTTAAAATTACACTCGATATTTGATTGATTATTTTTGAGCTTACCCAATTAGAGAAAACCCAATTCCATTCTTTAATTGAGTTGTCAAAGAATCAGTTCAGGGTGCGGCTACGTAAATATTTATAATTGTATATATGTATATACATATGTATATACATATATTAGTATAGCTTTAACAGCAACGTGGACATTTTAAATTGTGTTTTTCACACATTTTTGCCAGCTTACACATATGGTTGTTAAGCGGCTTTTTCACGTATTTGAAATGAAACAGGTACAAATACTCTGTACATGAACAATGGGCTTAACGAAACTATTTTTAAAGTTAAGTAAAGAGTATTCTCAAAATATCAAATAAAATATTTGTTGACGACTTTTAAGTTAATCAAAATTGAATTATATTAATTGAAAGAATTTACAAGGTGTGTTTTCTTACAATCTAAAATAATACCTAAAAAAAACAATTATGTTATTAATGAATCTTCTTACTAAAATTACTTCCAATAGATTTCTTAACTTAAATAATAAAACTTAGCAGAAGTCTCCTTCTACTTTTTGTATCCATTTTTTAGTAGGCAAGTATAACCATTTTTCTCGTTCTGATTAATTTGTTTGTTGCTTTTACTTTTGTTCATCAAACGTGGCCTTTTTCCCCATTGTACATTGGTTGTTTTATGTACTTGTGTTTGTCTTCTTTTTTAAGTAGGTATAAGATTACCTAAACATGCAGTTAAATGTATGTATGTGTTTATGAGTTTGAAAAACGGTGCGTTTTACAATTGTTTGTTAAATAGTAGTAAATCATTATCACATGTAAAATTTGAAAAGCAATCAATTCTGAATGTTAGTATTAACTATACCGAATCATTTGATTCGCAGAATGGACGTCATCAAATCTTCAAATGTATATACATTTACAAGTAATCTTGCATATGAATATACACATTATGTACAGATGATGTAATTAGTACGTATCATACACACGCTAGCGATGCTGTATATGTACAAACGGGTATACTTGTATAAGTGTAGCGTATACATGCATATCGAAAAAGGTCTTCAAAAAGTTTCCGCCTTGTTTGTGATTGGTTAGATGCCGTTGTGATACTTACTCCCATGAACTGGACAGTCATTCTAGGCGCTAAGCACACCTTTGCATTGTATTTCAGTTTAGTGTTAAAGTTGTAGCTAATGTGCTAATTTTAAGGCGGAGTCTAAACAGGCATGAGCCAGATATTTATGGCGTTAGCTAAAAACTTGCGACTTAAATCGTTTATTATGAATCGGCAGTCCACAAATTCCGGATCATGCATAGAAGCGTGTAGTGAAATTACCAAAATGAAAAATAATTCGGATCGAAAAATAAGTCGACTGTGTTCATTTAGTATCGAAAATATACTGTGCCAAAATAATGATTCTCATGTAGACTGCCTAAGGCAAAAAAATTGTAACTTAATTGATATGAAAACATCTTCAAATATGTTATGTGAAAACAGTAAGCAAAAATATTTTCAATAAATTTGAAACTGAATAAAAAAAAGTAAAAAAGCTACAGTCGAGTGTGCTCGACCGTCAAATACCCGCAACGCTGTTTTGCAAAACACGAAAACACTTTTGAAATATTTAGAAAACTTGTTAAATTTGTTAAAAAAAATAAAAAAATTAAATGTCAAAAATTGCTCAAGAGCGATTCTAACTAAGGGACCGATGCACATTGCGACACGCATGAGTGCGCTCTAACAACTGCGCCACAAAACAAGTTTGCTCTAAGCCTTTTAATAAGAATAAAGTTACCATTACTTATTGTATGGGTTTTTCTTTAGCAACTGCAAGATTTGCAGCATACTTTGGTTGCTTTTTTTCAAAAATTAACTTTCTTTAATTTCTAGGCAATTTACAATATTGTTTCCAAATATTATATCCATTATAAATAATTTTAAAATTATTAAAAAACAATAAGGAAAGCTGCAGTCGAGAGTGCTCGACCGTATGATACCCGCAACCCATTTCAAGAGAAAACATAAAACTTAAATATTCTTACAAAAAATATACCAAAGAATATACGGAAACTTGTGTTTTGTTTGTATATATTTGAAAATAGCGGGAAAAAATCCACAACACCGACATGGTCACACTGTTAACTAAACAAACAAAGCTGCAAGTAAATTTTGCATACAAAATTGATTCTTTAATAACTTCCTCATTTTTTATTCGATCTCAATTAAATTCACAGGAGTCATTCAGACTATCATTGTTATTATGCATACCAAAATTCTCTAGGTCCATTATTATGGCTTTTACAGTTTTTGGGGGCGGAAAAGGGCGGGGCGAAAATCTAAAACAAACTTGATCTACGTAAGACGAATACTGCACGAATACTGTCACCAAATTTGATATCTCTAATTCATTCACACACTTAAAACGTCCATATGCATTGGGCACACCTATTTGAGAAATAATTTAATAAATAACTTTTGTTCTACTTATCCGATTTGTACCAAAATTACAGGGTTTACTAAGAGTATTAAGCACAGATGGCCTACCAAATTACACAACATTACACAAAGAACTTTTGGAGTTATACGCGACTTACATAAAATAACTTCCTTGTTCTAGATTTATGCATATTGTGGGCGAAGGGGCGTGGCATCCAACTTTTGAAATAAACTTGTTCTGCGAAAGGAATGCAGGAACAAGTTTGGTGTCTCTATGTCTTGTAGTCTCTGAGATCTAGGTGTTCATACAGACGGACACACTGACAGACGGACAAACGGACAGACGGACATGGCTATATCGTCTCGGCTGTTGACACTGATCAAGAATATATATACTTTATGGGGTCGGAGATGCCTCCGTCTGCCTGTTACATACATTTTCTGTTGGCACTAAGTTATATAGTAATACCCTTCTACCCTATGGGTAACGGGTATAAAAAAAAATATATTAAAACAAAATATGACGCGAGCGAAGCTGGATGTGAAACTGGCTAGTTACTTAAATATTCGAGCATATTTCACTGTTGTTTTCATACTTATGTTTATTTACAGACCCAAAAACAAATTATTGGAGCAATGTGAATACATTTCTTACCAGATCTTTACCATTTCTACAAAGTGTGAATTTAAATGGAGCTGATATCATGGATTCCGCATGTACAATAGAGCCTACAAATTCGGCTTCAAACATACATTATCCTCCTAAATTAACAATGCCTCCTTATTTTCATAATTTAATCAGTTTTCAAGGTAACTTATTGTGTAGTCAACAAAAGTTCCTTCAATTTGGTTAAACCATTTATTTTCTCTTTTTTTAAGGGAAACGTTTGAGAAAACAAGGAATCGATAGGAAACCTCGGCAGACCTACAGTGCGAAACAATTAGAACTTCTCGAAAATGAATTTAAACTGGATAAATATTTAAGCGTAAGCAAGCGGATCGAGCTCTCCAAGACCTTATCACTTACCGAAGTTCAAATCAAGACATGGTTCCAGAATCGACGAACAAAGTGGAAAAAGCAACTGACATCTAGAATAAAAATGGCCCAAAGACAAGGGATATACAAGTGTGATATGTATATATCAAGAATTCCAACAAAAACAAGTGTGAAATCAGGATACTTTAATTTTCATCCCACTTATTATTCCAATTCCCAATGGTACTTTCCAAGTCCTTCTTAAGTTCATATCAGACCCTATCGGGAATTTAAATTTGAAACTTTAGATCGGTGTGACCAGGTGGCTTTGAACTAAATATTACATTTGACCGTGACTTAAAGTATTTTTAATAAATATTGGCTCAAAAATGTTATGTTTTATTTTATTTGTTTCATAAACAATTAGTGTAGTACTAAACAGATAGCTAAACAATTTTGTTTATATATTATTTTTTAGGATACTTAAAAAGAGATCAGAGATCGTCAACAAGCCACCGCAAAAATGTGTATACTCGTAACTCACGAGTATTTTTGCCATTCGAGTATATTTGCTACGAGTAAAAAAAATGATTGAGTATTTACGGGTGCGAGTGCCAGTGGCGTTCGTGCTTACCGTGTACGAGTGCCGATACCACTTGTGCTTACCGAGTACGAGTGCCGATACCACTTGTGCTTAGCAAGTGCGAGTGCCAATGCCATTCGTGCTTAGCGAGTGCGAGTGCCGAATTCACCGCATCATTTTTATGATCGTCAAAAGGGGTGGAAATGCAAACTCGTAATATTTGCTGTGTGTATTTGATGCGCAAGTGAAGACTGTGAGCGGATATTTTGTGTATACGTAAATGTATTGATGTTGTTGTTGTGTTATTTTTACCTGGTATATTTAAAAAAAAAACACTTTTGGCTTTATAATTTAATTTTTATTTGGGATCTATACTAATACAAATAATAA
Organism: Drosophila immigrans; assembly: GCA_963583835.1. Taxonomy (NCBI): domain Eukaryota; kingdom Metazoa; phylum Arthropoda; class Insecta; order Diptera; family Drosophilidae; genus Drosophila; species Drosophila immigrans. The sequence goes on from OY757143.1 coordinate 8,578,635, forward strand.
TAATAGCTAAATAAAAAATGTACTAACTCACATATACAAATTCAGTGAACAAAGGAAACCCAAATTTGAATTAAACTTCAATTTACCTGTTGTATTGACTAATTTTTAAATTCAGTCAGTGGTAAAAGAGAACATCAATATTTTAAGGATACTGAAAATCTACCTATCTATCCATCGGTCTATGTAAAAGACTGTAAAAGTTTTTTTTTTTTTTTCCCAATTTGTCGACAGACAAATAGAGTATTTGCTGGACATTACAGTTGAAATGGTTTTAAGGAGATCTGGCAAGAACACTTAGTTCTCAAAGAAAACATAAATATTAAGAAAAATTGGTCTCCAATTTAACTTTTTTCGAGTTGAAGTTATAATTCTTTAAGGAACCGAGTTTCCAGAGCGGTTTAAAAAACTAACATTTCCTATCGAAATGTTTAAGGTAAAGAATTCTTAAGAGTAATTCGTAAGCATCAGTTGTGTTTTGTCTTGATCCGCTTAATTCTGCGTTTATCTGTGTTTTAACAGCATATTAATTTGTAACTTTTAGTTATTTATCTATTTTAACCTTTTGGTGCATGAATTGCTTTAAATTTAATACTTTTGTTTGTAGCATAAACAGTAAATTACAACTTTTAAGCTGCTGTGCTCATTGTTAGTGTCTTTAAATTCTATGTTTGGGTTTTCTCCGGTAGCCGCTTGCAACCCAGGTGTCTTTGTGTGTTCTCTGTGCAGTCTTGTGTGGTGAATATATTGGATGTTTTTGTTTTCGCTCACTGTCATACACTACTTGTCTGTTATTTTGCGACCCAGTGGGAATTTCAAGCTTGATTGTTCAACCAACTGGTAGTGTCTTTCCACTTAGAGCACCCAATCGAAAACCAAACCACAAAATTTTTGCAAACATTTTAATTTGTATTTTAATTTAACTACTATATAAAAATAAGTCGGGTTTTCCTTCCTGACGCTATAACTCCAGAACGCACGAACCGATTTCCACGGTTTTGCATTCGCTGGACAGGTCTCGGGCTCCGTGAGGTTTATAGCAAACAAAGAAGCAAACAGGAAAGCGGGAAAATCATTTTTTATTTCAACAGGAAAGCGGGAAAATTATTTTGTATACATTCAGCGCCATCTCTGATAAATAGCATTTACTACAAACCAATATTTCAAGTAGATGGCGCCGGTGCGTGATACATTGTTTGACAGCTGTGTGACAAACCGGTATTGTGTTCACTGTGAAATTGTGAAAAAAAGTAAAAAAAATAAGTTATGCGTTTCCTCACATTTTAATTGGAACCCGTCAAATAAATCACGTGTATTGTGCAAATTTTCACTCAATTCCAACAGCAGGCATTTGTCTTTAAAGTGGTAAGTTGAACTGTGTAAATTATGTGGATCGTCCATTTGAGGTTAAATTCACCACTGTGTCCATAGTCCAAAATGCCTAAAGTACGACGTGCGAACATCGGCCGCCGCACAACAAATGTATGTACAGAACTTAAGCAAAGAAAGACAAAATACAATAAGAGAAAATGCCCGATTGAGACAATCGTTTGTCATTCCAATATGCCTCCACTACGAACTACAGTTGATGATGAACATTTAGATATTGGACCAATGACGACTATATGCCGATATTGCAATGCGTTAAAGTTTAAAAGAGAAACGGCTGGATTGTGCTGCGCAAATGAAAAAGTCAAACTGGATCCATTACTTACACCACCACAGCCACTGAAACAATTGTTCGATGGAAGTGATCCCGATTCCAGCCATTTTCTTCAACACATCCTTGAATATAATAAGTGCTTTCGCATGACTTCTTTTGGAGCAAATATCATTCGAGAAGGCGGCTTCATGCCGACTTGAAAGGTTAAAGATACAACACACATAACCAATCACTCACACCAATACAATAAATTGCAACACATAACAACTACATATACACCACACATCGCGAGACATTGTCGTTCAGCGAAGAAGCAATATCATGCATCGTGTAAACGAGACACATCATTTGTACGATGCGTTACAATATCCAATAATTTATTGGCAAGGGCAAGACGGATACAACATCACGTTGAAGATGGTCGATCCAATTGCAAGTACAATATTCACACACTAATTATTGCTATTATTGCTATTATTGATTTCCATTAACAATTCATTTAATTTTGCATTTTCAGGCGAATTCACGAATAAAAATCTAAGCGCAATGAATTACTATGCGTATCGTATGATGATTCGTACACATGATGAGAATGTCATTCTGAAGTGCCGTCGGCTATTCCAGCAATTCGCTGTCGACATGTATGCCAAAGTCGAGACCGAACGCTTAGCGTTTATCAGATTCAATCATGCAAAGCTACGATCTGAGGACTATATAAGTTAAGGCCAGACATTCCACGAACTCATGTCCACTACAAAGACAGTGGCCATGAACCTTTCCAATGCCCAACGACACGTGCGCTGCGTCGGCACATTTACTTCAACAGCACTTACGCAACTCCACAAGCACCGACCAGGCCTTTCCGCCCATCCGTGGGATCGCTGGATCAGCACTTTCAGCAAGTGCATTGCGCGCACCACGTCTGGATACCCAACACCCAACGCGACAACCACAGCGGCTACATCCGGCGGCAGCAGCGACAAGCGACAAGAAGCAACAGCAGCAGCAGAGGCATTATTTTAATATTTCGATTGTTTAAGTTTTAGTTCTAATCAAACTCTTAATAAATGCGGTATATATTTTTTTAATTAAAAACCCAGCCGCGTTTCTAATTGGCGCCCGAGCAGGGACCGGTAATCAACATCCTTCGGACTAAAGGATCACGCATCATGCCTTAATACGCCACAGTTAATCAAATCAGACTTAAGTGCCTTAATACGCCACAGTCAATCGAACCAGACTTAAGTGCCTTAATACGCCACAGTCAAGCGCATCGCGATCAAGTGCCTCTAAAAGAGCTACAACCGCAAGTGCAAATAAGTGAAATAAAAACTCACCCGCGTTCGATCCATCAAAGGACAGATTATCGGTCTAATAAAAAAAAAAAAAAACAAAACACCGCCGACAAGTCTGTTGTACCCGTTCGCAGACTACCGCGTAAACTACAGTGCACCCACCTGGATCCCGAGTCACCTGCCGCATCGCCGCTGGATAAAAAGGAGTAATTCAAAGTGCCAACGCGGGAAGATTCGCCGGAATGATTCTCTATTTGGAAGCATAGAAATTAAGCAAAATACAAAATACAAATACAAAAAATATTTTCAAAATAAAAGAAAACAAAGAAGAAAGAAAAGGAATACTAGTTTAACAAAAGATATAAATATTATATAAAATCCACAATATTCCATTCATAATTTACGACTTGGAATTTACACCCTGAAACTTTACAACCTAGAATTTAATTCAAAATCCGAAAAATTATAACATAACGAAAAAAAATAAACACAACAAAAACACTGCTAACTGCAGTATAACTTTCTCCAATTCTGCGACTCCTACGGGACCCTCCAGAGTAGAAGGAGCAACCCAGCTACTGGGTTTAGCACAATAAAAAACACAAAAAGAATCTTTAATCCATTCAAACTATTTCATTCTTGCATACAAACTCTAAATCACCACAATAGTACTTGTCCTTCCATCTTTCATAACACATCCAACATTAATAACATGCAGGACGAAATAGTTGATGCAATGGCATCAATGGGCTTAGGTAGCGCAGGACCCAGTCGTCCCAGAATCACTCAACCTTCAGCTAGTACCCCGATTATAACACCAGAACTTGAACAGGTAATTGCAGCAATGATTGACGCTAGAAGATTCGAATTAATAGGACCAGGGGTAGAAGAACAACTTTTCGACATCCCATATGTCCCACCACGAAATGGTCAGGATTTCGAGAAGATCCCAGATATAGCCAAACTAATCAATAATTTTTCAGGAGAAAAAACAAAATTTGCCTCTTGGAAGAAGAGCGTGGATAGAGTAATGGAATTATTTTCAGGTCACGAAAACACACACAAGTACTACGTAATGACTCTAGCCGTACGAAACAGAATTATAGGTGAGGCAGAAACTGTACTAGAAGCACACAATACCCCATTAAACTGGAAAGCCATGTCCAAATGTCTGACTGCGGAATACGGCGATGAACGAGATCTTAAGACTCTAGAATATGAGTTGTTTTCGCTAAGCCAAGATCGTATGTCAATCACGGAGTTCCACAAAGTGGTCTACCACCAGCTATCTTTGATTCTCAATAAGATAGCGGTACAAGAAAACACTCCCGATGCCATTCGAGCTTTGACCACTAGTTACAGAGGCAAAGCTCTCGATACGTTTGTTCGAGGTCTTAATGGAGATCTGCCACGCCTATTGGCTATCAAAGAGCCGAGGGATCTTAGCCATGCACTTTATCTGTGTAACCTACTTCACAATCAAGAACATAGGAATAAATTTTCAACCAAAATAAGACCAGGACCACCTCCAATTCCACCCAAGCAGTTCCCGAATCCAATGTTCGCCAGACAACAACCAGTGAGAGCGTACAATAACAATCAAAGCCAATTTAGAAGTTTTGATCCAACACATTACAATACACCAAAACCTATTCTTCACCAACCACAACAACAATACGCACCTCAGCAGTTTTATGCACCAAGACAAACTTACGCAAAACCTCAACCAAGACCAGTACCAATAGAAGTTGACAGTTCTATTCGATCAGCTAAGATCAACTATATGAATCATCCACAAACAAACAACTTTGCTGGCAAGCGTCCACCTCCACTTGTTGGTCCACCACCAAAAATACAACGACAATTCCATATTAACACAGGCGAACCATTCGAACAAGTCTTTGAAGAACAAATAGATCCTTATAATCAGGCTGAAGAAGAGATAGATACCCTTCCAGACCCATATACGCAATACACTGAGGAACAGAATTACTTTGCTGGCATAGATCCAGAAATATATGACTCAGGAGAATATCCGCAATATAATCCAGAAGTTGAAATAACAGAATTGTCTGATGTAAATTTTTTAGCTTAAATCGTTCCTCTCTACCATACTTTCAATGTAGAACGAGGAACGGAAGTCATCTCAACTTTTTAATAGATACAGGTTCAAATCAGAATTACATACAGCCTTTATTAGTAGAAAACCCCAAGCAAAATGAAGAAACATTTTTCGCAAACTCCATAGGAGGCCAAATAGCTATCACACACCATACGTTCTTAAATCTTTTCGGTCTCAGCGACATCCCAATAAGATTTTTCGTTTTACCCACTCTCAAAACTTTCCATGGCATTCTAGGTAATGACACCATGAAACAACTCAACGTTGTCATAGACGTAAAAAACGATATTCTGAAAGTGAACGGCGACAGACAAATTAGAATAAAGCAACTACAAACTCAATCCGTCAACAGCATAAAAGTACCAACAGATCACATGTCCGACAGCCAGAAAACCATTATAAACACCCTCTCGCTTAACTTCAAATCACTTTTTGCTGAGCCAGACCAAAAACTGACCTACTCTACTAATGTAGTAGGAGAAATAAGAACCTCTTCCGACATTCCAATTGACACCAAACACTACCCATACCCTGGGTCTCTAAAACAAGAAGTGGAAAACCAAATTCAAGACATGCTAGATAACGAGATCATCAGACCTTTTCGTTCTCCCTACAACGCACCAGTTTGGGTCGTACCAAAGAAATTGGACGCATCAGGGAAGAGAAAATACCGAATTGTCATAGATTACCGAAAGTTAAATATGGAAACAATTTCCGACCGATACCCTATGCCCGAGATCAGAGAAATCATAGCCCAGTTGGGAAATAATAAGCTTTTTTCTGTTCTCGATTTAAAAAGCGGATTCCATCAAATCCTGCTAAAGAAAGAGGATGTAGAGAAGACAGCATTCGCCGTCAATGGAGGGAAGTATGAATTTACTCGACTCCCTTTTGGCTTGAAAAACTCACCTTCAATATTCCAAAGAGCTCTAGACGACATTCTGAGAGATCACGTTGGAAAAATTTGCTATGTCTACATCGATGACATGATCGTGTTCAGTCAAACTGAAAACGAACATGCTCATCATTTAGAACAAGTGTTTACAACACTTCAGAGCGCTAACATGAAGGTGCAAATAGACAAATGCGAATTCTTCAAGAAAGAAGTCAATTTCCTAGGTTTTACAATTTCAGACAAAGGCGTAAAAACAAATACAGAAAAAGTAAAAGCAATCTCTCAATTCCCAACTCCTTCTTCTCTCAAAGAACTCAGATCATTCTTAGGACTTTCAGGATACTATCGACGATTCATAAGGGATTATGCAAAGTAGGCAAAACCACTTACCCGACTACTCAGGGGAGAAGCCGGTAGAACGTCGACGAAAACATCAGAAAGAGTAAAGATTCATTTAGACAATGAGGCTGTAGAAGCTTTTAGAAAACTCAAAAACACACTTAGCTCGGCTGACGTTATGTTAAGCTATCCAAACTTTGCGAAAGATTTCCATCTTACCACAGATGCATCCAATTTCGCAATTGGAGCAGTGCTCGAACAAGAAAACAAGCCAATTAAGTTTATATCTCGCACTCTGTCAAAAACAGAAGAGAGCTACGCTACAAACGAAAAGGAAATGCTAGCTATCGTATGGGCTTTGCAGAGTTTAAGAACATACCTCTACGGTTCTGCGAAAGTAATAATTTACACAGACCACCAACCCCTTACTTTCGCTTTGAGCAATAAAAATCATAACGGGAAGCTTAAACGTTGGAAAAGTTATCTGGAAGAATTTAACTACGAGTTAAAATATAAACCAGGTACATCTAATGTAGTAGCAGACGCATTGTCTAGAATCCCTGTCAGAAATGAAGTCAACACCCTTTCGTCTTCAGCTACAATTCATAGTGATGAAAGTTCATCCCATAATCTTATCTACTCAGTAGAAAGTCCAATTAACGTCTTTAAAAACCAATTATTTCTCCACATTAACGATATACCTTCATACAAGTTCGAAATTCCATTCTCTGGTTTCCACAGACACATAGTATCAAGACCCACATACTCAGAATCTGAATTAATAGAAATTATCAAGCATAGGCTGGACCCAAAATTACTAAACGGAATATTTGCTTCCGAGAGTGTAATGGGAAAAATCCAAAATATCTACCCATTGCACTTTAGCTCATACAAAATTAGATTCACCCAAAATCAAGTAGAAGACGAAACCTCCGAAACAAAACAAAATGATTTGATAGCATCAGAACACAAAAGGGCACATCGCAATGCCAAAGAAAATAAAGAGCAAATATTAAAAAAATATTTTTTCCCGCAAATGCAAAAAAAGGTTAACGCAATAGTAAAAACATGCTTAACATGTAAGGAGGCAAAATACGATAGGCACCCACCCAAAGGGGAAATTCAAGCATCCCCTATCCCAACATACCTCGGACAAATTTTCCAAGTATGCGCAAGTAAAAATATTGAAATCAAGAGCATCCGAAGATATTGTGAATCCATTAAGAGAAATGTAAATAGCTTTCGGAATTCCTAAAGGAATAGTAATGGATAACGAAAGAGCTCTAAATTCAGCAGCCATAAAGTTTATGTTAGAAAACCAACTTAATATTTCAGTCTATACGACACCTCCATACTCTTCAACCAGCAATGGGCAAATAGAACGATTCCACTCTACATTAACAGAAATTATGAGATGTCTTAAAAAAGACTTCGAAGAACTCACCTTTGCAGATTTACTATTCAAAGCAGTTCAGGAATACAATCAAACCATTCACTCAGTTGTAAAGGAAAAACCTATCGAAATATTCTTTAGAAGCAATATCCCGAATAGCCCAGAGTTATTAAAGGAAAAGAGGGAACAAATTAGAGGCAAAATTGAGAAAAAACAAAAGGCAGACTTAAATTACCACAACAAAAATAAAGAAAAGCCCAAATCATACGAGACAGGCGAAGAAGTTTACGTGAAAATTAACAAAAGGTTAGGATCTAAGACTACACCCAGATACAAAAAGGAAATAGTAGCCGAAAATAAAAACTCCACAATAAAGACAAAGTCAGGGAAAATAGTACATAAAAATAATTTAAAAACCTGAATTACCTTTGCAGATTACTTTTCATACCATCATGCCTAGGAACGGCAACAATACTAGACTATTCAAATTCACAATTGATTACAATCAAAATCGGTCCCGCAGCAGTACAGAACAGCACTTTCAAAATCATTCACGTATTCAGCATCAAACAAGTAAGAAAGCTACAGTCGAGAGTGCTCGACCGTATGATACCAGCAACCCATTTCGACAGAAAAAAAAAAACTTAAATGATATTTTAACAAAAAATATACCGAATATACTAAAACTTGTTTTTTGTATATATTTGAAAATAGCGGGTAAAAATCCACATCACCGTTATGGTCACACTGTCAACTAAACAAACAAAGCGCGGGCAGCTGCAAGTGAATTTTGCATATAACATTGATTCTTTAATAACTTCCTTGTTTTTCATTCGACCAACCAAATTCACAGGAATCATAGAGAATATAACTATTATTATGCACACCAAAATTCAATGCTCTAGGTCTATTTTTACGGCTTTTACAGACTTTTGCGGGCGGAAAGGGGCGTGGCATCCAACTTTTGAAATAAACTTGATCTGCGTAGGACCTATAGGAGTACTGTCCCTAAATTTGGTAGCTCTAGCTCTTATAGTCTCTGAGATCTAGGTGTTCATACAGACGGACAGACGGACATGGCTATATCGTCTCGGCTGTTGACACTGATCAATAATATATATAGTTTATGTGGTCGGAGATGCCTCCTTCTGCCTGTTACATACATTTTCAGTTGGCACTAAGTTATAATACCCTTCTACCCTATGGGTAGCGGGTATAAAAATATGAAGATGCTTTCGAATCATTCGAAAATTTCATTAACGATTCATTACCAAATCACCTCATACCATTCATAAACTTCGAGTTTTCACAAATTAAAGATGATTTAAAAAGATTAAAACTAAGAAACGGAATAGAAAAAAGAGCTATAACAATGCTCGGATCAGCATGGAAATGGGAAGCTGGAAGTCCAGACCAGCACGATCATGAAATAATAATAAGTAAAATAAACGAACAATTAGAAAATAATAGCAAACAAGTTATAATAAATAGTAATAAGATTAATGAAATCAAAGAACGTACTAATGCAATCTTAAAAATAACTAAGGAAAACCAATCAATAAATAACGTAGAGACAGAAATTTTAAAATATAAATTAAAGCTTTTTAAAGAAGAATTAACCAATATGATCTACGCAATCAACTGGGCAAAAACGAACACAATTAATTCTTTACTTCTGTCCACCACAGAAATTCAAGTAACAGAAAAGTTGGTGAAAAATTCCGACAACTTAGTCACAAATATTGAAGAATTACTCGAGTTCGCAAAAATTAAAGTAGCATCAAACGGTAAAGATATTCTCTATATAATTAGTTTACCAATAATAGAAGATAAGTTATGTCAAAAAATTCTGCTAAAACCAATTAAAAAAGGTAACTTAATAAACAAGACTAAATTTAACTCAATTGTCCAATGCGACAAAATAAATTTTGGAATTAAAGAAATTTGCGAAACTATCAATGACAAAACCATTTGCAAAAAAGAAAACCTAATAGATTTAAGTAATAACACATGCGAAACCGCACTCCTCCAAACGAAAAAACCGAACTGCATGCAGATCAACAGCCAACACATACCGGAACACGAAGAGATCTTCCCCGGGACTATACTACTGAATGATTTTGATGGAACAGTCATGATCGAGGAAGAAAGCGTGCAACTACATGGCACCTATCTCATCCAAGCTAGTAACACAACAATTAAAATAAAAAACACGTTGTACACTACAAAGGAGTTTATCAACGTCGATCCTCTGCCACCACTCCTTCAACTTGTTGGCAGCAAAAGCGAAGTACAAGAGGTCCTCTCCCTAGAAATGGTAAAAGAGTTGAACTTCAATAATACAGCAAAACTGAAACTGATGAAGCAGAATCAGAAAGTAGCAATAATCACCAATACTAGCATCTACATCATCTTAATGCTAGCCATTATCATATTGACAGCCAGATCACTGAGGCGAGGAACAACCAAACTCCACATAACCCCAGTGAGCAACGCAGTAGTAAACCAAAATCCATCTCAATCAGCGACCGAGGACGTTCGCACTTAAAAAAGAAGAGTTAAGGCCAGACATTCCACGAACTCATGTCCACTACAAAGACAGTGGCCATGAACCTTTCCAATGCCCAACGACACGTGCGCTGCGTCGGCACATTTACTTCAACAGCACTTACGAAACTCCACAAGCACCGACCAGGCCTTTCCGCCCATCCGTGGGATCGCTGGATCAGCACTTTCAGCAAGTGCATTGCGCGCACCACGTCTGGATACCCAACACCCAACGCGACAACCACAGCGGCTACATCCGGCGGCAGCAGCGACAACAGCGACAACAGCGACAAACTCTTAATAAATGCGGTTTATATTTTTTTAATTAAAAACCCAGCCGCGTTTCTAATTTATACACTTGCGTGATGCTATTCATTCAGATGGTGATGTTCAAAATATTGGACGTCTGACGATTCTCCCATCATCTTATATCGGAAGCCCACGTCACATGCATGAAAACGCTCAAGACGCTATGACGTGCGAAACTATGGAACTCCGGATTTATTTATTACCTTCACATGCAATCCGAAGTGGACGAAAATTGAACATGAATTGGAACCGGGCCAAAAAACGCAAGATCGCCATGACATAATCGCCAGAGTATTTCGGCAGAAACTCAAGGTTATGATGGATGTGCTTACTAAATATCGAGTTTTTGGTGACACGTTGTAATATGTACTCGGTGGAATGGCAGAAGCGTGGACTACCGCATGCTCATATCCTAATTTGGTTGCTGAACAAATTACATTCAAATGAAGTGGATAACATCATTTCAGCTGAAAATCCTGATCCAGTCTACTGATCCCCATCTACACGACATTGTGACGACACAGATGGTTCATGGACCGTGCGGTGCATTAAATCCATTATCGCCTTGCGTGGCTGATGAAAAGTGCACAAAACGATATCCCCGACCGTTAGTTGCTGAAACAGTCGCAGGGAACGATGGATATCCAGTTTATCGTCGGCGTTCAAAAGAAAATAATGGTCGAACTATCAAAGTTAAAGTTCAAAATCAAGAGATTGAGATCGGAAATGAATTCATTATACCATATTGCCCGCTGCTATCACGAATTTGCAAAGCACATGCAAACGTTGAGAGTTGTCATTCGGCCAAATCAATCAAATATTTGTGCAAGTACGTCACAAAAGGCAGCGACTTGGCTGTGTTTGGTATTGCACCGGAAAATGCGAATGACAAAATCAGCAACTTTCAAATGGGCAGATACGTCAGTACCAATGAAGCACTGTGGCGATTATTGTCATTTCAAATTCATGAAAGATATCCCACAGTTGTACATTTACCAGTGCATTTCGAAAATGGCCAAAGAGTTTACTTCACTGAGGCTAATGCGGCACAACGAGCTGAGAGACCACCATCGACTACATTGACTAGCTTCTTTGCAATGTGCCGTTGCTGAATGAACAGCAAAACATTAATGCAAGTGATGGACAACAATACTGGTGGTCTATTCTTCCTGGGCGCACTTGGAGGAACAGGGAAAACATTTGTTATTTCAATAATTTTGGCCACTATTCGATCAAGATGTGACATAGCTTTGGCGATAGCATCATCTGGAAGTGCGGCGACTCTTCTAGATGGCGGTCGTCCTGCACATTCTGCGCTTAAGTTGCCACTCAATTTAAACACAATTGATACTCCAACATGCAATATTTCCCGAGCCAGTGCAATGGGAAAATTGTTGATGCAATGCAAGCTCATTGTTTGGGATGAGTGCACAATGGCACATAAGAAATCACTTGAAGCACTTAACTTCACACTGAAGGATCTTCGGCGAAATAACAACATCTTTGTCGGCTTGATGATATTGTTGGCAGGCGATTTCAGGCAGACGTTGCCAGTGGAACGCCTGCAGATGAACTGAATGCTTGCCTGAAGGCATCATCTTTATAGAATAACGTAAAAACATTATCGCTAACCACTAATATGAGAGTTCAACTTCAAAATGATCAAAGTGCTGCACAATTTTCTAAACAATTGTTAGCTGTTGGAAATGGAAAAGTCCCAGTTGATGCGACATCTGGATTAATTACTCTTACCAACGACTTTTGCCAAGTTGTAGTCTCTCAATTAGCACTTATTGAAAATGTTTTCCCAAACATTAGTGAGAATTATCAGAATTATGCTTGGTTGAGTCAACGATCAATTCTTGCCGCAAAGATTAATGATGTACACGCACTGAATTCCACCATTTAAGCAAAAATTGCTGGCGATTTGGTGATATACAAATCCTTTGATATCATTACAAATCCCGATGATGTAGTAAATTATCCAACAGAGTTTTTGAACTCTCTGGACTTAGCAGGATTCCCACCACATAACTTGCAACTCATAGTTGGTACAGTTATTATGATATTGTGCAATTTGAATCCACCGCGACTTTGCAACGGTACTCGACTTTCGGTAAAAAGACTTATACCAAATTTGATTGAGGCAACCATTATCAATGGAAAGTAACTAATCAGATGAAAATGTATGTTTTCCTCGAATACCAATGATTCCGACTGATCTTCCGTTTGACTTCAAACGATTGCAATTTCCAGTTTGCCTTGCGTTCGCAATGACAATTAACAAGTCGCAAGGCCAATCGCTTTGTGTTTGAGGGATAAATTTAGAAAATCATTGTTTTTCACATGGGCGTTATACGTTGCGTGTTCACGAGTTGGGAAACCATCCGCTTTGTTTGTGTCAACGTCAGACCAAAAAACAGAAAAATGTGGTTTACCAAAGAGCACTTCAATGCCACGAATAATTTGCGGACACGTACGTTTCAGTATTTACTTTGTATTCACTTCCATTTACTTAGAGAAGTTCAACCAAATAACACTTTATTTTTGTAGTTGAAATGAATTCATTATTGTTATGAAATGAAACAAAATTTATCCTTTTCAAATAAAAAACAAGTAAGAAAGCTACAGTCGAGAGTGCTCGACCGTATGATACCCGCAACCCATTTCGAGAGAAAACAAAAAACTTAAATGATATTTTAACAAAAAATATACCAAATATACTAAAACTTGTTTTTTTTGTATATATTTGAAAATAGCGAATAAAAATCCACAACACCGTTATGGTCACACTGTCAACTAAACAAACAATGCGCGGGCAGCTGCAAGTGAATTTTGCATACAAAATTGATACTTTAATAACTTCCTTGTTTTTCATTCGATCTCAACCAATTCACAGGAATCATAGAGAATATAATTATTATTATGCACACTAAAATTCAATGCTCTAGGTCTATTTTTACGGCTTTTACAGTCTTTTGGGGGCGGAAAGGGGCGTGGCATCCAACTTTTGAAATAAACTTGATCTGCGTAGGACCTATAGGAGTACTGTCCCTAAATTTGGTAGCTCTAGCTCTTATAGTCTCTGAGATCTAGGTGTTCATACAGACGGACAGACGGACATGGCTATATCGTCTCGGCTGTTGACACTGATCAAGAATATATATAGTTTATGTGGTCGGAGATGCCTCCTTCTGCCTGTAACATACATTTTCTGTTGGCACTAAGTTATAATACCCTTCTACCCTATGGGTAGCGGGTATAAAAAAAAAAATTTCTTCGTCTTTTAATCACCAAAAGAAATAAAGCCATCTGGTAGCGAAAAGGAGTTCGCCGGGTTTGCTAGTACTTATATAATAATAACCGGGCGCGATCATGATAAGATAAACGATGCTGTGAAAAAGGGAAGTGGTAATATTAAGTGTTCATGTCCAGTATGCATTAAAAAGCAATTGGATTTTTCACGCATGTATAACTACGTAAAAACCAATTTGCTAAACTTCGTATAATGGCCAAGTCTCTTTCTAGTGAATTTGATACTAGTATGAAATTGCTTGGTCAAAAACTACTTTAATTAGTGGTGACAATCGTTCATCCGCGGAACGAACCATAATATCTTTAGTACCTCCGATTCCCAATGTCTGTATTAAGGCCTCGGATCGATCCTCTATTTCTTATTGTCCGATTATTGCCTTACCACCTACTCCCATTATTATTGTTAATACTCGCACTCGCTTATTTTCTGTTGTGGCTCCGAGAAAGCCGATATTCATTTCTCGAATATTTGGCTCCTCGGCATCGGTAGCCAAACAAAAATTCAATTTCTCAACTCCTCGGGAAATTGCTTCATTTAAATTAACTGTTCCTTCCGACTCATTTCCGTTATTGTGTGATCCAAGTTTCTGGCCACCTCATAAGGTGGTACATGAGTTCAGGTCAAAGAAACATAAAATCACCCCAGTAAATATTCAACCTAATATCACCTTAGCTCAAACTCCTACTGTTAATAAAACTAACACTAATGCTTCAAAAAACTAAATATTAATCCTGTTCAGCTAACCTCCCCTATTCGTATAGCATATCAAAACGTAAGGGGTATACATAAAAATTATCCAAACTCTATGCAGATAGTTTCTGCTTTCAACATAGTATCTTAGTGTTTACTGAAACTTGGTTAAAGCCTGAAATTTCTATCTTATCTCTCTTTAGTAATAAATTGATGTCTTACAGATGTGACCGTTATTATTGCTGTTGATTCTGACTTTAAATCAGAATTAATCTGCTCGGAGTCCGGCATTGAACTTGTCGCCATTAAGACAACGTTTGGTCAAACTTCAGCCTATATCACTTGTTCGTACATCCCACCTCAATCTGATATTTCTGTTAATTTTGATCACTTATCTATTTTACAGTCTATATCCTCTAAACTACTAGGTTGCGAATCTTTGTTTGTGCTTGGTGATTTGAGTTTACCAAATATATCTTGGTATGCTGTAGATAATACTCTTGTTCCTTCATTTTCTCATGAGTTTCTAAATGGCCTTCTTGATCTTTCTCAATCACAAATTAACCATATTTATAACTGCAATAACCGTCTTCTTGACTTAATATTTGTATCAGATCCTGCATAATGCACTGTACGTAGAATTGACACGCTTGGAGTTCCTGAAGATTCTTATCATCCAACTTAATAGTTATCTATTGAACTACCGGTTTGTGAGCACATTGACATACCTAAGCCAGTAAACAGACCACTGTGTTTTAAAAAGGCAAATAATATAATAATAAATAATATAATATAATAATAAATAAATAATGATTGGTCTCTTTTTCATGATTCCAGTAATTTAGAAACTGCTTTGACTATTTTTTTTAATACGCTACAAAATTTTTTTGTCCAGTGTGTTCCTCTTAGATACCCATTGAAGTCTAATAGGCCACTTTGGTTCTCTAGGGAATTAAGTGGATTAAAAAACCTAAAGTCACGATTTTTCAAAAAATATCAACGCACAGGAAAGTCTTCTGATTTCGCGCGATATGCTATTGCTAAATCGAATTTTGTTTCACTTAACACCCAACTTTACAATATTTATCTGCGTCGGTGTCGGTTACAGTTTGCTCAGAATCCTAGACAGTTCTATAGTTTTGTTAACTCTAAACGAAAATGTTCTTCACTACCTTCCTCAATTTCATTTCAAAATAAGACTGCATGCAGTGATCAGGCCGCTGCCGATCTGTTTGCAGACTTCTTTCAATCTACTTACTCAATTGACAGCTATTCACCCCATATATCTTATCCCTATAACTTGCAAAAGTCTAACTTTATTCCTGAGCCGGTGATCACTGAATGCTCCGTTTTAAGCGAACTCAATCAAATAAAACCTGTATTTTCACCCGGTCCAGATGGTATTCCAGGCTGTGTCCTTAGGTATTGTGCGGAATCATTGCATTTACTTTTACATAAATTATTTATTATGTCTGTTGAGTCTGCCTCTTTCCCGGCGATATGGAAGGATTCATTCATAATCCCCTTCATAAAAATGGTTCAAAACATAACGATAATAATTAAAGAGATATTCCCAAAATGTCCGCGATACCCAAACTTTTTGAGAAAATTATTACATCTCAACTTAGTCATTTTTGTAGATCTATTGTCTTTCCCTTATAGCAGGGTTTTGTGAAAAAGAGATCTATGACTACTAACCTATTAGAGTTTTCTTCACTAGTGATCAAAGGTTTTCAGAATAAGTTGTAGACTGATGTTATTTATACTGACTTTAGTAGGGCTTTTTTTGTTGTGTTATTAACACATTTTTTTAAAGTTCTTAAAAAGTATTCCTTATTAACATTACGTATGTTATTATTTTGTTGTAAAATAACGATGTTCGCCAAATTGAAAAGAAGTAGTAAAAATACTAACACTATTAATTTAAATTGAATTAAGAAAATATTATTTTAAAACATAATTAACTTTTATATATTTCAAAATATTAACTTTTTAATCACAACATAATTAAATTTGTTAAAATATAAATTCAAACGGAGCTACTGCTCAGATAGTGTTACAAAATTTATAAAAATAGTTTACAAAATATAATGAATAGTAAAAATAATGGCAATCTTCACCTGGGATCGTACCCGCAATCAAATCAGACCAACACTCTACCATCAGAGCCAACGCAATCCTTGTAAAAAGTTCGCTAAGAGGCAAGCTTGTATGACGCGAGCAACAAGAGTCATCTTCGTTCTTAAGACTTTAGTCTAGGAAGTATAAAAACGGCTCACAAGCATACGCATACTCATATGCGGCAACGTGTACATACACACACGCATACATAGAAACGTTGCGCTGTGCTAGCAACGAAATACACCCGTGCTCATTGTTCCGCAGTCGATCCGCGACTGAACTGAATTCGGTGCTGTTCGCTGTGCACTGCTTCTGATATTCGAAATTCGAAATCAGCCGTACACTCAGCGGTTGTTGTATTCGCTTGGGGTGCCAATAATGCTGTTTCAAGTGAAATCACTTTTTTGGCAATTTGACACATCTGTGTGTTCTTTGGTTAGTGGTAATACGTTGTGGTGGTGGAGTTTTATTTGTCGATGGTCATATTCATATTGAGCTCATATATTCCATCAAATTTTGATTACTCTTTATAAAAAACCTCATTTTACTATGCTTCATGCAATTTGGTCACACTTGAACCGAAAAGACAACAATTTTGTGAGCTCGTACTGATTTTCACATTTAAATAGTCATAACACTGATATATGTACTGATAATAAAATAATAACGCGTTGATGAGCGTAGAACATCTACACTTGTATTTACAGTCTTATGTATTATCACTAATCATACAATATATCGATTTTTCACCTCATAGAGCTTTATGATTTCATTAGAAACAGCTTTGTTTCAAACCCAAGCGATGACAGCAATCACACAGCGCATGGTTGATTTAGAATTTCGAACATCAGACTCTCGACGAACAGTATCGAATTCATTTCAGCCGGGGATCGATGAGCACGTGTGTATTTCGTTCCGCTGTGTATGTGTTTCGTTTCAGTGTATGTGTGTATGTACATACTGGTACATATGCTGCATGAGAAGTCTTGCAACTGTGCGACGAGCGGCTAGCGCAAGCCGTTTTGGCTCCTCCTACGAAACTCTCGATATCGAAATTAACTTTTGCTGCTCGTGTCAAACATGGTGACAGCTTTACCGACCAACGAAAAAGTTAGCTCTACCGAAAAAGGTAGCAAGGGGTGGGATGTTCATTCCCTTTTTTGTCACATTTATTTATTATTGCAAATATTTATCGCTTCTATTTTATTTTTGGAAACTAAATGGAAAATTATTATATAGTCTGTCCCAGTATGGGCTCACATCACTCGCCGACGCCGCTGTAGCTCGCCAGCAGAAACGGTTCCGAGGAGCACGAGACGACGTCAATGTCCCCGTCGCCTCTGCCATGTACAGGAAATGCGTGCTAGGGGCCCCGAGACGGCCCAGAAGGATTCAGTCTTCAGACCGATGATGGGGACTATGGGATTGCAGCGGAATTGACACAAAGGATACAGGACGAAGAACGAAGCCAGTCGTAGACTTGTGAAGGGCGATGAAAACTACTCGGCTGCGGAAAAGGAGTTCTTAGCCTTGATGTTGTCAATTCGACAAATTAATACTTGGAAGGATACCACTCCGACATTATTTCCGATCACCTCGTCCTGAAATGGCAGAACTCTATCGAAACCCCAACCGGGCGTGTCGCTAGATGAGCTGTGGAGCTTCGACATCCACTACCGACGAGGTAGTTAAAATGTCGTAGCGGATGCTATATCCCGTCAACCATTGGAATTAATACAATAAATTCCGAAAGAAGCACGACAATGCAAGTGGCTCCTTCGATTACAGAAACAGTTCCAGTAGATGCCCAGGTAATTGCCTGGACCAACAAATCTACCGACACAATTATCTTTGGATCAAATTAACTCTTTGCCGGCAATTAGATCTGTGCTTTGTCTCAGAACCTACCAGCGTGGTTCTATCTAGATCGGAACCCCTTACATCTCCTGAAGACCCTTATCATCCAACTCTGGAGTTAAGGATCGAACTTAGCAGATCTGTACTGACTAATTCTGATGTACCTGCCGATCGAGTTCGTTGCTTTCGAAAGGCTAACATTCCCAAATTAATTCAACTTCTTAATGGAATTGATTGGTCTAATTTGTATTCCTGCACTGACATAAGTGCCGCCATCAATTTGTTCTATAATAAATTAAATCTTTGCTTTGATGCCAGTATTCCATCTTATTTTCCGCATAGGTCTAATAAACCTCCTTGGTTTTGTAAGCAACTTTCTAATCTTAAAAACCTAAACTCTAGACTTTAACTTTTTCGCAATATATAATTGCTCGGTCGAATTTTATCGAGCTTAACGCTGCGTATTATAGAAATTACTTAGCTCGCTATCGGGTTAGCTTCTCTGAAACCCCAAGAAAGTTTTTTAATTTTGTAAACACTAAGCATAAGTCTTCCTCTTATCCTCCTTGTCTATCTTACGAAAATTCGAAAGCAAATTCTGTTCAGGCGATCGCTGATCTATTTGCTTTTTTTTTTTCAAACTACTTATACTTCTTCTTCCTACTCTAACGCGCCCTGTTCTTACAGCCTGTTTCGGTTGAATTGTATCTTTAGTCCCTTAATGAGTGAGGAGTCTCTGATTCGATATCTTCAAATGGTTAAGCCGGTGTTTTCGCCCGGACTGAATGGAGTTCCTGGCTGTGTACTTCGGTACGGAGCGGAGGCTTAATGAAGACCGTTGCTGAAATTATTTGATTTATCGCTTGAGTCATCGACTTTTCCCTCTTTATGGAAGGAGTCGTTCATTATTCCTCTCCATAAGAAGGGAAGTAAGTCTGACGCCAAAAACTATATAGGGATATGTAAATTGTCGGCCATACCAAAAGTTTTTGAGAAGATATTAACAAGTCATTTACAACATTTATATAGTTCTATTATTTCCCCCTACCAGCATGGGTTTGTGAAACATAGATCCACTGTTACTAATCTTCTTGAGCTTTCTTCGTTCGTTAACCAGAGTTTCCTTAAAAACGAACAAACTGACGTCATCTATACCGATTTTATTAAAGCCTTTGACTCAGTTAATCATTCTCTTTTGTTATATAAGCTTGACTTAATTGGATTTCCCAATAATTTGATTTGCTGGATTTCAAGCTATCTAAGCCAAAGAACGCAAAAAGTGTCTTTTAATAATTTTCATTCTAATACATTCCGAGTCACCTCAGGAGTTCCTCAGGGTAGCCATCTCAGTCGCTTGCTTTTCACATTGTTCTTAAATGATCTACCTACTGTTTTGACGCAATCTCGCGTACTAATGTATGCAGATGATGTTAAAATATGCCCGCAGTACATGGATTAGCCATGCCATATTAAGTTGCATAGAGTTCTTGACACTTTTTAGTCGTGGTGCAAAGTGAACTTGTTAAATTTAAAGTGTTCTAAATGTGTTGTGATGTCCTTCTATAGAGTTAATCCATATTTGGCCTCTTACTTACTGAACGGTAACGATATAAAAAGAATTACTGCTGCTGATGATCTAGGGATTATCCAAGAGAAAATAAACTTAAATTTTCTGACCACATTTCTAGAACGGTCAATAAAGCTATGTCTGTTCTCGGTTTCATTAAGAGGTGGTCAAAACTGGAATGCTGAAGTGAGATTGCCGTCATATAGTAGTAGACTCCTTTTAATAAACCTACCTTCTTTATCTAACCGTAGAATAATGCTTGGCATTTTATTTATTTTTAATCTTATTAATGGTGATATTGATTCTTCAGAGTTAATATCGCGACTTACCTTTTCCGTTTCATCTAGACTAGCCCGTAGTTATATTCCGCTTGCTCTAACTATAATAGATTTTATCATGTATTTTCTAGCGCTAACGCTGCTTTTAATCTTTAGACTTTACTACTAACCTATTTAACTAATAATTAAACTGAATTTAGCTTATAGTAATAATAAATAAAATTTGTTCATTCCACCCGTTTCTCTGTTATGTCCGATCCTGTTTTTCTATTTTATGGTATTTGCGTTTTTTTTTGCATGCCCGAATCTATCCTGTCCGAAAGCGAATCGTGTCGTTCGTCTTGCAACGGCGCCTCTCGGTCGGTTGGGCGGGAGGAGGGTTTATTGGGATCCACGCGTAACAAGCATTGGCTTGGTATCGCTTGGGCCACTTGAATGTGCATACTATGTACGTCAACGATGTCGCCCGAAATTTCCAAACTTGCGAGAAATTACAGAAAATTAAAACGAGTTAGACGAAACCTGTGTGTAGATTTTATGAAACCTTTTCCCCGATCCAAACACGGAATTACGTCACCATTAGTATTCTAATACCGGTACCGGAGTTGGTACCATAGGAAATCGACCAAGCAGCCGAGTCCTTAAAACGTTTGGACAACAAACATTGCGGATCACTACCAAGGGGCCATCGCGGGTTGTTGTCTCCTTATGCTTCTCAAAGTAAGGAGGGGATGGATATAAGGGAAATATTCATCCCTCATTTAGCTTTAAATGACACGAAGTTGAAAGAAAACCTTCGAACTATTGATTAGTTTTAAGAATATATGAAAAACAAGGAAGTTATTAAAGAATCAATTTTATATGCAAAATTCACTTGCTACTCCTCGCTCCCTGTTTGTTTAGTTGACAGGTGAGCTTCGGGAAACATAATAAATTACACAAGTTTATATCGTAGTGAGAGACGTATTACTAAGAGTAGAACGCGAAAAGAGGATTAGTGCGATGACTTCGCACAAAATATTTAATTAATTGATTATTTACCAATTGATTAATTAGTATTTCCTTATATCAGAGCAACATTCGTAAGCAAAGGCAGCGTGAGCAAGACGAGCGCGGCTCTCTTTGCAACGAAACAACGTGTATTTCTCTTTTGTAGCCTAACCAACTCAAAATACTGCTGATGCAAAAACGCAGCAGTCAATTACCCCCAACCCGACGAAAGAACTCTTGCATTTAGCAAGCGAGCGACCTCGTTCATGCTCTCCATCGTTACCATCTCAGATTGCAGAGCGCACTGCTAAACAAGCAAGTTATGAATTGAGAGACCTTTTCTTACCTACGGAGACTACCACAACAGTC
Source organism: Drosophila immigrans (assembly GCA_963583835.1). Classification (NCBI taxonomy): domain Eukaryota; kingdom Metazoa; phylum Arthropoda; class Insecta; order Diptera; family Drosophilidae; genus Drosophila; species Drosophila immigrans. The sequence continues at coordinate 8,600,383 of OY757143.1, forward strand.
TCTCTGACTACTGCAACAACAACATCAACTGTAACGGTATCGGCTGCCCGCTTGATCCCATCGTCATCAACAAATGCTCTGTTTATGTCATCGATGACAACAACAAAAGCGCTTTACGAATCACCAATCAAATCAAACCAAACTAAAACAAATTCGATTGCTGCATTGCCAATAAAACAAAAAGCAAAAAACGTAACTGACCCGCTTGTGCAGACTGCAATGGATCGTTACATACAAATTAAACGGAAGTTAAGCCCTTTAAACTCGAATGCAAAAATTATCCGTAGCAGTTCCAGCGCATCTTCAAGCGAAAAGCTCAACAACACCAATAGGTTTGAAATTTTAGCAGACCTTTCGGGCGAACCCGAGGTAGATGTCAAAAATAAGCCAAAGTCACCACCAATATACATACGGGAGAAAAGATCCAATGCCCTTGTTAACAAAATTGTAGAGCTTATTGAAAAGGACAACTTTCATATAATTCACCTTGTACGGGGTAAAATCCATGAAACAAAAGTTCAAATGAAGTCGGAAGATAATTATAGAGTTTTATCGAAGCATCTAACCGACAATAAAATGAACTACTACACGTACCAACTGAAAAGCAGCAAGGTCCTACAAGTAGTACTAAAGGGCATAGAGTCTGATGTAGCACCAGCAGAAATAAGTAAGGCGTTAGAAGATAAGGGATTTAACGCAAAATCAGTCTTTAACATTTTAAACAAGGAAACGAAACCCCAACCGCTTTTCATGGTAGAACTTGAACCAGACAGCAGTCCTCTCAAGAAAAACAAACTTCAGTTTCTACTCCATCGTAGAATCACTGTAGAAGAACCACACAAACGCAAAGGACCAGTACAATGTATGAATTGTCAAGAATATGGCCATACACGGTCATACTGCACACTGCGCCCAGAGTGTGTAGTTTGTGGAGAGCTTCACGACTCCGCACGCTGTCCATCGAACAAAGGCGATTCTACCACCAAAAAGGTGTGGTAACTGCGGTGGTAACCACACCGCTAATTACAGAGGTTGCCCAGTATATTAGGATTTAAAAAGTAGAATCCATCAGCGAGTGACTACTCCCCGCTCTGCAAATGCACGGGTTACACCAACTAAATCAAACCCAGACGTATTCTTTATGAACGCAGCTAGATCGTCATTTGACTTTGACTCCGAGTCCTCCATAAGGAAAAATGTGACATTTGCCAGTGCTTTAAAATCAGGATTGGAGCTTCCTTCCTCAAGTACATCGCACTTTGAACTACCTCAACCAGAGCCAAACACAACAAAACATTATCAGCCTATGGAGCAGCCTCAAAACAACTTTGAGGGCATGTTCTCTAACCTTCAGCAAAGCTTAATGGAGTTCATGTCTTTCATGCGGACTACTATGCAAGATCTAATGCGTAATCAAAACATATTGATTCAAATGTTGGTATCACAACAATCCAAATAATCAATGACTTCCCTACGTATATCCAAGTGGAATGCTAATGGCGTCTCACAGCATAAACTTGAGTTATCTCAATTCTTGCTTGACAAATATATCGACGTAATGTTGCTCTCAGAAACACATCTTACAAATAAATATAACTTTAATTTAAGAGGCTACTCTTGCTATGCAACAAACCATCCTGATGGTAAAGCACACGGTGGGACTGGTATCTTGATTAGAAACCGAATTAAGCACCACCGCTACAAGGATCTAGCAACTACTTATATTCAAGCAACATCAATAAGAATACAACTGGATAGTGGTAACCAACTTACTCTAGCCGCAGTATACTGCCCTCCTTGTTTCAATGTAACTGAAGCTGAGTTTATGCAGTTCTTTAACTCATTAGGCGAGCACTTCATAGCAGCAGGAGACTATAATGCAAAGCACACACACTGGGGATCTCGCCTCGTAACTCCTAAAGGCAAGCAGCTCTACAATGCAATTATAAAAGCCAGCAACAAGCTTGACCACGTTTCCCCTGGCAGACCAACATATTGGCCAACAGATCCAAAAAAACCGCCCGATTTAATTGACTTCGCAATCACTAAAAACATTCCAAGAAACCCGATTAGCGCCGAAAGTCGGATATTTCCTCTGATCACTCGCCTGTTCTTATTAATCTACTCCGTCATCCAATAACTGTAGATCAACCGACTGGATTGACTTCACACAAAACCAATTGGATCTCTTATAGGAAATATCTAAGCTCGCATATTGACAACTTTGCCAACACACTGGAGTCCGCCTTTGTCACCGCTGCTCGCATCTCCACTCCTCAAACTGCACAAATACCTTAACGCTAGTAGTAGCAACATTGATGTTGTCCAGCGAGCTCAATCAAAGATCCTGAGAAACATCACCGGGGCACCGTGGTATGTTCGCAACGAAAACATACACAAAGACCTCAACATTTAACCTGTCAGAGAAGTAGTAGCTGAACAGAAAAAGAAGTATCACAGCAAGCTTTCCTCGCACCCTAATCCCCTCGCGCAAGGGCTAACCCGGCTGTGTAGCCGCTCTCGTCTTCGTCGTAATAATCTACCAACCCAGCGATAGATTCTAGGGACGTGCAACCCAAAAACAATTCAATTTGTATTGTAAATTAATGTTTAGTTATAAGATTTGATAACTTATTGTTAGTCTCAACTTAAGAGAAAATCCAATAAATAATTAAAAAAAAAAAAAAAAAAAAAAAAATATTTTTCTTCTTGTTTTATTTTCCATGTTTGTCTTTTGTAACTCAACTTGCCAAGTTCGTGCAAACGGAAGAATGTGATTTGTTTGCTGCTGGTTGTGCGACAATGTGTCACTGTGGCCTCTGTGGGCGCATTATTGACCTGATTGATTCCAAATCAGGCTTGAAGTAGACATGTAAATCATGTAGGGATGTGGAGAAGGACATTATGGGTTTTATACGACAGACAAAGAAAGGCTTTGGAGCTATCTTCTGGTGGTTTAAAAACTGTTTGAAGGGTTCTTTGCTCTGGATGATGAATTTAAAAGTATGAAACTTTTGAATGTGTCACCTAAGCGTAAAAAGGCAAATCTGTGGTTGTCCATAGGCGTCAATAAACGTTCCCCACACCAAAATAATTTGTCTGCTCCGTGTGTTCCTACTTTAATTAATCTTTCTTCCCCGGCTCCTCCAATAACAGTTAGTAGTGACGAGAATAATATTATGCCCTTGGAAATTGTTCCTACTGACACCGACGATGGTCTTGTTTCAGTCGTTGTAAGCACTGAAGGTTTAATCACCCCAGAAGTTTCTGTTGGTCAGCCAACCACCCAAGGCTGTAGTTGCATCCGTAGATGCAGCTGTTTTTTTTTATTTTATTTAAAGTCCACTATGAACAGTCGACATTGAAGAAATTAATAAAATTATGACTAAAAGAGTAAAATTATGATTACAAATATTTTCATAGTTTAAAATAGAAAAAAAAATGCAATTAAAATTAAAATATGAAATATCTGGTGGTGTTTAAGCAATATTAATCTAACACAGCATTCGCTGCATGGATTGGGGAAAACCCAGGAAAACCCCAATCAGGTCAGATGGTAGGTTAGTTAGCTAGTATTTAATTTGTGTTTTAACATCCAACACCTTGTTAGTTGCTAATTATTGTTAGCTAAGAATGATAGAATACAATTTTTAATATTTAGAAGAGATGCATCGGCGTTGAAAACACAGTAGAGTCTTTTGTAGTCAGCACAGAGAACTCGAAAACATTTATGCTTAGAATAGTTAGTTGTACATAGGTTAAGTGATAAAGGTGTGAAGTTACGTGTATGTCTAACTGGGACAGAAAGGTTTATATGCCTAAAAAGGTAGGGAGAATCAATTTCACCCTTTAGTAGTTTGACTATAAACATAACCCCAAGCATGCTACGACGATTAGTTAATGAGGGAAGATTAAGTAAAAGAAGTCTACTATTATAAGAGCGTAATTCAATACCTGAAACCCAGTTAAAGCCTCTCAACGCAAAAAGCAGAAATTTCTTTTGTACAGACTCGATAAGAATTTTATGATTTGAGTATTGTGGTGACCAAATACAAGAACCGTATTCCAGAATGGGACGGACAAGCGAAACAAAAAGCATCAAATTCCTTTGCCCATCGCTTGATGAACCTAAGAACTTGAGTCGCTTTGTTGACAGTAATTGAAATGTGTTTGTCAAACTTTAGCCTATGATCTAGAAGAACTCCTAAATCATTCACATCGTCTACTCTAATCAGAGGTACCATATTAAGAGTATAATTACTGATGTTAGCGGATTTTCTGTAAAACGACATAACCTTACATTTCGAACAATTTAGTAGTAGATAATTACTTTTACACCAGGAATAAAAACAATCAAGATCAGCTTGCAATAGAGAGTTAGAAGCTATATTATTATAAGTTAGGCAAATCTTGACATCATCAGAATACATTAAGATATTAGAATTTAAAATAACATTGGGAAGATCGTTAATGAAAAGGTTAAAAAGAGGAGGACCGAGATGACTACCCTGAGGAACACCTGAGGTTACAAAGACAGGTTTAGAAGTTGCGGATTTAAATATTGCTGTTTGAGTTCTATTATTAAGATAGTCAGATACCCATAACAGAAAATTATATGGAAATCCAATCAAGTTTAATTTTTTAACTAAATGGAAATGGTTAACAGAGTCAAAAGCTTTACTAAAGCCAATATAAATAACATCAGTCTGCAACTTATTCTGAAAACCTTTGATCACTATGACTAAATGACTAAGTTGAGATGTAATAATTTTCTCGAAGAGTTTCGGTATAGCGGACAATTTGGAAATACCTCTATAATTATTAACGTTATGTTTCGAACCATACCAGGATTATAAATGAATCCTTCCATATCGCCGGGAAAGAGGCAGACTCAACAGACATAATAAATAACTTATGTAAAAGTAAATGCAATGATTCCGCACAATACCTAAGGACACAGCCTGGAATACCATCTGCACCGGGTGCAAATACAGGTTTTATTTGATTAAGTTCGCTTAAAACGGAGCATTGAGTGATCACAGGCTCAGGAATAAAGGAAGAGTTTTGGAAGTTGTAGGGATAAGATATATGAGGTGAGTAGCTGTCAATTGAGTAAGTAGATTGAAAGAAGTCTGCAAACAGATCGGCAGCGGCCTGATCACTGCATGAAGTCTTATTATACCCGCTACCCATAGGGTAGAAGGGTATTATAACTTAGTGCCAACAGGAAATGTATGTAACAGGCAGAAGGAGGCATCTCCGACCCCATAAAGTATATATATTCTTGATCAGCATCAACAGCCGAGACGATATAGCCATGTCCGTCTGTCCGTCTGTCCGTCTGTCTGTCTGTATGAACACCTGGATCTCAGAGACTATAAGACATAGAGACACCAAATTTGGCAAAAATGTTCCTTCATACCCTACGCAGATCAAGTTTATTTCAAAAGTTGGATGCCACGCCCCCTTCGCCCACAATAAGCATTTATCTAGATAAAGTCAAGTTTTTTTTATGTAAATCGCGTATAACTCCAAAAGTTCTTTGTGTAATGATGTGTAATTTGGTAAGCCATCTGCGCTTGACACTCTTAATATACCCTGTAATTTTGGTAAAAAACGGATAAGTAGAACAAAAGTTATTCGCGAAATTATTTATCAAAATTGTTGTGCCCAATGCATATGGACGTTTTAAGTGTGTGATTGACCTAGAGATATCAAATTTGGTGACAGTATTCGTGTAGGTCTTACGCAGATCGAGTTTGTTTTAGATTTTTTCCACGCCCCTTTCCGCCCCCAAAAACTGTAAAAGCCGTAATAATGAACCTAGAGCATTGAATTTTGGTATGCATAATAATAATTATATTCTCAATGATTCCTTTGAATTTGGTTGAGATCGAGTGAAAAACAAGGAAGTTATTAATGAATCAATTTTATATGCAAAATTCACTTGAAGCTGCTCGCGCTTTGTTTGTTTAGTTGACGGTGTGACCATGTCGGTGTTGTGGATTTCTTCCCGCTATTTTCAAATATATACAAAACACAAGTTTCAGTATATTTTTGGTATATTTGTTGTTAAAATATCATTAAATTTTTTTTTTTCTCTCGAAATGGGTTGCGGGTATCATACGGTCGAGCACTCTCGACTGTAGCTTTCTTACTTGTTTTGAAATGAAATTGAGGAAGGTAGTGAAGAACATTTTCGTTTAGATTTAACAAAATTATAGAACTGTCTAGGATTCTGAGCAAACTGTAACCGACACCGACGCAAATAAATATTGTAAAGTTGGGTGTTAAGTGAAACGAAATTCGATTTAGCAATAGCATATCGCGCGAAATCAGAAGAATTTCCTGTGTGTTGATATTTTTGAAATATCGTGACTTTAGGTTTTTTAATCCACTTAATTCCCGAGAAAACCAAAGTGGCCTATTAGACTTCAATGGATATCTACGAGGAACACACTGGACAACAAAATTTTGTAGCGTATTATAAAAAATAATCAAAGCAAAGATGAGGTCATTATACCCGCTACCCATAGGGTAGAAGGGTATTATGACTTAGTGCCAACAGAAAATGTATGTAACAGGCAGAAGGAGGCATCTCCGACCACATAAACTATATATATTCTTGATCAGTGTCAACAGCCGAGACGATATAGCCATGTCCGTCTGTCCGTCTGTCCGTCTGTATGAACACCTAGATCTCAGAGACTATAAGAGCTAGAGCTACCAAATTTGGGGACAGTACTCCTATATGTCCTACGCAGATCAAGTTTATTTCAAAAGTTGGATGCCACGCCCCTTTCCGCCCCCAAAAGACTGTAAAAGCCGTAATAATAGACCTAGAGCATTGAATTTTGGTATGCATAATAATAATTATATTCTCAATGATTCCTGTGAATTTGGTTGAAATCGAATGAAAAACAAGGAAGTTATTTAAGAATCAATTTTATATGCAAAATCCACTTGCAGCTGCCCGCGCTTTGTTTGTTAAGTTGACAGTGTGACCACAACGGTGTTGCGGTATTTTACCCGCTATTTTCAAATATATACAAAAAAACAAGTTTTAGTATATTTGGTATGTTTTTTGTTAAAATATAATTTAATTTTTTTGTTTTTTCTCGAAATGGGTTGCGGGTATCATACGGTCGAGCACTCTCGACTGTAGCTTTCTTACTTGTTTAATTTATAAAAATTTGCCTTTTTAAAACACAGTGGTCTATTTACTGGCTTAGGTATGTCAATGTGCTCAGAAACCGGTAGTTCAATTGACAACTCTAAAGTTGGATGATAAGAATCTTCAGGAACTACAAGGGGGTCAATTCTACGTACAGAGGCATAAGCAGGATCTGATACAAATATTAAGGCAAGAAGACAGTTATTGCAGTTATAAATATGGTTAATTTGTGATAGTGAAAGATCAAGAAGGCCATTTGGAAATTCAGGCGGAAAAGAAGGAACTAGAGTATTATTTTCAGCAGACCAAGATATATTTGGTAAATTTAAATCACCAAGCACAAACAAAGATTCGCAATCTAGTAGTTTAGAGGATATAGTCTTTAAATTATATAAGTGTTGAAAATAAACAGAAATATCAGATTGAGGTGGGATGTACGAACAAGTGATATAGGCTAAAGTTTGACCAAACCTTGTCTTAATGGCGACAAATTCAATGCCGGACTCCGAGCAGATTAATTCCCATTTAAGATCAGAATCAACAGCAATAAAAGCACCACCACCAATTCTAGACAAACGGTCACAACTGTAAGACGTAAATTTATTAGTAAAGAGAGATAAGTTGGAAATTTCTGGCTTTAACCAAGTTTCAGTAAACACTAAGATACTATGTTCAAAGCAGAAACTATCTAGATATACTTCAGACAGTTTTGATTTAATGCCCTTTACGTTTTGATCACTACGAATAGGGGAAGTAAGCTGAACAGGATTAATATTTAGTTTTTTGAAGCATTAGTGTTAGTTTTATTAACAGTAGGAGCTTGAGCTAAGGTGATATTAGGTTGAATATTTACTGGGGTTGTAGTGGCCGACATATATAAATAGTAATATATAAATTACGAAGATATTTATTTATTTTCGGGTTCTAAATACTGAAGCACCCCAACGCAGCACTGCATTCGCATAATCGTACGATTGCACAGTTAGGCAAAAGCTCTGCTTAGCATGCGGCGCAGCATAGTACAGCCAAACTTGCAAGGCTAGCTAATTAGAAAAAGTCATCCGAGCGAAGAAGTCGTATGTCTCTCTTTCTGTTAGAAAGACATAACATAATTACACGTGTGCCAAAATCTAGCAAGTTAAAATAAAGTAACTGTTTATTGGTAAAGCCATAAATATATCACCTAATCTTGGCTATCGAAAAGTGCAAAACAGCTTAAGTGTGTAAACTACAAATCTAAGGTACGAAATACCCCATTGCAGTGTTAGGTTATTAATATTCAATTTATATAGGCATAGAGTTCCCGGGAGTTCAGCTCTTAGAGCGTGGCACTGGCGGACAGTAGCCTGGATTCTATTTGGATACGTCGCTGACCTAACATTGTCAACCGCAGCTTGATATAACAGTGCTATACCCCTTTGAAGATTTCATAAGAGGCCGTCTCCACGTCAGAAAAGGGAGTTTGGATTAAAGCTCACAGCGAATGGTTGCTTACTAGCTTGGAGGAGGTGTCTTAGTTAAAGCACTACCTAAATAAAAATATATATACATATATATATTTTCTCTTGGAATTAATCCAGGGTATGACGTAGGTCAGTCATAAACCACGTGTGCGCTGATGGAAACCACACAGACGGAATAAGTAGAACAAAAAAATGAATTAGAACTTGCCATTAGATGCAACAACAATTGATTGAATTAATATTTTGATTTTTGTTTTGATCGAACTTTTCTAGTTACAGTCACTGATAAGAAAACTTACTTGCTAACTTACATTTTTTTTTATTATCTTTAAATTGTAATAATACCTAAAATATGAATTGTTGACGCATATACCTGTGGTCATGTAATTAGAAATATGTAATCTTTGGCACATTTATATTTATAGAATGTATTTTCCTATATATATAGCAACACATAAAAACGTTCCCCACATCAAAATAATTTGTCTGCTCCGTGTGTTCCTACTTTAATTAATCTTTCTTCCCCGGCTCCTCCAATAACAGTTAGTAGTGACGAGAATAATATTATGCCCTTGGAAATTGTTCCTACTGACACCGACGATGGTCTTGTTTCAGTCGTTGTAAGCACTGAAGGTTTAATCACCCCAGAAGTTTCTGTTGGTCAGCCAACCACCCAAGGCTGTAGTTGCATCCGTAGATGCAGCTGTTTTTTTTTATTTTATTTAAAGTCCACTATGAACAGTCGACATTGAAGAAATTAATAAAATTATGACTAAAAGAGTAAAATTATGATTACAAATATTTTCATAGTTTAAAATAGAAAAAAAAATGCAATTAAAATTAAAATATGAAATATCTGGTGGTGTTTAAGCAATATTAATCTAACACAGCATTCGCTGCATGGATTGGGGAAAACCCAGGAAAACCCCAATCAGGTCAGATGGTAGGTTAGTTAGCTAGTATTTAATTTGTGTTTTAACATCCAACACCTTGTTAGTTGCTAATTATTGTTAGCTAAGAATGATAGAATACAATTTTTAATATTTAGAAGAGATGCATCGGCGTTGAAAACACAGTAGAGTCAGTTGTAGTCAGCACAGAGAACTCGAAAAGGTTCATGCTTAGAATAGTTAGTTGTACATAGGTTAAGGGATAAAGGTATGAAGGTGTTACGTGTATGTCTAACTGGGACAGAAAGGTTTATATGCCTAAGAAGGTAGGGAGAATCAATATAAACATAACCCCAAGCATGCTACGACGATTAGTTAATGAGGGAAGATTAAGTAAAAGAAGTCTACTATTATAAGAGCGTAAGTCAATACCTGAAACCCAGTTAAAGCCTCTCAACGCAAAAAGCAGAAATTTCTTTTGTACAGGCTCGATAAGAATTTTATGATTTGAGTATTGTGGTGACCAAATACAAGAACCGTATTCCAGAATGGGACGGACAAGCGAAACAAAAAGCATCAAATTCCTTTGCCCATCGCTTGATGAACCTAAGAACTTGAGTCGCTTTGTTGACAGTAATTGAAATGTGTTTGTCAAACTTTAGCCTATGATCTAGAAGAACTCCTAAATCATTCACATCGTCTACTCTAATCAGAGGTACCAAGAGTATAATTACTGATGTTAGCGGATTTTCTGTAAAACGACATAACCTTACATTTCGAACAATTTAGTAGTAGATAATTACTTTTACACCAGGAAAAAAAACAATCAAGATCAGCTTGCAATAGAGAGTTAGAAGCTATATTATTATAAGTTAGGCAAATCTTGACATCATCAGAATACATTAAGATATTAGAATTTAAAATAACATTGGGAAGATCGTTAATGAAAAGGTTAAAAAGAGGAGGACCGAGATGACTACCATGAGGAACACCTGAGGTTTCAAAGACAGGTTTAGAAGTTGCGGATTTAAATATTACTGTTTGAGTTCTATTATTAAGATAGTCAGATACCCATAACAGAAAATTATATGGAAATCCAATCAAGTTTAATTTTTTAACTAAATGGAAATGGTTAACAGAGTCAAAAGCTTTACTAAAGTCAATATAAATAACATCAGTCTGCAACTTATTCTGAAAACCTTTGATCACTATGACTAAATGACTAAGTTGAGATGTAATAATTTTCTCGAAGAGTTTCGGTATAGCGGACAATTTGGAAATACCTCTATAATTATTAACGTTATGTTTCGAACCATACCAGGATTATAAATGAATCCTTCCATATCGCCGGGAAAGAGGCAGACTCAACAGACATAATAAATAACTTATGTAAAAGTAAATGCAATGATTCCGCACAATACCTAAGGACACAGCCTGGAATACCATCTGCACCGGGTGCAAATACAGGTTTTATTTGATTAAGTTCGCTTAAAACGGAGCATTGAGTGATCACAGGCTCAGGAATAAAGGAAGAGTTTTGGAAGTTGTAGGGATGAGATATATGAGGTGAGTAGCTGTCAATTGAGTAAGTAGATTGAAAGAAGTCTGCAAACAGATCGGCAGCGGCCTGATCACTGCATGAAGTCTTATTTTGAAATGAAATTGAGGAAGGTAGTGAAGAACATTTTCGTTTAGATTTAACAAAATTATAGAACTGTCTAGGATTCTGAGCAAACTGTAACCGACACCGACGCAAATAAATATTGTATAGTTGGGTGTTAAGTGAAACGAAATTCGATTTAGCAATAGCATATCGCGCGAAATCAATAGAATTTCCTGTGTGTTGATATTTTTGAAATATCGTGACTTTAGGTTTTTTAATCCACTTAATTCCCGAGAAAACCAAAGTGGCCTATTAGACTTCAATGGATATCTACGAGGAACACACTGGACAACAAAATTTTGTAGCGTATAATAAAAAATAGTCAAAGCAAAGATGAGGTCATTTAATTTATAAAAATTTGCCTTTTTAAAACACAGTGGTCTATTTACTGGCTTAGGTATGTCAATGTGCTCAGAAACCGGTAGTTCAATTGACAACTCTAAAGTTGGATGATAAGAATCTTCAGGAACTACAAGGGGGTCAATTCTACGTACAGAGGCATAAGCAGGATCTGATACAAATATTAAGGCAAGAAGACGGTTATTGCAGTTATAAATATGGTTAATTTGTGATAGTGAAAGATCAAGAAGGCCATTTAGAAATTCATGCGGAAAAGAAGGAACTAGAGAATTATTTTCAGCAGACCAAGATATATTTGGTAAATTTCAATTACCAAGCACAAACAAAGATTCGCTATCTAGTAGTTTGGAGGATATAGACTTTAAAATAGATAAGTGTTGAAAATAAACAGAAATATCAGATTGAGGTGGGATGTACGAACAAGTGATATAGGCTGAAGTTTGACCAAACGTTGTCTTAATGGCGACAAATTCAATGCCGGACTCCGAGCAGATTAATTCCCATTTAAGATCAGAATCAACAGCAATATGAACACCACCACCAATTCTAGACAAACGGTCACATCTGTAAGACGTAAGTTTATTACTAAAGAGAGATAAGTTGGAAATTTCTGACTTTAACCAAGTTTCAGTAAACACTAAGATACTATGTTCAAAGCAGAAACTATCTAGATATACTTCAGATAGTTTTGATTTAATGCCCTTTACGTTTTGATCACTACGAATATGGGAAGTAAGCTGAACAGGATTAATATTTAGTTTTTTGAAGCATTAGTGTTAGTTTTATTAACAGTAGGAGCTTGAGCTAAGGTGATATTAGGTTGAAAATTTACTGGGATGATGTTACGTTTCTTTGGCTTGAACTCATGTACCACCATATGAGGTGGCCAGAAACTCGGATCACACAATAACGGAAATGAGTCGGAAGGAACTGTTAATTTAAATGAAGCAATTTCCCGAGGAGTTGAGAAATTTAATTTTTGTATGGCTACCGACGCCGTGGATTTTGTGGCGATATAAGCTGAGATGGACTCGCACGAAGTATCGGCAGATAATCGAGAAATGAATATCTGCTTTCTCGGAGCAACAACAGAAAATAAGGGGGTGTTAGTATTAACAATAATATTGGGAGCAGTAGGTGGTGAGCCAATAATCGGACAATAAGGAATAGAGGATCCGTCCGAGGCCTCAATATACACATTTGGAATCGGAGGTATTCAAGAAATTTTGATTCGTTCCGCGGGTCAACTATTGCCACCACTAATTAAAGTAGTTTTTTTGGACTGAATGGGGGGGATGGCTCTACAGGAATGCAAGGAGAAGAAGGCAGCGGTGAAAATACTAGGAGTGGAGGACCATCAGGTTTAGGAGCAGATTGCGGGTCCGAGCAGGGCTTTGTAGGCGTCTTAAATTCGTATTGACCAAGCAATTTCATACTAGTATCAAATTCACTTGAAAGAGACTTGGTCATTGTACGAAGTTTAGCAAATTGGTTTTTCACGTAGTTATACATACGTGAAAAATGCAATTGCTTTTCAATGCATACCGGACATGACCACTTAATTCCACCGCTGCCCTTTTTCACAGCAGCGTTGATCTTGTCATGAGTATTCGTGTAGCTCTTACGCAGATCAAGTTTGTTTTAGATTATTGCCACGCCCCTTTCCGCCCCCAAAAACTGGAAAAGCCGTAATAGTAGACCTAGAGCACTGAATTTTGATATGCAAAATAATAATTATATTCTCATTGATTCGGTTCAGATCGAATAAAAACAAGTAAGAAAGCTACAGTCGAGAGTGCTCGACCGTATGATACCCGCAACCCATTTCGAGAAAAAACAAAAAAATTAAATTATATTTTAACAAAAAACATACCAAATATACTAAAACTTGTTTTTTTGTATATATTTGAAAATAGCGGGTAAAATACCGCAACACCGTTGTGGTCACACTGTCAACTTAACAAACAAAGCGCGGGCAGCTGCAAGTGGATTTTGCATATAAAATTGATTCTTAAATAACTTCCTTGTTTTTCATTCGATTTCAACCAAATTCACAGGAATCATTGAGAATATAATTATTATTATGCATACCAAAATTCAATGCTCTAGGTCTATTATTACGGCTTTTACAGTCTTTTGGGGGCGGAAAGGGGCGTGGCATCCAACTTTTGAAATAAACTTGATCTGCGTAGGACATATAGGAGTACTGTCCCCAAATTTGGTAGCTCTAGCTCTTATAGTCTCTGAGATCTAGGTGTTCATACAGACGGACAGACGGACAGACGGACATGGCTATATCGTCTCGGCTGTTGACACTGATCAAGAATATATATAGTTTATGTGGTCGGAGATGCCTCCTTCTGCCTGTTACATACATTTTCTGTTGGCACTAAGTCATAATACCCTTCTACCCTATGGGTAGCGGGTATAAAAACACAATGCCAATGAATCGCTTTGAAACAAGTAAGAAAGCTACAGTCGAGAGTGCTCGACAGTATGATACCCGCTACCCATTTTGAGAGAATACAAAAAGCTTAAATGATATTTTAACAAAAAATATACCACAGAATATACTGAAATTTGTTTTTTTTTGTATATACATTTTTTTTTTTAAATCCATTAAATACCGACATGGTCACACTATCAACTAAACAAACAAAGCGCGAGCAGCTGCAAGTGAATTTTGCATATAAAATTGATTCATTAATAACTTCCTTGTTTTTCATTCGATCTCAACCAAATTCACAGGAGTCATTCAGACTATCATTGTTATTATGCATACCAAAATTCAATGCTCTAGGTTCATTATTACGGCTTTTACAGTTTTTGGGGGCGGAAAGGGGCGTGGCAAAAATCTAAAATAAACTTGATCTGCGTAAGATCTACACGAATACTGTCACCAAATTTGATATCTCTAGCTCAATCACACACTTAAAACGTCCATATGCAATGGGAACAACAATTTTGATAAATAATTACGCGAATAACTTTTGTTCTACTTATCCGATTTGTACCAAAATTACAGGGTATATTAAGAGTGTCAAGCGCAGATGGCTTACCAAATTACACATCATTACACAAAGAACTTTTGGAGTTATACGCGATTTACATAAAAAAAAACTTGACTTTTTCTAGATTAATGCTTATTGTGGGCGAAGGGGGCGTGGCATCCAACTTTTGAAATAAACTTGATCTGCGTAGGGTATGAAGGTATTTGGTAAATTTCAATTACCAAGCACAAACAAAGATTCGCTATCTAGTAGTTTGGAGGATATAGACTTTAAAATAGATAAGTGTTGAAAATAAACAGAAATATCAGATTGAGGTGGGATGTACGAACAAGTGATATAGGCTGAAGTTTGACCAAACGTTGTCTTAATGGCGACAAATTCAATGCCGGACTCCGAGCAGATTAATTCCCATTTAAGATCAGAATCAACAGCAATATGAACACCACCACCAATTCTAGACAAACGGTCACATCTGTAAGACGTAAGTTTATTACTAAAGAGAGATAAGTTGGAAATTTCTGACTTTAACCAAGTTTCAGTAAACACTAAGATACTATGTTCAAAGCAGAAACTATCTAGATATACTTCAGATAGTTTTGATTTAATGCCCTTTACGTTTTGATCACTACGAATATGGGAAGTAAGCTGAACAGGATTAATATTTAGTTTTTTGAAGCATTAGTGTTAGTTTTATTAACAGTAGGAGCTTGAGCTAAGGTGATATTAGGTTGAAAATTTACTGGGATGATGTTACGTTTCTTTGGCTTGAACTCATGTACCACCATATGAGGTGGCCAGAAACTCGGATCACACAATAACGGAAATGAGTCGGAAGGAACTGTTAATTTAAATGAAGCAATTTCCCGAGGAGTTGAGAAATTTAATTTTTGTATGGCTACCGACGCCGTGGATTTTGTGGCGATATAAGCTGAGATGGACTCGCACGAAGTATCGGCAGATAATCGAGAAATGAATATCTGCTTTCTCGGAGCAACAACAGAAAATAAGGGGGTGTTAGTATTAACAATAATATTGGGAGCAGTAGGTGGTGAGCCAATAATCGGACAATAAGGAATAGAGGATCCGTCCGAGGCCTCAATATACACATTTGGAATCGGAGGTATTCAAGAAATTTTGATTCGTTCCGCGGGTCAACTATTGCCACCACTAATTAAAGTAGTTTTTTTGGACTGAATGGGGGGGATGGCTCTACAGGAATGCAAGGAGAAGAAGGCAGCGGTGAAAATACTAGGAGTGGAGGACCATCAGGTTTAGGAGCAGATTGCGGGTCCGAGCAGGGCTTTGTAGGCGTCTTAAATTCGTATTGACCAAGCAATTTCATACTAGTATCAAATTCACTTGAAAGAGACTTGGTCATTGTACGAAGTTTAGCAAATTGGTTTTTCACGTAGTTATACATACGTGAAAAATGCAATTGCTTTTCAATGCATACCGGACATGACCACTTAATTCCACCGCTGCCCTTTTTCACAGCAGCGTTGATCTTGTCATGAGTATTCGTGTAGCTCTTACGCAGATCAAGTTTGTTTTAGATTATTGCCACGCCCCTTTCCGCCCCCAAAAACTGGAAAAGCCGTAATAGTAGACCTAGAGCACTGAATTTTGATATGCAAAATAATAATTATATTCTCATTGATTCGGTTCAGATCGAATAAAAACAAGTAAGAAAGCTACAGTCGAGAGTGCTCGACCGTATGATACCCGCAACCCATTTCGAGAAAAAACAAAAAAATTAAATTATATTTTAACAAAAAACATACCAAATATACTAAAACTTGTTTTTTTGTATATATTTGAAAATAGCGGGTAAAATACCGCAACACCGTTGTGGTCACACTGTCAACTTAACAAACAAAGCGCGGGCAGCTGCAAGTGGATTTTGCATATAAAATTGATTCTTAAATAACTTCCTTGTTTTTCATTCGATTTCAACCAAATTCACAGGAATCATTGAGAATATAATTATTATTATGCATACCAAAATTCAATGCTCTAGGTCTATTATTACGGCTTTTACAGTCTTTTGGGGGCGGAAAGGGGCGTGGCATCCAACTTTTGAAATAAACTTGATCTGCGTAGGACATATAGGAGTACTGTCCCCAAATTTGGTAGCTCTAGCTCTTATAGTCTCTGAGATCTAGGTGTTCATACAGACGGACAGACGGACAGACGGACATGGCTATATCGTCTCGGCTGTTGACACTGATCAAGAATATATATAGTTTATGTGGTCGGAGATGCCTCCTTCTGCCTGTTACATACATTTTCTGTTGGCACTAAGTCATAATACCCTTCTACCCTATGGGTAGCGGGTATAAAAACACAATGCCAATGAATCGCTTTGAAACAAGTAAGAAAGCTACAGTCGAGAGTGCTCGACAGTATGATACCCGCTACCCATTTTGAGAGAATACAAAAAGCTTAAATGATATTTTAACAAAAAATATACCACAGAATATACTGAAATTTGTTTTTTTTTGTATATACATTTTTTTTTTTAAATCCATTAAATACCGACATGGTCACACTATCAACTAAACAAACAAAGCGCGAGCAGCTGCAAGTGAATTTTGCATATAAAATTGATTCATTAATAACTTCCTTGTTTTTCATTCGATCTCAACCAAATTCACAGGAGTCATTCAGACTATCATTGTTATTATGCATACCAAAATTCAATGCTCTAGGTTCATTATTACGGCTTTTACAGTTTTTGGGGGCGGAAAGGGGCGTGGCAAAAATCTAAAATAAACTTGATCTGCGTAAGATCTACACGAATACTGTCACCAAATTTGATATCTCTAGCTCAATCACACACTTAAAACGTCCATATGCAATGGGAACAACAATTTTGATAAATAATTACGCGAATAACTTTTGTTCTACTTATCCGATTTGTACCAAAATTACAGGGTATATTAAGAGTGTCAAGCGCAGATGGCTTACCAAATTACACATCATTACACAAAGAACTTTTGGAGTTATACGCGATTTACATAAAAAAAAACTTGACTTTTTCTAGATTAATGCTTATTGTGGGCGAAGGGGGCGTGGCATCCAACTTTTGAAATAAACTTGATCTGCGTAGGGTATGAAGGAACATTTTTGCCAAATTTGGTGTCTCTATGTCTTATAGTCTCTGAGATCCAGGTGTTCATACAGACAGACAGACGGACAGACGGACAGACGGACAGACGGACATGGCTATATCGTCTCGGCTGTTGACGCTGATTAAGAATATATATACTTTATGGGGTCGGAGATGCCTCCTTCTGCCTGTTACATACATTTCCTGTTGGCACTAAGTCATAATACCCTTCTACCCTATGGGTAGCGGGTATAAAAATACAAGGAAATTTGCATTTCAATGATAACAGTAAGTTGCTCACCAAGTATTCTGCCGACCACGATCCTTTATACAACAAGTAAGAAAGCTACAGTCGAGAGTGCTCGACCGTATGATACCAGCAACCCATTTCGAGAAAAAACAAAAAATTAAATTATATTTTAACAAAAAACATACCAAATATACTAAAACTTGTTTTTTTGTATATATTTGAAAATAGCGGGTAAAATACCGCAACACCGTTATGGTCACACTGTCAACTTAACAAACAAAGCGCGGGCAGCTGCAAGTGAATTTTGCATATAAAATTGATTCTTTAATAACTTCCTTGTTTTTCATTCGATCTCAACCAAATTCACAGGAATCCTTGAGAATATAAGTATTATTATGCATACCAAAATGCAATGCTCTAGGTCTATTATTACGGCTTTTACAGTCTTTTGGGGGCGGAAAGGGGCGTGGAATTCAACTTTTGAAATAAACTTGATCTGCGTAGGACATATAGGAGTACTGTCCCCAAATTTGGTAGCTCTAGCTCTTATAGTCTCTGAGATCTAGGTGTTCATACAGACGGACAGACGGACAGACGGACATGGCTATATCGTCTCGGCTGTTGACACTGATCAAGAATATATATAGTTTATGTGGTCGGAGATGCCTCCTTCTGCCTGTTACATACATTTTCTGTTGGCACTAAGTTATAATACCCTTCTACCCTATGGGTAGCGGGTATAAAAAGGAAGTTATTAATGAATCAATTTTATATGCAAAATACTCTTGCATCTGCTCGCGCTTTGTTTGTTTAGTTGACAGTATAACCATGTCGGTATTTAATGGATTTTTAAAAAATATGTTTATACAAAAAAATCAAATTTCAGTATTTTCTGTGGTATATTTTTTGTTAAAATATCATTTAAGCTTTTTGTCGCACACCATCTAAATCAAACCCAGACGTATTCTATTCGAACGCAGCTAGATCGTCATTTGACTTTGACTCCGAGTCCTCTATAAGGAAAAATGTGACATTTGCCAGTGCTTTAAAATCAGGAAGTACATCGCACTTTAAACTACCTCAACCAGAGCCAAACACAACAAAACATTATCAGCCTATGGAGCAGCCTTAAAACAACTTTGAGGCCATGTTCTCTAACTTACAGCAAAGCTTAATGGAGTTCATGTCTTTCATGCGGACTACTATGCAAGATCTAATGCGTAATCAAAACATATTGATTCAAATGTTGGTATCACAACAATCCAAATAATCAATGACTTCCCTAAGTATATCCATGTGGAATGCTAATGGCGTCTCACAGCATAAACTTGAGTTATCTCAATTCTTGCTTGACAAACATATCGACGTAATGTTGCTCTCAGAAACACATCTTACAAATAAATATAACTTTAATTTAAGAGGCTACTCTTGCTATGCAACTAACCATCCCGATGGTAATGCACACGGTGGGACTGGTATCTTGATTAGAAACCGAATTAAGCACCACCGCTGCAAGGATCTAGCAACTACTAATATTCAAGCAACATCAATAAGAATACAACTGGATAGTGGTAACCAACTTACTCTAGCCGCAGTATACTGCCCTCCTTGTTTCAATGTAACTGAAGCTGAGTTTATGCAGTTCTTTAACTCATTAGGCGAGCACTTCATAGCAGCAGGAGACTATAATGCCAAGCACACACACTGGGGATCTCGCCTCGTAACTCCTAAAGGCAAGCAGCTCTACAATGCAATTATAAAAGCCAGCAACAAGCTTGACCACGTTTCCCCTGGCAGACCAACATATTGGCCAACAGATCCAAAAAAACTGCCGATTTAATTGACTTCGCAATCACTAGAAACATTCCAAGAAACCTGATTAGCGCCGAAAGTCGGATCTTTCATCTGATCACTCGCCTGTGTAATGAACAACGAACTGAATAGTTTGTTCTGTGAAACAGATGGTCATGCAACAAGAAGGCGTACGCGATGGCTTCGGCTAGGTTCTGGTCGGACGGGTGTGGGCATGTATTTGTACTCCTTGTTGCTTGTTTCTCTAGTTTTATTACATTATTAAAAATAAATCGCGTACAATTATCGGAATAAAGAGGAGAGGATGGGGATAGGAAAGACAGGAACTAACTTCGACTTGGAACTTTATTTATATGCACTTCACGGTGCCAGACGCCCACCCTACCATGATCCTGTAATTGCCAAAGATGGTGAAAAATGAAAAAAAGGATCCCTTCAATAAGGTTCGAAGTAAACTAACCTAGCTCATCTAAGCGCCGCAAGGTTCCAAAACAAAGAAAACTTAGCACATATTTAACGTTACAAACATTTTATTACAAAATTTAACGACTACAGTATTCATAACAAAAAAAAATATAACAAAAATACTAGTCGACCATAAATTGGGTGTAATAATAGGGCTAAAAAAATATAGTTAATAAATTAGATTATAATTATACCTAGCCTATATTACTATTTTTTTTTTAATTATTACAAGTAAAGTGACGGCATTTTCTAACTATGAAAATGTTTCTTAGGCTTGTAATATACCTTGCGCGTCCATTGCATATCTGGCTGAGAGTGGTATTTTCATTACCCGCCAAATTTCAAATACAAATCAAGATACAATTTAACGTAAAGGTAAATTAAAAAAAGCTCACTTACAGCATTGATCCCGCGTTGAAAGATCTTTCTCAGTTGATCGATGTGCGTGGGTGTATTTGTGTTGTATCTGGAAATAATCTTAAAAGTTTGGCGTTCTCTTACCGAAGCTCATTGCTATAGAAAAAGCTTGAGCTTTTATGCTACAAGAACAATTAGACGCTCAAGTGGTTCAATAACATAACAATTACAGAATGAATGAATAAATACATATAACTTAACTAACTAACAAATATTATTATGCCAATGCCGTCTGGGTGGTGTTTAGGTCTGGTTGCGGAGTTGAGACACTGCAGAAACAAAGGTTCTGTCCTTCTACTCCACCTCGTCAAATACACCTAGTGCACTTCTGGCCACTGCATATACCAGTATTATGGTTTAGTTTTTTTAATTGCCTTTTATATGGAGGCAAGACACGGCGGAAGGCAAAACATTACACAAGTAAACAATGATTTATAATAACAATTAGCTGACACATTAAACAAAATGATGCACACAGAACACGATCGCCTCCATCAATTTTTATTAAGCTCCAGTTGTCCGCTAGATTTGGTCGCCCAGGCTCAGTGGATGCGTGTGGCGATGATCCCCAAGGGCTGATCCTCCTGTACATTGGTTGCGCGAGGCGCATTTGTGGAGTAAACGCCCTCGCTGAATTTTGGAGTGCGCATCAATGCACTGGGGACATAGCAATGTTCAATTGCAGTCAGCTGACGAGCCCAAAAGCTCTTAGGCAGCTTTTATGCTGGTATTAATTAACATACCAGGTTTTATTTTATAGGTATAACCTAAGTGCCGTTCTGCGGTTGAAATTTCAGAACCAACATAAAGACAAAAACTACATTAGTATCTTAAGCCTGTATTAAAACAAAATAAAGGGTATATTACCAGTTGGTATAACGGCACAAACTGTAGTTTTCTAGTTATCTTCTGGACAGGTTTTTATTTTATTTTATTTTCTGCACTGTCACTTAAGTTAGATATATAAATTTGGTTCTTTAACCTTACACTTGTGACACTTGAGCTGTTTGCAACACCAGACGGAGAAAAAATCTTTTTCTGTCCTCTGAGGACAATTCGCTTAAAATTCTTTGGTATTCGCTATAATCCGCCAAACCAAATTGAGTACAATTATCGTTTGCCTGTAGGTGTTATTTTTCCTCACCCATAGGTGGCGCAACAAAATCTACACATGTACGACTACATTTAACATATAAATAGGGAACATAAGAATAGGGAACTAAATGCTAATAACTTACAACAAACTACAAAAAATATCATTTCTAATAAACAAAAACGCAATTAGAATAAATAAATAAACTTAAATGTACGCTGTAGTGCCGTCTAAATCGCGTCAGGCCAGCCAAACAAACGGTTGCCTACTTTCAGGCATAAAAAAACTTTTGGTCCAAGCGACTACTACACCTGTTCTGATTAATCTACTCCGTCATCCAATAAAAGTAGATCAACCGACTGGATTGACTTCACACAAAACCAATTTTATCTCTTATCGCATATTGATATAAATCCTGTACCTAACCTTGAAGCTCACATCGACAACTTTGTCAACTCACTGGAGTCCGCCTTTATCGCCGCTGCTCGCATTTCAACTCCTCAAACTGCACAAATACCTTACATGCAAAAGAAGACAAATCAACAAATCGAGCAGCTCGTAATCGAAAAGCGACGCCTACGACGAGAATGGCAGTCTCATAGGTCGCCATATGCACTACAAATTTTAAAAGACGTCTCCCGCAAGCTCACCAAAGCGTTAAAGCAACAAGAAGCAAACAGTAAACGCCGCTATATAGAGCAATTATCAACATCTTCCAAAAAGCACTCTCTATGGAGAGCCCATCCAACCCTATGCTCCCCGACAGAAACTGTGGCGCCTATAAAAAACACAGTGGGCGGCTGGGCCCTCAGTGATGAAGACAGAGCCAGAACATTTGCACAGCACCTTGAAAATGTGTTCCAGCAAAATCCTGACACAAACGCATTTACACTACCGCCTGTAACAAATGACTTACCGCTTGAACGTGAGCCAATGGAATTTCAATCAAACGAAATCGCTCATTCATAAAAAATCAACTGGATCCGAAAAAAACACCAGGTTCCGACCAAATAACGCCAAGAATGATTATTGAGCTCCCATATTGCGCAGTTCGCACTATTACCCAGCTCTTCAATGCCATTACAAGGCTTGGCCACTTTCCAAAGAGATGGAAAAAATCAATGATAATAATGATACCAAAACCTGGCAAAGATCACACAATTGCCTATTCGTACAGACCAATAAGCTTATTATCATGCTTTTCCTAACTCTTTGAAAAGTGTGTGCTGACTCGGATAAACTCATTTCTAACAATCCATAATAAAATTCCATCACACCAATTTGGATTTCGTGAAAAACACGGAACTATCGAGCAGGTCAACCGGATAACCTCTGAAATTCGAAGAGCATTCGAAAATCGAGAATATTGCACTGCAATATTTTTAGATGTAGCCCAAGCATTCGATAGAGTTTGGTTAGAAGGTCTAATGCATAAGATCAGAGCAAAACTTCCTAATAATACACATAAACTATTAGAATCTTATCTATATGACAGGAAATTCGCAGTGAAATGCAATTCTGCTATGACGATTACACCTCTAGAGCTGGAGGCCAACGCTATACCTTCTATACACAGCAGACATCCCAACAAACAGACGACTAATAACATCTACCTTTGCCGACGATACAGCTATTCTCAGCCGTTCCAAGTGTCCTATCCAAGCATCAGCACAACTGGGTCTTCATCTAGTCAAAGTGGAAAAGTGGCTATCTGACTGGCGAATAAAAGTAAACGAACAAAAATGCAAGCATGTTACGTTTACCCTAAACAGGCAAAATTGCCCACCGCCCAGACTAAACAATTCCACACTTCCGCAAGCGAACGACGTTACGTATTTAGGAGTACACCTCGACAGACGACTCACCTGGCTAAGGCACATCGAAGCCAAGAGAACACAACTAAAACTAAAAGCTAATAGTCTTCATTGGCTGATCAACGCTCGGTCCTCTCTTAGTCTAGAATACAAGGTCCTGCTCTACACTTCCGTACTTAAACCAATCTGGCCCTATGGCTCCCAGTTATGGGGAAACGCTAGTAGTAGCAACATTGATGTTGTCCAGCGAGCTCAATCAAAGATCCTGAGAACCATCACCGGGGCACCGTGGTATGTTCGCAACGAAAACATACACAAAGACCTCAACATTCAACCTGTCAGAGAAGTAGTAGCTGAACAGAAAAAGAAGTATCACAGCAAGCTTTCCTCGCACCCTAACCCCCTCGCGCAAGGGCTAACCCGGCTGTGTAGCCGCTCCCGTCTTCGACGTAATGATCTACCAACCCAGCGATAGATTCTTGGGACGTCCACCCCAAAAACAATTCAATTTGTATTGTAAATTAATGTATAGTTTTAAGATTTGATAACTTATTGTTAGTCTCAACTTAAGAGAAGATCCAATAAATAAAAGCAAAGTATTTAAAAAAAACTGTAACTAAACTTGCCAAGTTCGTGCAAACGGAAGAATGTGATTTGTTTGCTGCTGGTTGTGCGACAATGTGTCACTGTGGCCTCTGTGGGCGCATTATTGACCTGATTGATTCCAAATCAGGCTTGAAGTAGACATGTAAATCATGTAGGGATGTGGAGAAGGACATTATGGGTTTTATACGACAGACAAAGAAAGGCTTTGGAGCTATCTTCTGGTTGTTTAAAAACTGTTTGAAGGGTTCTTTGCTCTGGATGATTAATTTAAAAGTATGAAACTTTTGAATGTGTCACCTAAGCGTAAAAAGGCAAATCTGTGGTTGTCCATAGGCGTCAATAAACGTTCCCCACACCAAAATAATTTGTCTGCTCCGTGTGTTCCTACTTTAATTAATCTTTCTTCCCCGGCTCCTCCAATAACAGTTAGTAGTGACGAGAATAATGTTATGCCCTTGGAAATTGTTCCTACTGACACCGACGATGGTCTTGTTTCAGTCGTTGTAAGCACTGAAGGTTTAATCACCCCAGAAGTTTCTGTTGGTCAGCCAACCACTTAAGGCTGTAGTTGCATTCGTAGATGCAGCTGTTTTTTTTTATTTTATTTAAAGTCCACTATGAACAGTCGACATTGAAGAAATTAATAAAATTATGACTAAAAGAGTAAAATTATGATTAAAAATATTTTGATAGTTTAAAATAGAAAAAAAAAAATGCAATTAAAATTAAAATATGAAATATCTGGGGGTGTTTAAGCAATATTAATCTAACACAGCATTCGCTGCATGGATTGGGGAAAACCCAGGAAAACCCCATTCAGGTCAGATGGTAGGTTAGTTAGCTAGTATTTAATTTGTGTTTTAACATCCAACACCTTGTTAGTTGCTAATTATTGTTAGCTAAGAATGATAGAATACAATTTTTAATATTTAGAAGAGATGCATCGGCGTTGAAAACACAGTAGAGTCTTTTGTAGTCAGCACAGAGAACTCGAAAACATTTATGCTTAGAATAGTTAGTTGTACATAGGTTAAGGGATAAAGGTGTGAAGTTACGTGTATGTCTAACTGGGACAGAAAGGCTTATATGCCTAAAAAGGTAGGGAGAATCAATTTCACCCTTTAGTAGTTTGACTATAAACATAACCCCAAGCATGCTACGACGATTAGTTAATGAGGGAAGATTAAGTAAAAGAAGTCTACTATTATAAGAGCGTAATTCAATACCTGAAACCCAGTTAAAGCCTCTCAACGCAAAAAGCAGAAATTTCTTTTGTACAGACTCGATAAGAATTTTATGATTTGAGTATTGTGGTGACCAAATACAAGAACCGTATTCCAGAATGGGACGGACAAGCGAAACAAAAAGCATCAAATTCCTTTGCCCATCGCTTGATGAACCTAAGAACTTGAGTCGCTTTGTTGACAGTAATTGAAATGTGTTTGTCAAACTTTAGCCTATGATCTAGAAGAACTCCTAAATCATTCACATCGTCTACTCTAATCAGAGGTACCATATTAAGAGTATAATTACTGATGTTAGCGGATTTTCTGTAAAACGACATAACCTTACATTTCGAACAATTTAGTAGTAGATAATTACTTTTACACCAGGAATAAAAACAATCAAGATCAGCTTGCAATAGAGAGTTAGAAGCTATATTATTATAAGTTAGGCAAATCTTGACATCATCAGAATACATTAAGATATTAGAATTTAAAATAACATTGGGAAGATCGTTAATGAAAAGGTTAAAAAGAGGAGGACCGAGATGACTACCCTGAGGAACACCTGAGGTTACAAAGACAGGTTTAGAAGTTGCGGATTTAAATATTGCTGTTTGAGTTCTATTATTAAGATAGTCAGATACCCATAACAGAAAATTATATGGAAATCCAATCAAGTTTAATTTTTTAACTAAATGGAAATGGTTAACAGAGTCAAAAGCTTTACTAAAGTCAATATAAATAACATCAGTCTGCAACTTATTCTGAAAACCTTTGATCACTATGACTAAATGACTAAGTTGAGATGTAATAATTTTCTCGAAGAGTTTCGGTATAGCGGACAATTTGGAAATACCTCTATAATTATTAACGTTATGTTTCGAACCATACCAGGATTATAAATGAATCCTTCCATATCGCCGGGAAAGAGGCAGACTCAACAGACATAATAAATAACTTATGTAAAAGTAAATGCAATGATTCCGCACAATACCTAAGGACACAGCCTGGAATACCATCTGCACCGGGTGCAAATACAGGTTTTATTTGATTAAGTTCGCTTAAAACGGAGCATTGAGTGATCACAGGCTCAGGAATAAAGGAAGAGTTTTGGAAGTTGTAGGGATAAGATATATGAGGTGAGTAGCTGTCAATTGAGTAAGTAGATTGAAAGAAGTCTGCAAACAGATCGGCAGCGGCCTGATCACTGCATGAAGTCTTATTTTGAAATGAAATTGAGGAAGGTAGTGAAGAACATTTTCGTTTAGATTTAACAAAATTATAGAACTGTCTAGGATTCTGAGCAAACTGTAACCGACACCGACGCAAATAAATATTGTAAAGTTGGGTGTTAAGTGAAACGAAATTCGATTTAGCAATAGCATATCGCGCGAAATCAGAAGAATTTCCTGTGTGTTGATATTTTTGAAATATCGTGACTTTAGGTTTTTTAATCCACTTAATTCCCGAGAAAACCAAAGTGGCCTATTAGACTTCAATGGATATCTACGAGGA
Organism: Drosophila immigrans; assembly: GCA_963583835.1. Taxonomy (NCBI): domain Eukaryota; kingdom Metazoa; phylum Arthropoda; class Insecta; order Diptera; family Drosophilidae; genus Drosophila; species Drosophila immigrans. The sequence continues at coordinate 8,627,251 of OY757143.1, forward strand.
ACACACTGGACAACAAAATTTTGTAGCGTATTATAAAAAATAGTCAAAGCAAAGATGAGGTCATTTAATTTATAAAAATTTGCCTTTTTAAAACACAGTGGTCTATTTACTGGCTTAGGTATGTCAATGTGCTCAGAAACCGGTAGTTCAATTGACAACTCTAAAGTTGGATGATAAGAATCTTCAGGAACTACAAGGGGGTCAATTCTACGTACAGAGGCATAAGCAGGATCTGATACAAATATTAAGGCAAGAAGACAGTTATTGCAGTTATAAATATGGTTAATTTGTGATAGTGAAAGATCAAGAAGGCCATTTGGAAATTCAGGCGGAAAAGAAGGAACTAGAGTATTATTTTCAGCAGACCAAGATATATTTGGTAAATTAAAATCACCAAGCACAAACAAAGATTCGCAATCTAGTAGTTTAGAGGATATAGTCTTTAAATTATATAAGTGTTGAAAATAAACAGAAATATCAGATTGAGGTGGGATGTACGAACAAGTGATATAGGCTAAAGTTTGACCAAACGTTGTCTTAATGGCGACAAATTCAATGCCGGACTCCGAGCAGATTAATTCCCATTTAAGATCAGAATCAACAGCAATAAAAGCACCACCACCAATTCTAGACAAACGGTCACAACTGTAAGACGTAAATTTATTAGTAAAGAGAGATAAGTTGGAAATTTCTGGCTTTAACCAAGTTTCAGTAAACACTAAGATACTATGTTCAAAGCAGAAACTATCTAGATATACTTCAGACAGTTTTGATTTAATGCCCTTTACGTTTTGATCACTACGAATAGGGGAAGTAAGCTGAACAGGATTAATATTTAGTTTTTTGAAGCATTAGTGTTAGTTTTATTAACAGTAGGAGCTTGAGCTAAGGTGATATTAGGTTGAATATTTACTGGGGTTGTAGTGGCCGACATATATAAATAGTAATATATAAATTACGAAGATATTTATTTATTTTCGGGTTCTAAATACTGAAGCACCCCAACGCAGCACTGCATTCGCATAATCGTACGATTGCACAGTTAGGCAAAAGCTCTGCTTAGCATGCGGCGCAGCATAGTACAGCCAAACTTGCAAGGCTAGATAATTAGAAAAAGTCATCCGAGCGAAGAAGTCGTATGTCTCTCTTTCTGTTAGAAAGACATAACATAATTACACGTGTGCCAAAATCTAGCAAGTTAAAATAAAGTAACTGTTTATTGGTAAAGCCATAAATATATCACCTAATCTTGGCTATCGAAAAGTGCAAAACAGCTTAAGTGTGTAAACTACAAATCTAAGGTACGAAATACCCCATTGCAGTGTTAGGTTATTAATATTCAATTTATATAGGCATAGAGTTCCCGGGAGTTCAGCTCTTAGAGCGTGGCACTGGCGGACAGTAGCCTGGATTCTATTTGGATACGTCGCTGACCTAACATTGTCAACCGCAGCTTGATATAACAGTGCTATACCCCTTTGAAGATTTCATAAGAGGCCGTCTCCACGTCAGAAAAGGGAGTTTGGATTAAAGCTCACAGCGAATGGTTGCTTACTAGCTTGGAGGAGGTGTCTTAGTTAAAGCACTACCTAAATAAAAATATATATACATATATATATTTTCTCTTGGAATTAATCCAGGGTATGACGTAGGTCAGTCATAAACCACGTGTGCGCTGATGGAAACCACACAGACGGAATAAGTAGAACAAAAAAATGAATTAGAACTTGCCATTAGATGCAACAACAATTGATTGAATTAATATTTTGATTTTTGTTTTGATCGAACTCTTCTAGTTACAGTCACTGATAAGAAAACTTACTTGCTAACTTACATTTTTTTTATTATCTTTAAATTGTAATAATACCTAAAATATGAATTGTTGAAGCATATACCTGTGGTCATGTAATTAGAAATATGTAATCTTTGGCACATTTATATTTATTGAATGTATTTTCCTATATATATAGCAACACATAAAAACAAAGCTACGGCAACGTCTTCGTCATGGTACCACGACAGTAAGAATGCAACAACAGAGTGAGTCAGTATAATATATAATTGATACGTACAATTGGTGAATATACATTCGAAATATAAATACATATGTTCTAATGAATGTGCCTTAAGAGTAATGAACTGACCCATGCGTGTACACTTTTTCTCATAAAAGATTAACTTGAATTATATTTGAATATAGTTAAATTGACAAGAAATCATATCTAGTGTAATCATGAATCCACTTTGGAATTTTGTAATTAAATTGTGAATAATTTGAATAAAATAACGAGTCTTTAAAATTTATTAACCTGGTCTGTCGAGTAATCGTGGAGGAATCGGTTAAGATGAATTAGAGGTATAATAATCCTTTATATTAGGGGTAACCAAAATCTATATAACAGTTACCATGGTCGGGAGGGTAGAGACGAGGGGCATACTATCCAGTTCCCTCATCTAGGCATAATTGGATTAAAGGAAGCCTCCGCTATAGCGTGTGTCGGCGCAACCAAATCCGTTTTATTATCATTTTGTTTAGCTTATTTTAAGCCTTATTTTATTTAGAATCAGTCCGCGTATTAAATATTCGTGTGTGTTAGCGTTACCGTGTAATCGAGTAAGGAAGGACCCCGACCAATCCGACGAGCTAGAACTGAGCACCGCAAGAATACGCACCCCACCAAGCTCGGTTGCAGACTATGTACGTCTGGTACACTACACATATAAATTGGCGCCCAACGTGGGGCCCGAGCAAGAAGAAATAATATTATCCCACATCTGCTCATCTAATCCATCCAACATTCTTACAGCTTAAATATTATATTGCAGAGTTTTAACTTCGCATCAGACAGCAATCTGGATTCTGGCTTAGGAATATGCGACTTTAGTTCCGACGCGGTAACTAGTCGACCAAAACAGATCTGCGATAGCTTACTTATGAAATTTTATTGATTCTCTATTATAATAAAGCTTTGCGTTCATACATTATAGGTACTCCTTAAATCACATGTTAGTAGGAAACGTAGAAACTGACTTTGGATTCAACGATTGCATTTCGTCTTGCGGATTGCTCGACCAAGCAGATCTATGTCGACTAAGATGATTAAATTTTAGGAAATACTATTATGCAAATTACCAAAAGTGACCGAATTTGACACGGATTACAATTTTAGATATTGTCCTTCAAGTTCGATTACTTACTTTAAAATATACAATAAAAACATTAGTTACAATAACGGAAATTCCTTTTTGTCAAATTATGTCTAGTAATTACATCTTTTTGCGGTTCCAAAACGATGAAAGACAGACCAAATATTTACATGATTTTTTTTTTTTGATTAATTTGTATTCAGTTGTACTACGAAATAGTTTCGATCAAAATGCCACTTGAACACAGCAACGATAATATACAAGCAACTTTACAAGAACTAGACCCATTTTGCGCTATTTGTAATAAGGTTTTGAGAGTCACTGAACTTACAGCCAAAGCTCCGTGTAACCATAAATTCCATGCAAATTGCATTCGTGAAGCGATTTCAGTTAAAACAGCTTGTCCAATTTGTAATATCGATTGCAATCCCATGCTTTTGAGTTATTCAAATAATAACTTATCGGCAGAGCTCAATTCTGTAGCCTCGTTGCCAGCTAGCGCAAACGAATCCGAAGTAGGCAATGATAACATACAGACACCATCTAAAACTATGGGGAAGAGTTATAGAGGTAAAGGTCGAGGAAATAATACTAACTCAGGTATGAACACTAGATCTACTACTAGGAGACTCGCAGATCCAATTTTTAGAGAACCATCACGACAGCACCAATTACCATCGGAGTCACAAGTTGAAATCACTAACTTTATCAAAGCAAGTATTGCGGCTCAACAGGCTCAAATGATTGAAGAAATGACTACCTTGATAACTAAGAAACTGGGAATCAGTACACAAGAACAGCTATCTTCAGTACGGTCAAACCTACCACCACACCAAGGTAACAACAGCACTGAAGGCAGGCGAAGTACTAATGCTACTTCAGCCACTGAGAATGAGGCAAGAAGCAGCGTAGCACATTCTGATTTTATCGAGTTATACCGCCAGAAAAGGTATCAAACATTATTCAGAACTGGAGGATCAAGTTCGACGGTTCTAAGCAATGTATGCATATCGATGAATTTATTTATCGTGTTCGATCTCTGACCGAGCAGAATCTTAAAAGAAATTATAAGCTTTTATGCGACCATCTTCATTTGCTGTTCAATGGTAAAGCAAGTGATTGGTATTGGAAGTTTCATCGTAACCACGACGATTTCACTTGGGAGACCTTTTGTAAGGAGTTTCGTGAAAGATTCGATGAAGGTGAAACCGATTTAGATCTTATGGATAATATAAGGAAGAGACGCCAAGGGGAAAATGAACCATTTGACGACTTCCAGTTTGTTGTTGAAGACCTTGCTGATAGACTTCAACGGAGTTTGTCCGAAGATCAAATAGTAGATATTTTAATTTGTAATTCTAAAACGAGTTTGCACCCTGAACTTCTGCATCTTAAAATATACAAAAGATCCCAATTACGTGAAGCAGTGCGAAAGCACGAACAATTTCATTCAGATATAAAATCTGTTAAGCCCCGAGCACTTCGCTCTTACGTCAATGAGATAACTGACGATACTGAGAACGTATCACAGTTAAGAGACTCAGAACTTTCAGAGGAAGTGCTAGATTTTCAAAAGAAGCCCTCTGTACCAGTCTGTTGGAATTGTGACAAGTCTGGTCACAGATTCGACGATTGTCTAGAGCTTCGTAACATATTTTGTTATGGAGGTGGCGCCAAAGAGATTTTTAAGCCACGTTGCCCTAAATGTAATCCATCGGGAAACCGGGTAGTGGACGTGTCCAAGAACGTCAAATAGACACGTCCGACACAGCGGAATCAAAAGAACACATAGAATTAAGAGGTCTCACTGCCTTAAAAGAAAATATTTGTATTTATAATTCATTTACTCCATACCATATCCGATTAGAGAATTATAGAAAAGCTCGCGAAAGAATATTCGCTAGTTTAAATTTTATTAAGTTTATTCATTAGCCTAAACGTTCGACCAAACGTTTACGATTGTATTGGAAAACAATTCGAGCTAATCGAAAGAAAATAATTTCTTCTGTTATTTTGGGTTCGGATGAACGACTTTATTATGAAGTAACCATTGAATGCAAACAATATTTAGCTTTACTCGATTCTGGAGCGACCATAAGTTGCGTAGGTGGATCAGCAGCAACAGAGTTATTAGAAAATAGCAAATTCAAAAAGTGTTCAGGAGCCATTTCAACGGCTAATGGAATAAAAAGTAACGTAGTTGGCAAACTTAGCACCGTAATAAAATATCGTCAGAAAATTGAAAGTTTAGAACTCTTTATTATTCCTGATCTAAAACAAAATGTTTATCTGGGAATAGATTTTTGGAAGAAATTCGGATTGATTGATAAAATAGCAGCTCCAGTTGACATATCTGAACTTGATGTAGGATATACAGACTCTGATGACGAACAACCAAAATTTCATCTACTATCGGTAGAACAACAGGAGCGTCTGAATGCAGTGATCAAGATATTTCCGTCATTTAGCAAAGAAGGTTTGGGGAGAACAAGTTTAATTAAACACTCGATTGAAGTCGAATCGACTAAGCCCATCAAACAACGGCATTGGCCAGTGTCCCCAGCCATCGAAAAATTAATGTTTGCTGAAGTTGATAACATGTGAGCGCTCGACGTTATAGAAGTATCCACAAGTCCGTGGAGCAGTAATTGTGTACTAGTAAAGAAAGGTGACAAATGTAGGTTATGTCTAGATTCACGAGAGGTGAATAAGGTAACAAGACGGGATGCATATCCATTACCACATATAGATGGCATTTTAAGTCGATTACCGCCAGCTAGTTTCATAACGGGACTAGATATGAAGCATGCATACTGGCAAATCCCTCTCGACGAAGAGTCACGCCCATACACCGCCTTCACCATACCAAATCTTCCTCTTTATCAGTATAAAATGATGCCATTTGGATGTGTAATGCAGCTCAGACAATGTGTAGACTCATGGACCAGGTCATACCGGCCCATTTGCGCACGAGAGTTTTTGTATATCTAGACGATTTGCTTATTTTATCTGATGATTTTGATTCACATCTTATTCTGTTACAAGAAATAGCTTTGTGTTTGCGTAAAGCTAATCTTACCATTAATGTTGGCAAATCTAATTTTTGTATGCGTGAAATTAAATATCTTGGGTTTATCATAGGTCAAGGTAGAATAATGACTGATCCCGATAAAATTATTTCTATCACGGATTTCCCAGTCCCTACTTCGATAAAACAGTTGAGAAGATTTTTAGGTCTAACTGGATGGTATTGACGCTTCGTCGAAAATTACGCCACAGTTAGTTTTCCACTGACCGAGTTACTAAAAGGGAAAAAATCTATCAGTTGGAATGAGGAAGCCGACAAAGCTTTCAACTCGCTTAAGAAATGTTTAACAGTAGCACCGATATTAATAACCCCTGATTTTTCCCAACAGTTTATTCTTTTGTGTGACGCTAGTTCATATGGAATTGGTTGTGTTTTAGCACAAGAACGCGATGGTATTGAGTTACCCATAGCATTCATGTCTGAAAAGCTATCCAAAGCTCAACGCAACTATTCAGTAACGGATCGAGAATGTCTTGCAGTATTGAAAGGAATAAAAAAGTTTCGTTCCTATATAGAGGGACAAGATTTTGTCGTCATTACTGACCACGCGTCTTTGCAATGGCTTATGCGGCAGAAAGATCTGTCCGGAAGGTTGGCTCGTTGGTCAATGAAGCTACAAGCGTTTTCCTTTTCAATAATACACAGACGTGGATCGGAGAATGTGGTCGCAGATGCGTTGTCACGTCAAAATGATCCAGCAGAAGAATTCGACATAGTCAATCCAATAGTAAATTTACAGTCTGAGCAATTTAAGTCTTTTGAGTACTTAAATTTAATCGAGAAAATACAATCTAATCAAGCCAAACTACCTGACTTGAAAGTTGTAGATGGATGTGTATAAAAAAACTGATTTTAGTAACGGAAGTGAATACAAAGACGATAACACTTGGAAGCTTTGGGTTCCTTCAACACTTGTTTTAGATATTCTCAAACAGGCCCACGACTCACCAGGATCAGCTCATTGTGGGATGGCTAAGACCGTAGAAAAGCTAAAGCGATATTTATTTTGGCCACGAATGGTTACCCAAATAAGAAATTACATATCAAATTGCAATGTGTGTCGCTGTACCAAAGCTCCTAACATTGTTCTGAGACCACCAATGGGTAAACCTTTGTTGTCGGACAGACCCCTCCAGGCGTTATATATCGATTTATTAGGCCCATATCCGAGAACGAAGACAGGAAACATAGGATTGCTTATCATAGTAGATCATAATACTAAATTCCACTTTCTTTGTCCGCTCAAAAAGTTTACAGCGCCTAAAATCTGTCAATATTTAGAAAATAACATATTTATACCTTTGGAGTTCCTGAAGTTATCTTAACGGATAACGGCTCCCAGTTTAAATCCAGCTTGTTTGAAGCATTTCTAACCAGGTTTGGCATAACTCACCGGTGCACGGCCATTTACTCGCCCCAGGCCAACGCGAGCGAAAGATTGAACCGTTCAGTTTTGGCGGCTATACGCGCCTATATTGGTAATGATCATTCAAACTGGGATGTAAATCTAAGCGCTATTAGTGGTGCGCTAAGAGCAACTATGCATCGTAGCACAGGCTATTCGCCTTATTTTCTGGCCTTTGGTCAAAATATGATTTTAAATGGGAAAGACTATACTCTCCTTCGAAACTTAAATTTGCTGAGTGACGACGTTAAAATTAGGTCCCCTGATGCATTGATTCTGGCACGACAAGATGCGAAAAATAAAATCAACCAAGTTCATGACGAAAACTCCAACAGATACAACTTGAGAAGTAAAAATGTCCAACTAAGGACTGGAGATGAAGTTTTTGCTAGGAATTTCACTCAAAGCAATGCAAGCAAGAAATTCAGCTCAAAATTAGCACCTGTTTTTATTCCAGCCAAAGTTTTCAAGAAGCGTAGCCCGCATTATTATGAACTAACGGATACTAATGGGAAAAAACTTGGTACATTCCACCTAAAAGATATACAAATTAAGAAGGCTCAATAGTGTCGGCGATATTGATAATGTCTCTTCGGTATACCCCGTTCCATTATCTGGGTTGGGGGGGTGTAGTGGCCGACATATATAAATAGTAATATATAAATTACGAAGATTTATTTATTTATTTAAAGTCGACTATGAACAGTCGACATTGAAGAAATTAATATAATTATGGCTAAAAGAGTAACATTATGATTAAAAATATTTTTATAGTTTAAAGTAGAAAAAAATAATTCAGTTAAAATTAAAATTTGAAATCTCTGGGGGTGTTTAAGCAATATTAATCTAACCCAGCATTCGCTGCATGGATTGGGGAAAACCCAGAAAAAACCCAATCAGGTCAGATGGTAGGTTAGTTAGCTAGTATTAAATTTTTGTTTTAATTTCCAACACCATGTTAGTTATTAATTATTGTTAGCTAAGAATGATAGAATACAATTTTTAATATTTATAAGAGATGCATCGGCGTTGAAAACACAGTAGAGTCTGTTGTAGTCAGCACAGAGAACTCGAAAACATTTATGCTTAGAATAGTTAGTTGTACATAGGTTAAGCGATAAAGGTGTGAAGTTACCTGTATGTCTAACTGGGACAGAAAGGTTTATATGCCTAAGCAGGTAGGGAGAATCAATTTCACCCTTAAGTAGTTTGACTATAAACATAACCCCAAGCATGCTACGACGATTAGTTAATGAGGGAAGATTAAGTAAAAGAAGTCTACTATAATAAGAGGGTAAGTCAATACCTGGAACCCAGTTAAAGCCCCTCAACGCAAAAAGCAGAAATTTCTTTTGTACAGACTCGATAAGATTTATATGATTTGAGTATTGTGGTGACCAAATACAAGAACCGTATTCCAGAATGGGACGGACAAGCGAAACAAAAAGAAGCTTTGTCGTATAAGGGTCATCAAATTCCTTTGCCCATCGCTTGATGAACCCAAGAACTTGAGTCGCTTTGTTGACAGTAATTGAAATGTGTTTGTCAAACTTTAGCCTATGATCTAGAAGAACTCCTAAATCATTCACATCGTCTACTCTAATCAGAGGTACCATATTAAGAGTATAATTACAGATGTTAGCAGAGTTTCTGTAAAACGACATAACCTTACATTTCGAACAATTTAGTAGTAGATAATTACTTTCACACCAGGAATAAAAACGATCAAGATCAGCTTGCAATAGAGAGTTAGAAGCTATATTATTATAAGTTAGGCAAATCTTGACATCATCAGCATACATTAAGATATTAGACTTTAAAATAACATTGGGAAGATCGTTAATGAAAAGGTTAAAAAGAAGAGGACCGAGATGACTACCCTGAGGAACACCTGAGGTTACAAAGACAGGTTTAGAAGTTGCGGATTTAAATATTACTGTTTGAGTTCTATTATTAAGATAGTCAGATACCCATAACAGGAAATTGTATGGAAATCCAATCAAGTTTAATTTTTTAACTAAAAGGAAATGGTTAACAGAGTCAAAAGCTTTACTAAAGTCAGTATAAATAACATCAGTCTGCAACTTATTCTGAAAACCTTTGATCACTAGAGAAGAAAACTCTAATAGATTGGTAGTCGTAGATCTCTGTTTAACAAAACCATGCTGGAAGGGAGAGACAATAGATCTACAAAAATGACTAAGTTGAGATGTAATAATTTTCTCAAAAAGTTTCGGTATAGCGGACAATTTGGAAATACCTCTATAATTATTAACGTTATGTTTAGAACCATTTTTATGCAAGGGGATTATGAATGAATCCTTCCATATAGCCGGGAAAGAGGCAGACTCAACAGACATAATAAATAATTTATGTAAAAGTAAATGCAATGATTCCGCACAATACCTAAGGACACAGCCTGGAATACCATCTGGACCGGGTGAAAATACAGGTTTTATTTGATTGAGTTCGCTTTAAACGGAGCATTCAGTGATCACCGGCTCAGGAATAAAGTTAGACTTTTGCAAGTTATAGGGATAAGATATATGGGGTGAATAGCTGTCAATTGAGTAAGTAGATTGAAAGAAGTCTGCAAACAGATCGGCAGCGGCCTGATCACTGCATGCAGTCTTATTTTGAAATGAAATTGAGGAAGGTAGTGAAGAACATTTTCGTTTAGAGTTAACAAAACTATAGAACTGTCTAGGATTCTGAGCAAACTGTAACCGACACCGACGCAGATAAATATTGTAAAGTTGGGTGTTAAGTGAAACAAAATTCGATTTAGCAATAGCATATCGCGCGAAATCAGAAGAATTTCCTGTGCGTTGATATTTTTTGAAATATCGTGACTTTAGGTTTTTTAACCCACTTAATTCCCGAGAAAACCAAAGTGGCCTATTAGACTTCAATGGATATCTACGAGGAACACACTGGACAAAAAAATTTTGTAAAGTATTATAAAAAATAGTCAAAGCACATTCTAGATTTATGGAATCATGAAAAAGAGACCAATCATAATTTAAGATGAGGTCATTTAATTTATAAAAATTTGCCTTTTTAAAACACAGTGGTCTATTTACTGGCTTAGGTATGTCAATGAGCTCAGAAACCGGTAGTTCAATTGACAACTCTAAAGTTGGATGATAAGAATCTTCAGGAACTACAAGAGGGTCAATTCTACGTACGGAGGCATAGACAGAATCTGATACAAATACTAAGTCAAGAAGACGGTTATTGCAGTTAAAAATATGGTTAATTTGTGATAGAGAAAGATCAAGAAGGCCACTTAGAAATTCAGGCGGAAAAGAAGGAACTAGAGTATTATTTTCAGCAGACCAAGATATATTTGGTAAATTAAAATCACCAAGCACAAACAAAGATTCGCTATCTAGTAGTTTGGAGGATATAGACTTTAAAATAGATAAGTGATATTTATTTATTTTCGGGTTATAAATACTGAAGCACCCCAACGCAGCTTATCTAGTTATCCCATATTGCTTATCACTGCATTCGCATAATCGTACGATTGCACAGTTAGGCAAAAGCTCTGCTTAGCATGCGGCGCAGCATAGTACAGCCAAACTTGCAAGGCTAGCTAATTAGAAAAAGTCATCCGAGCGAAGAAGTCGTATGTCTCTCTTTCTGTTAGAAAGACATAACATAATTACACGTGTGCCAAAATCTAGCAAGTTAAAATAAAGTAACTGTTTATTGGTAAAGCCATAAATATATCACCTAATCTTGGCTATCGAATAGTGCAAAACAGCTTAAGTGTGTAAACTACAAATCTAAGGTACGAAATACCCCATTGCAGTGTTAGGTTATTAATATTCAATTTATATAGGCATAGAGTTCCCGGGAGTTCAGCTCTTAGAGCGTGGCACTGGCGGACAGTAGCCTGGATTCTATTTGGATACGTCGCTGACCTAACATTGTCAACCGCAGCTTGATATAACAGTGCTATACCCCTTTGAAGATTTCATAAGAGGCCGTCTCCACGTCAGAAAAGGGAGTTTGGATTAAAGCTCACAGCGAATGGTTGCTTACTAGCTTGGAGGAGGTGTCTTAGTTAAAGCACTACCTAAATAAAAATATATATACATATATATATGTTCTCTTGGAATTAATCCAGGGTATGACGTAGGTCAGTCATAAACCACGTGTGCGCTGATGGAAACCACACAGACGGAATAAGTAGAACAAAAAAATGAATTAGAACTTGCCATTAGATGCAACAACAATTGATTGAATTAATATTTTGATTTTTGTTTTGATCGAACTCTTCTAGTTACAGTCACTGATAAGAAAACTTACTTGCTAACTTACATTTTTTTTTATTATCTTTAAATTGTAATAATACCTAAAATATGAATTGTTGAAGCATATACCTGTGGTCATGTAATTAGAAATATGTAATCTTTGGCACATTTATATTTATTGAATGTATTTTCCTATATATATAGCAACACATAAAAACAAAGCTACGGCAACGTCTTCGTCATGGTACCACGACAGTAAGAATGCAACAACAGAGTGAGTCAGTATAATATATAATTGATACGTACAATTGGTGAATATACATTCGAAATATAAATACATATGTTCTAATGAATGTGCCTTAATAGTAATGAACTGACCCATGCGTGTACACTTTTTCTCATAAAAGATTAACTTGAATTATATTTGAATATAGTTAAATTGACAAGAAATCATATCTAGTGTAATCATGAATCCACTTTGGAATTTTGTAATTAAATTGTGAATAATTTTAATGAAATAACGAGTCTTTAAAATTTATTAACCTGGTCTGTCGAGTAATCGTGGAGGAATCGGTTAAGAGGAATTAGAGGTATAATAATCCTTTATATTAGGGGTAACCAAAATCTATATAACAGTTACCATGGTCGGGAGGGTAGAGACGAGGGACATACTATCCAGTTCCCTCATCTAGGCATAATTGGATTAAAGGAAGCCTCCGATATAGCGTGTGTCGGCGCAACCAAATCCGTTTTATTATCATTTTGTTTAGCTTATTTTAAGCCTTATTTTATTTAGAATCAGTCCGCGTATTAAATATTCGTGTGTGTTAGCGTTACCGTGTAATCGAGTAAGGAAGGACCCCGACCAATCCGACGAGCTAGAACTGAGCATCGCAAGAATACGCACCCCACCAAGCTCGGTTGCAGACTATGTACGTCTGGTACACTACACATATAAATTGGCGCCCAACGTGGGGCCCGAGCAAGAAGAAATAATATTATCCCACATCTGCTCATCTAATCCATCCAACATTCTTACAGCTTAAATATTATATTGCAGAGTTTTAACTTCGCATCAGACAGCAATCTGGATTCTGGCTTAGGAATATGCGACTTTAGTTCCGACGCGGTAACTAGTCGACCAAAACAGATCTGCGATAGCTTACTTATGAAATTTTATTGATTCTCTATTATAATAAAGCTTTGCGTTCATACATTATAGGTACTCCTTAAATCACATGTTAGTAGGAAACGTAGAAACTGACTTTGGATTCAACGATTGCATTTCGTCTTGCGGATTGCTCGACCAAGCAGATCTATGTCGACTAAGATGATTTATATTTTAGGAAATACTATTATGCAAATTACCAAAAGTGACCGAATTTGACACGGATTACAATTTTAGATATTGTCCTTCAAGTTCGATTACTTACTTTAAAATATACAATAGCCATTAGTTACAATAACGGAAATTCCTTTTTGTCAAATTATGTCTAGTAATTACATCTTTTTGCGGTTCCAAAACGATGAAAGACAGACCAAATATTTACATGATTTTTTTTTTTGATTAATTTGTATTCAGTTGTACTACGAAATAGTTTCGATCAAAATGCCACTTGAACACAGCAACGATAATATACAAGCAACTTTACAAGAACTAGACCCATTTTGCGCTATTTGTAATAAAGTTTTGAGAGTCACTGAACTTACAGCCAAAGCTCCGTGTAACCATAAATTCCACGCAAATTGCATTCGTGAAGCGATTTCAGTTAAAACAGCTTGTCCAATTTGTAATATCGATTGGAATCCCATGCTTTTGAGTTATTCAAATAATAACTTATCGGCAGAGCTCAATTGTGTAGCCTCGTTGCCAGCTAGCGCAAACGAATCCGAAGTAGGCAATGATAACATACAGACACCATCTAAAACTATGGGGAAGAGTTATAGAGGTAGAGGTCGAGGAAATAATACTAACTCAGGTATGAACACTAGATCTACTACTAGGAGACTCGCAGATCCAATTTTTAGAGAACCATCACGACAGCACCAATTACCATCGGAGTCACAAGTTGAAATCACTAACCTTATCAAAGCAAGTATTGCGGCTCAACAGGCTCAAATGATTGAAGAAATGACTACCTTGATAACTAAGAAACTGGGAATCAGTACACAAGAACAGCTATCTTCAGTACGGTCAAACCTACCACCACACCAAGGTAACAACAGCACTGAAGGCAGGCGAAGTACTAATGCTACTTCAGCCACTGAGAATGAGGCAAGAAGCAGCGTAGCACATTCTGATTTTATCGGAATTATACCGCTAGAAAAGGTATCAAACATTATTCAGAACTGGAGGATCAAGTTCGACGGTTCTAAGCAATGTATGCATATCGATGAATTTATTTATCGTGTTCGATCTCTGACCGAGCAGAATCTTAAAAGAAATTATAAGCTTTTATGCGACCGTCTTCATTTGCTGTTCAATGGTAAAGCAAGTGATTGGTATTGGAAGTTTCATCGTAACCACGACGATTTCACTTGGGAGACCTTTTGTAAGGAGTTTCGTGAAAGATTCGATGAAGGTGAAACCGATTTAGATCTTATGGATAATATAAGGAAGAGACGCCAAGGGGAAAATGAACCATTTGACGACTTCCAGTTTGTTGTTGAAGACCTTGCTGATAGACTTCAACGGAGTTGGTCCGAAGATCAAATAGAAGATATTTTAATTCGTAATTCTAAAACGAGTTTGCACCATGAACTTCTGCATCTTAAAATATACAAAAGATCCCAATTACGTTAAGCAGTGCGAAAGCACGAACAATTTCATTCAGATATAAAATCTGTTAAGCCCCGAGCACTTCGCTCTTACGTCAATGAGATAACTGACGATACTGAGAACGTATCACAGTTAAGAGACTCAGAACTTTCAGAGGAAGTGCTAGATTTTCAAAAGAAGCCCTCTGTACCAGTCTGTTGGAATTGTGACAAGTCTGGTCACAGATTCGACGATTGTCTAGAGCTTCGTAACATATTTTGTTATGGAGGTGGCGCCAAAGAGATTTTTAAGCCACGTTGCCCTAAATGTAATCCATCGGGAAACCGGGTAGTGGACGTGTCCAAGAACGTCAAATAGACACGTCCGACACAGCGGAATCAAAAGAACACATAGAATTAAGAGGTCTCACTGCCTTAAAAGAAAATATTTGTATTTATAATTCATTTACTCCATACCATATCCGATTAGAGAATTATAGAAAAGCTCGCGAAAGAATATTCGCTAGTTTAAATTTTATTAAGTTTATTCATAAGCCTAAACGTTCGACCAAACGTTTACGATTGTATTGGAAAACAATTCGAGCTAATCGAAAGAAAATAATTTCTTCTGTTATTTTGGGTTCGGATGAACAATTTTATTATGAAGTAACCATTGAATGCAAACAATATTTAGCTTTACTCGATTCTGGAGCGACCATAAGTTGCGTAGGTGGATCAGCAGCAACAGAGTTATTAGCCAATAGCAAATTCAAAAAGTGTTCAGGAGCCATTTCAACGGCTAATGGAATAAAAAGTAATGTAGTTGGCAAACTTAGCACCGTAATAAAATATCGTCAGAAAATTGAAAGTTTAGAACTCTTTATTATTCCTGATCTAAAACAAAATGTTTATCTGGGAATATATTTTTGGAAGAAATTCGGATTGATTGATAAAATAGCAGCTCCAGTTGACATATCTGAACTTGATGTAGGATATACAGACTCTGATGACGAACAACCAAAATTTCATCTACTATCGGTAGAACAACAGGAGCGTCTGAATGCAGTGATCGAGATATTTCCGTCATTTAGCAAAGAAGGTTTGGGGAGAACAAGTTTAATTAAACACTCGATTGAAGTCGAATCGACTAAGCCCATCAAACAACGGCATTGGCCAGTGTCCCCAGCCATCGAAAAATTAATGTTTGCTGAAGTTGATAATATGTGAGCGCTCGACGTTATAGAAGTATCCACAAGTCCGTGGAGCAGTAATTGTGTACTAGTAAAGAAAGGTGACAAATGTAGGTTATGTCTAGATTCACGAGAGGTGAATAAGGTAACAAGACGGGATGCATATCCATTACCACATATAGATGGCATTTTAAGTCGATTACCGCCAGCTAGTTTCATAACGGGACTAGATATGAAGCATGCATACTGGCAAATCCCTCTCGACGAAGAGTCACGCCCATACACCGCCTTCACCATACCAAATCTTCCTCTTTATCAGTATAAAATGATGCCATTTGGACTGTGTAATGCAGCTCAGACAATGTGTAGACTCATGGACCAGGTCATACCGGCCCATTTGCGCACGAGAGTTTTTGTATATCTAGACGATTTGCTTATTTTATCTGATGATTTTGATTCACATCTTATTCTGTTACAAGAAATAGCTTTGTGTTTGCGTAAAGCTAATCTTACCATTAATGTTGGCAAATCTAATTTTTGTATGCGTGAAATTAAATATCTTGGGTTTATCATAGGCCAAGATAGAATAATGACTGATCCCGATAAAATTATTTCTATCACGGATTTCCCAGTCCCTACTTCGATAAAACAGTTGAGAAGATTTTTAGGTCTAACTGGATGGTATCGACGCTTCGTCGAAAATTACGCCACAGTTAGTTTTCCACTGACCGAGTTACTAAAAGGGAAAAAATCTATCAGTTGGAATGAGGAAGCCGACAAAGCTTTCAACTCGCTTAAGAAATGTTTAACAGTAGCACCGATATTAATTCGATATTATTCAGTAACGGAACTAGAATGTCTTGCAGTATTGAAAGGAATAAAAAAGTTTCGTTCCTATATAGAGGGACAAGATTTTGTCGTCATTACTGACCACGCGTCTTTGCAATGGCTTATGCGGCAGAAAGATCTGTCCGGAAGGTTGGCTCGTTGGTCAATGAAGCTACAAGCGTTTTCCTTTTCAATAATACACAGACGTGGATCGGAGAATGTGGTCGCAGATGCGTTGTCACGTCAAAATGATCCAGCAGTAGAAGAATTCGACATAGTCAATCCAATAGTAAATTTACAGTCTGAGCAATTTAAGTCTTTTGAGTACTTAAATTTAATCGAGAAAATACAATCTAATCAAGCCAAACTACCTGACTTGAAAGTTGTAGATGGATGTGTATAAAAAAACTGATTTTAGTAACGGAAGTGAATACAAAGACGATAACACTTGGAAGCTTTGGGTTCCTTCAACACTTGTTTTAGATATTCTCAAACAGGCCCACGACTCACCAGGATCAGCTCATTGTGGGATGGCTAAGACCGTAGAAAAGCTAAAGCGATATTTATTTTGGCCACGAATGGTTACCCAAATAAGAAATTACATATCAAATTGCAATGTGTGTCGCTGTACCAAAGCTCCTAACATTGTTCTGAGACCACCAATGGGTAAACCTTTGTCGTCGGACAGACCCCTCCAGGCGTTATATATCGATTTATTAGGCCCATATCCGAGAACGAAGACAGGAAACATAGGATTGCTTATCATAGTAGATCATAATACTAAATTCCACTTTCTTTGTCCGCTCAAAAAGTTTACAGCGCCTAAAATCTGTCAATATTTAGAAAATAACATATTTATACCTTTGGAGTTCCTGAAGTTATCTTAACGGATAACGGCTCCCAGTTTAAATCCAGCTTGTTTGAAGCATTTCTAACCAGGTTTGGCATAACTCACCGGTGCACGGCCATTTACTCGCCCCAGGCCAACGCGAGCGAAAGATTGAACCGTTCAGTTTTGGCGGCTATACGCGCCTATATTGGTAATGATCATTCAAACTGGGATGTAAATCTAAGCGCTATTAGTGGTGCGCTAAGAGCAACTATGCATCGTAGCACAGGCTATTCGCCTTATTTTCTGGCCTTTGGTCAAAATATGATTTTAAATGGGAAAGACTATACTCTCCTTCGAAACTTAAATTTGCTGAGTGACGACGTTAAAATTAGGTCCCCTGATGCATTGATTCTGGCACGATAAGATGCGAAAAATAAAATCAACCAAGTTCATGACGAAAACGCCAACAGATACAACTTGAGAAGTAAAAATGTCCAACTAAAGACTGGAGATGAAGTTTTTGCTAGGAATTTCACTCAAAGCAATGCAAGCAAGAAATTCAGCTCAAAATTCGCACCTGTTTTTATTCCAGCCAAAGTTTTCAAGAAGCGTAGCCCGCATTATTATGAACTAACGGATACTAATGGGAAAAAACTTGGTACATTCCACCTAAAAGATATACAAATTAAGAAGGCTCAATAGTGTCGGCGATATTGATAATGTCTCTTCGGTATACCCCGTTCCATTATCTGGGTTGGGGGGGTGTAGTGGCCGACATATATAAATAGTAATATATAAATTACGAAGATATTTATTTATTTTCGGGTTCTAAATACTGAAGCACCCCAACGCAGCTTATCTAGTTATCCCATATTGCTTATCACTGCATTCGCATAATCGTACGATTGCACAGTTAGGCAAAAGCTCTGCTTAGCATGCGGCGCAGCATAGTACAGCCAAACTTGCAAGGCTAGCTAATTAGAAAAAGTCATCCGAGCGAAGAAGTCGTATGTCTCTCTTTCTGTTAGAAAGACATAACATAATTACACGTGTGCCAAAATCTAGCAAGTTAAAATAAAGTAACTGTTTATTGGTAAAGCCATAAATATATCACCTAATCTTGGCTATCGAATAGTGCAAAACAGCTTAAGTGTGTAAACTACAAATCTAAGGTACGAAATACCCCATTGCAGTGTTAGGTTATTAATATTCAATTTATATAGGCATAGAGTTCCCGGGAGTTCAGCTCTTAGAGCGTGGCACTGGCGGACAGTAGCCTGGATTCTATTTGGATACGTCGCTGACCTAACATTGTCAACCGCAGCTTGATATAACAGTGCTATACCCCTTTGAAGATTTCATAAGAGGCCGTCTCCACGTCAGAAAAGGGAGTTTGGATTAAAGCTCACAGCGAATGGTTGCTTACTAGCTTGGAGGAGGTGTCTTAGTTAAAGCACTACCTAAATAAAAATATATATACATATATATATTTTCTCTTGGAATTAATCCAGGGTATGACGTAGGTCAGTCATAAACCACGTGTGCGCTGATGGAAACCACACAGACGGAATAAGTAGAACAAAAAAATGAATTAGAACTTGCCATTAGATGCAACAACAATTGATTGAATTAATATTTTGATTTTTGTTTTGATCGAACTCTTCTAGTTACAGTCACTGATAAGAAAACTTACTTGCTAACTTACATTTTTTTTTATTATCTTTAAATTGTAATAATACCTAAAATATGAATTGTTGAAGCATATACCTGTGGTCATGTAATTAGAAATATGTAATCTTTGGCACATTTATATTTATTGAATGTATTTTCCTATATATATAGCAACACATAAAAACAAAGCTACGGCAACGTCTTCGTCATGGTACCACGACAGTAAGAATGCAACAACAGAGTGAGTCAGTATAATATATAATTGATACGTACAATTGGTGAATATACATTCGAAATATAAATACATATGTTCTAATGAATGTGCCTTAAGAGTAATGAACTGACCCATGCGTGTACACTTTTTCTCATAAAAGATTAACTTGAATTATATTTGAATATAGTTAAATTGACAAGAAATCATATCTAGTGTAATCATGAATCCACTTTGGAATTTTGTAATTAAATTGTGAATAATTTGAATGAAATAACGAGTCTTTAAAATTTATTAACCTGGTCTGTCGAGTAATCGTGGAGGAATCGGTTAAGATGAATTAGAGGTATAATAATCCTTTATATTAGGGGTAACCAAAATCTATATAACAGTTACCATGGTCGGGAGGGTAGAGACGAGGGACATACTATCCAGTTCCCTCATCTAGGCATAATTGGATTAAAGGAAGCCTCCGATATAGCGTGTGTCGGCGCAACCAAATCCGTTTTATTATCATTTTGTTTAGCTTATTTTAAGCCTTATTTTATTTAGAATCAGTCCGCGTATTAAATATTCGTGTGTGTTAGCGTTACCGTGTAATCGAGTAAGGAAGGACCCCGACCAATCCGACGAGCTAGAACTGAGCACCGCAAGAATACGCACCCCACCAAGCTCGGTTGCAGACTATGTGCGTCTGGTACACTACACATATAAATTGGCGCCCAACGTGGGGCCCGAGCAAGAAGAAATAATATTATCCCACATCTGCTCATCTAATCCATCCAACATTCTTACAGCTTAAATATTATATTGCAGAGTTTTAACTTCGCATCAGACAGCAATCTGGATTCTGGCTTAGGAATATGCGACTTTAGTTCCGACGCGGTAACTAGTCGACCAAAACAGATCTGCGATAGCTTACTTATGAAATTTTATTGATTCTCTATTATAATAAAGCTTTGCGTTCATACATTATAGGTACTCCTTAAATCACATGTTAGTAGGAAACGTAGAAACTGACTTTGGATTCAACGATTGCATTTCGTCTTGCGGATTGCTCGACCAAGCAGATCTATGTCGACTAAGATGATTTATATTTTAGGAAATACTATTATGCAAATTACCAAAAGTGACCGAATTTGACACGGATTACAATTTTAGATATTGTCCTTCAAGTTCGATTACTTACTTTAAAATATACAATAGCCATTAGTTACAATAACGGAAATTCCTTTTTGTCAAATTATGTCTAGTAATTACATCTTTTTGCGGTTCCAAAACGATGAAAGACAGACCAAATATTTACATGATTTTTTTTTTTTGATTAATTTGTATTCAGTTGTACTACGAAATAGTTTCGATCAAAATGCCACTTGAACACAGCAACGATAATATACAAGCAACTTTACAAGAACTAGACCCATTTTGCGCTATTTGTAATAAAGTTTTGAGAGTCACTGAACTTACAGCCAAAGCTCCGTGTAACCATAAATTCCACGCAAATTGCATTCGTGAAGCGATTTCAGTTAAAACAGCTTGTCCAATTTGTAATATCGATTGCAATCCCATGCTTTTGAGTTATTCAAATAATAACTTATCGGCAGAGCTCAATTCTGTAGCCTCGTTGCCAGCTAGCGCAAACGAATCCGAAGTAGGCAATGATAACATACAGACACCATCTAAAACTATGGGGAAGAGTTATAGAGGTAGAGGTCGAGGAAATAATACTAACTCAGGTATGAACACTAGATCTACTACTAGGAGACTCGCAGATCCAATTTTTAGAGAACCATCACGACAGCACCAATTACCATCGGAGTCACAAGTTGAAATCACTAACTTTATCAAAGCAAGTATTGCGGCTCAACAGGCTCAAATGATTGAAGAAATGACTACCTTGATAACTAAGAAACTGGGAATCAGTACACAAGAACAGCTATCTTCAGTACGGTCAAACCTACCACCACACCAAGGTAACAACAGCACTGAAGGCAGGCGAAGTACTAATGCTACTTCAGCCACTGAGAATGAGGCAAGAAGCAGCGTAGCACATTCTGATTTTATCGGAATTATACCGCCAGAAAAGGTATCAAACATTATTCAGAACTGGAGGATCAAGTTCGACGGTTCTAAGCAATGTATGCATATCGATGAATTTATTTATCGTGTTCGATCTCTGACCGAGCAGAATCTTAAAAGAAATTATATCTTCATTTGCTGTTCAATGGTAAAGCAAGTGATTGGTATTGGAAGTTTCATCGTAACCACGACGATTTCACTTGGGAGACCTTTTGTAAGGAGTTTCGTGAAAGATTCGATGAAGGTGAAACCGATTTAGATCTTATGGATAATATAAGGAAGAGACGCCAAGGGGAAAATGAACCATTTGACGACTTCCAGTTTGTTGTTGAAGACCTTGCTGATAGACTTCAACGGAGTTTGTCCGAAGCTCAAATAGTAGATATTTTAATTCGTAATTCTAAAACGAGTTTGCACCATGAACTTCTGCATCTTAAAATATACAAAAGATCCAAATTACGTGAAGCAGTGCGAAAGCACGAACAATTTCATTCAGATATAAAATCTGTTAAGCCCCGAGCACTTCGCTCTTACGTCAATGAGATAACTGACGATACTGAGAACGTATCACAGTTAAGAGACTCAGAACTTTCAGAGGAAGTGCTAGATTTTCAAAAGAAGCCCTCTGTACCAGTCTGTTGGAACTGGGACAAGTCTGGTCACAGATTCGACGATTGTCTAGAGCTTCGTAACATATTTTGTTATGGCTGTGGCGCCAAAGAGATTTTTAAGCCACGTTGCCCTAAATGTAATCCATCGGGAAACCGGGTAGTGGACGTGTCCAAGAACGTCAAATAGACACGTCCGACACAGCGGAATCAAAAGAACACATAGAATTAAGAGGTCTCACTGCCTTAAAAGAAAATATTTGTATTTATAATTCATTTACTCCATACCATATCCGATTAGAGAATTATAGAAAAGCTCGCGAAAGAATATTCGCTAGTTTAAATTTTATTAAGTTTATTCATAAGCCTAAACGTTCGACCAAACGTTTACGATTGTATTGGAAAACAATTCGAGCTAATCGAAAGAAAATAATTTCTTCTGTTATTTTGGGTTCGGATGAACGATTTTATTATGAAGTAACCATTGAATGCAAACAATATTTAGCTTTACTCGATTCTGGAGCGACCATAAGTTGCGTAGGTGGATCAGCAGCAACAGAGTTATTAGCCAATAGCAAATTCAAAAAGTGTTCAGGAGCCATTTCAACGGCTAATGGAATAAAAAGTAATGTAGTTGGCAAACTTAGCACCGTAATAAAATATCGTCAGAAAATTGAAAGTTTAGAACTCTTTATTATTCCTGATCTAAAACAAAATGTTTATCTGGGAATAGATTTTTGGAAGAAATTCGGATTGATTGATAAAATAGCAGCTCCAGTTGACATATCTGAACTTGATGTAGGATATACAGACTCTGATGACGAACAACCAAAATTTCATCTACTATCGGTAGAACAACAGGAGCGTCTGAATGCAGTGATCGAGATATTTCCGTCATTTAGCAAAGAAGGTTTGGGGAGAACAAGTTTAATTAAACACTCGATTGAAGTCGAATCGACTAAGCCCATCAAACAACGGCATTGGCCAGTGTCCCCAGCCATCGAAAAATTAATGTTTGCTGAAGTTGATAATATGTGAGCGCTCGACGTTATAGAAGTATCCACAAGTCCGTGGAGCAGTAATTGTGTACTAGTAAAGAAAGGTGACAAATGTAGGTTATGTCTAGATTCACGAGAGGTGAATAAGGTAACAAGACGGGATGCATATCCATTACCACATATAGATGGCATTTTAAGTCGATTACCGCCAGCTAGTTTCATAACGGGACTAGATATGAAGCATGCATACTGGCAAATCCCTCTCGACGAAGAGTCACGCCCATACACCGCCTTCACCATACCAAATCTTCCTCTTTATCAGTATAAAATGATGCCATTTGGACTGTGTAATGCAGCTCAGACAATGTGTAGACTCATGGACCAGGTCATACCGGCCCATTTGCGCACGAGAGTTTTTGTATATCTAGACGATTTGCTTATTTTATCTGATGATTTTGATTCACATCTTATTCTGTTACAAGAAATAGCTTTGTGTTTGCGTAAAGCTAATCTTACAATTAATGTTGGCAAATCTAATTTTTGTATGCGTGAAATTAAATATCTTGGGTTTATCATAGGCCAAGATAGAATAATGACTGATCTCGATAAAATTATTTCTATCACGGATTTCCCAGTCCCTACTTCGATAAAACAGTTGAGAAGATTTTTAGGTCTAACTGGATGGTATCGACGCTTCGTCGAAAATTACGCCACAGTTAGTTTTCCACTGACCGAGTTACTAAAAGGGAAAAAATCTATCAGTTGGAATGAGGAAGCCGACAAAGCTTTCAACTCGCTTAAGAAATGTTTAACAGTAGCACCGATATTAATTCGATATTATTCAGTAACGGAACTAGAATGTCTTGCAGTATTGAAAGGAATAAAAAAGTTTCGTTCCTATATAGAGGGACAAGATTTTGTCGTCATTACTGACCACGCGTCTTTGCAATGGCTTATGCGGCAGAAAGATCTGTCCGGAAGGTTGGCTCGTTGGTCAATGAAGCTACAAGCGTTTTCCTTTTCAATAATACACAGACGTGGATCGGAGAATGTGGTCGCAGATGCGTTGTCACGTCAAAATGATCCAGCAGTAGAAGAATTCGACATAGTCAATCCAATAGTAAATTTACAGTCTGAGCAATTTAAGTCTTTTGAGTACTTAAATTTAATCGAGAAAATACAATCTAATCAAGCCAAACTACCTGACTTGAAAGTTGTAGATGGATGTGTATAAAAAAACTGATTTAAGTAACGGAAGTGAATACAAAGACGATAACACTTGGAAGCTTTGGGTTCCTTCAACACTTGTTTTAGATATTCTCAAGCAGGCCCACGACTCACCAGGATCAGCTCATTGTGGGATGGCTAAGACCGTAGAAAAGCTAAAGCGATATTTATTTTGGCCACGAATGGTTACCCAAATAAGAAATTACATATCAAATTGCAATGTGTGTCGCTGTACCAAAGCTCCTAACATTGTTCTGAGACCACCAATGGGTAAACCTTTGTCGTCGGACAGACCCCTCCAGGCGTTATATATCGATTTATTAGGCCCATATCCGAGAACGAAGACAGGAAACATAGGATTGCTTATCATAGTAGATCATAATACTAAATTCCACTTTCTTTGTCCGCTCAAAAAGTTTACAGCGCCTAAAATCTGTCAATATTTAGAAAATAACATATTTATACCTTTGGAGTTCCTGAAGTTATCTTAACGGATAACGGCTCCCAGTTTAAATCCAGCTTGTTTGAAGCATTTCTAACCAGGTTTGGCATAACTCACCGGTGCACGGCCATTTACTCGCCTCAGGCCAACGCGAGCGAAAGATTGAACCGTTCAGTTTTGGCGGCTATACGCGCCTATATTGGTAATGATCATTCAAACTGGGATGTAAATCTAAGCGCTATTAGTGGTGCGCTAAGAGCAACTATGCGTCGTAGCACAGGCTATTCGCCTTATTTTCTGGCCTTTGGTCAAAATATGATTTTAAATGGGAAAGACTATACTCTCCTTCGAAACTTAAATTTGCTGAGTGACGACGTTAAAATTAGGTCCCCTGATGCATTGATTCTGGCACGACAAGATGCGAAAAATAAAATCAACCAAGTTCATGACGAAAACGCCAACAGATACAACTTGAGAAGTAGAAATGTCCAACTAAAGACTGGAGATGAAGTTTTTGCTAGGAATTTCACTCAAAGCAATGCAAGCAAGAAATTCAGCTCAAAATTAGCACCTGTTTTTATTCCAGCCAAAGTTTTCAAGAAGCGTAGCCCGCATTATTATGAACTAACGGATACTAATGGGAAAAAACAAGGTACATTCCACCTAAAAGATATACAAATTAAGAAGGCTCAATAGTGTCGGCGATATTGATAATGTCTCTTCGGTATACCCCGTTCCATTATCTGGGTTGGGGGGGTGTAGTGGCCGACATATATAAATAGTAATATATAAATTACGAAGATATTTATTTATTTTCGGGTTCTAAATACTGAAGCACCCCAACGCAGCTTATCTAGTTATCCCATATTGCTTATCACTGCATTCGCATAATCGTACGATTGCACAGTTAGGCAAAAGCTCTGCTTAGCATGCGGCGCAGCATAGTACAGCCAAACTTGCAAGGCTAGCTAATTAGAAAAAGTCATCCGAGCGAAGAAGTCGTATATCTCTCTTTCTGTTAGAAAGACATAACATAATTACACGTGTGCCAAAATCTAGCAAGTTAAAATAAAGTAACTGTTTATTGGTAAAGCCATAAATATATCACCTAATCTTGGCTATCGAATAGTGCAAAACAGCTTAAGTGTGTAAACTACAAATCTAAGGTACGAAATACCCCATTGCAGTGTTAGGTTATTAATATTCAATTTATATAGGCATAGAGTTCCCGGGAGTTCAGCTCTTAGAGCGTGGCACTGGCGGACAGTAGCCTGGATTCTATTTGGATACGTCGCTGACCTAACATTGTCAACCGCAGCTTGATATAACAGTGCTATACCCCTTTGAAGATTTCATAAGAGACCGTCTCCACGTCAGAAAAGGGAGTTTGGATTAAAGCTCACAGCGAATGGTTGCTTACTAGCTTGGAGGAGGTGTCTTAGTTAAAGCACTACCTAAATAAAAATATATATACATATATATATTTTCTCTTGGAATTAATCCAGGGTATGACGTAGGTCAGTCATAAACCACGTGTGCGCTGATGGAAACCACACAGACGGAATAAGTAGAACAAAAAAATGAATTAGAACTTGCCATTAGATGCAACAACAATTGATTGAATTAATATTTTGATTTTTGTTTTGATCGAACTCTTCTAGTTACAGTCACTGATAAGAAAACTTACTTGCTAACTTACATTTTTTTTTATTATCTTTAAATTGTAATAATACCTAAAATATGAATTGTTGAAGCATATACCTGTGGTCATGTAATTAGAAATATGTAATCTTTGGCACATTTATATTTATTGAATGTATTTTCCTATATATATAGCAACACATAAAAACAAAGCTACGGCAACGTCTTCGTCATGGTACCACGACAGTAAGAATGCAACAACAGAGTGAGTCAGTATAATATATAATTGATACGTACAATTGGTGAATATACATTCGAAATATAAATACATATGTTCTAATGAATGTGCCTTAAGAGTAATGAACTGACCCATGCGTGTACACTTTTTCTCATAAAAGATTAACTTGAATTATATTTGAATATAGTTAAATTGACAAGAAATCATATCTAGTGTAATCATGAATCCACTTTGGAATTTTGTAATTAAATTGTGAATAATTTGAATGAAATAACGAGTCTTTAAAATTTATTAACCTGGTCTGTCGAGTAATCGTGGAGGAATCGGTTAAGATGAATTAGAGGTATAATAATCCTTTATATTAGGGGTAACCAAAATCTATATAACAGTTACCATGTCGGGAGGGTAGAGACGAGGGACATACTATCCAGTTCCCTCATCTAGGCATAATTGGATTAAAGGAAGCCTCCGATATAGCGTGTGTCGGCGCAACCAAATCCGTTTTATTATCATTTTGTTTAGCTTATTTTAAGCCTTATTTTATTTAGAATCAGTCCGCGTATTAAATATTCGTGTGTGTTAGCGTTACCGTGTAATCGAGTAAGGAAGGACCCCGACCAATCCGACGAGCTAGAACTGAGCACCGCAAGAATACGCACCCCACCAAGCTCGGTTGCAGACTATGTGCGTCTGGTACACTACACATATAAATTGGCGCCCAACGTGGGGCCCGAGCAAGAAGAAATAATATTATCCCACATCTGCTCATCTAATCCATCCAACATTCTTACAGCTTAAATATTATATTGCAGAGTTTTAACTTCGCATCAGACAGCAATCTGGATTCTGGCTTAGGAATATGCGACTTTAGTTCCGACGCGGTAACTAGTCGACCAAAACAGATCTGCGATAGCTTACTTATGAAATTTTATTGATTCTCTATTATAATAAAGCTTTGCGTTCATACATTATAGGTACTCCTTAAATCACATGTTAGTAGGAAACGTAGAAACTGACTTTGGATTCAACGATTGCATTTCGTCTTGCGGATTGCTCGACCAAGCAGATCTATGTCGACTAAGATGATTTATATTTTAGGAAATACTATTATGCAAATTACCAAAAGTGACCGAATTTGACACGGATTACAATTTTAGATATTGTCCTTCAAGTTCGATTACTTACTTTAAAATATACAATAGCCATTAGTTACAATAACGGAAATTCCTTTTTGTCAAATTATGTCTAGTAATTACATCTTTTTGCGGTTCCAAATCGATGAAAGACAGACCAAATATTTACATGATTTTTTTTTTTTGATTAATTTGTATTCAGTTGTACTACGAAATAGTTTCGATCAAAATGCCACTTGAACACAGCAACGATAATATACAAGCAACTTTACAAGAACTAGACCCATTTTGCGCTATTTGTAATAAAGTTTTGAGAGTCACTGAACTTACAGCCAAAGCTCCGTGTTACCATAAATTCCACGCAAATTGCATTCGTGAAGCGATTTCAGTTAAAACAGCTTGTCCAATTTGTAATATCGATTGCAATCCCATGCTTTTGAGTTATTCAAATAATAACTTATCGGCAGAGCTCAATTCTGTAGCCTCGTTGCCAGCTAGCGCAAACGAATCCGAAGTAGGCAATGATAACATACAGACACCATCTAAAACTATGGGGAAGAGTTATAGAGGTAGAGGTCGAGGAAATAATACTAACTCAGGTATGAACACTAGATCTACTACTAGGAGACTCGCAGATCCAATTTTTAGAGAACCATCACGACAGCACCAATTACCATCGGAGTCACAAGTTGAAATCACTAACTTTATCAAAGCAAGTATTGCGGCTCAACAGGCTCAAATGATTGAAGAAATGACTACCTTGATAACTAAGAAACTGGGAATCAGTACACAAGAACAGCTATCTTCAGTACGGTCAAACCTACCACCACACCAAGGTAACAACAGCACTGAAGGCAGGCGAAGTACTAATGCTACTTCAGCCACTGAGAATAAGGCAAGAAGCAGCGTAGCACATTCTGATTTTATCGGAATTATACCGCCAGAAAAGGTATCAAACATTATTCAGAACTGGAGGATCAAGTTCGACGGTTCTAAGCAATGTATGCATATCGATGAATTTATTTATCGTGTTCGATCTCTGACCGAGCAGAATCTTAAAAGAAATTATATCTTCATTTGCTGTTCAATGGTAAAGCAAGTGATTGGTATTGGAAGTTTCATCGTAACCACGACGATTTCACTTGGGAGACCTTTTGTAAGGAGTTTCGTGAAAGATTCGATGAAGGTGAAACCGATTTAGATCTTATGGATAATATAAGGAAGAGACGCCAAGGGGAAAATGAACCATTTGACGACTTCCAGTTTGTTGTTGAAGACCTTGCTGATAGACTTCAACGGAGTTTGTCCGAAGCTCAAATAGTAGATATTTTAATTCGTAATTCTAAAACGAGTTTGCACCATGAACTTCTGCATCTTAAAATATACAAAAGATCCAAATTACGTGAAGCAGTGCGAAAGCACGAACAATTTCATTCAGATATAAAATCTGTTAAGCCCCGAGCACTTCGCTCTTACGTCAATGAGATAACTGACGATACTGAGAACGTATCACAGTTAAGAGACTCAGAACTTTCAGAGGAAGTGCTAGATTTTCAAAAGAAGCCCTCTGTACCAGTCTGTTGGAATTGGGACAAGTCTGGTCACAGATTCGACGATTGTCTAGAGCTTCGTAACATATTTTGTTATGGCTGTGGCGCCAAAGAGATTTTTAAGCCACGTTGCCCTAAATGTAATCCATCGGGAAACCGGGTAGTGGACGTGTCCAAGAACGTCAAATAGACACGTCCGACACAGCGGAATCAAAAGAACACATAGAATTAAGAGGTCTCACTGCCTTAAAAGAAAATATTTGTATTTATAATTCATTTACTCCATACCATATCCGATTAGAGAATTATAGAAAAGCTCGCGAAAGAATATTCGCTAGTTTAAATTTTATTAAGTTTATTCATAAGCCTAAACGTTCGACCAAACGTTTACGATTGTATTGGAAAACAATTCGAGCTAATCGAAAGAAAATAATTTCTTCTGTTACTTTGGGTTCGGATGAACGACTTTATTATGAAGTAACCATTGAATGCAAACAATATTTAGCTTTACTCGATTCTGGAGCGACCATAAGTTGCGTAGGTAGATCAGCAGCAACAGAGTTATTAGCCAATAGCAAATTCAAAAAGTGTTCAGGAGCCATTTCAACGGCTAATGGAATAAAAAGTAATGTAGTTGGCAAACTTAGCACCGTAATAAAATATCGTCAGAAAATTGAAAGTTTAGAACTCTTTATTATTCCTGATCTAAAACAAAATGTTTATCTGGGAATAGATTTTTGGAAGAAATTCGGATTGATTGATAAAATAGCAGCTCCAGTTGACATATCTGAACTTGATGTAGGATATACAGACTCTGATGACAAACAACCAAAATTTCATCTACTATCGGTAGAACAACAGGAGCGTCTGAATGCAGTGATCGAGATATTTCCGTCATTTAGCAAAGAAGGTTTGGGGAGAACAAGTTTAATTAAACACTCGATTGAAGTCGAATCGACTAAGCCCATCAAACAACGGCATTGGCCAGTGTCCCCAGCCATCGAAAAATTAATGTTTGCTGAAGTTGATAATATGTGAGCGCTCGACGTTATAGAAGTATCCACAAGTCCGTGAAGCAGTAATTGTGTACTAGTAAAGAAAGGTGACAAATGTAGGTTATGTCTAGATTCACGAGAGGTGAATAAGGTAACAAGACGGGATGCATATCCATTACCACATATAGATGGCATTTTAAGTCGATTACCGCCAGCTAGTTTCATAACGGGACTAGATATGAAGCATGCATACTGGCAAATCCCTCTCGACGAAGAGTCACGCCCATACACCGCCTTCACCATACCAAATCTTCCTCTTTATCAGTATAAAATGATGCCATTTGGACTGTGTAATGCAGCTCAGACAATGTGTAGACTCATGGACCAGGTCATACCGGCCCATTTGCGCACGAGAGTTTTTGTATATCTGGACGATTTGCTTATTTTATCTGATGATTTTGATTCACATCTTATTCTGTTACAAGAAATAGCTTTGTGTTTGCGTAAAGCTAATCTTACCATTAATGTTGGCAAATCTAATTTTTGTATGCGTGAAATTAAATATCTTGGGTTTATCATAGGCCAAGGTAGAATAATGACTGATCCCGATAAAATTATTTCTATCACGGATTTCCCAGTCCCTACTTCGATAAAACAGTTGAGAAGATTTTTAGGTCTAACTGGATGGTATCGACGCTTCGTCGAAAATTACGCCACAGTTAGTTTTCCACTGACCGAGTTACTAAAAGGGAAAAAATCTATCAGTTGGAATGAGGAAGCCGACAAAGCTTTCAACTCGCTTAAGAAATGTTTAACAGTAGCACCGATATTAATTCGATATTATTCAGTAACGGAACTAGAATGTCTTGCAGTATTGAAAGGAATAAAAAAGTTTCGTTCCTATATAGAGGGACAAGATTTTGTCGTCATTACTGACCACGCGTCTTTGCAATGGCTTATGCGGCAGAAAGATCTGTCCGGAAGGTTGGCTCGTTGGTCAATGAAGCTACAAGCGTTTTCCTTTTCAATAATACACAGACGTGGATCGGAGAATGTGGTCGCAGATGCGTTGTCACGTCAAAATGATCCAGCAGTAGAAGAATTCGACATAGTCAATCCAATAGTAAATTTACAGTCTGAGCAATTTAAGTCTTTTGAGTACTTAAATTTAATCGAGAAAATACAATCTAATCAAGTTAAACTACCTGACTTGAAAGTTGTAGATGGATGTGTATAAAAAAACTGATTTAAGTAACGGAAGTGAATACAAAGACGATAACACTTGGAAGCTTTGGGTTCCTTCAACACTTGTTTTAGATATTCTCAAGCAGGCCCACGACTCACCAGGATCAGCTCATTGTGGGATGGCTAAGACCGTAGAAAAGCTAAAGCGATATTTATTTTGGCCACGAATGGTTACCCAAATAAGAAATTACATATCAAATTGCAATGTGTGTCGCTGTACCAAAGCTCCTAACATTGTTCTGAGACCACCAATGGGTAAACCTTTGTCGTCGGACAGACCCCTCCAGGCGTTATATATCGATTTATTATTTATCCGAGAACGAAGACAGGAAACATAGGATTGCTTATCATAGTAGATCATAATACTAAATTCCACTTTCTTTGTCCGCTCAAAAAGTTTACAGCGCCTAAAATCTGTCAATATTTAGAAAATAACATATTTATACCTTTGGAGTTCCTGAAGTTATCTTAACGGATAACGGCTCCCAGTTTAAATCCAGCTTGTTTGAAGCATTTCTAACCAGGTTTGGCATAACTCACCGGTGCACGGCCATTTACTCGCCCCAGGCCAACGCGAGCGAAAGATTGAACCGTTCAGTTTTGGCGGCTATACGCGCCTATATTGGTAATGATCATTCAAACTGGGATGTAAATCTAAGCGCTTTTAGTGGTGCGCTAAGAGCAACTATGCATCGTAGCACAGGCTATTCGCCTTATTTTCTGGCCTTTGGTCAAAATATGATTTTAAATGGGAAAGACTATACTCTCCTTCGAAACTTAAATTTGCTGAGTGACGACGTTAAAATTAGGTCCCCTGATGCATTGATTCTGGCACGACAAGATGCGAAAAATAAAATCAACCAAGTTCATGACGAAAACGCCAACAGATACAATGTGAGAAGTAGAAATGTCCAACTAAAGACTGGAGATGAAGTTTTTGCTAGGAATTTCACTCAAAGCAATGCAAGCAAGAAATTCAGCTCAAAATTAGCACCTGTTTTTATTCCAGCCAAAGTTTTCAAGAAGCGTAGCCCGCATTATTATGAACTAACGGATACTAATGGGAAAAAACTTGGTACATTCCACCTAAAAGATATACAAATTAAGAAGGCTCAATAGTGTCGGCGATATTGATAGTGTCTCTTCGGTATACCCCGTTCCATTATCTGGGTTGGGGGGGTGTAGTGGCCGACATATATAAATAGTAATATATAAATTACGAAGATATTTTTTTATTTTCGGGTTCTAAATACTGAAGCACCCCAACGCAGCTTATCTAGTTATCCCATATTGCTTATCACTGCATTCGCATAATCGTACGATTGCACAGTTAGGCAAAAGCTCTGCTTAGCATGCGGCGCAGCATAGTACAGCCAAACTTGCAAGGCTAGCTAATTAGAAAAAGTCATCCGAGCGAAGAAGTCGTATGTCTCTCTTTCTGTTAGAAATACATAACATAATTACACGTGTGCCAAAATCTAGCAAGTTAAAATAAAGTAACTGTTTATTGGTAAAGCCATAAATATATCACCTAATCTTGGCTATCGAAAAGTGCAAAACAGCTTAAGTGTGTAAACTACAAATCTAAGGTACGAAATACCCCATTGCAGTGTTGACGTTGGACGTTGACGTACATTGTATGCACATTCAAGTGGCCCAAGCGATACCAAGCCAATGCTTGTTACGCGCGGATCCCAATAAACCCTCCTCCCGCCCAACCGACCGAGAGGCGCTGTCACAGGACGAACGACACGATTCGCGTTCGGACAGGATAGATTCGGGCATGCAAAAAAAAAAACGCGGATAGCATAAAATAGAAATTCAGGATCGGACATAAGAAATAAACGGGTGGAATGAAAATTTTTTAATTTATTACTATAAGCTAAATTCGGTCTAATTATTAATTAAATAGGTTAGTAGTAAAGTTTTAAGATTAAAAGCAGTGTTAGCGCTAGAAAATACATGATAAAATCTATTATAGTTATAACATAAAACTCTAAAAGGGTCATGCAATGCAAAACTAGATCTACATAGGGGGAGAGCAAGCGGGATGTAACTACGGGTTAGTCTAGATGGAACGGAAAAGGTTAGTCGCGATATTAACTCTGAAGAGTCAATATCACCATTAATAAGATTAAAAATAAATAAAATGCCAAGCATTATTCTACGGTTAGCTAAAGAAGGTAGGTTAATTAAAAGAAGTCTACTACTATATGACGGCAATCTCACTTCAGCATTCCAGTTCAAGCCACGCAAAGCAAATAAGAGAAATTGTTTTTGAACAGATTCAATGCGATCTTGGTGCACAGAATACTGTGGAGACCATACGCACGAACCATATTCCAGAATCGGACGAACAAGTGATGTATAAAGGGTCTTAGTAATATAAGGGTCATCAAATTCCTTTGACCACCTCTTAATGAAACCGAGTACAGACATAGCTTTATTGACCGTTCTAGAAATGTGGTCTGAAAATTTAAGTTTATGATCTAAGAGAATACCTAGAACATCAACAGCAGTAATTCTTTTTAGATCGTTACCGTTCAGTAAGTAAGAGGCCAAATGTGGATTAACTCTATAGAAGGACATGACAACACATTTAGCAAAGTTTAAATTTAACAAGTTCACTTTGCACCATGACTGGAAAGAGTCAAGATCTCTCTGCAACTTGATATGGCATGGCCAATCCCTGTACTGCAGGCATATTTTAACATCATCTGCATACATTAGTACGCGAGATTGTGTCAAAACAGTAGGTAGATCATTTATGAACAATGTGAAAAGTAAGGGACCGAGATGGCTACCTTGGGGAACTCCAGAGGTAACTCGGAATGTATTAGAAAGGAAATTATTAAAAGAAACTTTTTGCGTTCTTTGGCAGAGATAGCTTGAAATCCAGCAAATCAAATTATTGGGAAATCCAATTAAGTCAAGCTTATATAACAAAAGAGAATGATTTACTGAGTCAAAGGCTTTACTAAAATCGGTATAGATGACGTCAGTTTGTTCGTTTTTAAGGAAACCCTGGTTAACGAACGAAGAAAGCTCAAGAAGATTAGTAACAGTGGATCTATGTTTCACAAACCCATGCTGGTAGGGGGAAATAATGGAACTACATAAATGTTGTAAATGACTTGTTAACATCTTCTCAAAAACTTTTGGTATAGCAGACAATTTACATATCCCTCTATAGTTTTTGGCGTCAGACTTACTTCCCTTCTTATGGAGAGGAATAATGAATGATTCCTTCCATAAAGAGGGAAAAGTCGATGACTCAAGTGATAAATCAAATAATTTCAGCAACGGTCTGCATAAAGCCTCGGCTCCGTACCGAAGTACACAGCCAGGAACTCCATCCGGACCGGGCGAAAACACCGGCTTAACCATTTGAAGATATCGAGTCAGAGACTCCTCACTCATTAAGGGACTGAAGATATAATTCGACCGAGACAGACTGTAAGGATAGGGCGCGTTAGAGTAGGAGGAAGAAGAATAAGTAGTTTGAAAAAAAGAAGCAAATAGATCAGCGATCGCCTGACCTGAATTTGCTTTCGAATTTTCGTAAGATAGACAAGGAGGATAAGAGGAAGACTTACGCTTAGTGTTTACAAAATTAAAAAACTTTCTTGGGTTTTCAGAAAAGCTAACCCGACAGCGAGCTAAGTAATTTTTATAACACACAGCGTTAAGCTCGATAAAATTGGACCGAGCAATTATATATTGCGAGAAAGTTAAGGTAGAGCCTGAAATTTTAAACTTTTTGTAAAGTCTAGACTTTAGGTTCTTAAGGTTAGAAAGTTGCTTACAAAACCAAGGAGGCTTATTAGACCTATGCGGAATATAAGAAGGAATACAGGCATCAAAGCAAAGATTTAATTTATTATAGAATAAGTTGACGGCGGCACTTATGTCAGTGCAGGAATACAAATTAGACCAATCAATTCCATTAAGAAGTTGGATTAATTTGGGAAAGTTTGCCTTTCGAAAGCAACGAACTCGATCGGCAGGTATATCAGAATTAGCGAGTACAGATCTGCTGAGTTCGATCCTTAACTCCAGAGTTGGATGATAAGGGTCTTCAGGAGATGTAAGGGGTTCCGATCTAGATAGAACTACGCTGGTAGGTTCAGAGACAAAGCATAGATCTAATTGCCGGCAAAGAGAATTTCGTATATTGTTAATTTGACCCAAAGATAATTCATGTAAACCATCAATAAAGTCATGTCGGTTCGATGGAATAAGAAAACAGAAGTTATCACAAGGATACCAAGCTGTTCCAGGAAGGTTAAAATCTCCTAGAACAACAACATGGTCTTTGTCGGATAACAAGGCAAAAATAGATTTTATTGCTTCCAGGTGATCCTGGTAAACAGATAAATCGGACGACGGAGGTATATATGAGCAAGTAAGAAATAAACTTACACCATGAAAATTTACTTTTATTGATAGAAACTCTATATTATTAGGATTATTATAATGTAATGGCTCCGATGAGAAGTTGGAGTCTACTGCAAATAGAACACCACCTCCTCTTCGGGAAGAACGATCTTGCCTGTAAATAGTGTACTTTGACGGAAAAAGTTCGGAATCAGAAATATCCGAATTTAACCAGGTTTCCGAAAACGCAACTACATCAGTAGAAAAAGTGAAACTGTCGACGTATAGCTTACTTATTTTACTACGCAAACCACGCACATTTTGATAGGTTATAAGAAAAGATGAGATTAGTTTTTTGAAGATGAAGAAGAAGATTGAGATTGAGACTGTACAGGTCCATTTGGTAAGAGCCCAATCGGAGTCCGATTTTTAACTTTGGCTTTGAACTCTTTTACCACCAAATGCTCTGGCCAAAAACTTGGTGAGCATATGGTTTCAAAAAGTGAAGGTGGGACATTGATCTTGAAAGATGCAATTTGTCTATCATAAGCAAATTTAAATTTTTCCACTTTTGGATTGGCATTTTTAATTTTGGCTATAATGAAAGCCTTTACGTCATCTGACGTGAGATCAGGGGCAAGCCTTGAAACAAAAATCTGTTTCATTGGTGGAACCCCCACAAGTGGTTTAGGAGCCAAAGGAGTAATATTTGGTATATTATCTTTGGAACCTAATAAAGTCGGTGATCCGACAGTTGGAGGAGGTGCGGAAGAAATTTTTTTATTAGGATTCGGCTTGCCTCTACTTCTAGTGACAACCGTGGACACTTCAGACACAACTTCGGCATTAACTAATGTCGGTGGAGCAGGTTCCCTAATGGGAATGCTTTCCGCAGCTGTTGTTGCTACTGGGGTAGCAAACGAGATTAACTGTGGAACCAACGGAGTAGTGGGTGGGTCAGTCGATGGTAGAGGTAAAAATTTGGATAATTGTAAGTCACAAGAAGTTGATTTTTTTCGCTTTGGAGACTCAGCCATAAGTTTCAAACTATTGAACTGAGAATTCAAAGCACTAAACTGATCGTTTAACTTATGAAAGCCACCAATCAGATTAGTAAAACCGACTCTTGTCTGCCTCATAAACATCCGCATTTCGCACTCAACTTCTCGACATGACTCACAACACCAGTTAAGCCCAGTTCTTTTGGCAATGGCATCTGCAACTAGCCCTGAATAGCCTACACACTTCACGTGTACTACGTTATCGCAGAGCCAGCAGGCCATACTGGGTTGCGAAGCCGTGATCTGCTTCTGGCAACTTTTCAGACAACACACAATTTTGCCTTCCATTATAAATTAAAATAAAGAAAAGCAAATTAAAAAATTTACAAAATTAAAAAAAATTTACTTTGAAATAGTAGGAACTATGCCCACTGTACAGATTCAAAACAAAAATATGTTAGCAACAACAAAACAGTAGAGCAAGCAGTGAGAGCAGAGAGCGCCACTAACGGAATACTGTCAACTGAGAGTTGTTGAGAGAGAAACCGTCACACTGCGAGCGGAAAGGAAAGCACAAAGAATAAACACGCAAAATCTAATGCTTACCACAACAACAAAACTTTGAACTCAGTTTATGTAGAAATAAACAGAGCTCAAACTAAGCACAAATTAAATTCACAATTATGTGATAAAACACTAATAACATGCACTATCACAGGATAGAGACGCGATGTAGCAAACAATTAAAGTAATAACTTTAAAGAAAATGTATTTAACACCGGTTGTTAGATTCAAAAAAGCGAAAAATTGCGGGGCGCACAAAAAAACACGTCTGTTTGCTACAAAGAGTGACAGCGAAAGTGTGTTAGGTTATTAATATTCAATTTATATAGGCATAGAGTTCCCGGGAGTTCAGCTCTTAGAGCGTGGCACTGGCGGACAGTAGCCTGGATTCTATTTGGATACGTCGCTGACCTAACATTGTCAACCGCAGCTTGATATAACAGTGCTATACCCCTTTGAAGATTTCATAAGAGGCCGTCTCCACGTCAGAAAAGGGAGTTTGGATTAAAGCTCACAGCGAATGGTTGCTTACTAGCTTGGAGGAGGTGTCTTAGTTAAAGCACTACCTAAATAAAAATATATATACATATATATATTTTCTCTTGGAATTAATCCAGGGTATGACGTAGGTCAGTCATAAACCACGTGTGCGCTGATGGAAACCACACAGACGGAATAAGTAGAACAAAAAAATGAATTAGAACTTGCCATTAGATGCAACAACAATTGATTGAATTAATATTTTGATTTTTTTTTTGATCGAACTCTTCTAGTTACAGTCACTGATAAGAAAACTTACTTGCTAACTTACATTTTTTTTTATTATCTTTAAATTGTAATAATACCTAAAATATGAATTGTTGAAGCATATACCTGTGGTCATGTAATTAGAAATATGTAATCTTTGGCACATTTATATTTATTGAATGTATTTTCCTATATATATAGCAACACATAAAAACAAAGCTACGGCAACGTCTTCGTCATGGTACCACGACAGTAAGAATGCAACAACAGAGTGAGTCAGTATAATATATAATTGATACGTACAATTGGTGAATATACATTCGAAATATAAATAC
The DNA here is from genome assembly GCA_963583835.1 of Drosophila immigrans. Taxonomy (NCBI): domain Eukaryota; kingdom Metazoa; phylum Arthropoda; class Insecta; order Diptera; family Drosophilidae; genus Drosophila; species Drosophila immigrans. Next base: position 8,665,822 of record OY757143.1, read on the forward strand.
ATATGTTCTAATGAATGTGCCTTAAGAGTAATGAACTGACCCATGCGTGTACACTTTTTCTCATAAAAGATTAACTTGAATTATATTTGAATATAGTTAAATTGACAAGTGTAATCTATCTAGTGTAATCATGAATCCACTTTGGAATTTTGTAATTAAATTGTGAATAATTTGAATGAAATAACGAGTCTTTAAAATTTATTAACCTGGTCTGTCGAGTAATCGTGGAGGAATCGGTTAAGATGAATTAGAGGTATAATAATCCTTTATATTAGGGGTAACCAAAATCTATATAACAGTTACCATGGTCGGGAGGGTAGAGACGAGGGACATACTATCCAGTTCCCTCATCTAGGCATAATTGGATTAAAGGAAGCCTCCGATATAGCGTGTGTCGGCGCAACCAAATCCGTTTTATTATCATTTTGTTTAGCTAATTTTAAGCCTTATTTTATTTAGAATCAGTCCGCGTATTAAATATTCGTGTGTGTTAGCGTTACCGTGTAATCGAGTAAGGAAGGACCCCGACCAATCCGACGAGCTAGAACTGAGCACCGCAAGAATACGCACCCCACCAAGCTCGGTTGCAGACTATGTACGTCCGGTACACTACACATTTAATTGGCGCCCAACGTGGGGCCCGAGCAAGAAGAAATAATATTATCCCACATATGCTCATCTAATCCATCCAACATTCTTACAGCTTAAATATTATATTGCAGAGTTTTAACTTCGCATCAGACAGCAATCTGGATTCTGGCTTAGGAATATGCGACTTTAGTTCCGACGCGGTAACTAGTCAACCAAAACAGATCTGCGATAGCTTACTTATGAAATTTTATTGATTCTCTATTATAATAAAGCTTTGCGTTCATACATTATAGGTACTCCTTAAATCACATGTTAGTAGGAAACGTAGAAATTGACTTTGGATTCAACGATTGCATTTCGTCTTGCGGATTGCTCGACCAAGCAGATCTATGTCGACTAAGATGATTTATATTTTAGGAAATACTATTATGCAAATTACCAAAAGTGACCGAATTTGACACGGATTACAATTTTAGATATTGTCCTTCAAGTTCGATTACTTACTTTAAAATATACAATAGCCATTAGTTACAATAACGGAAATTCCTTTTTGTCAAATTATGTCTAGTAATTACATCTTTTTGCGGTTCCAAAACGATGAAAGACAGACCAAATATTTACATGATTTTTTTTTTTTGATTAATTTGTATTCAGTTGTACTACGAAATAGTTTCGATCAAAATGCCACTTGAACACAGCAACGATAATATACAAGCAACTTTACAAGAACTAGACCCATTTTGCGCTATTTGTAATAAAGTTTTGAGAGTCACTGAACTTACAGCCAAAGCTCCGTGTAACCATAAATTCCACGCAAATTGCATTCGTGAAGCGATTTCAGTTAAAACAGCTTGTCCAATTTGTAATATCGATTGCAATCCCATGCTTTTGAGTTATTCAAATAATAACTTATCGGCAGAGCTCAATTCTGTAGCCTCGTTGCCAGCTAGCGCAAACGAATCCGAAGTAGGCAATGATAACATACAGACACCATCTAAAACTATGGGGAAGAGTTATAGAGGTAGAGGTCGAGGAAATAATACTAACTCAGGTATGAACACTAGATCTACTACTAGGAGACTCGCAGATCCAATTTTTAGAGAACCATCACGACAGCACCAATTACCATCGGAGTCACAAGTTGAAATCACTAACTTTATCAAATCAAGTATTGCGGCTCAACAGGCTCAAATGATTGAAGAAATGACTACCTTGATAACTAAGAAACTGGGAATCAGTACACAAGAACAGCTATCTTCAGTACGGTCAAACCTACCACCACACCAAGGTAACAACACCACTGAAGGCAGGCGAAGTACTAATGCTACTTCAGCCACTGAGAATGAGGCAAGAAGCAGCGTAGCACATTCTGATTTTATCGGAATTATACCGCCAGAAAAGGTATCAAACATTATTCAGAACTGGAGGATCAAGTTCGACGGTTCTAAGCAATGTATGCATATCGATGAATTTATTTATCGTGTTCGATCTCTGACCGAGCAGAATCTTAAAAGAAATTATAAGCTTTTATGCGACCATCTTCATTTGCTGTTCAATGGTAAAGCAAGTGATTGGTATTGGAAGTTTCATCGTAACCACGACGATTTCACTTGGGAGACCTTTTGTAAGGAGTTTCGTGAAAGATTCGATGAAGGTGAAACCGATTTAGATCTTATGGATAATATAAGGAAGAGACGCCAAGGGGAAAATGAACCATTTGACGACTTCCAGTTTGTTGTTGAAGACCTTGCTGATAGACTTCAACGGAGTTTGTCCGAAGATCAAATAGTAGATATTTTAATTCGTAATTCTAAAACGAGTTTGCACCATGAACTTCTGCATCTTAAAATATACAAAAGATCCCAATTACGTGAAGCAGTGCGAAAGCACCAACAATTTCATTCAGATATAAAATCTGTTAAGCCCCGAGCACTTCGCTCTTACGTCAATGAGATAACTGACGATACTGAGAACGTATCACAGTTAAGAGACTCAGAACTTTCAGAGGAAGTGCTAGATTTTCAAAAGAAGCCCTCTGTACCAGTCTGTTGGAATTGTGACAAGTCTGGTCACAGATTCGACGATTGTCTAGAGCTTCGTAACATATTTTGTTATGGCTGTGGCGCCAAAGAGATTTTTAAGCCACGTTGCCCTAAATGTAATCCATCGGGAAACCGGGTAGTGGACGTGTCCAAGAACGTCAAATAGACACGTCCGACACAGCGGAATCAAAAGAACACATAGAATTAAGAGGTCTCACTGCCTTAAAAGAAAATATTTGTATTTATAATTCATTTACTCCATACCATATCCGATTAGAGAATTATAGAAAAGCTCGCGAAAGAATATTCGCTAGTTTAAATTTTATTAAGTTTATTCATAAGCCTAAACGTTCGACCAAACGTTTACGATTGTATTGGAAAACAATTCGAGCTAATCGAAAGAAAATAATTTCTTCTGTTATTTTGGGTTCGGATGAACGACTTTATTATGAAGTAACCATTGAATGCAAACAATATTTAGCTTTACTCGATTCTGGAGCGACCATAAGTTGCGTAGGTGGATCAGCAGCAACAGAGTTATTAGCCAATAGCAAATTCAAAAAGTGTTCAGGAGCCATTTCAACGGCTAATGGAATAAAAAGTAATGTAGTTGGCAAACTTAGCACCGTAATAAAATATCGTCAGAAAATTGAAAGTTTAGAACTCTTTATTATTCCTGATCTAAAACAAAATGTTTATCTGGGAATAGATTTTTGGAAGAAATTCGGATTGATTGATAAAATAGCAGCTCCAGTTGACATATCTGAACTTGATGTAGGATATACAGACTCTGATGACGAACAACCAAAATTTCATCTACTATCGGTAGAACAACAGGAGCGTCTGAATGCAGTGATCGAGATATTTCCGTCATTTAGCAAAGAAGGTTTGGGGAGAACAAGTTTAATTAAACACTCGATTGAAGTCGAATCGACTAAGCCCATCAAACAACGGCATTGGCCAGTGTCCCCAGCCATCGAAAAATTAATGTTTGCTGAAGTTGATAATATGTGAGCGCTCGACGTTATAGAAGTATCCACAAGTCCGTGAAGCAGTAATTGTGTACTAGTAAAGAAAGGTGACAAATGTAGGTTATGTCTAGATTCACGAGAGGTGAATAAGGTAACAAGACGGGATGCATATCCATTACCACATTTAGATGGCATTTTAAGTCGATTACCGCCAGCTAGTTTCATAACGGGACTAGATATGAAGCATGCATACTGGCAAATCCCTCTCGACGAAGAGTCACGCCCATACACCGCCTTCACCATACCAAATCTTCCTCTTTATCAGTATAAAATGATGCCATTTGGACTGTGTAATGCAGCTCAGACAATGTGTAGACTCATGGACCAGGTCATACCGGCCCATTTGCGCACGAGAGTTTTTGTATATCTAGACAATTTGCTTATTTTATCTGATGATTTTGATTCACATCTTATTTTGTTACAAGAAATAGCTTTGTGTTTGCGTAAAGCTAATCTTACCATTAATGTTGGCAAATCTAATTTTTGTATGCGTGAAATTAAATATCTTGGGTTTATCATAGGCCAAGATAGAATAATGACTGATCCCGATAAAATTATTTCTATCACGGATTTCCCAGTCCCTACTTCGATAAAACAGTTGAGAAGATTTTTAGGTCTAACTGGATGGTATCGACGCTTCGTCGAAAATTACGCCACAGTTAGTTTTCCACTGACCGAGTTACTAAAAGGGAAAAAATCTATCAGTTGGAATGAGGAAGCCGACAAAGCTTTCAACTCGCTTAAGAAATGTTTAACAGTAGCACCGATATTAATAACCCCTGATTTTTCCCAACAGTTTATTCTTTTGTGTGACGCTAGTTCATATGGAATTGGTTGTGTTTTAGCACAAGAACGCGATGGTATTGAGTTACCCATAGCATTCATGTCTGAAAAGCTATCCAAAGCTCAACGCAACTATTCAGTAACGGAACTAGAATGTCTTGCAGTATTGAAAGGAATAAAAAAGTTTCGTTCCTATATAGAGGGACAAGATTTTGTCGTCATTACTGACCACGCGTCTTTGCAATGGCTTATGCGGCAGAAAGATCTGTCCGGAAGGTTGGCTCGTTGGTCAATGAAGCTACAAGCGTTTTCCTTTTCAATAATACACAGACGTGGATCGGAGAATGTGGTCGCAGATGCGTTGTCACGTCAAAATGATCCAGCAGTAGAAGAATTCGACATAGTCAATCCAATAGTAAATTTACAGTCTGAGCAATTTAAGTCTTTTGAGTACTTAAATTTAATCGAGAAAATACAATCTAATCAAGCCAAACTACCTGACTTGAAAGTTGTAGATGGATGTGTATAAAAAAACTGATTTAAGTAACGGAAGTGAATACAAAGACGATAACACTTGGAAGCTTTGGGTTCCTTCAACACTTGTTTTAGATATTCTCAAGCAGGCCCACGACTCACCAGGATCAGCTCATTGTGGGATGGCTAAGACCGTAGAAAAGCTAAAGCGATATTTATTTTGGCCACGAATGGTTACCCAAATAAGAAATTACATATCAAATTGCAATGTGTGTCGCTGTACCAAAGCTCCTAACATTGTTCTGAGACCACCAATGGGTAAACCTTTGTCGTCGGACAGACCCCTCCAGGCGTTATATATCGATTTATTAGGCCCATATCCGAGAACGAAGACAGGAAACATAGGATTGCTTATCATAGTAGATCATAATACTAAATTCCACTTTCTTTGTCCGCTCAAAAAGTTTACAGCGCCTAAAATCTGTCAATATTTAGAAAATAACATATTTATACCTTTGGAGTTCCTGAAGTTATCTTAACGGATAACGGCTCCCAGTTTAAATCCAGCTTGTTTGAAGCATTTCTAACCAGGTTTGGCATAACTCACCGGTGCACGGCCATTTACTCGCCCCAGGCCAACGCGAGCGAAAGATTGAACCGTTCAGTTTTGGCGGCTATACGCGCCTATATTGGTAATGATCATTCAAACTGGGATGTAAATCTAAGCGCTATTAGTGGTGCGCTAAGAGCAACTATGCATCGTAGCACAGGCTATTCGCCTTATTTTCTGGCCTTTGGTCAAAATATGATTTTAAATGGGAAAGACTATACTCTCCTTCGAAACTTAAATTTGCTGAGTGACGACGTTAAAATTAGGTCCCCTGATGCATTGATTCTGGCACGACAAGATGCGAAAAATAAAATCAATCAAGTTCATCACGAAAACGCCAACAGATACAACTTGAGAAGTAGAAATGTCCAACTAAAGACTGGAGATGAAGTTTTTGCTAGGAATAGCAAGAAATTCAGCTCAAAATTAGCACCTGTTTTTATTCCAGCCAAAGTTTTCAAGAAGCGTAGCCCGCATTATTATGAACTAACGGATACTAATGGGAAAAAACTTGGTACATTCCACCTAAAAGATATACAAATTAAAAAGGCTCAATAGTGTCGGCGATATTGATAATGTCTCTTCGGTATACCCCGTTCCATTATCTGGGTTGGGGGGGTGTATTGGCCGACATATATAAATCTTAATATATATAAATCTCGTGTCACAATGTTTGTCCTCAATGGACTCCTAAACCACTTAACCGATTATATTAAAATTCGCACATCATGTGCAGTTCGATCTAACTTGAGAGATAGGATAGTTTAAATCTCAAATTATAGTCGCAATTTTAATTTATTGCTAATTATTTGTCTGTTATTATTTGACAAAGGTTGGCAGCACGCTCGATTGAAGCTTGCTATTAATCGATAAACTGCAATCGGAATATTAGCTCCCCCCACACACACACATACTGAAGAGATAGACACTCTCACTCACACAAACACAGACACGGACGAGAGGAAAGCCGACATGGAAACACACGTATTGTTGTTGTGCTAACGGTATTTACTATATTTTAGTAAAAAAAAGAAAAAACAAAAACAGTCACTTGATCGTTTTTTGTAAAACTGCAACCAAATACGCCATGCAATAAACTACCAGACAATTTTTGCACTGTTGTTCAGGATAAAAATGAATTGATTCAGAGTATTTTCCCGGATATACAGAATAATTATTTGAATCATGAATGGCTTAGTCAACGGGCGATTTTGGCAGCCAAAAACGTTGATGTTGACGAAATTAACTTCCAGATACAACAGTTTTTACCAGGCGATCTGATGTCCTTTAAATCAATCGATACTGTTGTTGATGAAAATGAAAGTGTAAATTTTCCGATTGAATTTTTAAGTTCATTAGATATCCCTGGAATGCCACCACATAATCTTCGATTAAAGATTGGTTCCCCTATTATTCTCCTCCGTAATTTGAATCCACCTCAATTATGTAACGGTACGCGTTTGGTCATCAAAAAGATCACCGGAAACATTCTTGAAGCAACCATTTTGGCTGGGAAGTTTAAAGGAAAAGTGGTCCTGCTGCCACGTATTCCGATGATACCATCAGATTCTACCATACCCTTCAAAAGGCTACAGTTTCCAATTCGTTTAGCTTTCGCCATGTCTATAAATAAATCTCAAGGTCAAACAATGTCCATTTGTGGTTTAGATTTGGAAAATCCATGTTTTTCTCATGGGCAACTATATGTTGCGTGTTCACGTGTTGGGAAACCGTCGAATCTATTTGTGTTAGCTAAAGACAGGTTAACCAAAAACATTGTGCACCGATTGGTGTTAAATTAAATTGAAATTGAAAGTATTTATAATTCAAAAAAATAAATATTAATGTTTAAAAGTTTAAGACTGTCTGCCTAGCCTACCTCATTCATGAGTTTAAGCGTCACATGTTATTGACTGTATTATACTGTAATATACTTATATTTGTTATAAAATTAAATGGAAATAATAAATCTGATAAATTTTTATTTTGTATCTATTGATTTATGCTTAATATCAAGTGTAAGAACATTTTAATTGTGTTCAACGTACTTCCCCTTCAAATCTCAATCCAGTGACTTTGTATACCAACATCAACATTTTCGTCTTTGTTCGTAAATAATTTCATTGTACTAAAGGGTTATAGTAGTAGAAAGTCAAATAAGGAGATCACCATATTTTTTTACAAATACCATCTGTGTGAAAAAGCATAGTGGACTCCGTGACTGATGTTCTCTTATTGTTCCTCTTAGATTGTTTACTATAATGTAATATAACAAAAACTTTAGCCACAGCAACGCGTGGCCGGGTCAGCTAGTAGTAATATATAAATTACGAAGATATTTATTTATTTTCGGGTTCTAAATACTGAAGCACCCCAACGCAGCTTATCTAGTTATCCCATATTGCTTATCACTGCATTCGCATAATCGTACGATTGCACAGTTAGGCAAAAGCTCTGCTTAGCATGCGGCGCAGCATAGTACAGCCAAACTTGCAAGGCTAGCTAATTAGAAAAAGTCATCCGAGCGAAGAAGTCGTATGTCTCTCTTTCTGTTAGAAAGACATAACATAATTACACGTGTGCCAAAATCTAGCAAGTTAAAATAAAGTAACTGTTTATTGGTAAAGCCATAAATATATCACCTAATCTTGGCTATCGAAAAGTGCAAAACAGCTTAAGTGTGTAAACTACAAATCTAAGGTACGAAATACCCCATTGCAGTGTTAGGTTATTAATATTCAATTTATATAGGCATAGAGTTCCCGGGAGTTCAGCTCTTAGAGCGTGGCACTGGCGGACAGTAGCCTGGATTCTATTTGGATACGTCGCTGACCTAACATTGTCAACCGCAGCTTGATATAACAGTGCTATACCCCTTTGAAGATTTCATAAGAGGCCGTCTCCACGTCAGAAAAGGGAGTTTGGATTAAAGCTCACAGCGAATGGTTGCTTACTAGCTTGGAGGAGGTGTCTTAGTTAAAGCACTACCTAAATAAAAATATATATACATATATATATGTTCTCTTGGAATTAATCCAGGGTATGACGTAGGTCAGTCATAAACCACGTGTGCGCTGATGGAAACCACACAGACGGAATAAGTAGAACAAAAAAATGAATTAGAACTTGCCATTAGATGCAACAACAATTGATTGAATTAATATTTTGATTTTTGTTTTGATCGAACTCTTCTAGTTACAGTCACTGATAAGAAAACTTACTTGCTAACTTACATTTTTTTTTATTATCTTTAAATTGTAATAATACCTAAAATATGAATTGTTGAAGCATATACCTGTGGTCATGTAATTAGAAATATGTAATCTTTGGCACATTTATATTTATTGAATGTATTTTCCTATATATATAGCAACACATAAAAACAAAGCTACGGCAACGTCTTCGTCATGGTACCACGACAGTAAGAATGCAACAACAGAGTGAGTCAGTATAATATATAATTGATACGTACAATTGGTGAATATACATTCGAAATATAAATACATATGTTCTAATGAATGTGCCTTAAGAGTAATGAACTGACCCATGCGTGTACACTTTTTCTCATAAAAGATTAACTTGAATTATATTTGAATATAGTTAAATTGACAAGAAATCATATCTAGTGTAATCATGAATCCACTTTGGAATTTTGTAATTAAATTGTGAATAATTTGAATGAAATAACGAGTCTTTAAAATTTATTAACCTGGTCTGTCGAGTAATCGTGGAGGAATCGGTTAAGATGAATTAGAGGTATAATAATCCTTTATATTAGGGGTAACCAAAATCTATATAACAGTTACCATGGTCGGGAGGGTAGAGACGAGGGACATACTATCCAGTTCCCTCATCTAGGCATAATTGGATTAAAGGAAGCCTCCGATATAGCGTGTGTCGGCGCAACCAAATCCGTTTTATTATCATTTTGTTTAGCTTATTTTAAGCCTTATTTTATTTAGAATCAGTCCGCGTATTAAATATTCGTGTGTGTTAGCGTTACCGTGTAATCGAGTAAGGAAGGACCCCGACCAATCCGACGAGCTAGAACTGAGCACCGCAAGAATACGCACCCCACCAAGCTCGGTTGCAGACTATGTGCGTCTGGTACACTACACATATAAATTGGCGCCCAACGTGGGCCCGAGCAAGAAGAAATAATATTATCCCACATCTGCTCATCTAATCCATCCAACATTCTTACAGCTTAAATATTATATTGCAGAGTTTTAACTTCGCATCAGACAGCAATCTGGATTCTGGCTTAGGAATATGCGACTTAAGTTCCGACGCGGTAACTAGTCGACCAAAACAGATCTGCGATAGCTTACTTATGAAATTTTATTGATTCTCTATTATAATAAAGCTTTGCGTTCATACATTATAGGTACTCCTTAAATCACATGTTAGTAGGAAACGTAGAAACTGACTTTGGATTCAACGATTGCATTTCGTCTTGCGGAGTGCTCGACCAAGCAGATCTATGTCGACTAAGATGATTTATATTTTAGGAAATACTATTATGCAAATTACCAAAAGTGACCGAATTTGACACGGATTACAATTTTAGATATTGTCCTTCAAGTTCGATTACTTACTTTAAAATATACAATAGCCATTAGTTACAATAACGGAAATTCCTTTTTGTCAAATTATGTCTAGTAATTACATCTTTTTGCGGTTCCAAAACGATGAAAGACAGACCAAATATTTACATGATTTTTTTTTTTTGATTAATTTGTATTCAGTTGTACTACGAAATAGTTTCGATCAAAATGCCACTTGAACACAGCAACGATAATATACAAGCAACTTTACAAGAACTAGACCCATTTTGCGCTATTTGTAATAAAGTTTTGAGAGTCACTGAACTTACAGCCAAAGCTCCGTGTAACCATAAATTCCACGCAAATTGCATTCGTGAAGCGATTTCAGTTAAAACAGCTTGTCCAATTTGTAATATCGATTGCAATCCCATGCTTTTGAGTTATTCAAATAATAACTTATCGGCAGAGCTCAATTCTGTAGCCTCGTTGCCAGCTAGCGCAAACGAATCCGAAGTAGGCAATGATAACATACAGACACCATCTAAAACTATGGGGAAGAGTTATAGAGGTAGAGGTCGAGGAAATAATACTAACTCAGGTATGAACACTAGATCTACTACTAGGAGACTCGCAGATCCAATTTTTAGAGAACCATCACGACAGCACCAATTACCATCGGAGTCACAAGTTGAAATCACTAACTTTATCAAATCAAGTATTGCGGCTCAACAGGCTCAAATGATTGAAGAAATGACTACCTTGATAACTAAGAAACTGGGAATCAGTACACAAGAACAGCTATCTTCAGTACGGTCAAACCTACCACCACACCAAGGTAACAACAGCACTGAAGGCAGGCGAAGTACTAATGCTACTTCAGCCACTGAGAATGAGGCAAGAAGCAGCGTAGCACATTCTGATTTTATCGGAATTATACCGCCAGAAAAGGTATCAAACATTATTCAGAACTGGAGGATCAAGTTCGACGGTTCTAAGCAATGTATGCATATCGATGAATTTATTTATCGTGTTCGATCTCTGACCGAGCAGAATCTTAAAAGAAATTATAAGCTTTTATGCGACCATCTTCATTTGCTGTTCAATGGTAAAGCAAGTGATTGGTATTGGAAGTTTCATCGTAACCACGACGATTTCACTTGGGAGACCTTTTGTAAGGAGTTTCGTGAAAGATTCGATGAAGGTGAAACCGATTTAGATCTTATGGATAATATAAGGAAGAGACGCCAAGGGGAAAATGAACCATTTGACGACTTCCAGTTTGTTGTTGAAGACCTTGCTGATAGACTTCAACGGAGTTTGTCCGAAGATCAAATAGTAGATATTTTAATTCGTAATTCTAAAACGAGTTTGCACCATGAACTTCTGCATCTTAAAATATACAAAAGATCCCAATTACGTGAAGCAGTGCGAAAGCACGAACAATTTCATTCAGATATAAAATCTGTTAAGCCCCGAGCACTTCGCTCTTACGTCAATGAGATAACTGACGATACTGAGAACGTATCACAGTTAAGAGACTCAGAACTTTCAGAGGAAGTGCTAGATTTTCAAAAGAAGCCCTCTGTACCAGTCTGTTGGAATTGTGACAAGTCTGGTCACAGATTCGACGATTGTCTAGAGCTTCGTAACATATTTTGTTATGGCTGTGGCGCCAAAGAGATTTTTAAGCCACGTTGCCCTAAATGTAATCCATCGGGAAACCGGGTAGTGGACGTGTCCAAGAACGTCAAATAGACACGTCCGACACAGCGGAATCAAAAGAACACATAGAATTAAGAGGTCTCACTGCCTTAAAAGAAAATATTTGTATTTATAATTCATTTACTCCATACCATATCCGATTAGAGAATTATAGAAAAGCTCGCGAAAGAATATTCGCTAGTTTAAATTTTATTAAGTTTATTCATAAGCCTAAACGTTCGACCAAACGTTTACGATTGTATTGGAAAACAATTCGAGCTAATCGAAAGAAAATAATTTCTTCTGTTATTTTGGGTTCGGATGAACGACTTTATTATGAAGTAACCATTGAATGCAAACAATATTTAGCTTTACTCGATTCTGGAGCGACCATAAGTTGCGTAGGTGGATCAGCAGCAACAGAGTTATTAGCCAATAGCAAATTCAAAAAGTGTTCAGGAGCCATTTCAACGGCTAATGGAATAAAAAGTAATGTAGTTGGCAAACTTAGCACCGTAATAAAATATCGTCAGAAAATTGAAAGTTTAGAACTCTTTATTATTCCTGATCTAAAACAAAATGTTTATCTGGGAATATATTTTTGGAAGAAATTCGGATTGATTGATAAAATAGCAGCTCCAGTTGACATATCTGAACTTGATGTAGGATATACAGACTCTGATGACGAACAACCAAAATTTCATCTACTATCGGTAGAACAACAGGAGCGTCTGAATGCAGTGATCGAGATATTTCCGTCATTTAGCAAAGAAGGTTTGGGGAGAACAAGTTTAATTAAACACTCGATTGAAGTCGAATCGACTAAGCCCATCAAACAACGGCATTGGCCAGTGTCCCCAGCCATCGAAAAATTAATGTTTGCTGAAGTTGATAATATGTGAGCGCTCGACGTTATAGAAGTATCCACAAGTCCGTGGAGCAGTAATTGTGTACTAGTAAAGAAAGGTGACAAATGTAGGTTATGTCTAGATTCACGAGAGGTGAATAAGGTAACAAGACGGGATGCATATCCATTACCACATATAGATGGCATTTTAAGTCGATTACCGCCAGCTAGTTTCATAACGGGACTAGATATGAAGCATGCATACTGGCAAATCCCTCTCCCTCCATACACCGCCTTCACCATACCAAATCTTCCTCTTTATCAGTATAAAATGATGCCATTTGGACTGTGTAATGCAGCTCAGACAATGTGTAGACTCATGGACCAGGTCATACCGGCCCATTTGCGCACGAGAGTTTTTGTATATCTAGACGATTTGCTTATTTTATCTGATGATTTTGATTCACATCTTATTCTGTTACAAGAAATAGCTTTGTGTTTGCGTAAAGCTAATCTTACCATTAATGTTGGCAAATCTAATTTTTGTATGCGTGAAATTAAATATCTTGGGTTTATCATAGGCCAAGATAGAATAATGACTGATCCCGATAAAATTATTTCTATCACGGATTTCCCAGTCCCTACTTCGATAAAACAGTTGAGAAGATTTTTAGGTCTAACTGGATGGTATCGACGCTTCGTCGAAAATTACGCCACAGTTAGTTTTCCACTGACCGAGTTACTAAAAGGGAAAAAATCTATCAGTTGGAATGAGGAAGCCGACAAAGCTTTCAACTCGCTTAAGAAATGTTTAACAGTAGCACCGATATTAATTCGATATTATTCAGTAACGGAACTAGAATGTCTTGCAGTATTGAAAGGAATAAAAAAGTTTCGTTCCTATATAGAGGGACAAGATTTTGTCGTCATTACTGACCACGCGTCTTTGCAATGGCTTATGCGGCAGAAAGATCTGTCCGGAAGGTTGGCTCGTTGGTCAATGAAGCTACAAGCGTTTTCCTTTTCAATAATACACAGACGTGGATCGGAGAATGTGGTCGCAGATGCGTTGTCACGTCAAAATGATCCAGCAGTAGAAGAATTCGACATAGTCAATCCAATAGTAAATTTACAGTCTGAGCAATTTAAGTCTTTTGAGTACTTAAATTTAATCGAGAAAATACAATCTAATCAAGCCAAACTACCTGACTTGAAAGTTGTAGATGGATGTGTATAAAAAAACTGATTTTAGTAACGGAAGTGAATACAAAGACGATAACACTTGGAAGCTTTGGGTTCCTTCAACACTTGTTTTAGATATTCTCAAACAGGCCCACGACTCACCAGGATCAGCTCATTGTGGGATGGCTAAGACCGTAGAAAAGCTAAAGCGATATTTATTTTGGCCACGAATGGTTACCCAAATAAGAAATTACATATCAAATTGCAATGTGTGTCGCTGTACCAAAGCTCCTAACATTGTTCTGAGACCACCAATGGGTAAACCTTTGTCGTCGGACAGACCCCTCCAGGCGTTATATATCGATTTATTAGGCCCATATCCGAGAACGAAGACAGGAAACATAGGATTGCTTATCATAGTAGATCATAATACTAAATTCCACTTTCTTTGTCCGCTCAAAAAGTTTACAGCGCCTAAAATCTGTCAATATTTAGAAAATAACATATTTATACCTTTGGAGTTCCTGAAGTTATCTTAACGGATAACGGCTCCCAGTTTAAATCCAGCTTGTTTGAAGCATTTCTAACCAGGTTTGGCATAACTCACCGGTGCACGGCCATTTACTCGCCCCAGGCCAACGCGAGCGAAAGATTGAACCGTTCAGTTTTGGCGGCTATACGCGCCTATATTGGTAATGATCATTCAAACTGGGATGTAAATCTAAGCGCTATTAGTGGTGCGCTAAGAGCAACTATGCATCGTAGCACAGGCTATTCGCCTTATTTTCTGGCCTTTGGTCAAAATATGATTTTAAATGGGAAAGACTATACTCTCCTTCGAAACTTAAATTTGCTGAGTGACGACGTTAAAATTAGGTCCCCTGATGCATTGATTCTGGCACGACAAGATGCGAAAAATAAAATCAATCAAGTTCATCACGAAAACGCCAACAGATACAACTTGAGAAGTAGAAATGTCCAACTAAAGACTGGAGATGAAGTTTTTGCTAGGAATAGCAAGAAATTCAGCTCAAAATTAGCACCTGTTTTTATTCCAGCCAACGTTTTCAAGAAGCGTAGCCCGCATTATTATGAACTAACGGATACTAATGGGAAAAAACTTGGTACATTCCACCTAAAAGATATACAAATTAAAAAGGCTCAATAGTGTCGGCGATATTGATAATGTCTCTTCGGTATACCCCGTTCCATTATCTGGGTTGGGGGGGTGTAGTGGCCGACATATATAAATCTTAATATATATAAATCTCGTGTCACAATGTTTGTCCTCAATGGACTCCTAAACCACTTAACCGATTATATTAAAATTCGCACATCATGTGCAGTTCGATCTAACTTGAGAGATAGGATAGTTTAAATCTCAAATTATAGTCGCAATTTTAATTTATTGCTAATTATTTGTCTGTTATTATTTGACAAAGGTTGGCAGCACGCTCGATTGAAGCTTGCTATTAATCGATAAACTGCAATCGGAATATTAGCTCCCCCCACACACACACATACTGAAGAGATAGACACTCTCACTCACACAAACACAGACACGGACGAGAGGAAAGCCGACATGGAAACACACGTATTGTTGTTGTGCTAACGGTATTTACTATATTTTAGTAAAAAAAAGAAAAAACAAAAACAGTCACTTGATCGTTTTTTGTAAAACTGCAACCAAATACGCCATGCAATAAACTACCAGACAATTTTTGCACTGTTGTTCAGGATAAAAATGAATTGATTCAGAGTATTTTCCCGGATATACAGAATAATTATTTGAATCATGAATGGCTTAGTCAACGGGCGATTTTGGCAGCCAAAAACGTTGATGTTGACGAAATTAACTTCCAGATACAACAGTTTTTACCAGGCGATCTGATGTCCTTTAAATCAATCGATACTGTTGTTGATGAAAATGAAAGTGTAAATTTTCCGATTGAATTTTTAAGTTCATTAGATATCCCTGGAATGCCACCACATAATCTTCGATTAAAGATTGGTTCCCCTATTATTCTCCTCCGTAATTTGAATCCACCTCAATTATGTAACGGTACGCGTTTGGTCATCAAAAAGATCACCGGAAACATTCTTGAAGCAACCATTTTGGCTGGGAAGTTTAAAGGAAAAGTGGTCCTGCTGCCACGTATTCCGATGATACCATCAGATTCTACCATACCCTTCAAAAGGCTACAGTTTCCAATTCGTTTAGCTTTCGCCATGTCTATAAATAAATCTCAAGGTCAAACAATGTCCATTTGTGGTTTAGATTTGGAAAATCCATGTTTTTCTCATGGGCAACTATATGTTGCGTGTTCACGTGTTGGGAAACCGTCGAATCTATTTGTGTTAGCTAAAGACAGGTTAACCAAAAACATTGTGCACCGATTGGTGTTAAATTAAATTGAAATTGAAAGTATTTATAATTCAAAAAAATAAATATTAATGTTTAAAAGTTTAAGACTGTCTGCCTAGCCTACCTCATTCATGAGTTTAAGCGTCACATGTTATTGACTGTATTATACTGTAATATACTTATATTTGTTATAAAATTAAATGGAAATAATAAATCTGATAAATTTTTATTTTGTATCTATTGATTTATGCTTAATATCAAGTGTAAGAACATTTTAATTGTGTTCAACGTACTTCCCCTTCAAATCTCAATCCAGTGACTTTGTATACCAACATCAACATTTTCGTCTTTGTTCGTAAATAATTTCATTGTACTAAAGGGTTATAGTAGTAGAAAGTCAAATAAGGAGATCACCATATTTTTTTACAAATACCATCTGTGTGAAAAAGCATAGTGGACTCCGTGACTGATGTTCTCTTATTGTTCCTCTTAGATTGTTTACTATAATGTAATATAACAAAAACTTTAGCCACAGCAACGCGTGGCCGGGTCAGCTAGTAGTAATATATAAATTACGAAGATATTTATTTATTTTCGGGTTCTAAATACTGAAGCACCCCAACGCAGCTTATCTAGTTATCCCATATTGCTTATCACTGCATTCGCATAATCGTACGATTGCACAGTTAGGCAAAAGCTCTGCTTAGCATGCGGCGCAGCATAGTACAGCCAAACTTGCAAGGCTAGCTAATTAGAAAAAGTCATCCGAGCGAAGAAGTCGTATGTCTCTCTTTCTGTTAGAAAGACATAACATAATTACACGTGTGCCAAAATCTAGCAAGTTAAAATAAAGTAACTGTTTATTGGTAAAGCCATAAATATATCACCTAATCTTGGCTATCGAATAGTGCAAAACAGCTTAAGTGTGTAAACTACAAATCTAAGGTACGAAATACCCCATTGCAGTGTTAGGTTATTAATATTCAATTTATATAGGCATAGAGTTCCCGGGAGTTCAGCTCTTAGAGCGTGGCACTGGCGGACAGTAGCCTGGATTCTATTTGGATACGTCGCTGACCTAACATTGTCAACCGCAGCTTGATATAATAGTGCTATACCCCTTTGAAGATTTCATAAGAGGCCGTCTCCACGTCAGAAAAGGGAGTTTGGATTAAAGCTCACAGCGAATTGTTGCTTACTAGCTTGGAGGAGGTGTCTTAGTTAAAGCACTACCTAAATAAAAATATATATACATATATATATTTTCTCTTGGAATTAATCCAGGGTATGACGTAGGTCAGTCATAAACCACGTGTGCGCTGATGGAAACCACACAGACGGAATAAGTAGAACAAAAAAATGAATTAGAACTTGCCATTAGATGCAACAACAATTGATTGAATTAATATTTTGATTTTTGTTTTGATCGAACTCTTCTAGTTACAGTCACTGATAAGAAAACTTACTTGCTAACTTACATTTTTTTTTATTATCTTTAAATTGTAATAATACCTAAAATATGAATTGTTGAAGCATATACCTGTGGTCATGTAATTAGAAATATGTAATCTTTGGCACATTTATATTTATTGAATGTATTTTCCTATATATATAGCAACACATAAAAACAAAGCTACGGCAACGTCTTCGTCATGGTACCACGACAGTAAGAATGCAACAACAGAGTGAGTCAGTATAATATATAATTGATACGTACAATTGGTGAATATACATTCGAAATATAAATACATATGTTCTAATGAATGTGCCTTAAGAGTAATGAACTGACCCATGCGTGTACACTTTTTTTCATAAAAGATTAACTTGAATTATATTTGAATATAGTTAAATTGACAAGAAATCATATCTAGTGTAATCATGAATCCACTTTGGAATTTTGTAATTAAATTGTGAATAATTTGAATGAAATAACGAGTCTTTAAAATTTATTAACCTGGTCTGTCGAGTAATCGTGGAGGAATCGGTTAAGATGAATTAGAGGTATAATAATCCTTTATATTAGGGGTAACCAAAATCTATATAACAGTTACCATGGTCGGGAGGGTAGAGACGAGGGACATACTATCCAGTTCCCTCATCTAGGCATAATTGGATTAAAGGAAGCCTCCGATATAGCGTGTGTCGGCGCAACCAAATCCGTTTTATTATCATTTTGTTTAGCTTATTTTAAGCCTTATTTTATTCAGAATCAGTCCGCGTATTAAATATTCGTGTGTGTTAGCGTTACCGTGTAATCGAGTAAGGAAGGACCCCGACCAATCCGACGAGCTAGAACTGAGCACCGCAAGAATACGCACCCCACCAAGCTCGGTTGCAGACTATGTGCGTCTGGTACACTACACATATAAATTGGCGCCCAACGTGGGCCCGAGCAAGAAGAAATAATATTATCCCACATCTGCTCATCTAATCCATCCAACATTCTTACAGCTTAAATATTATATTGCAGAGTTTTAACTTCGCATCAGACAGCAATCTGGATTCTGGCTTAGGAATATGCGACTTTAGTTCCGACGCGGTAACTAGTCGACCAAAACAGATCTGCGATAGCTTACTTATAAAATTTTATTGATTCTCTATTATAATAAAGCTTTGCGTTCATACATTATAGGTACTCCTTAAATCACATGTTAGTAGGAAACGTAGAAACTGACTTTGGATTCAACGATTGCATTTCGTCTTGCGGATTGCTCGACCAACCAGATCTATGTCGACTAAGATGATTTATATTTTAGGAAATACTATTATGCAAATTACCAAAAGTGACCGAATTTGACACGGATTACAATTTTAGATATTGTCCTTCAAGTTCGATTACTTACTTTAAAATATACAATAGCCATTAGTTACAATAACGGAAATTCCTTTTTGTCAAATTATGTCTAGTAATTACATCTTTTTGCGGTTCCAAAACGATGAAAGACAGACCAAATATTTACATGATTTTTTTTTTTTGATTAATTTGTATTCAGTTGTACTACGAAATAGTTTCGATCAAAATGCCACTTGAACACAGCAACGATAATATACAAGCAACTTTACAAGAACTAGACCCATTTTGCGCTATTTGTAATAAGGTTTTGAGAGTCACTGAACTTACAGCCGTGTAACCATAAATTCCACGCAAATTGCATTCGTGAAGCGATTTCAGTTAAAACAGCTTGTCCAATTTGTAATATCGATTGCAATCCCATGCTTTTGAGTTATTCAAATAATAACTTATCGGCAGAGCTCAATTCTGTAGCCTCGTTGCCAGCTAGCTCAAACGAATCCGAAGTAGGCAATGATAACATACAGACACCATCTAAAACTATGGGGAAGAGTTATAGAGGTAGAGGTCGAGGAAATAATACTAACTCAGGTATGAACACTAGATCTACTACTAGGAGACTCGCAGATCCAATTTTTAGAGAACCATCACGACAGCACCAATTACCATCGGAGTCACAAGTTGAAATCACTAACTTTATCAAATCAAGTATTGCGGCTCAACAGGCTCAAATGATTGAAGAAATGACTACCTTGATAACTAAGAAACTGGGAATCAGTACACAAGAACAGCTATCTTCAGTACGGTCAAACCTACCACCACACCAAGGTAACAACAGCACTGAAGGCAGGCGAAGTACTAATGCTACTTCAGCCACTGAGAATGAGGCAAGAAGCAGCGTAGCACATTCTGATTTTATCGGAATTATACCGCCAGAAAAGGTATCAAACATTATTCAACACTGGAGGATCAAGTTCGACGGTTCTAAGCAATGTATGCATATCGATGAATTTATTTATCGTGTTCGATCTCTGACCGAGCAGAATCTTAAAAGAAATTATAAGCTTTTATGCGACCATCTTCATTTGCTGTTCAATGGTAAAGCAAGTGATTGGTATTGGAAGTTTCATCGTAACCACGACGATTTCACTTGGGAGACCTTTTGTAAGGAGTTTCGTGAAAGATTCGATGAAGGTGAAACCGATTTAGATCTTATGGATAATATAAGGAAGAGACGCCAAGGGGAAAATGAACCATTTGACGACTTCCAGTTTGTTGTTGAAGACCTTGCTGATAGACTTCAACGGAGTTTGTCCGAAGATCAAATAGTAGATATTTTAATTCGTAATTCTAAAACGAGTTTGCACCATGAACTTCTGCATCTTAAAATATACAAAAGATCCCAATTACGTGAAGCAGTGCGAAAGCACGAACAATTTCATTCAGATATAAAATCTGTTAAGCCCCGAGCACTTCGCTCTTACGTCAATGAGATAACTGACGATACTGAGAACGTATCACAGTTAAGAGACTCAGAACTTTCAGAGGAAGTGCTAGATTTTCAAAAGAAGCCCTCTGTACCAGTCTGTTGGAATTGTGACAAGTCTGGTCACAGATTCGACGATTGTCTAGAGCTTCGTAACATATTTTGTTATGGCTGTGGCGCCAAAGAGATTTTTAAGCCACGTTGCCCTAAATGTAATCCATCGCGAAACCGGGTAGTGGACGTGTCCAAGAACGTCAAATAGACACGTCCGACACAGCGGAATCAAAAGAACACATAGAATTAAGAGGTCTCACTGCCTTAAAAGAAAATATTTGTATTTATAATTCATTTACTCCATACCATATCCGATTAGAGAATTATAGAAAAGCTCGCGAAAGAATATTCGCTAGTTTAAATTTTATTAAGTTTATTCATAAGCCTAAACGTTCGACCAAACGTTTACGATTGTATTGGAAAACAATTCGAGCTAATCGAAAGAAAATAATTTCTTCTGTTATTTTGGGTTCGGATGAACGACTTTATTATGAAGTTACCATTGAATGCAAATAATATTTAGCTTTACTCGATTCTGGAGCGACCATAAGTTGCGTAGGTGGATCAGCAGCAACAGAGTTATTAGCCAATAGCAAATTCAAAAAGTGTTCAGGAGCCATTTCAACGGCTAATGGAATAAAAAGTAATGTAGTTGGCAAACTTAGCACCGTAATAAAATATCGTCAGAAAATTGAAAGTTTAGAACTCTTTATTATTCCTGATCTAAAACAAAATGTTTATCTGGGAATAGATTTTTGGAAGAAATTCGGATTGATTGATAAAATAGCAGCTCCAGTTGACATATCTGAACTTGATGTAGGATATACAGACTCTGATGACGAACAACCAAAATTTCATCTACTATCGGTAGAACAACAGGAGCGTCTGAATGCAGTGATCGAGATATTTCCGTCATTTAGCAAAGAAGGTTTGGGGAGAACAAGTTTAATTAAACACTCGATTGAAGTCGAATCGACTAAGCCCATCAAACAACGGCATTGGCCAGTGTCCCCAGCCATCGAAAAATTAATGTTTGCTGAAGTTGATAACATGTGAGCGCTCGACGTTATAGAAGTATCCACAAGTCCGTGGAGCAGTAATTGTGTACTAGTAAAGAAAGGTGACAAATGTAGGTTATGTCTAGATTCACGAGAGGTGAATAAGGTAACAAGACGGGATGCATATCCATTACCACATATAGATGGCATTTTAAGTCGATTACCGCCAGCTAGTTTCATAACGGGACTAGATATGAAGCATGCATACTGGCAAATCCCTCTCGACGAAGAGTCACGCCCATACACCGCCTTCACCATACCAAATCTTCCTCTTTATCAGTATAAAATGATGCCATTTGGACTGTGTAATGCAGCTCAGACAATGTGTAGACTCATGGACCAGGTCATACCGGCCCATTTGCGCACGAGAGTTTTTGTATATCTAGACGATTTGCTTATTTTATCTGATGATTTTGATTCACATCTTATTCTGTTACAAGAAATAGCTTTGTGTTTGCGTAAAGCTAATCTTACCATTAATGTTGGCAAATCTAATTTTTGTATGCGTGAAATTAAATATCTTGGGTTTATCATAGGCCAAGATAGAATAATGACTGATCCCGATAAAATTATTTCTATCACGGATTTCCCAGTCCCTACTTCGATAAAACAGTTGAGAAGATTTTTAGGTCTAACTGGATGGTATCGACGCTTCGTCGAAAATTACGCCACAGTTAGTTTTCCACTGACCGAGTTACTAAAAGGGAAAAAATCTATCAGTTGGAATGAGGAAGCCGACAAAGCTTTCAACTCGCTTAAGAAATGTTTAACAGTAGCACCGATATTAATAACCCCTGATTTTTCCCAACAGTTTATTCTTTTGTGTGACGCTAGTTCATATGGAATTGGTTGTGTTTTAGCACAAGAACGCGATGGTATTGAGTTACCCATAGCATTCATGTCTGAAAAGCTATCCAAAGCTCAACGCAACTATTCAGTAACGGAACTAGAATGTCTTGCAGTATTGAAAGGAATAAAAAAGTTTCGTTCCTATATAGAGGGACAAGATTTTGTCGTCATTACTGACCACGCGTCTTTGCAATGGCTTATGCGGCAGAAAGATCTGTCCGGAAGGTTGGCTCGTTGGTCAATGAAGCTACAAGCGTTTTCCTTTTCAATAATACACAGACGTGGATCGGAGAATGTGGTCGCAGATGCGTTGTCACGTCAAAATGATCCAGCAGTAGAAGAATTCGACATAGTCAATCCAATAGTAAATTTACAGTCTGAGCAATTTAAGTCTTTTGAGTACTTAAATTTAATCGAGAAAATACAATCTAATCAAGCCAAACTACCTGACTTGAAAGTTGTAGATGGATGTGTACAAAAAAACTGATTTAAGTAACGGAAGTGAATACAAAGACGATAACACTTGGAAGCTTTGGGTTCCTTCAACACTTGTTTTAGATATTCTCAAGCAGGCCCACGACTCACCAAGATCAGCTCATTGTGGGATGGCTAAGACCGTAGAAAAGCTAAAGCGATATTTATTTTGGCCACGAATGGTTACCCAAATAAGAAATTACATATCAAATTGCAATGTGTGTCGCTGTACCAAAGCTCCTAACATTGTTCTGAGACCACCAATGGGTAAACCTTTGTCGTCGGACAGACCCCTCCAGGCGTTATATATCGATTTATTAGGCCCATATCCGAGAACGAAGACAGAAAACATAGGTTTGCTTATCATAGTAGATCATAATACTAAATTCCACTTTCTTTGTCCGCTCAAAAAGTTTACAGCGCCTAAAATCTGTCAATATTTAGAAAATAACATATTTATACCTTTGGAGTTCCTGAAGTTATCTTAACGGATAACGGCTCCCAGTTTAAATCCAGCTTGTTTGAAGCATTTCTAACCAGGTTTGGCATAACTCACCGGTGCACGGCCATTTACTCGCCCCAGGCCAACGCGAGCGAAAGATTGAACCGTTCAGTTTTGGCGGCTATACGCGCCTATATTATTAATGATCATTCAAACTGGGATGTAAATCTAAGCGCTTTTAGTGGTGCGCTAAGAGCAACTATGCATCGTAGCACAGGCTATTCGCCTTATTTTCTGGCCTTTGGTCAAAATATGATTTTAAATGGGAAAGACTATACTCTCCTTCGAAACTTAAATTTGCTGAGTGACGACGTTAAAATTAGGTCCCCTGATGCATTGATTCTGGCACGACAAGATGCGAAAAATAAAATCAACCAAGTTCATGACGAAAACGCCAACAGATACAACTTGAGAAGTAGAAATGTCCAACTAAAGACTGGAGATGAAGTTTTTGCTAGGAATTTCACTCAAAGCAATGCAAGCAAGAAATTCAGCTCAAAATTAGCACCTGTTTTTATTCCAGCCAAAGTTTTCAAGAAGCGTAGCCCGCATTATTATGAACTAACGGATACTAATGGGAAAAAACTTGGTACATTCCACCTAAAAGATATACAAATTAAGAAGGCTCAATAGTGTCGGCGATATTGATAGTGTCTCTTCGGTATACCCCGTTCCATTATCTGGGTTGGGGGGGTGTAGTGGCCGACATATATAAATAGTAATATATAAATTACGAAGATATTTTTTTATTTTCGGGTTCTAAATACTGAAGCACCCCAACGCAGCTTATCTAGTTATCCCATATTGCTTATCACTGCATTCGCATAATCGTACGATTGCACAGTTAGGCAAAAGCTCTGCTTAGCATGCGGCGCAGCATAGTACAGCCAAACTTGCAAGGCTAGCTAATTAGAAAAAGTCATCCGAGCGAAGAAGTCGTATGTCTCTCTTTCTGTTAGAAAGACATAACATAATTACACGTGTGCCAAAATCTAGCAAGTTAAAATAAAGTAACTGTTTATTGGTAAAGCCATAAATATATCACCTAATCTTGGCTATCGAATAGTGCAAAACAGCTTAAGTGTGTAAACTACAAATCTAAGGTACGAAATACCCCATTGCAGTGTTAGGTTATTAATATTCAATTTATATAGGCATAGAGTTCCCGGGAGTTCAGCTCTTAGAGCGTGGCACTGGCGGACAGTAGCCTGGATTCTATTTGGATACGTCGCTGACCTAACATTGTCAACCGCAGCTTGATATAATAGTGCTATACCCCTTTGAAGATTTCATAAGAGGCCGTCTCCACGTCAGAAAAGGGAGTTTGGATTAAAGCTCACAGCGAATGGTTGCTTACTAGCTTGGAGGAGGTGTCTTAGTTAAAGCACTACCTAAATAAAAATATATATACATATATATATTTTCTCTTGGAATTAATCCAGGGTATGACGTAGGTCAGTCATAAACCACGTGTGCGCTGATGGAAACCACACAGACAGAATAAGTAGAACAAAAAAATGAATTAGAACTTGCCATTAGATGCAACAACAATTGATTGAATTAATATTTTGATTTTTGTTTTGATCGAACTCTTCTAGTTACAGTCACTGATAAGAAAACTTACTTGCTAACTTACATTTTTTTTTATTATCTTTAAATTGTAATAATACCTAAAATATGAATTGTTGAAGCATATACCTGTGGTCATGTAATTAGAAATATGTAATCTTTGGCACATTTATATTTATTGAATGTATTTTCCTATATATATAGCAACACATAAAAACAAAGCTACGGCAACGTCTTCGTCATGGTACCACGACAGTAAGAATGCAACAACAGAGTGAGTCAGTATAATATATAATTGATACGTACAATTGGTGAATATACATTCGAAATATAAATACATATGTTCTAATGAATGTGCCTTAAGAGTAATGAACTGACCCATGCGTGTACACTTTTTCTCATAAAAGATTAACTTGAATTATATTTGAATATAGTTAAATTGACAAGAAATCATATCTAGTGTAATCATGAATCCACTTTGGAATTTTGTAATTAAATTGTGAATAATTTGAATGAAATAACGAGTCTTTAAAATTTATTAACCTGGTCTGTCGAGTAATCGTGGAGGAATCGGTTAAGATGAATTAGAGGTATAATAATCCTTTATATTAGGGGTAACCAAAATCTATATAACAGTTACCATGGTCGGGAGGGTAGAGACGAGGGACATACTATCCAGTTCCCTCATCTAGGCATAATTGGATTAAAGGAAGCCTCCGATATAGCGTGTGTCGGCGCAACCAAATCCGTTTTATTATCATTTTGTTTAGCTTATTTTAAGCCTTATTTTATTCAGAATCAGTCCGCGTATTAAATATTCGTGTGTGTTAGCGTTACCGTGTAATCGAGTAAGGAAGGACCCCGACCAATCCGACGAGCTAGAACTGAGCACCGCAAGAATACGCACCCCACCAAGCTCGGTTGCAGACTATGTGCGTCTGGTACACTACACATATAAATTGGCGCCCAACGTGGGGCCCGAGCAAGAAGAAATAATATTATCCCACATCTGCTCATCTAATCCATCCAACATTCTTACAGCTTAAATATTATATTGCAGAGTTTTAACTTCGCATCAGACAGCAATCTGGATTCTGGCTTAGGAATATGCGACTTTAGTTCCGACGCGGTAACTAGTCGACCAAAACAGATCTGCGATAGCTTACTTATGAAATTTTATTGATTCTCTATTATAATAAAGCTTTGCGTTCATACATTATAGGTACTCCTTAAATCACATGTTAGTAGGAAACGTAGAAACTGACTTTGGATTCAACGATTGCATTTCGTCTTGCGGATTGCTCGACCAACCAGATCTATGTCGACTAAGATGATTTATATTTTAGGAAATACTATTATGCAAATTACCAAAAGTGACCGAATTTGACACGGATTACAATTTTAGATATTGTCCTTCAAGTTCGATTACTTACTTTAAAATATACAATAGCCATTAGTTACAATAACGGAAATTCCTTTTTGTCAAATTATGTCTAGTAATTACATCTTTTTGCGGTTCCAAAACGATGAAAGACAGACCAAATATTTACATGATTTTTTTTTTTTGATTAATTTGTATTCAGTTGTACTACGAAATAGTTTCGATCAAAATGCCACTTGAACACAGCAACGATAATATACAAGCAACTTTACAAGAACTAGACCCATTTTGCGCTATTTGTAATAAGGTTTTGAGAGTCACTGAACTTACAGCCGTGTAACCATAAATTCCACGCAAATTGCATTCGTGAAGCGATTTCAGTTAAAACAGCAACAATCCCATGCTTTTGAGTTATTCAAATAATAACTTATCGGC
Source organism: Drosophila immigrans (assembly GCA_963583835.1). Classification (NCBI taxonomy): domain Eukaryota; kingdom Metazoa; phylum Arthropoda; class Insecta; order Diptera; family Drosophilidae; genus Drosophila; species Drosophila immigrans. The sequence continues at coordinate 8,692,594 of OY757143.1, forward strand.
AGAGCTCAATTCTGTAGCCTCGTTGCCAGCTAGCGCAAACGAATCCGAAGTAGGCAATGATAACATACAGACACCATCTAAAACTATGGGGAAGAGTTATAGAGGTAGAGGTCGAGGAAATAATACTAACTCAGGTATGAACACTAGATCTACTACTAGGAGACTCGCAGATCCAATTTTTAGAGAACCATCACGACAGCACCAATTACCATCGGAGTCACAAGTTGAAATCACTAACTTTATCAAAGCAAGTATTGCGGCTCAACAGGCTCAAATGATTGAAGAAATGACTACCTTGATAACTAAGAAACTGGGAATCAGTACACAAGAACAGCTATCTTCAGTACGGTCAAACCTACCACCACACCAAGGTAACAACAGCACTGAAGGCAGGCGAAGTACTAATGCTACTTCAGCCACTGAGAATGAGGCAAGAAGCAGCGTAGCACATTCTGATTTTATCGGAATTATACCGCCAGAAAAGGTATCAAACATTATTCAGAACTGGAGGATCAAGTTCGACGGTTCTAAGCAATGTATGCATATCGATGAATTTATTTATCGTGTTCGATCTCTGACCGAGCAGAATCTTAAAAGAAATTATAAGCTTTTATGCGACCGTCTTCATTTGCTGTTCAATGGTAAAGCAAGTGATTGGTATTGGAAGTTTCATCGTAACCACGACGATTTCACTTGGGAGACCTTTTGTAAGGAGTTTCGCGAAAGATTCGATGAAGGTGAAACCGATTTAGATCTTATGGATAATATAAGGAAGAGACGCCAAGGGGAAAATGAACCATTTGACGACTTCCAGTTTGTTGTTGAAGACCTTGGTGATAGACTTCAACGGAGTTGGTCCGAAGATCAAATAGTAGATATTTTAATTCGTAATTCTAAAACGAGTTTGCACCATGAACTTCTGCATCTTAAAATATACAAAAGATCCCAATTACGTGAAGCAGTGCGAAAGCACGAACAATTTCATTCAGATATAAAATCTGTTAAGCCCCGAGCACTTCGCTCTTACGTCAATGAGATAACTGACGATACTGAGAACGTATCACAGTTAAGTAACTCAGAACTTTCAGAGGAAGTGCTAGATTTTCAAAAGAAGCCCTCTGTACCAGTCTGTTGGAATTGTGACAAGTCTGGTCACAGATTCGACGATTGTCTAGAGCTTCGTAACATATTTTGTTATGGCTGTGGCGCCAAAGAGATTTTTAAGCCACGTTGCCCTAAATGTAATCCATCGGGAAACCGGGTAGTGGACGTGTCCAAGAACGTCAAATAGACACGTCCGACACAGCGGAATCAAAAGAACACATAGAATTAAGAGGTCTCACTGCCTTAAAAGAAAATATTTGTATTTATAATTCATTTACTCCATACCATATCCGATTAGAGAATTATAGAAAAGCTCGCGAAAGAATATTCGCTAGTTTAAATTTTATTAAGTTTATTCATAAGCCTAAACGTTCGACCAAACGTTTACGATTGTATTGGAAAACAATTCGAGCTAATCGAAAGAAAATAATTTCTTCTGTTATTTTGGGTTCGGATGAACGACTTTATTATGAAGTAACCATTGAATGCAAACAATATTTAGCTTTACTCGATTCTGGAGCGACCATAAGTTGCGTAGGTGGATCAGCAGCAACAGAGTTATTAGCTAATAGCAAATTCAAAAAGTGTTCAGGAGCCATTTCAACGGCTAATGGAATAAAAAGTAATGTAGTTGGCAAACTTAGCACCGTAATAAAATATCGTCAGAAAATTGAAAGTTTAGAACTCTTTATTATTCCTGATCTAAAACAAAATGTTTATCTGGGAATAGATTTTTGGAAGAAATTCGGATTGATTGATAAAATAGCAGCTCCAGTTGACATATCTGAACTTGATGTAGGATATACAGACTCTGATGACGAACAACCAAAATTTCATCTACTATCGGTAGAACAACAGGAGCGTCTGAATGCAGTGATCGAGCAATTTCCGTCATTTAGCAAAGAAGGTTTGGGGAGAACAAGTTTAATTAAACACTCGATTGAAGTCGAATCGACTAAGCCCATCAAACAACGGCATTGGCCAGTGTCCCCAGCCATCGAAAAATTAATGTTTGCTGAAGTTGATAATATGTGAGCGCTCGACGTTATAGAAGTATCCACAAGTCCGTGAAGCAGTAATTGTGTACTAGTAAAGAAAGGTGACAAATGTAGGTTATGTCTAGATTCACGAGAGGTGAATAAGGTAACAAGATGGGATGCATATCCATTACCACATATAGATGGCATTTTAAGTCGATTACCGCCAGCTAGTTTCATAACGGGACTAGATATGAAGCATGCATACTGGCAAATCCCTCTCGACGAAGAGTCACGCCCATACACCGCCTTCACCATACCAAATCTTCCTCTTTATCAGTATAAAATGATGCCATTTGGACTGTGTAATGCAGCTCAGACAATGTGTAGACTCATGGACCAGGTCATACCGGCCCATTTGCGCACGAGAGTTTTTGTATATCTGGACGATTTGCTTATTTTATCTGATGATTTTGATTCACATCTTATTCTGTTACAAGAAATAGCTTTGTGTTTGCGTAAAGCTAATCTTACCATTAATGTTGGCAAATCTAATTTTTGTATGCGTGAAATTAAATATCTTGGGTTTATCATAGGCCAAGGTAGAATAATGACTGATCCCGATAAAATTATTTCTATCACGGATTTCCCAGTCCCTACTTCGATAAAACAGTTGAGAAGATTTTTAGGTCTAACTGGATGGTATCGACGCTTCGTCGAAAATTACGCCACAGTTAGTTTTCCACTGACCGAGTTACTAAAAGGGAAAAAATCTATCAGTTGGAATGAGGAAGCCGACAAAGCTTTCAACTCGCTTAAGAAATGTTTAACAGTAGCACCGATATTAATAACCCCTGATTTTTCCCAACAGTTTATTCTTTTGTGTGACGCTAGTTCATATGGAATTGGTTGTGTTTTAGCACAAGAACGCGATGGTATTGATTTACCCATAGCATTCATGTCTGAAAAGCTATCCAAAGCTCAACGCGACTATTTAGTAACGGAACTAGAATGTCTTGCAGTATTGAAAGGAATAAAAAAGTTTCGTTCCTATATAGAGGGACAAGATTTTGTCGTCATTACTGACCACGCGTCTTTGCAATGGCTTATGCGGCAGAAAGATCTGTCCGGAAGGTTGGCTCGTTGGTCAATGAAGCTACAAGCGTTTTCCTTTTCAATAATACACAGACGTGGATCGGAGAATGTGGTCGCAGATGCGTTGTCACGTCAAAATGATTCAGCAGTAGAAAAATTCGACATAGTCAATCCAATAGTAAATTTACAGTCTGAGCAATTTAAGTCTTTTGAGTACTTAAATTTAATCGAGAAAATACAATCTAATCAAGCCAAACTACCTGACTTGAAAGTTGTAGATGGATGTGTATAAAAAAACTGATTTTAGTAACGGAAGTGAATACAAAGACGATAACACTTGGAAGCTTTGGGTTCCTTCAACACTTGTTTTAGATATTCTCAAACAGGCCCACGACTCACCAGGATCAGCTCATTGTGGGATGGCTAAGACCGTAGAAAAGCTAAAGCGATATTTATTTTGGCCACGAATGGTTACCCAAATAAGAAATTACATATCAAATTGCAATGTGTGTCGCTGTACCAAAGCTCCTAACATTGTTCTGAGACCACCAATGGGTAAACCTTTGTCGTCGGACAGACCCCTCCAGGCGTTATATATCGATTTATTAGGCCCATATCCGAGAACGAAGACAGGAAACATAGGATTGCTTATCATAGTAGATCATAATACTAAATTCCACTTTCTTTGTCCGCTCAAAAAGTTTACAGCGCCTAAAATCTGTCAATATTTAGAAAATAACATATTTATACCTTTGGAGTTCCTGAAGTTATCTTAACGGATAACGGCTCCCAGTTTAAATCCAGCTTGTTTGAAGCATTTCTAACCAGGTTTGGCATAACTCACCGGTGCACGGCCATTTACTCGCCCCAGGCCAACGCGAGCGAAAGATTGAACCGTTCAGTTTTGGCGGCTATACGCGCCTATATTGGTAATGATCATTCAAACTGGGATGTAAATCTAAGCGCTATTAGTGGTGCGCTAAGAGCAACTATGCATCGTAGCACAGGCTATTCGCCTTATTTTCTGGCCTTTGGTCAAAATATGATTTTAAATGGGAAAGACTATACTCTCCTTCGAAACTTAAATTTGCTGAGTGACGACGTTAAAATTAGGTCCCCTGATGCATTGATTCTGGCACGACAAGATGCGAAAAATAAAATCAACCAAGTTCATGACGAAAACGCCAACAGATACAACTTGAGAAGTAGAAATGTCCAACTAAAGACTGGAGATGAAGTTTTTGCTAGGAATTTCACTCAAAGCAATGCAAGCAAGAAATTCAGCTCAAAATTAGCACCTGTTTTTATTCCAGCCAAAGTTTTCAAGAAGCGTAGCCCGCATTATTATGAACTAACGGATACTAATGGGAAAAAACTTGGTACATTCCACCTAAAAGATATACAAATTAAGAAGGCTCAATAGTGTCGGCGATATTGATAATGTCTCTTCGGTATACCCCGTTCCATTATCTGGGTTGGGGGGGTGTAGTGGCCGACATATATAAATAGTAATATATAAATTACGAAGATATTTATTTATTTTCGGGTTCTAAATACTGAAGCACCCCAACGCAGCTTATCTAGTTGTCCCATATTGCTTATCACTGCATTCGCATAATCGTACGATTGCACAGTTAGGCAAAAGCTCTGCTTAGCATGCGGCGCAGCATAGTACAGCCAAACTTGCAAGGCTAGCTAATTAGAAAAAGTCATCCGAGCGAAGAAGTCGTATGTCTCTCTTTCTGTTAGAAAGACATAACATAATTACACGTGTGCCAAAATCTAGCAAGTTAAAATAAAGTAACTGTTTATTGGTAAAGCCATAAATATATCACCTAATCTTGGCTATCGAATAGTGCAAAACAGCTTAAGTGTGTAAACTACAAATCTAAGGTACGAAATACCCCATTGCAGTGTTAGGTTATTAATATTCAATTTATATAGGCATAGAGTTCCCGGGAGTTCAGCTCTTAGAGCGTGGCACTGGCGGACAGTAGCCTGGATTCTATTTGGATACGTCGCTGACCTAACATTGTCAACCGCAGCTTGATATAACAGTGCTATACCCCTTTGAAGATTTCATAAGAGGCCGTCTCCACGTCAGAAAAGGGAGTTTGGATTAAAGCTCACAGCGAATGGTTGCTTACTAGCTTGGAGGAGGTGTCTTAGTTAAAGCACTACCTAAATAAAAATATATATACATATATATATTTTCTCTTGGAATTAATCCAGGGTATGACGTAGGTCAGTCATAAACCACGTGTGCGCTGATGGAAACCACACAGACGGAATAAGTAGAACAAAAAAATGAATTAGAACTTGCCATTAGATGCAACAACAATTGATTGAATTAATATTTTGATTTTTGTTTTGATCGAACTTTTCTAGTTACAGTCACTGATAAGAAAACTTACTTGCTAACTTACATTTTTTTTTATTATCTTTAAATTGTAATAATACCTAAAATATGAATTGTTGAAGCATATACCTGTGGTCATGTAATTAGAAATATGTAATCTTTGGCACATTTATATTTATTGAATGTATTTTCCTATATATATAGCAACACATAAAAACAAAGCTACGGCAACGTCTTCGTCATGGTACCACGACAGTAAGAATGCAACAACAGAGTGAGTCAGTATAATATATAATTGATACGTACAATTGGTGAATATACATTCGAAATATAAATACATATGTTCTAATGAATGTGCCTTAAGAGTAATGAACTGACCCATGCGTGTACACTTTTTCTCATAAAAGATTAACTTGAATTATATTTGAATATAGTTAAATTGACAAGAAATCATATCTAGTGTAATCATGAATCCACTTTGGAATTTTGTAATTAAATTGTGAATAATTTGAATGAAATAACGAGTCTTTAAAATTTATTAACCTGGTCTGTCGAGTAATCGTGGAGGAATCGGTTAAGATGAATTAGAGGTATAATAATCCTTTATATTAGGGGTAACCAAAATCTATATAACAGTTACCATGGTCGGGAGGGTAGAGACGAGGGACATACTATCCAGTTCCCTCATCTAGGCATAATTGGATTAAAGGAAGCCTCCGATATAGCGTGTGTCGGCGCAACCAAATCCGTTTTATTATCATTTTGTTTAGCTTATTTTAAGCCTTATTTTATTTAGAATCAGTCCGCGTATTAAATATTCGTGTGTGTTAGCGTTACCGTGTAATCGAGTAAGGAAGGACCCCGACCAATCCGACGAGCTAGAACTGAGCACCGCAAGAATACGCACCCCACCAAGCTCGGTTGCAGACTATGTACGTCTGGTACACTACAGGGTGATTTTACGTTTCTTTGACCTGAACTCATGTACTACCTTATGAGGTGGCCAGAAACTTGGATCACACAATAACGGAAATGAGTCGGAAGGAACAGTTAATTTAAATGAAGCAATTTCCCGAGGAGTTGAGAAATTGAATTTTTGTATGGCTACCGACGCCGTGGATTTTGTGGCGATATAAGCTGAGATGGACTCGCACGAAGTATCGGCAGATAATCGAGAAATGAATATCTGCTTTCTCGGAGCCAGAACTGAAAATAAGGGGGTGTTAGTATTAACAATAATATTGAGAGCAGTAGGTGATGAGGCAATAATCGGACAATAAGGAATAGAGGATCCGTCCGAGGCCTCAATACACAAATTTTGGAATCGGAGGTATTAAAGAAATTTTGGTTCGTTCCGCAGATGAACGATTGCCACCACTAATTAAAGTAGTTTTTTTAGACTGAATCGAGGGGGATGGCTCTACAGGAATACAAGAAAAAGAAAGCAGCGGTGAAAATACTAATAGTGAAAGACCATCAGGTTTAGGAGCAGATTGTGGGTCCAAGCAGGGCTTTGTAGGCGTCTTAAATTCGTATTGTCCAAGCAATTCCATACTAGTATCAAATTCACTTGAAAGAGACTTGGTCATTGTACGAAGTTTAGCAAATTGGTTTTTCACGTAGTTATACTTACGTGAAAAATCCAATTGCTTTTCAATGCATACCGGACATGACCACTTAATTCCACCGCTGCCCACAGCAGCGTTGATCTTATCATGATCGCGGCCGGTAATGCCTGCACATTTTATTTACATCAAACAAGAAACAAACTTAAGCTGGTCTCCATCACGTGACGGCCCATAGGTACAATTTAATTTGCAGCACTGCATAATTTTATAAATATATACTATATGTATAACAGAAATTCAAAATAGAAACGATTAAATTTAAAAAAAAATTAAAATGTTTGCAAAAATTTATGTTTTGAATTCCGATTGCGTGCTCTAAGTGAAAAGTCACTACCAGTCGGTTGCACAATCAAGCTTGTAATTCCCACTGAGTCGCAAAATAACAGACAAGCAGTGTAAGACGGTGAGCGAAAACAAAAACCCCCAACAACAACTTGCCTATTAGGCGCAGCTAAAGAGAGCAAATATATATTCACCACATCAAACTGCACAGCGAACACACAGACAAACCTGGGTTGCAAACGACTACCGGAGAAAACCAAAACAAAGAATTTTAAGACACAAGCAATGAGCACAGCAACTTAAAAGTTGTAATTTACAAATTATATTACGAACAATAGAATACAATTTAACACAAATCATGCACCAAAAGGTTAATATCGATATATAACTAAAAGTCACAAATTAATTTAAAATCACTTGTTGGCGTTACACCAAACAAACACATTTCCTGATCAAACTTCTAATGTGGCAATGGCTTTTATTCCAGCCAAATTTAAAGCCAATGATTCAGTGGACAAATTTGAATGTAGTTATTTGCGGGAAATATCGTCTTTTAAAATTACTGTCCCTGCCGATCAATTTATCAACATCTGCTATAAAACGTTCTGCACAGATCAGATAATTGTAAAGGAATATACGGCAAAAACGAAAAATCGTACGCCTGTTGAACTTCCTTATGTTTCGAGTAAGACCTCTGTAGCTACAAAAAACTAACTTCCTTCTCACTTGGCTAACAGAACATGAGAGGTTTGTGTAGTAAACTTAGTCGTCTCTATCTAAGTAGTCTGTTCTTTTCATATAATTTCGACGCTTTTTCGGAGACTTGGCCAGACATTATAAACTGTGAAATCCTTTCGAGTAAATATAAAATCTATTGACGAAATCGCACTACTACTTGTCGTGGAGATGGAGTTCTAATCGCTGTTGACGTTTGTTTCACTTCGGAATTTTTAACAATTGATTGTGCTGTCGATTTATAATTCGTTGTTCCCATGTTTGTCGCTCTTCTGATTCTGCTGTCTATTCTTCACATTTTTCGGCTATACTTTCTGTCTCCACTCTGCTTTCCGATCGCGATAGTCTAGTTCTTCTTGGTGATTTTAACATTACAGGAATAACTTGGCTATCAAATTCTGACTCCAACGCTTTAATTCCCATGACTCAGCCCGATGAATCGGATCCCGTCAAACACTGACTAGTCTCCACTTTGCAAGTGTGCGGTCATTGATAGTGCAACTGTACTGTTTTATACAACATTAAACTATTCATACGACATATGCAACCCGTGGCATAAACCAAATAGATCTAACAAACCTGTTTGTAATTCGATCAGAAATACAAGGAACTTTTACCTCTTTCCCTTCCACTTTGTTGTGAAAAATTTCCGTATTTTTTGTTCTAACTATAACGAGTACTAATTTATAATGTATTTATAATAATCTTTTCCACTCCTATAAATTTGATATTAAGTCGTCTGTCTAGTGGGTAACGACGTAATTATACCCGCTACCCATAGGGTAGAAGGGTAGTATAGCTTAGTGGCAACAGAAAAATTATGTAACAGGCAGAAGGAGGCATCTCCGACCCCATAAAGTATATATATTCTTGATCAGTGTCAACAGCCGAGACGATATAGACATGTCCGTCTCTCAGTCTGTCCGTCTATCTATCGGGATGAACACCTAGATCTCAGAGACTTTAAGACACAGAGACACCAAATTTGGTACATAGGTTCCTTCATTCCTTACTCAGATCAAGTTTCAAAAGTTGGATGCCACGCCCCCTTCGCCCACAATAATCTAGAAAAAGTCAAGTTTTTCTTTATGTAAATTGCGTATAACTTCTTTGTGAAATGATGTGTAATTAAGTAAACCATCTGCGCTTAACGCTCTTAATATACCCTGTAATTTTGGTAAAAATCGGATAAGTAGAACAAAAGTTATTCGTTAAATTATTTATCAAAACTGTTGTGCCCAATGCATATCGACGTTTAAGTGTGTGAATGACCTAGAGATATCAAATTTGGTGACAGTATTCGTGTAGCTCTTACGCAGATCAAGTTTGTTTTAGATTATTGCCTCGCCCCTTTCCGCCCCCAAAAACTGGAAAAGCCCTAATAGTAGACCTCGAGCACTGAATTTTGGTATGCAAAATAATAATTATATTCTCATTGATTCGATTCAGATCGAATGAAAAAAAAGGAAGTTATTAATGAATCAATTTTATATGCAAAATTCACTTGCATCTGCTCGCGCTTTGTTTGTTTATTTGACAGTGTAACCATGTCGGTATTTAATGGATTTTTAAAAAATATGTTTATACAAAAAAAAACAAATTTCAGTATTTTCTGTGGTATATTTTTTGTTAAAATATCATTTAAGCTTTTTGTCGCACACCATCTAAATCAAACCCAGACGTATTCTTTTCGAACGCAGCTAGATCGTCATTTGACTTTGACTCCGAGTCCTCCATAAGGAAAAATGTGACATTTGCCAGAGCTTTAAAATCAGGATTGGAGCTTCCTTCCTCAAGTACATCGCACTTTAAACTACCTCAACTAGAGCCAAACACAACAAAACATTATCAGCCAATGGAGCAGCCTCAAAAGAACTTTGAGGCCATGTTCTCTAACCTACAGCAAAGCTTAATGGAGTTCATGTCTTTCATGCGGACTACTATGCGAGATCTAATGTTTAATCAAAACATATTGATTCAAATGTTGGTATCACAACAATCCAAATAATCAATGACTTCCCTACGTATATCCATGTGGAATGCTAATGGCGTCTCACAGCATAAACTTGAGTTATCTCAATTCTTGCTTGACAAACATATCGACATAATGTTGCTCTCAGAAACACATCTTACAAATAAATATAACTTTAATTTAAGAGGCTACTCTTGCTATGCAACTAACCATCCCGATGGTAATGCACACGGTGGGACTGGTATCTTGATTAGAAACCGAATTAAGCACCACCGCTGCAAGGATCTAGCAACTACTTATATTCAAGCAACATCAATAAGAATAAAACTGGATAGTGGTAACCAACTTACTCTAGCCGCAGTATACTGCCCTCCTCGTTTCAATGTAACTGAAGCTGAGTTTATGCAGTTCTTTAACTCATTAAGCGAGCACTTCATAGCAGCAGGAGACTATAATGCCAAGCACACACACTGGGGATCTCGCCTCGTAACTCCTAAAGGCAAGCAGCTCTACAATGCAATTATAAAAGCCAGCAAAAAGCTTGACCACGTTTCCCCCGGCAGACCAACATATTGGCCAACAGATCCAAAAAAACTGCCCGATTTAATTGACTTCGCAATCACTAAAAACATTCCAAGAAACCTGATTAGCGCCGAAAGTCGGATCTTTCATATGATCACTCGCCTGTTCTTATTAATCTACTCCGTCATCCAATAACTGTAGATCAACCGACTGGATTGACTTCACACAAAAACCAATTGGATCTCTTATAGGAAATAACTTAGCTCGCATATTGACAACTTTGCCAACACACTGGAGTCCGCCTTTGTCACCGCTGCTCGCATCTCCACTCCTCAAACTGCACAAATACCTTACATGCAAAAAAAGACAAATCAACAAATCGAGCAGCTCGTAATCGAAAAGCGACGCCTACGACGAGAATGGCAGTCTCATAGGTCGCCTTATGCTCGACAAACTTTAAAAGATGCCTCCCGCAAGCTCACCAGAGCGTTAAAGCAACAAGAAGCAAACACTAAACGCCGCTATATAGAGCAATTATCAACATCTTCCAAAAAGCACTCTCTATGGAGAGCCCACCCAACCCTATGCTCCCCGACAGAAACTGTGGCGCCTATAAGAAACACAGTGGGCGGCTGGGCCCTCAGTGATGAAGACCGAGCCACAACATTTGCACAGCACCTTGAAAATGTGTTCCAGCCAAATCCTGCCACAAATGCATTTACACTACCGCCTGTGACAAATGACTTACCGCTTCAACGTGAGCCAATGGAATTTCAATCAAACGAAATCGCTCATATCATAAAAAATCAACTGGATCCGAAAAAATCACCAGGCTCCGACCAAATAACGCCAAGAATGATTATTGAGCTCCCATATTGCGCAGTTCCCACTATCACCCAGCTCTTCAATGCCATTACAAGGCTTGGCCACTTTCCAGAGAGATGGAAAAGATCAATGATAATAATGATACCAAAACCTGGCAAAGATCACACAATTGCCTATTCGTACAAACCAATAAGCTTATTATCATGCTTATCCAAACTCTTTGAAAAGTGTGTGCTGACTCGGATAAACTCATTTCTAACAATCCATAATAAAATTCCATCACACCAATTTGGATTTCGTGAAAAACACGGAACTATCGAGCAGGTCAACCGGATAACCTCTGAAATACGAAGAGCATTCGAAAATCGAGAATATTGCACTGCAATATTTTTAGATGTAGCCCAAACATTCGATAGAGTTTGGTTAGAAGGTCTAATGCATAAGATCAGAGCAACACTTCCTAATAATACACATAAACTATTAAAACTTATCTTACCTATACGACAGGAAATTCGCAGTGAAATGCAATTCTGCTATGTCTGACGATTACACCTCTAGAGCCGGAGTCCCCCAAGACAGCGTACTGGGGCCAACGCTATACCTTCTATACACAGCAGACATCCCAACGTACAGACGCCTAATAACATCTACTTTTGCCGACGATACAGCCATTCTCAGCCGTTCCAAGTGTCCTATCCAAGCATCAGCGCAACTGGCTCTTCATCTAGTCGAAGTGGAAAAATGGCTATCTGACTGGCGAATAAAAGTAAATGAACAAAAATGCAAGAATGTTACGTTTACCCTAAACAGGAAAAATTGCCCACCGCTAAACAATTCCACACTTCCGCAAGCGAACGACGTTACGTATTTAGGAGTACACCTCGACAGACGACTCACCTGGCGAAGGCACATCGAAGCCAAGAGAACACAACTAAAACTAAAAGCTAATAGTCTTCATTGGCTTATCAACGCTCGGTCCTCTCTTAGTCTAGAATACAAGGTCCTGCTCTACACTTCCGTACTTAAACCAATCTGGCCCTGTGGCTCCCAGTTATGGGGAAACGCTAGTAGTAGCAACATTGATGTTGTCCAGCGAGCTCAATCAAAGATCCTGAGGACCATCACCGGGGCACCGTGGTATGTTCGCAACGAAAACATACACAAAGACCTCAACATTCAACCTGTCAGAGAAGTAGTAGCTGAACAGACAAAGAAGTATCACAGCAAGCTTTCCTCGCACCCTAATCCCCTCGCGCAAGGGCTAACCCGGCTGTGTAGCCGCTCTCGTCTTCGTCGTAATGATCTACCAACCCAGCGATAGATTCTAGGGACGTGCAACCCAAAAACAATTCAATTTGTATTGTAAATTAATGTTTAGTTATAAGATTTGATAACTTATTGTTAGTCTCAACTTAAGAGAAAATCCAATAAATAAAAGCAAAGTAATTAAAAAAAAAAAAAAAAAAAAATTTATTTTTCTTCTTGTTTTATTTTCCATGTTTGTCTTTTGTAACTAAACTTGCCAAGTTCGTGCAAACGGAAGAATGTGATTTGTTTGCTGCTGGTTGTGCGACAATGTGTCACTGTGGCCTCTTTGGGCGCATTATTGACCTGATTGATTCCAAATCAGGCTTGAAGTAGACATGTAAATCATGTAGGGATGTGGAGAAGGACATTATGGGTTTTATACGACAGACAAAGAAAGGCTTTGGAGCTATCTTCTGGTGGTTTAAAAACTGTTTGAAGGGTTCTTTGCTCTGGATGATGAATTTAAAAGTATGAAACTTTTGAATGTGTCACCTAAGCGTAAAAAGGCAAATCTGTGGTTGTCCATAGGCGTCAATAAACGTTCCCCACACCAAAATAATTTGTCTGCTCCGTGTGTTCCTACTTTAATTAATCTTTCTTCCCCGGCTCCTCCAATAACAGTTAGTAGTGACGAGAATAATATTATGCCCTTGGAAATTGTTCCTACTGACACCGACGATGGTCTTGTTTCAGTCGTTGTAAGCACTGAAGGTTTAATCACCCCAGAAGTTTCTGTTGGTCAGCCAACCACCCAAGGCTGTAGTTGCATCCGTAGATGCAGCTGTTTTTTTTTATTTTATTTAAAGTCCACTATGAACAGTCGACATTAAAGAAATTAATAAAATTAAGACTAAAAGAGTAAAATTATGATTACAAATATTTTCATAGTTTAAAATAGAAAAAAAAATGCAATTAAAATTAAAATATGAAATATCTGGTGGTGTTTAAGCAATATTAATCTAACACAGCATTCGCTGCATGGATTGGGGAAAACCCAGGAAAACCTCAATCAGGTCAGATGGTAGGTTAGTTAGCTAGTATTTAATTTCTGTTTTAATTTCCAACACCTTGTTAGTTGCTAATTATTGTTAGCTAAGAATGATAGAATAAAATTTTTAATATTTAGAAGAGATGCATCAGCGTTGAAAACACAGTAGAGTCAGTTGTAGTCAGCACAGAGAACTCGAAAAGGTTTATGCTTAGAATAGTTAGTTGTACATAGGTTAAGGGATAAAGGTGTGAAGGTGTTACGTGTATGTCTAACTGGGACAGAAAGGTTTATATGCCTAAGAAGGTAGGGAGAATCAATATAAACATAACCCCAAGCATGCTACGACGATTAGTTAATGAGGGAAGATTAAGTAAAAGAAGTCTACTATTATAAGAGCGTAAGTCAATACCTGAAACCCAGTTAATGCCTCTCAACGCAAAAAGCAGAAATTTCTTTTGTACAGACTCGATAAGAATTTTATGATTTGAGTATTGTGGTGACCAAATACAAGAACCGTATTCCAGAATGGGACGGACAGGCGAAACAAAAAGAAGGTTTGTCGTATAAGGGTCATCAAATTCCTTTGCCCATCGCTTGATGAACCTAAGAACTTAAGTCGCTTTGTTGACAGTAATTGAAATGTGTTTGTCAAACTTTAGCCTATCATCTAGAAGAACACCACTAATAAAAACAATCGAGATCAGCTTGCAATAGAGAGTTAGAAGCTATATTATTATAAGTTAGGCAAATCTTGACATCATCAGAATACATTAAGATATTAGAATTTAAAATAACATTGGGAAGATCGTTAATGAAAAGGTTAAAAAGAAGAGGACCGAGATGACTACCATGAGGAACACCTGAGGTTTCAAAGACAGGTTTAGAAGTTGCGGATTTAAATATTACTGTTTGAGTTCTATTATTAAGATAGTCAGATACCCATAACAGAAAATTATATGGAAATCCAATCAAGTTTAATTTTTTAACTAAATGGAAATGGTTAACAGAGTCAAAAGCTTTACTAAAGTCAATATAAATAACTTCAGTCTGGAACTTATTCTGAAAACCTTTGATGACTAGAGAAGAAAACTCTAATAGATTGGTAGTCGTAGATCTCTGTTTCACAAAACCATGCTGGAAGGGAGAGACAATAGATCTACAAAAATGACTAAGTTGAGATGTAATAATTTTCTCAAAGAGTTTCGGTATAGCGGACAATTTGGAAATACCTCTATAATTATTAACGTAACGGTGTGTCAAACCATTTTTATGCAAGGGGATTATGAATGAATCTCAGGAATAAAGTTAGAGAGTTGGAAGTTATAGGGATAAGATATATGTGGTGAGTAGCTGTCAATTGAGTAAGTAGATTGAAAGAAGTCTGCAAACAGATCGGCAGCGGCCTGATCACTGCATGAAGTCTTATTTTGAAATGAAATTGAGGAAGGTAGTAAAGAACATTTTCGTTTAGATTTAACAAAATTATAGAACTGTCTAGGATTCTGAGCAAACTGTAACCGACACCGACGCAAATAAATATTGTAAAGTTGGGTGTTAAGTGAAACGAAATTCGAATTAGCAATAGCATATCTCGCGAAATCAGAAGAATTTCCTGTGCGTTGATATTTTTTGAAATATCGTGACTTTAGGTTTTTTAATCCACTTAATTCCCGAGAAAACCAAAGTGGCCTATTAGACTTCAATGGATATCTACGAGGAACACACTGGACAACAAAATTTTGTAGCGTATTATAAAAAATAGTCAAAGCAAAGATGAGGTCATTTAATTTATAAAAATTTGCCTTTTTAAAATAGATTGGTCTATTTACTGGCTTAGGTATGTCAATGTGCTCAGAAACCGGTAGTTCAATTGACAACTCTAAAGCTGGATGATAAGAATCTTCAGGAACTACAAAGGGGTCAATTCTACGTACAGAGGCATAAGCAGGATCTGATACAAATATTAAGTCAAGAAGACGGTTATTGCAGTTATAAATATGGTTAATTTGTGATAGAGAAAGATCAAGAAGGCCATTTAGAAATTTATGCGGAAAAGAAGGAACTAGAGTATTATTTTCAGCAGACCAAGATATATTTGGTAAATTAAAATCACCAAGTACAAACAAAGATTCGCAATCTTGTAGTTTAGAGGATATAGACTTTAAAATATATAAGTGTTGAAACTAAACAGAAATATCAGATTGAGGTGGGATGTACGAACAAGTGATATAGGCTAAAGTTTGACCAAACGTTGTCTTAATGGCGACAAATTCAATGCCGGACTCCGAGCAGATTAATTCCCATTTAAGATCAGAATCAACAGCAATAAGAGCACCACCACCAATTCTAGACAAACGGTCACATCTGTAAGACGTAAATTTATTAGTAAAGAGAGATAAGTTGGAAATTTCTGGCTTTAACCAAGTTTCAGTAAACACTAAGATACTATGTTCAAAGCAGAAACTATCTAGATATACTTCAGATAGTTTTGATTTAATGCCCTTTACGTTTTGATCACTACGAATATGGGAAGTAAGCTGAACAGGATTAATATTTAGTTTTTTGAAGCATTAGTGTTAGTTTTATTAACAGTAGGAGCTTGAGCTAAGGTGATATTAGGTTGAATATTTACTGGGGTGATTTTACGTTTCTTTGACCTGAACTCATGTACCACCTTATGAGGTGGCCAGAAACTTGGATCACACAATAACGGAAATGAGTCGGAAGGAACAGTTAATTTAAATGAAGCAATCTCCCGAGGAGTTGAGAAATTGAATTTTTGTATGGCTACCGGCGCCGTGGATTTTGTGGCGATATAAGCTGAGATGGACTCGCACGAAGTATCGGCAGATAATCGAGAAATGAATATCTGCTTTCTCGGAGCCACAACAGAAAATAAGGGGGTGTTAGTATTAACAATAATATTGAGAGCAGTAGGTGGTGAGGCAATAATCGGACAATAAGGAATAGAGGATCCGTCCGAGGCCTCAATACACACATTTGGAATCGGAGGTATTCAAGAAATTTTGATTCGTTCCGCGGGTCAACTATTGCCACCACTAATTAAAGTAGTTTTTTTAGACTGAATGGAGGGGTATGGCTCTACAGGAATGCAAGGAGAAGAAGGCAGCGGTGCAAATACTAGAAGTGGATGACCATCAGGCTTATGAGCAGATTGCGGGTCCGAGCAGGGCTTTGTAGGCGTCTTAAAGTCGTATTGACCAAGCAATTCCATGGTTAGGTTAGAATAGGTTGAGCAGGCAGCTCGACTGGAGTCGAGAGCACCCGGAGACCATATGGTCCATTGTGATGCCTGATCTGAGTGAACTGTAGGAGTAGAAGGGATTGGGAGGGATTGTTGGGATATTGGAGGAAAAGGCTCTTATGGTCTACGTGCTACTGGCCAGTTCTGTTGGGCTGCGGTAGCCTCTGGAACCAGCCAGTAGAGTCGAGGAAAAGCGCCATGTTCTCCAGCCGAATATTCCCAAGACTGCCCAGGTCCGCAAAGAAAGGCTTGCCCAGAAATTGGGTCCGCTTTCTAAGAAGTGCAGGGCAGTCGCAGAGAAGATGCTGGATACTCTCAGTTTCCTCTTCGTCCCCGCAGTTGCGACAGAAGTCCTGTTGGGGTCCACCGTACCGTTGAGCCATACGGCCGATGTAGCAGTGTCCCGTTAAGACTCCTGTCAGTAACCTTATCTTGTTCCTTTTAATGTTTAAGAGCTCGGTTGTTCGCTTGGGACAGTATCTTGACCATAGTGCTTTTGACACCTCGCAGCCCGATGATGCTGCCCAGTGTCTCTCAGCCGCCGTTCTCATGGAACAATTAAGTTCCGATAGCACGTGCTGAATAGGCCTCTTTATATCGTTCACCGCGAGAGTTTCTGATGACGCTGATCCCAGCCGAGCACATTCATCAGCCGCCTCGTTACCTGGTACTCCCATGAGCCCAGGTACCCAGACAAGTCTGATAGAGTGTGGTTGGCATAGGTTCAGTGACATCACTGTGTCTCGGGTTAGTTTACTCTTAATGGTGTTCGATGCGAGTGCTTTTATCGCTGATTGGCTGTCTACGTAGATGGACACGTCCCTCGGGCTCCCGCCCAGTGTCCGTACCAACTTGGTCGCTTGCCAAACAGCGTAAATCTCCGCTCGAAACACACTACACCAGTTAGGAAGACGAAAGGAAAGCTTGGTTGCAAGGTCTTCGGAGAAGACCCCCGATCCAGTGCCTTCTATCGTCTTTGATCCGTCTGTGTAGATTGACAACTCATTCTGCCTCAAAGGAGATTCCTGTTGCCAATCGGATCTGTCAGGGAATTCAGCTGTAAACCTGTCATCCCACTTATGTTCTGGTACCCAGTAGTCGTTCTCAGCCACAGTTAATTCTACTGTACGTAGAATGGAGTTGTGACCTGCACCAGGCTTAAGGAGGCATTGGGCGTGAAGCCTGACCGCACTCCTTGCTGCCGCGTGCTTGAGGAAGACTCCGATGGGCTCCAGATTTAACATTACATCCAGCGCTGCTTGGGGGGTAGAACGAATACATCCTGTTATTCCCAAGCAAGCTAGTCTCTGGACTTTGCGGAGATTGTTTAGATAGGAGTCGGTGTGCCCCGCCTCCCACCATACAAGAGCCCCGTACGTCAGTATAGGTC
This sequence comes from Drosophila immigrans, assembly GCA_963583835.1. Taxonomy (NCBI): domain Eukaryota; kingdom Metazoa; phylum Arthropoda; class Insecta; order Diptera; family Drosophilidae; genus Drosophila; species Drosophila immigrans. Next base: position 8,711,047 of record OY757143.1, read on the forward strand.
TGACAATTGCAGTGTAGAACCAGTGAAGGATGTACAGTTGCAATCCCCATCCTTTACCAAAGGTCTTTTTGCACACAAAGAAGGCTTGTAACGCTTTCTTCATCCTTTCCTCCGAGTTTCTCCTCCAGGAGAGTTTGGAGTCCAGGATTACTCCAAGGTACTTAGCCTCCTTTGATAACTTGAGCTCTGTCCCTCCCAGTGACGGAAGCTTGAAGCTCGGTATCTTATATTTTCGAGTGAACAGAACAAGTTCGGTCTTTTGTGGGTTGGCCCCAAGACGGTTGTGTTCTGCCCATCGCAGAGTTTCACTCAGTGCGGCGTTCATTAGCTCACTGATTGTTGGCAGGAATCTGCCAGTTACCATTAGAACCAGGTCGTCCGCATAAGCAGTCACTCTGCATCCCTTATACTTCAGTTTGAGAAGAAGGTCATTAAGGACAATGTTCCACAACAAGGGGGATATCACACCCCCTTGCGGGGTACCCCTGGTTGCCCTTCTCCTGATAGTTGAGGCGCAGAGTTGGGCGTTTATCATTCTTTGGCGAAGCATGTTGCTAAGCCATCGAGTGATTGTCGGGTGTGAGCCTATGTTGACAAGTGCTGCCGTTATAGACTCGATCCTGACATTGTTAAAGGCACCCTCTATGTCGAGAAATGCCGCTAACGTAAACTCCTTCCTTTGCAGTGTGCCTTCAATTGTGCTAACCACCTCGTGCAGAGCCGTCTCTACTGATCTACCTTTGAGGTAGGCGTGTTGGGACTTGCTAAAAGTGTGAGGTGTTAGCTTACTTCTGAGATGAAGGTCCAGAAGTCTCTCTAGTGTTTTCAATAAAAACGATGAGAGACTTATGGGCCTATAGTCTTTTGATGAGCAGTGGTTTATCTTTCCTGCTTTGGGAATGAATGCCGCCCTCACTTCTCTCCCCTGAAGATTTCTAGTAGCCATTGCGACAGATGTACGCATACCATCTGTAACATGACCGGTCTGATGTCATCCGGTCCTGCTGATTTGTAGGGGTGGAACGACTTGATAGCCCAGATTATCTTCTCAGTGTTGACAATTTCGTCGATTAGGACTTGACTCTCATGAAGCGGGTTTCCCTCCGGCTCGCCGCTGATGTGAGAGGAGGGGATCCCATTCTCGTCTTCAGCTTGTGTGCAGCCTGGAAAGTGTGTGTTCATGAGGAGTTGCAGAGACTCCTGACTATTTTTAGCGAATGTGCCATCCAGGTTGCAAAGCAGCCCCGGTGTGGCTGGATCTTTCGCCAACAACCTTCGAAGTCTGGACGCTTCAGTGGTGTTGGTTAGTTCCTCGCTAAATTTAGACCATGAGTCTCTTTTTGCCCTTCTGATTTCCTTCTTGAAGGTCTTGAAACTGTTATGGTAGGCATCCCAGTCTACCTGGCAGTTTCCGTCTTTTGCTCTATTGTAAAGCTTTCTCGTTTCCTTTCGTATCTGGCCGAGTTCCGGAGTCCACCACTTGTTGCGGTTTGACTTCGGTGGACGGCTGATTGGACAGGATTTGATGAAGGCCTTACATAGAGTATCTGTGACATTCTGGGTCGATTCCTCCAACTTGTCTGGGTTGTCTAGCCTTCCCACTGGGTGGTTGGGAATAGATTCCATAACAAGCTTTGAGTATTTGACCCAGTTTGCCTTTCGTGGGTTCCTGAAGGGCGCCTTTGCCTCTCTGGACCATCCAACTTCGAACACTATCCTGTAATGATCCGAAAAGGAGCATTCCGTGGATACGTGCCAGTCTTCTACGGAGAGGGAGTCGCTGTTGGTCGCTAGAGTTAAATCTATAACCTCAGCTCGGTTCTTATTGCGGAAGGTGGGGTGGCTACCCCGATTACACACATTAAGATTAGTGACCATCACGAATTCAAGCAGCGACTCCCCTCTCTCGTTGGTGTCTTTGCTCCCCCAAAAGGTATTGTGGGCATTAGCATCACACCCAAGGATTACATCCGTGCCCTCTTTCTGCGCATGCTGAATGAGGGCTCGAATACTTTCCGACGGTGGATCCTTTTCTTCGTACGGGAGATATGCTGAGGCTAGGTAAAGACTGGGTCCGTTCCTCCGCTCGCATAGCGCTACCGTCAAGTCCCTGTTGCTGTAACTGGAAGAGAAGAGCACATTAAGTCCGGTTCTTACCACGATACAGGTTCTGGACTTACCCACAGTTTTCGGGACAAGGAGATGGTATCCGCGGGCTCCCAAACCGCAAACCCTTTCACCTACGATCCAGGGTTCTTGGATGAGAGCCACATCCACCCTCTCCTTGTCCATCCACCGTAGTAGGTCTGTGGAAGGAACCCTCGAGTGGTGCAGATTAATCTGCACTACCCGAATTCTTTCCGGTCGACCTAACATCTACGCGCCCAGCGCCTCCAGGAATGATTGCCCGAACGCAACCCATTCCCATCTTCAGCCGGCCTTGCTTACTAAGGAGTTGGCTCTTGGACTCTGGACCAATGCTGATCCATAGATCCTTGCCGTTTCCTTTGTCTCGGGCGAGACCTCTATTGATCGTCCAGTCCGCTGTGTGACAGTCCGCATTCTGGCTTTTGATCAATATAAGGGTGGTTCGATCCTCCCTGATGGGAGGTGGGATCCAGACCTTAATGATCGTCCGCTCAGGAATTTGGTCTACAGGGACGACGTCAATTCTTGCTCCTGGCCACGGCGCTTCCAGTTTCAGCAGTGTGTCTTTGAGGAATCGCAGGGATTCCTCGTTGGCACATGCCACGACTTTAACACCTTTGTACCAGTTGATGCCATCAAACTCTGCCACGAACAGATTCAGCGGTCGAGTTAAGGCATCAGCAATCCCCTGGTCAATTAACCCTTCCAGGATAAGCCAGTTATCAATAGAAAGCTTCCCATCCGGGTTGCTTCTGTCGATGATGGCTACCTGTAGCTCCGGCTTCATGCTCAAGCTGGCCAGGATGTCCCCTGGACACACCCGCTTGCTCTCCGAAGCCTTTGCCGAGTCGTCTGACCTCTGCCTCTTGCTGACAGGTGGGTTGGCCTTTTTCGGTAGCTTTCTCACCGTTCTCTCCTTTCCAGGAGGTGTGGTTGTTGCAAGCATACCTGGTGCACGCTTTTTCCCTTCTAAGGGTGACTTGGGTTTCTTTGGTTCCACCAACTTCGACGTGGAAGGTTTGACTTCCTCCGTCGGGTTGGCTACGGCTACTGCCTGAAACCCCTTGTCACCCTGGCACCGTGCACTCATACTCGGTTCAGCGGACTGAGTGTTGCCGGTCACGCCAGCGAGCCTCAAATACCGCCGCACGTTGTATTCGTGCTTTTTGCGCAATTTCCTCTCACGCTCGTCCAACGACTCTGGGTTGCGGCCTTCCAGTCCCTTAAGGAACTTGAGAGAGCTCTAATACCCTGAGCGTTGTTTGCGCTTGAGGTTTGCGCCTTTCTTGCTGGATGGTCCCTGGACTACTGTCACTTCGTCTTCATCAGTGCTCGATGACTCATCCAACGGCAACCTCGCTAGCGCAAGCGCTAGCTAGGACTCCGTTATCGATGAGCCTGTGAGCAAAGACTCCGACTCCGTGGCAGCTGTTTCCAGGTCCACACCCTCCTGTCAATGGAGTTTGTCCACTCCACCGTCGTGACCACTGGCGACACGCAGAGAGGATTTCTCCTCCCCGTGCCCGCCGGTGGTAGCGGTCACACCTCCCACCGACGTTTGGGCTGACATCCCAGCCCGAGTTGACGCCTCTATGTCATCCTCCATTATTGAATCCAAGGATTCATGGTGCATTTTATACTTGCTGCCAAGTACCTCTGACCTTGGTCCTGGACCTCAGCTTTCCAGAGTAAATCTAAAAAGCTTGGGCCCAGTCCCTTAGCTAGAAACTGCAAGGTCTCATGAGCGAGCAAGTGATGCTGACATCTCTCGGTCGCCCGAGACGATGCAGTATCCATTGCCCAGCCGGCACCCTCGTGGAGGGTTCAGTCAGAGGATTTTCGCCAGCCAAGCAATTCCATACTAGTATCAAATTCACTTGCAAGAGACTTGGTCATTGTACGAAGTTTAACAAATTGGTTTTCACGTAGTTATACATACGTGAAAAATTCAATTGCTTTTCAATGCCTACCGGACATGACCACTTAATTCCACCGCTGCCCTTTTTCACAGCAGCGTTGATCTTGTCATGATCGCGCCCTGTAATGCCTGCACATTTTATATGCATCAAACTATCACACAGCTAACAAGAAACAAACTTAGGCTGGTCTCCATCACGTGACGGCCCATAGGTACAATTTGGACGTTTTAAGTGTGTGAATGACCTAGAGATATCAAATTTGGTTACAGTATTCGTGTAGCTCTTACGAAGTTCAAGTTTGTTTTAGATTATTGCCACGCCCCTTTCCGCCCCCAAAAACTGGAAAAGCAGTAATAGTAGACCTAGAGCACTGAATTTTGGTATGCAAAATAATAATTATATTCTCATTCTTTCGGTTCAGATCGAATGAAAAAAAAGGAAGTTATTAATGAATCAATTTTATATGCAAAATTCACTTGCATCTGCTCGCGCTTTGTTTGTTTAGTTGACAGTGTAACCATGTCGGTATTTAATGGATTTTTAAAAAATATGTTTATACAAAAAAAACAAAGTTCAGTATTTTCTGTGGTATATTTTTTGTTAAAATATCATTTAAGCTTTTTGTCGCACACCATCTAAATCAAACCCAGACGTATTCTTTTCGAACGCAGCTAGATCGTCATTTGACTTTGACTCCGAGTCCTCCATAAGGAAAAATGTGACATTTGCCAGTGCTTTAAAATCAGGTTTGGAGCTACCTTCCTCAAATACATCGCACTTAAAACCACCTCAACTAGAGCCAAACACAACAAAACATTATCAGCCTATGGAGCAGCCTCAAAACAACTTTAAGGCCATGTTCTCTAACCTACAGCAAAGCTTAATGGAGTTCATGTCTTTCATGCGGACTACTATGCAAGATCTAATGCGTAATCAAAACATATTGATTTAAATGTTGGTATCACAACAATCCAAATAATCAATGACTTCCCTACGTATATCCATGTGGAATGCTAATGGCGTCTCACAGCATAAACTTGAGTTATCTCAATTCTTGCTTGACAAACATATCGACGTAATGTTGCTCTCAGAAACACATCTTACAAATAAATATAACTTTAATTTAAGAGGCTACTCTTGCTATGCAACTAACCATCCCGATGGTAATGCACACGGTTGGACTGGTATCTTGATTAGAAACCGAATTAAGCACCACCGCTGCAAGGATCTAGCAACTACTTATATTCAAGCAACATCAATAAGAATAAAACTGGATAGTGGTAACCAACTTACTCTAGCCGCAGTATACTGCCCTCCTCGTTTCAATGTAACTGAAGCTGAGTTTATGCAGTTCTTTAACTCATTAAGCGAGCACTTCATAGCAGCAGGAGACTATAATGCCAAGCACACACACTGGAGATCTCGCCTCGTAACTCCTAAAGGCAAGCAGCTCTACAATGCAATTATAAAAGCCAGCAACAAGCTTGACCACGTTTCCCCTGGCAGACCAACATATTGGCCAACAGATCCAAAAAAAACTGCCGATTTAATTGACTTCGCAATCACTAAAAACATTCCAAGAAACCTGATTAGCGCCGAAAGTCGGATCTTTCATCTGATCACTCGCCTGTTCTTATTAATCTACTCCGTCATCCAATAACTGTAGATCAACCGACTGGATTGACTTCACACAAAACCAATTGGATCTCTTATAGGAAATACCTAAGCTAAACTGCACAAATACCTTACATGCAAAAGAAGACAAATCAACAAATCGAGCAGCTCGTAATCGAAAAGCGACGCCTACGATGAGAATGGCAGCCTTATGCTCGACAAACTTTAAAAGATGCCTCCCGCAAGCTCACCAGAGCGTTAAAGCAACAAGAAGCAAACACTAAACGCCGCTATATAGAGCAATTATCAACATCTTCCAAAAAGCACTCTCTATGGAGAGCCCACCCAACCCTATGCTCCCCGACAGAAACTGTGGCGCCTATAAGAAACACAGTGGGCGGCTGGGCCCTCAGTGATGAAGACCGAGCCAGAACATTTGCACTGCACCTTGAAAATGTATTCCAGCCAAATCCTGCCACAAATGCATTTACACTACCGCCTGTAACAAATGACTTACCGCTTTAACGTGAGCCAATGGAATTTCAATCAAACGAAATCGCTCATATCATAAAAAATCAACTGGATCCGAAAAAATCACCAGGCTCCGACCAAATAACGCCAAGAATGATTATTGAGCTCCCATATTGCGCAGTTCTCACTATCACCCAGCTCTTCAATGCCATTACAAGGCTTGGCCACTTTCCAGAGAGATGGAAAAAATCAATGATAATAATGATACCAAAACCTGGCAAAGATCACACAATTGCCTATTCGTACAGACCAATAAGCTTATTATCATGCTTATCCTAACTCTTTGAAAAGTGTTTGCTGACTCGGATAAACTCATTTCTAAGAATCCATAATAATATCCTATCACACCAATTTGGATTTCGTGAAAAACACGGAACTATCGAGCAGGTGAATCGCATAACCTCTGAAATACGAAGAGCATTCGAAAATCGAGAATATTGCACTGCAATATTTTTAGATGTAGCCCAAACATTCGATAGAGTTTGGTTAGAAGGTCTAATGCATAAGATCAGAGCAACACTTCCTAATAATACACATAAACTATTAAAACTTATCTTACCTATACGACAGGAAATTCGCAGTGAAATGCAATTCTGCTATGTCTGACGATTACACCTCTAGAGCCGGAGTCCCCCAAGACAGCGTACTGGGGCCAACGCTATACCTTCTATACACAGCAGACATCCCAACGTACAGACGCCTAATAACATCTACCTTTGTCGACGATACAGCCATTCGCAGCCGTTCCAAGTGTCCTATCCAAGCATCAGCGCAACTGGCTCTTCATCTAGTCGAAGTGGAAAAATGGCTATCTGACTGGCGAATAAAAGTAAACGAACAAAAATGCAAGAATGTTACGTTTACCCTAAACAGGAAAAATTGCCCACCGCTAAACAATTCCACACTTCCGCAAGCGAACGACGTTACGTATTTAGGAGTACACCTCGACAGACGACTCACCTGGCGAAGGCACATCGAAGCCAAGAGAACACAACTAAAACTAAAAGCTAATAGTCTTCATTGGCTTATCAACGCTCGGTCCTCTCTTAGTCTAGAATACAAGGTCCTGCTCTACACTTCCGTACTTAAACCAATCTGGCCCTGTGGCTCCCAGTTATGGGGAAACGCTAGTAGTAGCAACATTGATGTTGTCCAGCGAGCTCAATCAAAGATCCTGAGGACCATCACCGGGGCACCGTGGTATGTTCGCAACGAAAACATACACAAAGACCTCAACATTCAACCTGTCAGAGAAGTAGTAGCTGAACAGACAAAGAAGTATCACAGCAAGCTTTCCTCGCACCCTAATCCCCTCGCGCAAGGGCTAACCCGGCTGTGTAGCCGCTCTCGTCTTCGTCGTAATGATCTACCAACCCAGCGATAGATTCTAGGGACGTGCAACCCAAAAACAATTCAATTTGTATTGTAAATTAATGTTTAGTTATAAGATTTGATAACTTATTGTTAGTCTCAACTTAAGAGAAAATCCAATAAATAAAAGCAAAGTAATTAAAAAAAAAAAAAAAAAAAAATTTATTTTTCTTCTTGTTTTATTTTCCATGTTTGTCTTTTGTAACTAAACTTGCCAAGTTCGTGCAAACGGAAGAATGTGATTTGTTTGCTGCTGGTTGTGCGACAATGTGTCACTGTGGCCTCTTTGGGCGCATTATTGGCCTGATTGATTCCAAATCAGGCTTGAAGTAGACATGTAAATCATGTAGGGATGTGGAGAAGGACATTATGGGTTTTATACGACAGACAAAGAAAGGCTTTGGAGCTATCTTCTGGTGGTTTAAAAACTGTTTGAAGGGTTCTTTGCTCTGGATGATGAATTTAAAAGTATGAAACTTTTGAATGTGTCACCTAAGCGTAAAAAGGCAAATCTGTGGTTGTCCATAGGCGTCAATAAACGTTCCCCACACCAAAATAATTTGTCTGCTCCGTGTGTTCCTACTTTAATTAATCTTTCTTCCCCGGCTCCTCCAATAACAGTTAGTAGTGACGAGAATAATATTATGCCCTTGGAAATTGTTCCTACTGACACCGACGATGGTCTTGTTTCAGTCGTTGTAAGCACTGAAGGTTTAATCACCCCAGAAGTTTCTGTTGGTCAGCCAACCACCCAAGGCTGTAGTTGCATCCGTAGATGCAGCTGTTTTTTTTTATTTTATTTAAAGTCCACTATGAACAGTCGACATTGAAGAAACTAATAAAATTATGACTAAAAGAGTAAAATTATGATTACAAATATTTTCATAGTTTAAAATAGAAAAAAAAAAATTCAATTAAAATTAAAATATGAAATATCTGGGGGTGTTTAAGCAATATTAATCTAACACAGCATTCGCTGCATGGATTGGGGAAAACCCAGGAAAACCCCAATCAGGTCAGATGGTAGGTTAGTTAGCTAGTATTTAATTTCTGTTTTAATATCCAACACCATGTGAGTTGCTAATTATTGTTAGCTAAGAATGATAGAATACAATTTTTAATATTTAGAAGAGATGCATCGGCGTTGAAAACACAGTAGAGTCTTTTGTAGTCAGCACAGAGAACTCGAAAACGTTTATGCTTAGAATAGTTAGTTGTACATAGGTTAAGGGATAAAGGTGTGAAGTTACTTGTATGTCTAACTAGGACAGAAAGGTTTATATGCCTAAAAAGGTAGGGAGAATCAATTTCACCCTTTAGTAGTTTGACTATAAACATAACCCCAAGCATGCTACGACGATTAGTTAATGAGGGAAGATTAAGTAAAAGAAGTCAACTATAATAAGAGGGTAAGTCAATACCTGAAACCCAGTTAAAGCCTCTCAACGCAAAAAGCAGAAATTTCGTTTGTACAGACTCGATAAGATTTATATGATTTGAGTATTGTGGTGACCAAATACAAGAACCGTATTCCAGAATGGGACGGACAGGCGAAACAAAAAGAAGCTTTGTCGTATAAGGGTCATCAAATTCCTTTGCCCATCGCTTGATGAACCTAAGAACTTGAGTCGCTTTGTTGACAGTAATTGAAATGTGTTTGTCAAACTTTAGCCTATGATCTAGAAGAACTCCTAAATCATGCACATCGTCTACTCTAATCAGAGGTACCATATTAAGAGTATAATTACTGATGTTAGCGGAGTTTCTGTAAAACGACATAACCTTACATTTTGAACAATTTAGTAGTAGATAATTACTTTTACACCAGGAATAAAAACAATCAAGATCAGCTTGCAATAGAGAGTTAGAAGCTATATTATTATAAGTTAGGCAAATCTTGACATCATCAGAATACATTAAGATATTAGAATTTAAAATAACATTGGGAAGATCGTTAATGAAAAGGTTAAAAAGAGGAGGACCGAAATGACTACCCTGAGGAACACCTGAGGTTACAAAGACAGGTTTAGAAGTTGCGGATTTAAATATTACTGTTTGAGTTCTATTATTAAGATAGTCAGATACCCATAACAGAAAATTATATGGAAATCCAATCAAGTTTAATAGATCAAGACAATAGATCTACAAAAATGACTAAGTTGAGATGTAATAATTTTCTCAAAGAGTTTCGGTATAGCGGACAATTTGGAAATACCTCTATAATTATTAACGTTATGTTTCGAACCATTTTTATGCTAGGGGATTATAAATGAATCCTTCCATATCGCCGGGAAAGAGGCAGACTCAACAGACATAATAAATAACTTATGTAAAAGTAAATGCAATGATTCCGCACAATACCTAAGGACACAGCCTGGAATACCATCTGCACCGGGTGCAAATACAGGTTTTATTTGATTGAGTTCGCTTAAAACGGAGCATTGAGTGATCACAGGCTCAGGAATAAAGGAAGAGTTTTGGAAGTTGTAGGGATAAGATATATGAGGTGAGTAGCTGTCAATTGAGTAAGTAGATTGAAAGAAGTCTGCAAACAGATCGGCAGTGGCCTGATCACTGCATGAAGTCTTATTTTGAAATGAAATTGAGGAAGGTAGTGAAGAACATTTTCGTTTAGATTTAACAAAATTATAGAACTGTCTAGGATTCTGAGCAAACTGTAACCGACACCGACGCAAATAAATATTGTAAAGTTGGGTGTTAAGTGAAACGAAATTCGATTTAGCAATAGCATATCTCGCGAAATCAGAAGAATTTCCTGTGCGTTGATATTTTTTGAAATATAGTGACTTTAGGTTTTTTAATCCACTTAATTCCCGAGAAAACCAAAGTGGCCTATTAGACTTCAATGGATATCTACGAGGAACACACTGGACAACAAAATTTTGTAGCGTATTATAAAAAATAGTCAAAGCACCTTCTAAATTAATGGAATCATGAAAAAGAAACCAATCATAATTTAAGATGAGGTCATTTAATTTATAAAAATTTGCCTTTTTAAAATAGATTGGTCTATTTACTGGCTTAGGTATGTCAATGTGCTCAGAAACCGGTAGTTCAATTGACAACTCTAAAGCTGGATGATAAGAATCTTCAGGAACTACAAAGGGGTCAATTCTACGTACAGAGGCATAAGCAGGATCTGATACAAATATTAAGTCAAGAAGACGGTTATTGCAGTTATAAATATGGTTAATTTGTGATAGAGAAAGATCAAGAAGGCCATTTAGAAATTTATGCGGAAAAGAAGGAACTAGAGTATTATTTTCAGCAGACCAAGATATATTTGGTAAATTAAAATCACCAAGTACAAACAAAGATTCGCAATCTTGTAGTTTAGAGGATATAGACTTTAAAATATATAAGTGTTGAAACTAAACAGAAATATCAGATTGAGGTGGGATGTACGAACAAGTGATATAGGCTAAAGTTTGACCAAACGTTGTCTTAATGGCGACAAATTCAATGCTGGACTCCGAGCAGATTAATTCCCATTTAAGATCAAAATCAACAGCAATAAAAGCACCACCACCAATTCTAGACAAACGGTCACATCTGTAAGACGTAAATTTATTAGTAAAGAGAGATAAGTTGGAAATTTCTGGCTTTAACCAAGTTTCAGTAAACACTAAGATACTATGTTCAAAGCAGAAACTATCTAGATATACTTCAGATAGTTTTGATTTAATGCCCTTTACGTTTTGATCACTACGAATATGGGAAGTAAGCTGAACAGGATTAATATTTAGTTTTTTGAAGCATTAGTGTTAGTTTTATTAACAGTAGGAGCTTGAGCTAAGGTGATATTAGGTTGATTATTTACTGGGGTGATTTTACGTTTCTTTGACCTGAACTCATGTACCACCTTATGAGGTGGCCAGAAACTTGGATCACACAATAACGGAAATGAGTCGGAAGGAACAGTTAATTTAAATGAAGCAATTTCCCGAGGAGTTGAGAAATTGAATTTTTGTATGGCTACCGACGCCGTGGATTTTGTGGCGATATAAGCTGAGAAGGACTCGCACGAAGTATCGGCAGATAATCGAGAAATGAATATCTGCTTTCTCGGAGCCAGAACTGAAAATAAGGGGGTGTTAGTATTAACAATAATATTGAGAGCAGTAGGTGATGAGGCAATAATCGGACAATAAGGAATAGAGGATCCGTCTGAGGCCTCAATACACAAATTTTGGAATCGGAGGTATTAAAGAAATTTTGGTTCGTTCCGCGGGTCAACTATTGCCACCACTAATTAAAGTAGTTTTTTTAGACTGAATCGAGGGGGATGGCTCTACAGGAATGCAAGGAGAAAATACTAGAAGTGGAGGACCATCAGGTTTAGGAGCAGATTGCGGGTCCGAGCAGGGCTTTGTAGGCGTCTTAAATTCGTATTGTCCAAGCAATTCCATACTAGTATCAAATTCACTTGAAAGAGACTTGGTCATTGTACGAAGTTTAGCAAATTGGTTTTCACGTAGTTATACATACGTGAAAAATTCAATTGCTTTTCAATGCATACCGGACATGACCACTTAATTCCACCGCTGCCCTTTTTCACAGCAGCGTTGATCTTATCATGATCGCGGCCGGTAATGCCTGCGCATTTTATTTACATCAAACTATCACACAGCCAACCAGAAACAAACTTAAGCTGGTCTCCATCACGTGACGGCCCATAGGTACAATTTAATTTGCAGCACTGCATAATTTTATAAATATATACTATATGTATAACAGAAACTGAAAATAGAAACGATTAAATTTAAAAAAAAATTAAAATGTTTGCAAAAATTTATGTTTTGAATTCCGATTGCGTGCTCTAAGTGAAAAGTCACTACCAGTCGGTTGCGCAATCAAGCTTGTAATTCCCACTGAGTCGCAAAATAACAGACAAGCAGTGTAAGACGGTGAGCGAAAACAAAAACCCCCAACAACAACTTGCCTATTAGGCGCAGCTAAAGAGAGCAAATATATATTCACCACATCAAACTGCACAGCGAACACACAGACAAACCTGGGTTGCAAACGACTACCGGAAAAAACCAAAACAAAGAATTTTAAGACACAAGCAATGAGCACAGCAACTTAAAAGTTGTAATTTACAAATTATATTACGAACAATAGAATAAAATTTAACACAAATCATGCACCAAAAGGTTAATATCGATATATAACTAAAAGTCACAAATTAATTTAAAATCACTTGTTGGCGTTACACCAAAGAAACACATTTCCTGATCAAACTTCTAATGTGGCAATGGCTTTTATTCCAGCCAAATTTAAAGCCAATGATTCAGTGGACAAATTTGAATGTAGTCATTTGCGGGAAATATCGTCTTTTAAAATTAATGTCCCTGCCGATCAATTTATCAACATCTGCTATAAAACGTTCTGCACAGATCAGATAATTGTAAAGGAATATACGGCAAAAACGAAAAATCGTACGCCTGTTGAACTTCCTTATGTTTCGAGTAAGACCTCTGTAGCTACAAAAAACTAACTTCCTTCTCACTTGGCTAACAGAACATGAGAGGTTTGTGTAGTAAACTTAGTCGTCTCTATCTAAGTAGTCTGTTCTTTTCATATAATTTCGACGCTTTTTCGGAGACTTGGCCAGACATTATAAACTGTGAAATCCTTTCGAGTAAATATAAAATCTATTGACGAAATCGCACTACTACTTGTCGTGGAGATGGAGTTCTAATCGCTGTTGACGTTTGTTTCACTTCGGAATTTTTAACAATTGATTGTGCTGTCGATTTATAATTCGTAACTGTTAAATTGTCGGTTCATGGTGTTTGTAGTTTTATAAGTTGTTCCCATGTTTGTCGCTCTTCTGATTCTGCTGTCTATTCTTCACATTTTTCGGCTATACTTTCTGTCTCCACTCTGCTTTCCGATCGCGATAGTCTAGTTCTTCTTGGTGATTTTAACATTACAGGAATAACTTGGCTATCAAATTCTGACTCCAACGCTTTAATTCCCATGACTCAGCCCGATGAATCGGATCCCGTCAAACACTGACTAGTCTCCACTTTGCAAGTGTGCGGTCATTGATAGTGCAACTGTACTGTTTTATACAACATTTAACTATTCATACGACATATGCAACCCGTGGCATAAACCAAATAGATCTAACAAACCTGTTTGTAATTCGATCAGAAACACAAGTAACTTTTACCTCTTTCCCTTCCACTTTGTTGTGAAAAATTTCCGTATTTTTTGTTCTAACTATAACGAGTACTAATTTATAATGTATTTATAATAATCTATTCCACTCTTATAAATTTGATATTAAGTCGTTTGTCTAGTGTGTAACGACGTAATTATACCCATTATACCCATAGGGTAAAAGGGTAGTATAGCTTAGTAGCAACAGAAAATGTATGTAACAGGCAGAAGGAGTCATCTCCGACCCCATTAAGTATATATATTCTTGATCAGTGTCAACAGCCGAGACGATATAGCCATCCGTCTGTCCGTCTGTCTGTCCGTATGAACACCTAGATCTCAGAGACTTTAAGACATAGAGACACCAAATTTGGTACAAAGGTTCCTTCATTCCTTACGCAGATCAAGTTTCAAAAGTTGGATGCCACGCCCGCTTCGCCCATAATAAGCATTAATCTAGAAAAAGTCAAGTTTTTTTTTATGTAAATTGCGTATAACTTCTTTGTGAAATGATGTGTAATTTAGTAACCCATCTGCGCTTAACACTTTTAATATACCCTGTAATTTTGGTAAAAATCGGATAAGTAGAACAAAAGTTATTCGTTAAATTATTTATCAAAATTTTTGGGCCCAATGCATATGGACGTTTTAAGTGTGTGAATGACCTAGAGATATCAAATTTGGTGACAGTATTCGTGTGGGTCTTATGCAGATCAAGTTTGTTTTAGATTATTGCCACGCCCCTTTCCACCCCCAAAAACTGGGAAAACCGTAATAATAGACTTAGAGCATTGAAATTTGGTATGCATAATAAAAATTATAGTCTCAATGAAGTCGGAAGATAATTATAGAGTTTTATTATTCAACGTACCAACTGAAAAGCAGCAAGGGCCTACAAGTTGTACTAAAGGGCATAGAGTCTGATGTAACACCAGCAGAAATAACTAAGGCGTTAGAAGATAAAGGACTTAACGCAAAATCAATCTAACATTTTAAACAGGGAAAGGAAGCCCCAACCGCTTTTCAATGTAGAACTTGAACCAGACAACAGTTCTCATAAGAAAAACGAAGTGCACCCTATATACAAACTTGTAGTGGTGTCGTGAAAATGAAAATAAACAGACGTTAGAACATTAGCACAGCGCCTTTAAAACCGTGTCGGAAAGCTTAGCTTTAATGAAGCTTCCAAAAGTATGTTTTTTGTTTGAAAATATGCACGAGGTGTAAGTTAACTCAAAAGCTCTGGCGCCAGACAGACAAACTTGAGTGTCTAGACGCTTCAGATCACGCGACTGTTCCGTTGGGATCGGGAGCTTAAGCTTATTTTTTTTGGAAGTTAGTTGAACATAAATAGAAAAGCTTTGAAATGCAGTCACATTTCCTTAAAGATTGCCGGCAAGCAACGTTGTATTGCAAAAACATTAAGCATAATATAAATTTATATATATATATTTAAAATATTATATATATATAAATATTATCTTTTATATAAATATCTATAATCAGTAAAGTGTGATTTAACTGCCCGTGGTACGTGAGAGGCTCTACATTACACAGAGACCTCCACATACACACAGTTGAGGAGCAGATCCGGAGACACACCAGCCGCTACAGCGACAGGCTAACAACACACCAAAGCCGCCCTGCTAGAGGTCTACTACCTGCCCGACGTCTCAGAAGGCTCAAACGGCAAGGCTTTGCCAAAACCCTTGGCTCAACATAACATAACAAACATTCTATAATTTTATTATTATTTAACTCCCCATCAAATTGTAAATGGGGTTTGGTCCACATATTATGTGTATTCATTGTGTTGTTAAGGTACGCTGAGAAGTACTTTTCTACTCTTAATAAATAAAAAAAAAAAGAAAAAAAAGTAAAGTGTGAAAAGAGGAAAACAAAAAGAGGTTAGTGTTATTTAAGAGTTTTTGCAGTGGCTTCATAGTTCTTGTTTTTATGGGGTCATAGCCATTAATAATCGGTCGATCCGATTGGTCAGATTGGTCAGGCACAGCTCGAGCATGTGGAGGTTACATAAATCGGATGGGGCCGCAAGGACGACAGTAATCCCCACAGCCACCACGCAGCAGTAGCTCCAGCCAATAATCAGCATGCACGGATTCAATTAGATTCAATGTATCGTTGATGTCATCATCATTCAAAGATACTAATGGATTAAAAGAAAGTTTAAAGTACAACCTCCAAATCACTCGTGGTCGCAGTGCTTCTAAAACTGTAAAGTTTCCTTTTTTTGTACCGCCTCTTCAGCTATAAGGCTTACTTAATTAGTGAATTAATCAAAAGGTGATTCGTGTAAGCGTTATGAAAGCCCGAAAAATAGTTATAATTTAATTTTTGTTACATTTTCTTTTATAATTAAAATTTGTTTGTAAAGATTGGATGGCATATGGTATGTAACTTGAAGTACATAGAGTAGGACATTTATTCAGTTACTTATATGTATATATCCGACTTCTTTCACAGCTACGTTATACATATGATAACGCAACGTCGTCCATGAGCTCATCGACTTCGGAGTAAGTTTTAATTTCATCAAAAATTTGTAAGTGAGAACAAAAATTTATAATTTCTTTTATTGGATATCAAATAATGTTAATATAGATTGAAAACTGACTTAATATGTTAAATTAATTTTATTCGTCCCGAGTAAAGCATGGCCATAAAAGTAGTAGCTTAAAGATACTATGCGTGCTATAAAAGGGCACGAGACAACTGTTCTTATAGGTAGGGTGGGTAATGACGCGGAGCTCAATACCATCAGGGTTCCTAAAAACCAGCAACAAAGTACACTTTAATTAACTTCAATCTTCCGATCGTTTCCTATCCTGTGCTGAATTGGTTACGATTTCTATATCTCTCTATTTCTTTGTGTTTGTTAATCACATAAAAATGTGCACTTACTTAGTAATTATTATGACTGTGTACTCAGGAGTGCCATATTAAGAACGAGTAGGAAAAACCCCTACATACACCGGCGTGCTAGCAAGAGCAGTAGCTAGAAGTGCACAAATTGAAAGCTCTCTGTACTCCGAAACCCAAGACACATGTGGTACACTACAAACATCAGTTTCTACTCATCATAGAATCACTGTAGAAGAACCACACAAACGCAAAGAACCAGTGCAATGTATGAATTGTCAAGAATATGGCCATACTCGGTCATACTGCACACTGCGTCCTGTAGCTTGTGCTCGAACAAAGACGATTCTTGCACCAAAAGGCGCAGTAACTAATTATAGAGGTTTCTCAATATATAAGGATTTAAAAAATAGAATCCATCAGCGAGTGACTACGCCGCGCTCTGCAAAGGCACGGGTTAAACCACCTAAATCAAACCCAGACGAACTCTTTTCGAACGCAGCTAGATCGTCATTTGACTTTGACTCCGAGTCCTCTATAAGGATAAATGTGACATTTGCCAGTGCTTTAAAATCAGGTTTGGAGCTACCTTCCTCAAATACATCGCACTTAAAACCACCTTAACTAGAGCCAAATACAACAAAGCATTGTCAGCCTATGGAGCAGCCACAAAACAATTTTGAGGCCATGTTCTCTAACCTACAGCAAAGCTTAATGGAGTTCATGTCTTTCATGCGGACTACTATGCAAGATCTAATGCGTAATCAAAACCTATTGATACAAATGTTGGTATCATATGAATCCATATAATCAATGACTTTCCTACGTATATCCACGTTGAATGCTAATGCCGTCTCACAGCATAAACTTGAGCTATCTCAATTCTTGCTTGACAAACATATCGACGTAATGTTGCTCTCAGAAATACATCTTACAAACAAATATAACTTTAACTTAAGAGGGTACTCTTTCTATGCAACTAACCATCCCGATGGGAAAGCACACGGTGGGACAAGTATCTTGATTATCTTTGATTAGTCTTTCGGATCTCTCATCTGATCACTCTGCTGTTCTGATTAATCTACTTCGTCATCCAATAACCGTAGAATAATCGATTGGATTGACTTCACACAAAACCAATTGGATATCACATAGGAAATATTTAACCTCGCATATTGATTTAAATCCTGTACTTAACCTTGAAGCATCGACAACTTTGTCAACACACTGGAGTCCACCTTTGTCACCGCTGCTCGCACAAGCATCTTACATGGAAGTGAAGGCAAATCAACAAATCGAGCAGCTCGTAATCGAAAAGCGGTAATGGCAGTCTCAAAGGTGGCCATGTGCACGACAAATTTTAAAAGACGCCTCCCGCAAGCTCACTAAAGCGTTAAACTGGGGCCAACGCTATGCTTTCTATACACAGCAGATATCCTAACAAGCAGACGATTAATAACATCTTCCTTTTCCGACGATACAGCTATTCTCAGCCGTGCCAAGTGTCCTATCCAAGCATCAGCGCAACTGGCTCTTCATCCAGTCGAAGTGGAAAAGTGGCTATCTGACTGGCGAATAAAAGTAAACGAAGAAAAATGCAAGCATGTTACGTTTACTCTAAACATGCACAATATCCCACCGCTCAGACTAAACAATTCCACTCTTCCGCAAGCGAACGACGTTACGTGTTTAGGAGTACATTTCGACAGACGACTCACCTGGCGAAGGCATATCGAAGCCAATAAAACACGATTAAAACTAAAAGCTAATGTTCTTCATTGGCTTATCAGCGCTCGTTCCTCTCTTAATCTAGAATATAAGGTCCTGCTATACACTTCCGTACTTAAACCTATCTGGCTCCCAGTTATGGGGGAACGCTAGTAGTAGCAATATTGATGTTGTCCAGCGATCCTGAGAACCATCACCGGGGCACCGTGGTACGTTCGCAACGAAAACATACATAAAGACCTCAATATTCAACCAGTCAGAGTAGTAATAGCTGAACAGAAAGAGAAGTATCACAGCAAGCTTTCCTCGCACCCTAACTCACTCGCGCGAGGGCTAACTCGTCTGTGTAGCCGCTGTGTCTTCGACGTAATGATCTACCAACCCAGCCATAGAATCTGGGGACGTGCAGCCCAAAAACAATTCAATTTGAATATTTAATTAATATTTAGTTATAAGATTTGATAACTTAGTGTTAGTCTCAACATCGTAGATTTACCGTTTGGGCTGTGCCTTAATAATACAATAATTGTTGCAGTGACTAGGAAATAAACATTTGCATTCTTCTACTCACAACATACGTCTTACGTTGGGTTTAATTTACATTTGTTGTTTTAATGTAAGTATATATTTTTAACAATTTACTTATTTGTTGTATTTGTGACCTGTCCACAAGTATTTTTTGTGTAACTTTTTTATAGTTAATTCAGTTTGTGTAAAGAGAAACTGAATATTGGCATGTACAGCTTAATTAAAAAGAGAGGTCGATCTTGTTGCTTGTAAGACGTGCTATACTGTTTTGAAGTTTACAGAAAGCACATATATTCGGGTCAAACATAAATGCTTTGTACTAAATGCAAGAAACTTTCGTAATTCTGCTCCTATTGAAGAAAATCAAGCAACGAAAGAAGAGGGCATATCAGTTGTAACAGAATATAATTTTTGATGTGACCTCAAAGTTGACAAAGCCGTAATCTTAACTGGCCGTGAGTCGGACATGATTTAACCTGTTTTAACCATTTGCTTAAGAACGGTGTTAAAAAAGCTATACATGCTAGTCCTGGGATCGAAAGTATTTTCATAAGTTGCAGCAAGCTGGTGAAGTATTTTAAAAAGACAGGAATGAATTAAACGTTAGGAGTGTCTTTGAAGAATTCTTGTCCTAATCGGTGGAATACCGTCTACTACTTTCTAAAGTCAATTGAAATCAATTGGATAGAGCTAACAGCTATTTTAAAAGAACAAATCGGACCTGCAAAATTGAAGGAAATAATATTAATCTGGAAGCTGGAAGCATTTAAAAATTTTTCCAAAAAACTTGAAGTTATAGATTTTTCAAATATATTCAGAAAAAATGCATTATATTCATTGGTATATATTTTATTAAAATATCATTTAAGTTTTTTGTTTTCTCTCGAAATGGGTTGCGGGTATCATACGGTCGAGCAATCTCGACTGTAGCTTTCTTACTTGTTTTTTTTTTGTCTGTGTGCTACTGGCCAGTCCTGTTGGGCTGCGGTAGCCCCTGCAACCAACTAGTAGAGTCCAGAAAAAAGTGCCAAGTTCTCCAGCCGAATATTCAGAAGATTACCCAGTTCATCGAAGAAAGGCTTGTCCAGAAGCTGAGTTATGTTTCTAAGAAGTGCAGTGCAGTCGCAGAGAAGGTGTTGGACACTCTCGATTTCTTCCTCATTCCCACAGCTGCGACAGAAGTCCTGTTGGAATCCTCCGTACCGTTGATCCGTTGCTCGGTTGTTCGCTTTGGGTCATATCTTGGCCATAAAGCTTTTGACAATCCGCAGCCCGATGATGCTGTCCAGTGTTTCTCAGCCGCTGTTCTGATGGAACAATTAAGTTCTGATAGGACGTGCTGAATTGGTCTTTAAATATCGGTCACAGCGAGAATTGCTGATGACGCTGACCCTTAGCGAGAACACTCATCAGCCGCCTCGTTACCTGGTACACCCATGTACCCAGGTACCCAGATAAGTCTGATAGAGTGTGGATGGCATTGGAAGTCTCTCTAGTGAAAGACTAATGGTGAGCAGTGGTTTATCTTTCGTGCCTTGGGAATGAATGCCACCGTCACTTCTGACCAGGTTTTCGGAATGCATCCCGTAAGGAGACATGCCCTGAAGATCTCTAGTAGCCATTGCGACAAGTGTACGCATAACATCTGTAACATGTCCGGTCAGATGTCATTCGGTCCTGCTAATTTGTAGGGGGGGAACGACTTGATAGCCCAGATTGTCTTTTCTATATTTACAACTTCGTCGATTAGGGCTTGGCTCTCATGAGGCACGTTTTCCTCAGGTTCGCAACTGATGTGAGAGGTCATAATCCCATTCTAATTTTCAGCTTCTAAGCAGCCTGGAAAGTATGCGTTCATGAGGAGTTGTAGAGATTCCTGACTGTCTGTGTTTATAGCGTCAGACTTTCTTCGCTTCTCGAGAGGAATAATAAAAGACTCCTTCCATATAGAGGGAAAAGTCCATTCCTCAAGCGATAAATCAAATAATTTTAACAAAGGTCTGCATAAAGCCTCGGCTCCATACCGAAGTACACAACCGGGAACTCCTTCTGAACCGGGCGAAAACACCGGCCTAACTATTTGAAAATATCGAATAAGCGACTCCTCACTCATTGAGGGACTGAAGATACAATTCGTCCGCGACAGGCTGTAAGAATTTTAGAATATGATAAAGAAGAATGTGTATGAAGTAAAATAAGCAAATAGATCTTTGATTCCTGCCCAGAATTTGCTTTCGATTTTTCGTAAGATATATAAGAAGAAAAAGAGTGTTAGTGTTAACAAAATTAAAAAAACGTCCTTGGGTTTTCAGAGAAGATAATCCGACAGCGAGATTAGTAATTTTTATAACACATAGCGTAAAGCTCGATAAAATTAGACGGAGCAATTATATATTGCTAAAAGTGAAGGAACAAACCAAGCTTAAAAAAAAAAAAAAAAAAAGTGAAGGTAGAGCCTCAAAAATATTAAGCGTTTTGTAATGTCTAGACTTCAGACTTCAAAGATTTAATTTATTATAGAAAAAATTAACGGCGGCACTTATGTCAGTGCAAGAATACAAATTAGACCAATCAATTCGATTAAGAAGTTGGATTAATTTGGGAAAGTTTGCATTTCAAAAGCGATCGGCAAGTCTATCAGAATTAGTGAGTACCGATCTGTTAATCTCGAGAAGTAAGATGCTTCAGGGGATGTAAGTGGCTTCGATCTAGATAAAACTTCGCTGGTTGGTTCAGAGACAAAGCACAAATCTAAATGGCGGCAAAGAGAACTCCGTACATTGTTAATTTGACCCAAAGAGAATTCAAGTAAACCATCAATAAAGTCATGGCGTTTTGTAGGAATAAGAAAAAAAATGTTATCACAAGGACACCAAGCAGTTTCAGGATGGTTAAAGTCACATAGAACACGAAGGTGACTTGGGTTTCGTTGGTTCCACCAACTTCGACGTGGAAGTTTTGACTTTCTCCGTCGGGTTGGCTACGGCTACTGCCTGAAACCCCTGGTCACCTTAGCACCATACACTCCTACTCGGTGCAGCGGACTGGGTGTTGCCGGACAGGCCAGCGAGCCTTAAGTACCGCCTCACGTGGTATTCGTGTTTTTTGCGCAGTTTCCTCTCATGCTCGTTCAATGACTCTGGGTTACGGACTTCCTGTCCCTTAAGAAACTTTAGAGAGCTCTTGTACCCTGAGCGTTGCTTGCGCTTGAGGTTAGCACCTTCCATCTCTCGGTAGCCCGAAACGATGCAGTATCCATTGCCCAGCCGGCACCCTCGTGGATGATTCAGTCAGAGGATTTTTGCCAACTAATGAAAGATGAAAGAATCTAAAGACTTTCAGGTTCCTTGGAATGTTTTTAGTGATTGCGAAGTCAATTAAATCGGGCAGTTTTTTTGGGTCTGTTGGTCAATATGTTGGTCTGCCAGGGAAAACGTGTCGAGCTTATTGCTGGCTTTTATAATTTCACTATAAAGCTGCTTTCCTTTGGGAGTTACGAGGCAAGATCCCCAATGTGTGTGCTTGGCATTGTAGTTACAGAGGGGCCGTATACTGCGGCTAAAGTAAGTTGGTTAACACTAACCAGTTTTATTATTGTTAATGTGGCTTTACTTTAGATAGTTGCCAGATCCTTGTAGCGATGGTGCTTAATATGGTTTCTAATCAATATACCAGTCCCACCGTGTGCTTTACTACGGGGATGGTAAGTTGCATAGAAAGAATAGCCTCTTTAGTTAAAGTCATATTTATTTGTAAGATGTGTTTCTGAGAGCAACATTACGTCGATATGTTTATCGAGCAATAATTGAGATAACTCAAGTTTATGCTGTGAGACGCTATTAGCATTCCACGTGGATATACGTAGGTGTTTAGGTCACATAGCCATTTTCCAGGTAGGCGCTTATCCCTGACGTGCTTGCTATCCACCACTATGGTGAAGAGAGGCCGTGTAGGTTAAGCTAGGCTTAAGTTGACATTGTCTTTGAGCTTGAATCCAGTTGAAAATATACATGTGAAGCGAAGATAAGTCCGCGTCTTTATTCTTAACGTTTTAGAATAATGGCGAACAGCAACAACAACAACCTCAGCGAAGAAATTTCTAGACAGAGAAGACTTTGACGGCCCCTTACATTTTCATTGGTCCTTCGAACCGGATCATATTTAACCGCTCTACCACTACGTTTTGCCAGATAAAAATAGCTCGTTTCAATATTAATACTAAAATTACTAAAACTTGTGTGGCGTCCGCAAAAATATATTTTCTACTAAATAAAAGAGCATCCCAAGTGTTTTCCAGTCCGTTTTTGCTTAGTACAGAGTACTTCTCGAATTACATGCATACAAGTGCCTGCATACTGTAACTGAGTTACAGTTCAGAGCTACATACATACAATTGTCTGGGTACTGTAACGTTTCGCTGCTTCCAAACACTTACCTAGTTGTATGCGCACTCACACATACCCTACATTGGCTACTAACAACAACTCTAAAAATATATCAATTGTTGTATTCCGTCTATTTCTGCGTATATACACATGCACACTTTTAGGTACACTGGGCCACACTCATTAAGCATTGTACTTATTGTCTTGCCTACAGCAGAATTTACTTTTCAGTTCTGCTACTCGGCACACTGGGACAAAGACATAACACACTGTAATAATTATAATTATTTCTCCAACAGCAACATTTTAATAAAAATAAAAGTAAATATAAAATAAAAAAAAAATTCCTGTTTTCTGGCTAATAGTATTCTAGTATATTTGTCTTTCCACAGCCAAAAAATACTAAAAGGAGAAAATACTGTTTTCTCCCTTTTTATCTTTTTTCGCTCATACTCCACAACTATCCGACACACATTAAATCTTATCGCTTGGTATTTTTTGTGGTATATTTTGCCATTTTTTTTTATTTGTTGCTACAGTCCTGTCCCGGTAATGCTGTTCATCCCAAGAAACAACATATCGGAAACACCTTTGAGTGTTGGTATTAATTTGGAATTTTTTGTTAATAGCCAAATACGCTTCCGCGGTACTTCAATTCCAAGTATCACTTCACAAAATTCGTACTGCGGTATTTTTTTCGGTATTTTTTGGTATTTTCGGAGGTACTTCGGCTCTGTGAGAGCCTAGCATGTTAATCGGAAGCGACAAACAGAAACAAGTAAAAAAGCTACAGTCGAGAGTGCTCGACCGTATGATACCCGCAACCCTTTTCGAGAGAAAAAAAAAATTTTAAACAATTTTTAACAACAAATATACCAAAAATATACTGAAACTTGTGTTTTGTTTGTATATATTTGAAAATAGCGGGTAAAAATTCACAACACCGATATGGGCACACTGTCAACCAAACAAACAAAGCGCGGGCAGCTGCATGTGAATTTTGCATATAAAATTGATTCTTTAATAACTTCCTTGTTCTTCATTCGATCTCAACCAAATTCACAGAAATCATTGAGAATGTAATTATTTTTATGCATACCAAAATTTAATTCTCTAGGTCTATTATTACGGCTTTTACTGGCTATTGGGGGCGGAAAGGGGCGTGGCATCCAACTTTTGAAATAAACTTGATCTGCGTAGGACCTATTAGAGTACTCTCCCCAAATTTGGTAGCTCTAGCTCTTATAGTCTCTGAGATCTAGGTGTTCAAACAGACGGACAGACGGACATGGCTATATCGTCTCGGCTGTTGACACTGATCAAGAATATATTTATGGGGTCGGAGATGCCTCCTTCTGCCTGTTACATACATTTTCTGTTGGCACTAAGTTATAATACCCTTCTACCCTATGGGTAGCGGGTATAAAAATACAAACACCTTGTACAGACAATTTTACAGCTACGAATTCTAAATCGACAGCACAATCAATTGTAACTAATTCAGAGGTGAATGCAACGTCAACTGCGATTAAAACCCCACCTCTACGACGAGGAGGAGTGCGATCTCGTCTATAAATATTATATCTACTTGAAAGGATTTCGAAGTTTAAAATGTCTGGCCTAAGCCAAAAAGCTACGACATTGTATAGAAAGGACAGACTACTAAGATAAAGATTTCTAAGTTTGCTACACAGACCTCTAACGTTCCGGTAGCCAAGTGAGAAGGGTGTTAGTTTTTTGTATCTACAGAGCTTGTACTCGCAACAGTAGGAAGTTCAACAGGAGTACGAATTTTCTTTTTTGCGGTATATTCCTTTACAATTACATGATCTGGCCAGAACTTTTTACAACAAATGTTGCTAAATTAATCGGCAGGAACAGTAATTTTAAAAGACGATATTTCCCGGGAATAATTAAATTGAAATTTGTCCACTGAAACATTGGCTTTAGATTTGGCCTGAATAAAAGCCATGACTTCATCAGAAGTTTGATCAGGTGCAAGCCTGGAAACAAAAATGTGTTTCTTTGGTGGAACGCCAACAAGTGATTTGTGATTAACCACAGCCGCATCTACGGATGCAACTACAGCCTTAAATGGCTGACCAACGACCAACGACTGAAACATGACCGTCGCCGATGTTAGTAGGAACAATATCCATGGGTTGAACATTATTCTCGTCACTACTAACTATTATGGGAGGAGCAGGAGAAGAAAGATTAATTAATGCAGGAACAGACGGAGCAGACAAATGATTTGGGTGTGGGGAAAGTTCATTAGCGCTTATGGACAATTGGATTGGATTGGCCTTTTTACGCTTAGGTGACTTATCAAAAATTTTATATTTCTATACCCCCTACCCATAGGGTAGAAGGGTTTTATAGCTTAGTGCCAACAGAAAATGTATGTAACAGGCAGAAGGAGGCATCTCCGACCCCATAAATATATTCTTGATCAGTGTCAACAGCCGAGACGATATAGCCATGTCCGTCTGTCCGTCTGTCTGTCCGTATGAACACCTAGATCTTAAAGACTGTAAGACATAGACACACCAAATTTGGTACGTAGGTTCCTTCATTCCTTACGCAGATTAAGTTTATTTCAAAAGTTGGATGCTACGCCCCCTTTGCCCACAATATGCATAAATCTAGAAAAAGTCAAGTTTTTTTTATGTAAATCGCGTATAACTCCAAAAGTTCTTCTGCGCTTAACACTCTTAATACACCCTGTAATTTTGGATAAGTAGAACAAAAGTTATTCTTTAAAGTATTTATCAAAGTTGTTGTGCCCAATGCATATGGACGTTTGAAGTGTGTGAATGACCTAGATATATCAAATTTGGACAGTATTCATGTAGCTCTTACGCAGATCAAGTTTGTTTTAGATTATTGCCACGCCCCTTTCCGCCCCCAAAACTGTAAAAGCCGTAATAATAGACCTAGAACACTGAATTTTGGTATGCAATAATAATTAAATTCTCAATGATTCCTGTAAATTTGGTTCAGATCGAATGAAAAACAAGGAAGTTATTAATGAATCAATTTTATATGCAAAATTCACTTGCAGCTGCTCGCGTTTTGTTTGTTTAGTTGACAGTGTGACCATGTCGTTATTTAATGGATTTCGTAAAAATATGTATATACAAAAAAAAAAATCAATATATTCTGGGTATATTTTTTGTTAAAATATCATTTAAGCTTTTTGTATTCTCTCGAAATGGGTTGCGGGTATCATACGGTCGAGCGCTCTCGAATGTAGCTTTCTTACTTGTTTAATTCATCATCCAGCGCTGAGAAACCTTCAAACAGTTTTTTAAACCATCCAAAGATATCTCCAAAGCTTTTCTTGGTCTGTCGCATAAAGCCTATAATGTCCTTCTCCACATCTTTGCATAATTCACATGTCCACTTCAAGCCTGATTTGGACTCAATCAGCTCAATAATGCGCCTGAGGCCACCGCATTTCTCGTGCGACACATTCTTAGACAGCCAGCAGCAAACAAAACCCATTCTAACGGAATCATTTGAACAGACGAACATGGTAATAAGAAAAAAATTTGAAACAAAAACAGACAGCAAAAAAAGAAAATTTTTTACAAAAATGTATATTTAAAGAAAACAAAGTTAGTGTGCAAATAAAAATAAGAATTGTAAATTGAAAAACCAAAGTTTAAATTTTAAATAAGAAAATTTAATCAACAAAAACGTACCCTAGGGTTAAATCTGTTGACGTTGCATTACTTGTAAAAGAGCGGGCATGACCGAAAACAAGAAACCGCAAACGGAATAAATGAGAGCAAATAGAGCGCGACCAACACTAACAACACAAACTAATGCGCGCAAGAGAAACTTGGGAGAGAAAGCAAAAACAAATTGAACGCAGTGACAAAACAATA
Source organism: Drosophila immigrans (assembly GCA_963583835.1). Taxonomy (NCBI): domain Eukaryota; kingdom Metazoa; phylum Arthropoda; class Insecta; order Diptera; family Drosophilidae; genus Drosophila; species Drosophila immigrans. The sequence goes on from OY757143.1 coordinate 8,738,236, forward strand.
TGTAAACAAGTAAGAAAGCTACAGTCGAGAGTGCTCGACCGTATGATACCCGCAACCCATTTCGAGAGAAAAAAAAAATTTTAATGATATTTTAACAACAAATATACCAAAAATATACTGAAACTTGTGTTTTGTTTGTATATATTTGAAAATAGCGGGTAAAAATCCACAACACCGACATGGTCACACTATCAACTAAACAAACAAAGCGCGAGCAGCTGCAAGTGAATTTCACATATAAAATTGATTCTTTAATAACTTCCTCGTTTTTTATTCGATCTCAACCAAATTCACAGGAGTCATTCAGACTATCATTATTACTATGCATACCAAAATTCAATGTTTATTAGGTCTATTATTATGGCTTTTACAGTTTTTGGGGGCGGAAAGGGGCGTGGCAAAAATCTAAAACAAACTTGATCTGCGTAAGACCTACACGAATACTGTCACCAAATTTGATATCTCTAGGTCATTCACACACTTAAAACGTCCATATGCACTGGGCACAACAATTTTAATAAATAACTTAACAAATAACTTTTGTTCTACTTATCCGATTTTTACCAAAATTACAGGGTATATTAAAAGTGTCAAGCGCAGATGGGTTACCATTACACATCAATACACAAATAAGTTTTCGAGTTATACGCGATTTACATAAAAAAAAACTTGACTTTTTCTAGATTAATGCTTATTGTGGGCGAAGGGGGCTTGGTATCCAACTTTTGAAATAAACTTGATCTGCGTAGGGTATGAAGGAACCTTTTTGCCAAATTTGGTGTCTCTATGTCTTATAGTCTCTGAGATCCAGGTGTTCATACGGACAGACAGACGGACAGACGGACAGTCGGACAGACGGACAGACGGACATGGCTATATCGTCTCGGCTGTTGACGCTGATCAAGAATATATATACTTTATGGGGTCGGAGATGCCTCCTTCTGCCTGTTACATACATTTTCTGTTGGCACTAAGTCATAATACCCTTCTACCCTATGGGTAGCGGGTATAAAAATGTATGCCTTTGAATTTGTTTTTGCGATTTTTTGCAAATCGAACAAATTGGGAAATAAATAATAATTCACAAGGTAAACTGTTGATATTGACAAAAGTAGAACACTGAAAACACAGCTAATAGCGATAACTTATGTAAAGTAAATTTATGAAAGGTAACACAAATGAAAGTGATAGCAAAGAATGCGAAGAAATAAAACACGTCCGTTTGCGATGTGAAGCGGCGAAGAATGCAAGCCAATTATGACACTTGCTACTCAGTCTATGAGCGCTGTGCAGCTCATCTCAACGAACAAATTGAGCGAGCCAGTCCAACAGCTGCTGCTCGACTGCATGCTATGGCCAACGTTTCATTTGGAGGGTGCCGTTTGCCTCCATGCGACACCGAAGTGTTCTACGGGGATTACTTACGGTGGTCCATCTTTCGCGATTTGTTTACGGCAATATATATCAACAATCCAAAACTGACTCCTGTTGAGAAATTGTTTCATCTCAACGCCAAAACAGATGGCGATGCGAAAGCAATTGTTGCAAAGTCTCCTCTTACCAATGAAGATTTCGCATCTGAGTGGGCGGCTTTAAGCGAGAGATTTGAAAATAAAAGGCTCCTAGTCAATAGTCAGCTAAAATCCTTTTCAGCCTGTCCGAAATTTCGTCCGAGTCTGGAGCTCCAGAGCACTCGAATATTTCGACCGACAATTGGGATTGCCTATTGATTTTCTTGTGCTCTTCAGAATTGCCACATTTAACGTTGGAACTGTGGGAGCTGTCGCTCGCCAACAAGTCCGAGATTCCGCTTTGGTGCGAGATGAATCTCTTCCTTAGCGAAAGATACCGTACCTTAGAGGCCATCGAAGATGTGAAGCCAGCTTCTCAAACTGGAATCTCTACGAAACCATCTGCCGTCAAGAGTCATCCGACGACTCAAAAGAAAGTCCACTCTTTCGAAGCAAAAGTGACTCCGAAGGGTAGGACCTGTGATCTCTGCTCCAATGAGAATCACTCTATACGGTTGTGTCCCCGTTTTTTACAGATGTCAGTTCCCGAAAGGTCGAACTACATCAAGCAGAAGAAGTTGTGCGTCAATTGCTTTGCAAGAGGGCACCAGCTTCGCGAGTGTCATAGCACTCATAGCTGCTACACCTGCATGGCGCGTTACAATACGCGGCTTCATCGCGGTGACGCCATTTCGACAGCTGCCAGTCCCAAATCGCAGCTTTAAATACAGTCCACTCCATCTCCATCTCAGCCACTAGCACTCAAGGGGTGTTTATAGGCATGGCGATGATCAACATAGCGCATTTGGGGGTTAACTATCCTGCCCGTGCGTTGATCGATTCTGGTTCCGAAGCAACGTTAATTTCCAAATGTCTATTTGACAGAATCAAGCAGCCATTCAACAATGTCCAAGCTGAAGTTTCCGGTTTGAACCAGGCCGTCTCAGCACAGACACATAAATTGTGTCATTTCTACATAGCGCCGATGAGTCAAAAAGTTAGCTGGTGACCTTCCGTCCTGCTCTATTGACGATTGTGTCCTGCAAGATCTGCCTAACATTCAGTTAGCAGATCTCTCATTTTCCTTCTGTCTATCTTGCTGAATGGCGTTAAATCTCACATTTGTTGGACGCTTATTGGGCAGGAGATAATTTTCGGCTGGATCCTAACTGGCCCTGTTCCGGCCAGTGCGAAAAAATCCATTGCGTCTTTCACTACACGCTTAGAACAAAAAGAGGTTTTAGCACTGGATGAACTGCTCACAAAGTTCTGGGAGGTGGAGGATCTGCCGTCAAGAGTGCCGGACAAAGCCGACAGTATTTGTGAGCAGAATTTTCCTTCATCCTGGTCCGATCCTACAGTCTGACCTGACCATTCAGATCTTGAAATGGCGTGTTTTCCGACATCGCCAAGATGTACCGGCAAATCCTGGTTCACCCAAAGGACACTCCGTTCCAAAGAATTCTATTCCGTGACCCTAAAGGGGACATCTGTGACTACGAGCTAAGCAGGATCACATTTGGAGTCAATTGCGCGCCATTTCTAGCACTTCGAGTCCTACAGCAATTAGTTAAAGATGTGAGCACCCGATTTCAATTAGCTAGCAATATCATCGCGCGCTTTATGTACGTGGATGATGTGCTAGCCGGGGCTCACACGAAGAAGGAAGCGATTATGGCCATTCACGAATTACATCATCTTTCATCGGCAGGTTTTCCATTGCGAAAATGGACTGCCAACAACAAAGCCATCCTTAGTGCCATTCCTAAAACGCATCTCTTGAGAGAAGACTTCCTGGAATTTGAGGAAGCGAGCGTTATCAAGACGCTGGGCGTTCGAGTTCTTCTTCGTTCCATCTAAAATTCCGGTTTCATCAAGCCTTTACAAACGTGAAGTGCTATCCCAAATCGCACGTTTATTTGACCCGGCAGGATGGCTAGCTACCTTTCGTGATCCGCGCCAAGATCTTCATGCTAAAGCTGTGGCTCCAAGATCTATCATGGGATGAGCAGTTGTCTGACCCCCTCCTCAACATGTGGCAAGAGTTCCTGAAAGACTACCCACTCCTCGAAAAGATTCGAGTTCCACGATGGGTTCACTTCCACCCAAAACGTCAAGACCCAATTCCGCGGGTTCTGCGAAGCACACATCAAGCGTATGGTGCTGTGCTCTACGTCCACGTCGAATTGGATGACCAAGGTTGGTACAGTCTACCGACAGCCAAGACGCGAGTGGCACCGGTCAAAACGGTGTCACTGCCTCGACTTGAGCTTTGCGGCGCAGTCTTACTGGCCGAGCTCTCGTCAGCCGACTTCCCACATCTCCCAACCAGAGACGCAGAATTGTATTACTGAACCGACTCCACCATTGTGTTGGTATGGCTAAGTAAGCCAGCCTGCAAATGGACGACGTTTGTGGCGAATCGGGTCGCAAAGATTGCGCACTCCCCAGGATCGGCTAGCAGATGGTCACATGTCCGATCTGAAGACAATCCCGCGGACCTGGCTAGACGAGGCGTAACCTCCCAAGAGCTGATCGACAGCTCTATGTGGAGGCATCCCGAGTGGTTACAGTTCTCGGAAGACCAGTGGCCAGTTCCTCCCTGCGACATCCCCGAAGTCATTCCTGAACAACGGGTAGTCAAGTGTCGTAAGCCGGGCACGAGTCTTCCGCTCGAGCTAAGCTGCGCCGTACTGGCGGAGGCTTAAAAGCTTCTCGTCCTCGCGACCCAACGGCAGGAATATGCGAAATAGTATGGCTACCTGCTGGAGAAGAAACCGATTCCAAGGTCCAGCAGCATACTCAACCTGAACCCATTTCTTAACCAGAAGGGCGTTATCCGATCTTGTGGTCGGGTGAACGCATCCGAATCCTTTACCTATGATGAACGTCATCCTATTATACTTCCATACAGTTGTCGTTTCTCTCGACTTCTTACACCGGGCGGGCTTGTCTGATTACGAAGGCGAGAAGAGGGTGTCCTAGCCGCATCTATTCCGACAACGGCAAAACCTTTGTGGATGCTTCCAGAACCCTCACACGAAATTTTCTAGAGTCAATTAAGAATCTCGTCTCCCACAAATTCAGCGACTGTGCGTTAACTTGGCACTTCAACTCATCAGGAGCGCCAAATATGGGTGGGCTCTGGGAAGCAGGAGTGAAAAGTTGCAAGACTCTATTCTACAAAGCGACCTCTACTACAAGGTACACATTCGAAGAATTGGCTACGCTTTTGAGCAGAGTCGAATCGTGTGTGAATTTCAGACCGATCTCCCCAATGTCAGAAGATCCAACCATTTGCAAAAGATCAAGGCTTTGAGCCAGCAATTCTGTATCCGCTGAAAAGAAGAATACCTTAAAAAGCTCCATAAGCGTAACAAGTGGCAGTCCCAAACGTTAACCTACATATCGGCGATATGGTTATTGTCAAGGAAGAGACGATGCCTGTTAACGAATGGCGCCTTGGCCATGTTTTACGTGCCTATCCAGGGGATGACGATCGAGTCCGAGGTGTCGACGTCCAGACCTCACACGGTGTCATCAAGCGCCCAGTAGTAAAGTTACTCCTACTTCCTATCGATCTTTTCAATCCCGACCGTTCCTAGTCGTCCAGTATGTAGTTGTCCAGTCCTCCGATCTGTGTTTCATGTCATGGCATGTCATATGGACTTTATTGACCGGTATTTTCCATTTCCGATTAGTTTCGTTCCAGATTTATTTTTACTTATCACCATGGCACCAAGTAACGCACGCTGGAAAAGCAGACGTTCGCGAGGAACTCAATCCTTCCGCTGCCGAGTCTGCCGCGGTATCCACTCCCTGAAACGTTGTTCACGTTTCCTTTGCCTGAGTGCTAAGAAGCGTCCGCGTGCAGTACTCATTAACAAGTCCTGTGCAAACTGTTTGGCGCATCAGCACTCACGGCAGTCCTGCGCCACCCAACACCACTCCGGCGACAGGCGCACTCTACAACGGCTGCTTCACCATCCGTTCTCTCCGACCCTCTCGCGTTGGCTGCCCTCCTCCAGAACAGGAGCACCAACTTGCTCCCAACGGCGATTGTGCAAATCAGGGGCACGGGGAAATCATTCCAGACGAGGGCGCTCATTGATCCCGGAGCCTCTCTAAGTGCCATTGACGCCTCATTTGCAGCCGCCATGCAAGTGAGGTCCATCACAGTGGGTGAAGGAAGGGTAGGCTGCGTGAGCGTGGATCCGGTCTCCGGAGAAGGACCGTGGTTTGAGGTCCTGGTCCAAGGTGAGCCGGGCGAGCATTATGCGGACATCCGCTTAGCCGATGAGTCGTTCGACCGACCATCGGCTATCTCGCTGGTGCTTGGAACCGATGCCTACGCCCATATTACGAAGGAGGGCATCATTACCAAACAGCGTTGGCTCCCAGTGGCAAAGAGTACCAGGCGCGCATCCCTGTCGTGCGTGCACTCCACCACGCCTCTCAATCCACCATTATGGTGAAGAGAGGCCGTGTAGGTTAAGCTAGGCTTAAGTTGACATTATCTTTGAGCTTGAATCCAGTTGAAAATATACAAGTGAAGTGAAGATAAGTCTGAGTCTTTATTCTTAAAGTTTTAGAATAACGGCGAACATCAACATCAACAAACTCAGCGAATAAATTTCTAGACGAGAAGACTTTGACTTTTTATTGATTATTTGGATTGATGTGATACTAACCTTTGTATCAATAGATTTTGATTACGCATTAGATCTTGCACAGTCGTCCGCATGAAAGACATGAACTCCATTAAGCTTTGCTGTAGCTTAGAGAACATGGCCTCAAAGATGTTTTGTGGCTGCTCCATTGGCTGATAATGTTTTGTTGTGTTTTGCTCTAGTTGTAAGCGGTGTAATTAGCGGTGTGATTATCACCACAGTTACTGCACCTTTTGGTTCAAGAAACGTCTTTGTTCGATGGACAGTGTGCGGAGCCGTGAAGATCTCTACAAACCACACACACTGGGCTGGTTCTTCTTCTGTGATTTTATGATGTAGTAGAAACTGAAGTTTGAATGTTGGGTGTATTTCGTTTCTCTTCAGAGAACTATTATCTGTTTCGAGATCTACCTTGAAAAGCGGTTGGGCCTTTCTTTCCTTGTTAAAAATGTTGAAGACTGATTTAGCGTCAAAATCCCTTATCTTCTAACGCCTTAGTTACTGGTGTTACATCAGAATCTATGCCCTTTAGTACAACTTGTTGGCCCTTGCTGCTTTGCCCTTCTGTCTGTCTATATGAACACCTTGATCTCAGAGACTATAACATATAGAGACACCAAATTTGGTACATATGCTCCTGCATTCTTTGCGTAAATCAAAAATTTGATGCCACGTCCACAATATTCATAAATGTAGAACAAGTCACGCTTTTTTTTTTGTAATTCGCGTATAATTTGAAAAGTGCTGAGTATAATGATGTGCAATTTGGTTAGCTTTCTCTCCTTATTTATTTGGAGTTATGTCCTGGTCTGGGTTTTCCTTTTATACATTGCCAATGAGTTACTTGAGGTTTGTTTTTTACATTTCTCTGTAACTATTCACTTTTTTTAAATTTTTTTTCTGACACTTTAGTTGTTCTCCTTCTTTTGCAGCACGAGACGGAAAATCTTCTTCTGTTACCAGAGGACAATTCCCTTTTGCCCATGTTATCCCCTCTTTCTTTGGGTGCAAATATCGTTTTTACATTTAACACATAAATAGGAAGATAAACTAAACGCTAATTACTTAGAACAACCTACGAACATTTAATTTCTAAGAAATATAAACATAATTGGTATAAATAAATAAACTTAAATGTACGCTGTAATGCCGTCGATATCGCGTCGGGCCAGCGAAAAAAAAAAACTTTTGCATAGTTTCAGGTACCCAAAAATATTTTTTGGGTTCAAGCGACAACCACAAATTAATAAATAATTATGGAAAGTGTTTCAAATGAATTCCCGACATCAGAAGTGGGATCGGCTGACCCTGAAGTTCAAAATTCGAGTCAGATCCTCGCAGCTCTAGAAGCACAAAATCTGAATCTTATGGACATAAGCAAGTTCATGAAGACTCCAAGACCGGTAGCAGACGCAGGGACTATTCATGTTACTTTGCCAAAGCTCAATACCGATGTGACGGATCTGCCACTTCTGCTTGGTGTACAATAGTGGACCTGATTCTTTCTGAAAACACTCTTGAAGGCGGGGCACTCATTAAAAAGCAGCGCATCGCAATGGTTGCTCCAATGGTTGTGCTGGCACAACCTGGACGCAGTTTAACGAGCTGTTCATTCAGGGTTTCGTGAGAGTGGAAACAAACACAGCAATTTTACTGTACGTCTTGAGTGCTTACGAGTCGCAATAAGTTGAAATAACAACTGCAGGCCCACGCTTTTAAGAAGCGTAATATGAGCGGTGATTTATACTCATCAGGCCCAGAACCAAAGAGGTCCAAGTGGCCAGTGAAATGTCATCATTGCGGAAAGAATGGCAACAAAATTGCTGAACGCCTAAGCCAAGTGGAAAGCGGACAGAAAGCAAAAGCCAACTGTCAGAACGGGAGCAATAATTCTGGAGGGAAAGATCGGTCAAAAACGCGGTCGGTCAGCATACGCAGAAAGAGGGCACGGATCTAATCCTTGGGTGTGATGCTAATGCCCACAATACCTTTTGGGGGAGCAAAGACACCAACGAGAGAGGGGAGTCGCTGCTTGAATTCGTGATGCTCACTAATCTTAATGTGTGTAATCGGGGTAGCCACCCCACCTTCCGCAATAAGAACCGAGCTGAGGTTATAGTTAATTGGACGTTGACGTACATTGTATGCACATTCAAGTGGCCCAAGCGATACCAAGCCAATGCTTGTTACGCGCGGATCCCAATAAACCCTCCTCCCGCCCAACCGACCGAGAGGCGCTGTCGCAGGACGAACGACACGATTCGCGTTCGGACAGGATAGATTCGGGCATGCAAAAAAAAAAAGCGGATAGCATAAAATAGAAATTCAGGATCGGACATAAGAAATAAACGGGTGGAATGAAAATTTTTTAATTTATTAGTATAAGCTAAATTCGGTTTAATTATTAATTAAATAAGTTAGTAGTAAAGTTTTAAGATTAAAAGCAGTGTTAGCGCTAGAAAATACATGATAAAATATATTATAGGTATAACATAAAACTATAAAAGGGTCATGCAATGCAAAATTAGATCTACATAGGGGGAGAGCAAGCGGGATGTAACTACGGGTTAGTCTAGATGGAACGGAAAAGGTTAGTCGCGATATTAACTCTGAAGAGTCAATATCACCATTAATAAGATTAAAAATAAATAAAATGCCAAGCATTATTCTACGGTTAGCTAAAGAAGGTAGGTTTATTAAAAGAAGTCTACTACTATATGACGGCAATCTCACTTCAGCATTCCAGTTCAAGCCACGCAAAGCAAATAAGAGAAATTGTTTTTGAACAGATTCAATGCGATCTTGGTGCACATAATACTGTGGAGACCATACGCACGAACCATATTCCAGAATCGGACGAACAAGTGATGTATAAAGGGTCTTAGTAATATAAGGGTCATCAAATTCCTTTGACCACCTCTTAATGAAACCGAGTACAGACATAGCTTTATTGACCGTTCTAGAAATGTGGTCTGAAAATTTAAGTTTATGATCTAAGAGAATACCTAGATCATCAACAGCAGTAATTCTTTTTAGATCGTTACCGTTCAGTAAGTAAGAGGCCAAATGTGGATTAACTCTATAGAAGGACATGACAACACATTTAGAAAAGTTTAAATTTAACAAGTTCACTTTGCACCATGACTGAAAAGAGTTAAGATCTCTCTGCAACTTGATATGGCATATCCAATCCCTGTACTGCAGGCATATTTTAACATCATCTGCATACATTAGTACGCGAGATTGTGTCAAAACAGTAGGTAGATCATTTATGAACAATGTGAAAAGTAAGGGACCGAGATGGCTACCTTGGGGAACTCCAGAGGTAACTCGAAATGTATTAGAAAGGAAATTATTAAAAGAAACTTTTTGGGTTCTTTGGCTTAGATAGCTTGAAATCCAGTAAATCAAATTATTGGGAAATCCAATTAAGTCAAGCTTATATAACAAAATATAATGATTTACTGAGCCAAAGGCTTTACTAAAATCGGTATAGATGACGTCAGTTTGTTCGTTTTTAAGGAAACCCTGGTTAACGAACGAAGAAAGCTCAAGAAGATTAGTAACAGTGGATCTATGTTTCACAAACCCATGCTGGTAGGGGGAAATAATGGAACTACATAAAGGTTGTAAATGACTTGTTAACATCTTCTCAAAAACTTTTGGTATAGCAGACAATTTACATATCCCTCTATAGTTTTTGGCGTCAGACTTACTTCCCTTCTTATGGAGAGGAATAATGAATGATTCCTTCCATAAAGAGGGAAAAGTCGATGACTCAAGTGATAAATCAAATAATTTCAGCAACGGTCTGCATAAAGCCTCGGCTCCGTACCGAATTACACAGCCAGGAACTCCATCCGGACCGGGCGAAAACACCGGCTTAACCATTTGAAGATATCGAGTCAGAGACTCCTCACTCATTAAGGGACTGAAGATACAATTCGACCGAGATAGACTGTAAGGATAGGGCGCGTTAGAGTAGGAGGAAGAAGAATAAGTAGTTTGAAAAAAAGAAGCAAATAGATCAGTGATCGCCTGACCTGAATTTGCTTTCGAATTTTCGTAAGATAGACAAGGAGGATAAGAGGAAGACTTACGCTTAGTGTTTACAAAATTAAAAAACTTTCTTTGGTTTTCAGAAAAGCTAACCCGACAGCGAGCTAAGTAATTTTTATAACACACAGCGTTAAGCTCGATAAAATTAGACCGAGCAATTATATATTGCGAAAAAGTTAAGGTAGAGCCTGAAATTTTAAACTTTTTGTAAAGTCTAGACTTCAGGTTCTTAAGGTTAGAAAGTTGCTTACAAAACCAAGGAGGCTTATTAGACCTATGCGGAAAATAAGAAGGAATACAGGCATCAAAGCAAAGATTTAATTTATTATAGAATAAGTTGACGGCGGCACTTATGTCAGTGCAGGAATACAAATTAGACCAATCAATTCCATTAAGAAGTTGGATTAATTTGGGAAAGTTTGCCTTTCGAAAGCAACGAACTCGATCGGCAAGTATATCAGAATTAGCGAGTACAGATCTGCTGAGTTCGATCCTTAACTCCAGAGTTCGATGATAAGGGTCTTCAGGAGATGTAAGGGGTTCCGATCCAGATAGAACTACGCTGGTAGGTTCAGAGACACAGCAAAGATCTAATTGCTGGCAAAGAGAATTTCGTATATTGTTAATTTGACCCAAAGATAATTCATGTAAACCATCAATAAAGTCATGTCGGTTCGATGGAATAAGAAAACAGAAGTTATCACAAGGATACCAAGCTGTTCCAGGAAGGTTAAAGTCTCCTAGAACAACAACATGATCTTTGTCGGATAACAAGGCAAAAATAGATTTTATTGCTTCCAGGTGATCCTGGTAAACAGATAAATTGGACGACGGAGGTATATATGAGCAAGTAAGAAATAAACTTACACCATGAAAATTTACTTTTATTGATAGAAACTCTATATTATTAGGATTATTATAATGTAATGGCTCCGATGAGAAGTTGGAGTCTACTGCAAATAGAACACAACCTCCTCTTCGGGAAGAACGATCTTGCCTGTAAATAGTGTACTTTGAGGGAAAAAGTTCGGAATCAGAAATATCCGAACTTAACCAGGTTTCCGAAAACGCAACTACATCAGTAGAAAAAGTGAAACTGTCGACGTATAGCTTACTTATATAGTTATAGATTTAACTCTAGCGACCAACAGCGACTCCCTCTCCGTAGAAGACTGGCACGTATCCACGGAATGCTCCTTTTCGGATCATTACAGGATAGTGTTCGAAGTTGGATGGTCCAGAGAGGCAAAGGCGCCCTTCAGGAACCCACGAAAGGCAAACTGGGTCAAATACTCAAATCTTGTTATGAAATCTATTCCCAACCACCCAGTGGGAAGGCTAGACAACCCAGACAAGTTGGAGGAATCGACCCAGAATGTCACAGATACTCTATGTAAGGCCTTCATCAAATCCTGTCCAATCAGCCGTCCACCGAAGTCAAACCGCAACAAGTGGTGGACTCCGGAACTCGGCCAGATACGAAAGGAAACGAGAAAGCTTTACAATAGAGCAAAACACGGAAACTGCCAGGTGGACTGGGATGCCTACCATAACAGTTTCAAGACCTTCAAGAAGGAAATCAGAAGGGAAAGAAGAGACTCATGGTCTAAATTTTGCGAGGAACTAACCAACACCACTGAAGCGTCCAGACTTCGAAGGTTGTTGGCGAAAGATCCAGCCACACCGGGGCTGCTTTGCAACCTGGATGGCACATTCGCTAAAAATAGTCATGAACGCACACTTTCCAGGCTGCACACAAGCTGAAGACGAGAATGGGATCCCCTCCTCTCACATCAGCGGCGAGCCGGAGGGAAACCCGCTTCATGAGAGTCAATTCCTAATCGACGAAATTGTCAACCCTGAGAAGATAATCTGGGCTATCAAGTCGTTCCACCCCTACAAATCAGCAGGACCGGATGACATCAGACCGGTCATTTTACAGATGGTATGCGTACATCTGTCGCAATGGCTACTACAAATCTTTAGGGGATGTCTCCTTACAGGATACATTATAAAAACCTGGAGAGAAGTGAGGGTGGCATTCATTCCCAAAGCACGAAAGATAAACCACTGCTCAGCAAAAGACTATAGGCCCATAAGTCTCTCATCATTTTTATTGAAAATACTAGAGAGACTTCTGGACCTTCATCTCAGAAGTAAGCTAACACCTCACACTTTTAGCAAGTCCCAACACGCCTACCTCAAAGGTAGATCAGTAGAGACGGCTCTGCACGAGGTGGTTAGCACAATTGAAGGCACACTGCAAAGGAAGGAGTTTACGTTAGCGGCATTTCTCGACATAGAGGGTGCCTTTAACAATGTCAGGATCGAATCTATAACGGCAGCACTTGTAACATCATAGGCTCACACAAGACAATCACTCGATGGCTTAGCAACATGCTTCGCCAAAGAATGATAAACGCCCAACTCTGCGCCTCAACTATCAGGAGAAGGGCAACCAGGGGTACCCCGCAAGGGGGTGTGATATCCCCCTTGTTGTGGAACATTGTCCTTAATGACCTTCTTCTCAAACTGAAGTATAAGGGATGCAGAGTGACTGCTTATGCGGACGACCTGGTTCTAATGGTAACTGGCAGATTCCTGCCAACAGTCAGTGAGCTACTGAACGCCGCACTAAGCGAAACTCTGCGATGGGCAGAACACAACGGTCTTGGGGCCAACCCACAAAAGACCGTACTTGTTCTGTTCACTCGAAAATATAAGATACCGAGCTTCAAGCTTCCGTCACTGGGAGGGACAGAGCTCAAGTTATCAAAGGAGGCTAAGTACCTTGGAGTAATCCTGGACTCCAAACTCTCCTGGAGGAGAAACTCGGAGGAAAGGATGAAGAAAGCGTTACAAGCCTTCTTTGTGTGCAAAAAGACCTTTGGTAAAGGATGGGGATTGCAACCGTACATCCTTCACTGGTTCTACACTGCAATTGTCAGACCTATACTGACGTACGGGGCTCTTGTATGGTGGGAGGCGGGACACACCGACTCCAATCTAAACAACCTCCGCAAAGTTCAGAGACTAGCATGCTTGGGAATAACAGGATGTATTCGTTCTACCCCCCAAGCAGCGCTGGATGTAATGTTAAATCTGGAGCCCATCGGAGTCTTCCTCAAGCACGCGGCAGCAAGGAGTGCGGTCAGGCTTCACGCCCAATGCCTCCTTAAGCCTGGTGCAGGTCACAACTCCATTCTACGTACAGTAGAATTAACTGTGGCTAAGAACGACTACTGGGTACCAGAACATAGGTGGGATGACAGGTTTACAGCTGAATTCCCTGACAGATCCGATTGGCAACAGGAATCTCCTTTGAGGCAGAATGAGTTGTCAATCTACACAGACGGATCAAAGACGATAGAAGGCACTGGATCGGGGGTCTTCTCCGAAGACCTTGCAACCAAGCTTTCCTTTCGTCTTCCTGACTGGTGTAGTGTGTTTCAAGCGGAGATTTACGCTGTTTGGCAAGCGACCAAGTTGATACGGACACTGGGCGGGAGCCCGAGGGACGTGTCCATCTATGTCGACAGCCAATCAGCGATAAAAGCACTCGCATCGAACACCATAAAGAGTAAACTAACCCGAGACACAGTGATGTCACTGAACCTATGCCAACCACACTCTATCAGACTTATCTGGGTACATGGGCACATGGGAGTACCAGGTAACGAGGCGGCTGATGAATGTGCTCGGCTGGGATCAGCGTCATCAGAAACTCTCGCGGTGAACGATATAAAGAGACCTATCGGAACTTAATTGGTCCATGAGAACGAAGGCTGAGAGACACTGGGCAGCATCATCGGGCTGCGAGGTGTCAAACGCACTCTGGCCAAGATACAGTCCCAAGCGAACAACCGAGCTCTTAAACTTTAAAAGGAACAAGATAAGGTTACTGACAGGAGTCTTAACGGGACACTGCTACATCGGCCGTATGGCTCAACGGTACGGTGGACCCCAACAGGACTTCTGTCGCAGCTGCGGGGACGAAGAGGAAACCGAGAGTATCCAGCATCTTCTCTGCGACTGCCCTGCACTTCTTAGAAAGCGGACCCGGTCGAGCTGCCTGCTCAACCTAACCTAACCTAACCTAACCATATGTAAGATGTTTCCTTAAAATCCTTTTTTTATTAAATTTTCAAAAATAATGTAAGGCTTTTGGTAAAAATCCAGGCCTACCGCCCTATAGTGCAACGTAACTATAAACATTAAGGACTCCTATTACAATAGCAATATAGAACCAGTGAAGGATGTACGGTTGCAATCCCCATCCTTTACCAAAAGTTTTTTTGCACACAAAGAAGGCTTGTAACGCCTTCTTCATCCTTTCTTTCGAGTTTCTCCTCCAGGAGAGTTTGGAGTCCAGGATTACTCCAAGGTACTTTGCCTCCTTTGATAACTTGAGCTCTGTCCCTCCCAGTGACGGAAGCTTGAAGCTCGGTATCTTATATTTTCGAGTGAACAGAACTAGTTCGGTCTTTTGTGGGTAGGCCCCAAGACCGTTGTGTTCCGCCCATCGCAGAGTTTCGCTCAGTGCGGCGTTCAGTAGCTCACTCTGCAGCCTGGTTGGGCGTTTATTATTCTTTGGCGAAGCATGTTGCTTGTCGAGTGATTGTCGAGTGTGAGCCTATGTTGACAAGTGCTGCCGTTATTGACTCGATCCTGGCATTATTAAAGGCACCCTCTATGTCGAGAAATGCCGCTAACGTAAACTCCTTCCTTTGCAATGTGCTTTGAATTGTGCTTACCACCTCGTGCAGAACCGTCCCGACTGATCTACCTTTAAGGTAGCCGTGTTGGGACTTGCTAAATGTGAGATGAAGGTCAAGACATCTCTCTAGAGTTTTTAATAAAAACGATGAGAGACTTAAGGGCCCATAATATTTTGCTGAGCAGTGGTTTATCTTTCCTGCCGTGGAAATGAATGCCACCCTCACTTCTCTCCAGGTTTTTATACCCGCTACCCATAGGGTAGAAACGTATTATAACTTAGTGCTAAAAGGAAATGTATGTAACAGGCAGAAGGAAGCATCTCCGACCCCATTAAGTATATAAATTCTTGATCAGTGTCAACAGCCGAGACGATATAGCCATGTCCGTCGGTCCGGCTGTCAGTCTGTCAGTCTGTCCGTCTGTATGAACACCTAAATCTCAGAGACTATAAGACATAGAATCACCAAATTTGGTATATAGGTGCCAGCATTCCTTACGCAGATCAATTTTATTTCAAAAGTTGGATGCAACGCCCCCTTCGCCCACAATATTAATAAATCTAGAACAAGTCAAGTTTTTTATGTAAATCGCGTATAACTCCAAATGTTCTTTGTGCAAGGATGTGTAATTTGGTAAGTCACCTGTGCCTAATACTCTTAGTATATCCTGTTATATTGGTAAAAATCGGATAAGTAGAACAAAAGTTATTTGTTAAATTATTTATCAAAATTGTTGTGCCCAGTGCATATGGCCGTTTTAAGTGTGTGAATGACCTAGAGATATCAAATTTGGTGACAGTATTTGTGTAGGTCTTACGCAGATCAAGTTTTTTTTAGATTTCTGACACACACCCTTCCGCCCCCAAAAACTAGAAAAGCCGTAATAATAGTCTTAGAGCATTGAATTTATGGTAAGCATAATAATATTGATAGTCTCAATGGCTCCTATGAATTTGGTTGAGATCGAATGAAAAACAAGGAAGTTATCAATCAATCAATTTTATATGCAACATTCACTTGCGGCTGCTCGCGCTTTGTTTGTTTAGTTTACAGTGTGACCATGTCAGTGCTATGGATTTTTACCCGCCATTTTTAATTATATACAAAAAAAACAAGTTTCAGTATATTCTTTGGTATATATTTTTTTAAATATTTAAGCTTTTTGTTTTCTCTTGAAATAAGTTGCGGGTATCATACGGTCGAGCACTCTCGACTGTAGCTTTCTTACTTGTTGGAATGTGTCCCGTAAGGAGACATCCCCTGAAGATCTCTAATAGCCATTGCGACAGATGTACGCATACTATCTGTAACATGACCGGTCTAATGTCATCAGGTCCTGCTGATTCGTAGGGGTGGAGCGACTTGATAGCCCAGATTATCTTTTCTGTGTTGACAATTTCGTCGATTAGGGTTTGCCTCTCATGAGGCTCTCCCTCCGGCTCGCCGCTGATGTGAGAGGTGGGGATCCCATTCTCGTTTTCAGCTACTAAGCAGCCTGAAAAGTGTGCGTTCATGAGGAGTTGTAGAGATTCCTGACTGTCTTTAGCAAATGTGCCATCCAGGTTGCAAAGCAGCCCCGGTGTGGCTAGATCTTTCGACAGCAACCTTCGAAGTCTGGACGCTTCAGTGGTGTTGCTTAGTTCCTCACAAAATTTAGACCATGAATCTCTTTTTGCCCGTCTAGTTTCCTTCTTCAAAGTCAAAGGCTTTGTTTGGGAAAAGTCGATGACTCAAGCGATAAATCAAATAATTTCAGCATAAAGCCTCGGCTCCGTACCGAAGTACATAGCAAGAAACTCCATCTGGACCGGGCGACTCCACACTCATTAAAAGACTGAAGATAAAATTCGACCGAGACAGGCTGTAAGGATATGGCGCGTTAGAGTAGGAAGAGGAAGAATAGGTGGTTTGAAAAAAAGAAGGAAGAATTGGCTCGAATCGAAAGATAGACAAGAATTATAAGAGGAAAACTTACACTTAGAATTTACAAAATTAAAAAACTTTCTTGCGTTTTCAGAGAAGCTGACCCGACAGCGAGCTTAGTAATTTTTATAACACGCAGAGTTAAGCTCGATAAAATTAGACCAAGCAATTATATATAGCGAAAAAGATTAGGTAGAGCCGGAAATTTTAAACTTTTTGTAAAGTGTAGAAAGTTGTTTACAAAACCAAGGAGGTTGCAGACAATTAAAGCTGGCATCAAAGCAAAGATTTAATATATTATAAAACAAATTGACGGCGGCATTTATATCAGTGCAAGCATTCAAATCATACCAATGAATTCGATTAAGAAGGTTCAGAGGCAAATCACAGATCTAATGGCCGGCAAAGAGAAGGATATTGTTAATTTGACCCAAAGACAATTCAAGTAAACCATCAATAAAGTCATGTCGGTTCGAAGGAATAAGAAAACAAAAGTTATCACACGGATACCAAGCTGTTCCAGGAAGGTTAAAGTCACCTAGAAGAACAATATGATCTTTGTCGGATAACAACGCAAAAACAGATTTGATTGCTTACAGGTACTCCTCGTATACAGATAAATCGGTCGACGGGGGTATATATGAGCAAGTAAGAAATAAACTTACAACATGAAAGTTTACTTTTCTGGACAGAAACTCTACATTATCAGGGTGGCTAATATATGAAGACTCCGATGAGCGGTTGGAGTCTTCTATAAATAGAACACCACCGATACTTCGGGAAGCGATCTTGCCTGTAAATAGTGTACTTTGCCGGAAACAGTTCGGAATAAGAAATATCCGAACTTAACCAAGTTTCCGAGAATACAACTACATCAGCAGAAAAAGTGAAACTGTCGACGTATAGCTTATTAATTTTACTACGCAAACCACGCACATTTAGATAGGTTATGTTCTGAACGTTGACGTACATAGTATGCAGATTCAAGTGGCCCAAGCGATACCAAGCCAATGCTTGTTACGCGCGAATCCCAATAAACCCTCCGAAATAAAAGTGTCATGCAAGGCAGAATTAGATCTACATGGGGGGAGGGCAAGAAAGAAAGAAGGTATGTTTATTAAAAGAACTCAACTACTATATGGCGGCAATCTCACTTCAGCATTCCAGTTCAGGCCACGCAAAGCAAATAAGAGGAATTGTTTTTGAACAGATTCAATACGATCCTGGTGCACAGAATACTGTGGAGACTATACGCACGAACCATATTCCAGGATCGGACGAACAAGTAAAGTCAAATTACTTTGACCACCTCTTAATGAAACCGAGAGCAGGCATAGCTTTATTGACCGTTCTTGAAATGTCAGGAAATTTAAGTTTATGATCTAAGAGAATACCCAGATCATCAACAGCAATAATTCTTTTTAGATCGTTACCGTTCAGTAAGTAAAAGTCCAAATGTTGATTAACTCTATAGAAGGACATCAGAACACATTTAGAACAGTTTAAATTTAACAAGTTCACTTTGCACCATGACTGAAAAGAGTTAAGATCTCTCTGCAACTTGATATTACATGGTCAATCCCTGTACTGCAGGCATATTTTAACATCATCTGCATACATTAGTACTCGAGATTGCGTCAAAACAGTAGGTAGATCATTTAAGAACAATGTGAAAAGTAAGGGACCGAGATGGCTACCTTGGGGAACTCCAGAGGTAACTCGGAATGTATTAGAAAGGAAATTATTAAAAGAAACTTTTTGCGTTCTTTGGCTGAGATAGCTTGAAATCCAGCAAATCAAATTATTGGGAAATCCAATTAGGTCAAGCTTATATAACAAAAGAAAATAATTTACTGATTCAAAGGCTTTACGAAAATCGGTATAGATGACGTCAGTTTGTTCGTTTTTAAGGAAACCCTGGTTAACAAACGAAGAAAACTCAAGAAGATTAGTAACAGTGGATCTATGTTTCACAAATCCGTGCTGGTAGGGGGAAATAAAAGAACTACATAAATGTTGTAAATGACTTGTTAATATCATCTCAAAATCTTTTGGTATAGCAGACAATTTACATATCCCTCTATAGTTTTTGGCGTCAGACTTACTTCCCTTCTTATGGAGAAGAATAATGAAAGACTCCTTCCATAAAGAGGGAAAAGTCGATGACTAAGCGATAAATCAAATAATTTCAGCAACGGTCTGCATAAAGCCTCAGCTCCGTACCGAAGTACACAGCCAGGAACTCCATCCGGACCGGGCGAAAACACCGGCTTAATTATTTCAAGATATCGAATCAGAGACTCCTCACTCATTAAGGGACTGAAGATACAATTCGACCGAGACAGGCTGTAAGAACAGGGCGCGTTAGAGTAGGAAGAAGAAGTATAAGTAGTTTGAAAAAAAAAGCAAATAGATCAACGATCGCCTGACCAGAATTTGCTTTCGAATTTTCGTAAGAGCATGCTTAGTGTTTACAAAATTAAAAAACTTTCTTGGGGTTTCAGAGAAGCTAACCCGATAGCGAGCTAAGTAATTTTTATAACACGCAGCGTTAAGCTCGATAAAATTAGACCGAGCAATTATATATAGCGAAAAAGTTAAGGTAGAGCCTGAAATTTTAAACTTTTTGTAAAGTCTAGAGTTTAGGTTTTTAAGATTAGAAAGTTGCTTACAAAACCAAGGAGGTTTATTAGACCTATGCGGAAAATAAGAAGGAATACTGGCATCAAAGCAAAGATTTAATTTATAATAGAACAAATTGCAGGAATACAAGTTACAGATCTGCTAAGTTCGATCCTTAACTCCAGAGTTGGATGATAAGGTTCTTCAGGAGATGTAAGGGGATCCGATCTAGATAGAACTACACTGGTAGGTTCAGAGACAAAGCACAGATCTAATTGCCGGCAAAGAGAATTTCTTATATTGTTAATTTGACCCAAACATAATTCAAGTAAACCATCAATAAAGTCATGTCGGTTCTAAGGAATAAGAAAACAAAAGTTATCACACGGATACCAAGCTGGTCCAGGAAGGTTAAAGTCACCTAGAATAACAATATGATCTTTGTCGGATAACAACGTAAAAACAGAATTGATTACTTTCACGTTATCCTGGTATACCAATAAATCGGACGACGGAGGTATATATGAGCAAGTAAGAAATAAACTTACAACATGAAAACATACTTTTATAGATAGAAACTCTATATTATTAGGATTATTATAATGTAATGGCTCCGATGAGAAGTTGAAGACTACTGCAAATAGAACACCACCCCCTCTTCGGGAGGAACGATCTTGCCTGTAAATAGTGTACTTTGACGAAAAGAGTTCGGAATCAGAAATATCCGAACTTAACCAGGTTTCCGAAAACACAACTAGTTTAGTAGAAAAAGTGAAAATGTCGACGTATAGCTTACTTATTTTTCTACGCAAACCACGCACAATTTGATAGGTTATAAAAATTATTATATTAAAAGCCCAATCGGTGTCCGATTTTTAACTTTGGCTTTGAACTCTTTTAACACCAAATACTGTGGCCAAAAACTTGGCGAGCATATGGTTTCAAAAAGTGAAGCTGCGACATTGATCTTGAAAGATGCAATTTGTCTATCATAAGCAAATTTAAATATCTCCACTTTTGCATTGGCATTTTTAATTTTGGCTATAATGAAAGCCTTTACGTCATCTGATGTGAGATCAGGGGCAAGCCTTGAATCAAAAATCTGTTTTATTGCTGGATCCCCTACAAGTGGCCAAAGGAGTAATATTTGGTATATGATCTTTGGGATCCAATAATGTCGGTGATATGCAGTTGCAGTCTCATAAACATCCGCATTTCAGACTTCAACTTCTCGTTCAGGCTTGACTGGGTACCTGTGCACATGGGTGTACCAGGTAAAGAGGCGGCTGATGAGAGTGCTCGACTAGGGTCAGCGTCATCGCTGTGCCCGATATTAAGACACCAATTCAACACGTCTTATCGGAACTTCATTGTTCCCTGAGAACAGCGGCTGGTAAACACTGGACAGCATCAACGGGCTGCGAGCAACCTAGCTCTTAAACTTCTCAAATAACAAGATTAACTGATTGGAGTCTTAACGGGACACTGTTACATCTGCCGTATGGCTGAACCCATAGGGGGTTATGGGGTCGGAGATGACTCCTTCTGCCTGTTACATACATTTGCTGTTGGCGCTAAGTTATAATACCCTTCTACCCTATCATACGGCCGAGCATGAGTTCTTTTAATGAATCTCTCAACAATTGAGTCCTTTAGGCTACTATATGTTGAATAGTGATTGATTTCATATTGTTTGATCAGAGCTGTAAATTGAGTGTTAAAGAACTCTTTACCATCGTCTGATTGTAGATTTTTGGGTTCTCCTCATCCTGATTTAAATATTTTTTCTATTGCCTGAGCAACGTCCTTTGCATGTTTCGGCTTTATTGCTTCACCCCAGGCAAATTTTGAGAATGTGTTTATTACTGTTAGCAAGTATCCATTATTTGATTTTACGTACTTCCCCATTTCAACCAAGTCGAATTGCCATAAATCATTTATTCCCTTTGTAATTCGTTTACAATATCTCATATTTAGATGGTTTGTAATCAGAATAAGAGAAATTTACTTGAACTGATAATCATTTTTAATTTTTTCATAAATGTTTGACGTAAGTTCCTCAAGTCTCAATATTCTATCATCAAGCTCTGCAGTTTTAAAATTTATTGTTCGATAAACAGCATCTTGATGTTGTGAAATCGTTGACATTAGAGAATCACTCATCTCGTTTATAATCTTATCCACATAATCTTTGATGACAATGTCTGAGTTCTCTTTTGGAACGACACCATTTTTTATACGTTTTCGTTGAATATTAAAGTTCCCATCTGTATCGATGTATAGTCCCGATAAGGTTTTCTCATCTCGTGTTAAATGATTAGGGCTCTGCTTCTCATGTATGTAGTGTCCAAACTAGTCAACAGAGATGATGATTATAAACTCTCTTGAATATTGACATGTCATATATAGTGTAAATAACTTGGCGTATAATCTGAGCCTCTCTCAATTCCTCAATTATTGATGTAATTTCATTAGTGTGATTAGTATTTCCAGCTGATTGAGAGGCTATTAAGAGCTGCAGTCGTTCAACCAACTCATTTGGATTATCCCAGTTTATTCACATTAAGGGTCATAAAACAAGACCCAGATACACTTGCTTTGGAGCGTTTGGGTGTGGACTCAGCAGTAGGTGTTTTCGCTAAAGTTTTATAATTTTCGTATATTTATGTGCTCTTGTTCCTTTCAACTGTCCACTTGGATGAAAGTTTTTTCGATATACAATAGTTATTATCAAAATTTCTCCGTATATTTTCAAGTCATTTTGACTGTAATTTTGTGGTTGACGATGGAATATTAAAGAATATAAACCATTTGTCAGTTCCCAGTTTTTACCATCTTCAAATTCAATTTTATTGTCAGATACATTTATGTAGTTACTTCCCATAATTAATTGACCGGTTGCATTTTTGTATGGTCCAAATGTCACATCCAAAAGATGATTTGAGCTCTCATGATGTACAGCTGGATGTGTTAATGAGGATAATGTATGAGGGTACACTTGATTCAATATCGCCCTTGATGTATGGGGCTCATCTTGATTCGGGAGTACAAATGATGTATCCTCTATTGCTGACTGAGAATAGAATTGATTATCATCATCATCATCATCAT
The DNA here is from genome assembly GCA_963583835.1 of Drosophila immigrans. Taxonomy (NCBI): domain Eukaryota; kingdom Metazoa; phylum Arthropoda; class Insecta; order Diptera; family Drosophilidae; genus Drosophila; species Drosophila immigrans. Next base: position 8,760,850 of record OY757143.1, read on the forward strand.
TATCATCACTGTCATCAACATATTTCGTTTTTAGTTTTTTCTTCTTTATCTTCATCTTTTTCGCATATAGTGTGTTATCTCCACTAACGTTTTGTTTAGGTGTCATTTCAGCTTTAACATTTTTATAGTCTGTGGGTAATATATTCTGTAATTTTTTAGTGTCATTAACAAGTTCATGTAAAGGTTCTGTATTGGGTTTGAATGTTTCCTCCAAACCATCAGTATTCTTAGTTTTGAGTTTTTTTAGTTCAGAAAATTTTTTTGTTGTGCTTTTCAACTTTTGATTAATTGAGCTAAAATATTTTGATTCATTGTAATTTAAATTCACTCAAGCTGTTAGAACTGAAACGGTTATTTCACTATAGTGGTTGTGAATGGTCTGTAAACTAATTCACGAATCATTAGCATATATAGCTGTAATTATTTTAATTAGAAAACAAATTTTTTTTTTATTTTTACTTCGTATACATTTAAAAAAAAAAAAACAATTTGTAAAATAAAAATTATAAATTTGTTTTAAGATCAAAGTCTATGTTGTCATCTTCTCTTCTGGAAAGTATATATTTTTTTTCCTTGACCACGATGCTCTCTTCAATCGCATTGAATCGAGGAGTTAGGAAAACGAAATGGTTCTCCAGCTCAACCATCACGTTGGTGCCAAACTTTCCTTTTACCCTTTTCGCATTCATAATATTGTATGGTGTGTTGATGGGTAGCTTCTTGATGTGAAGTTTACTTTTCACTTTTAGCGAGGTGAAGGCACTCCTCACTCGGTCCTCATTGGCCTTCAAAAGATCTTCATTGATCTTCAAGAGATCATCATTGATCTTCAAAAGGTCATCAAAGTCCTCTCGGTTGTGTTCATAAAATGGCTGCTGAGATATTTCCATTTCCGTGAGGTCAATCGTGTTGGATGCAATGTTTTCCTTGTTGGGCATGATTTATGATGCTATGGGTATTGGTTGCTTGTTGTTGAGGTCGTGGAGGCTGATTGCTGATGCTGCCGAGAATGTTGCTGCTCACTGAATGATATTTTCCTTCGAGGAGCTGGTTGATTTTATACCCAGTAACGACATACACCACCGATCTTACAAAGGACTATGTCCCATGGAGTCTTCAAAGAAAACACACACATACGCTCACAAATACACACAGGATCTACCCTTCACATATCGAGTTGGATTGTATACAAACTGAATCTAAAACTGATCTCTTGTCAATTTATATTAGATGGTTGTGTAGACCAGGTCTGATATCAACAGCTGTTTGAACCGACCAGGTCTGATATCAATAGCTGTTTGTGTAAACTGTAGCGTGTGGTTTGGGTGATCTCATTGAAACCTTAGCAAAGAATACGCGGCGGTCGTGCACTTCTGGCTCTTCTGACATAAGCTCGCCGGATGGGGTGTGGGTTTTTGCTTTGTCTTCTATGCTGCCACGTAAGATAAAAGAAAAACAAGTGCACTACGGAATCTAATCAAACAAACTAAGATATGAATCTGTTACCACAAGGCGAAATTGGAAGTTTTCATCAATTAACGTATTATTAGGATAACTAGATGTTGGTAAACCCTATTCTTTACCCTCCCTACCATGGTTGCCTGTTTTATAGTTGCAGGCTACCCCAAAATTATCGTTGAGTTTATTACAAGAGATGATAGTTCTTGATCATAGTGCCGGCGATGAACCAATAAGGAGAACTTAACACTTCATATTAATATTCCAATACATTATCGTTTATTTTTGGCTCTACTATCCTTCATTTAAAATAGACCAAATTACATTACTATTACTTATACAATTCATGTCAACAATTCATCAGATAATTCGATAAGCAAAAGAAAAATATACGATCAGTAACGACCACGACTCTATCAAAACTACTCCAACTAAACATAGCGCGTGCTTGGCATATATAGAAATGTATTGAGAGGCAATACAGATACAGCAATAGAGCATTACTTTTATTATTACTCACAGTACACAATCAATCCATAGCTGTTGATCTCCGGGCCCGTTACATCAGCTGTTGAAACTGCGGATCAAATATTAAAGGTTGCTTCCATGATATATGCCTACACGCGAAGATGCATAGCGTGTAGAGGTATCAGCGTTACTAACCGTTGACCTTATGTTAAAGGCATATTAAAATCTAAAGTGGAATTTTCAAATTAATTACTAACTATGTTGCAAAAATTGATATTAAAGATAATTTAAGAGATACAAATCTTCAGTGCTAACACACTCTTAACGTTTTGCTCGAGAAGGTCTAGAGATCAGTCCTTTCTATCTCATCTAGATAGTTTGGTGAGGAAGGTAGTCTCTGTCCACAACTATGCACTAGCCGCTATGATTATAGCGCCATAGGCTTGGTCTTCAGTGGCTAGCGCAGAAGTTAATATCGGGATTCAGAACTTCTACACGGGATGACTGCTTTTCAATTAAGCCAGTTAAGGGCTAGGTCACGCCGCCGGTGTAGCGCTTGGGTAGATCACGTAATGCGCGCTGGCCTGCGGCAGCGCCTTGGATCTTCAATTTCTACGAGATGAGGTTATGTGGCCCGCCTGGTGCAGCGCTTTAATGGGTCGCGCTATGCGCGCTCACCGGCGGCCAGGACCAACAAACAATATGGGCTGAGAAAGTTGGACAAAATTAATCAAACGCTTTAAGGCACCTTTTAAATTAAGTACTTCTCCAAAATTCCGCTCTTTCCGTTTCGACACTATTAAATATGCTGACAGGTGCAATATCGCACAGCTGGCCACGAAATATTTACTCACAAGATTATTTCTCTTATATATTTAAAACTGTCTTACGATAAATAATCGCCACGTGTTCGTTTATTTTAATAAGTTTTGACAACGAATATTTGCGAGAGATCCAAACGATCTGCTCAAATACAATTTTGCAAAGAAGTGATGCTGCTGTACTTTTTCTGCTTTTATAAAGCCAGCTGCATACTGCTGGGTACTACAGCGCAGCTAATGCAACAAGAGTCTTTAATAGCGTTGTCATGAGCTGGAAAATATCCAGTAGACCACTACGTTTGTATATCCTTTAAATGATACACACCTATGGACTTTCCGTCCTCATTCTGCAGTTCGTAATATGACGAACTTAGCTTTTTGTATACCTTGGCATTTATAAATACTGGAGCGAGTTTACTGCTGAATTTCTTAGATGCATTGCTTTGTGCAAAACTTCGGGCATATACTGTGTCCCCAATTTTCAAATGGACAACTCTGCTTCTTAGATTATACTTTCGAGCATTAACCTCGTGAGCTTTGGAGATATTATTTTTTGCATTGGCGCGTGCCAATTGTAAGATATCTGGGAGTTGTAGAATAGAGTCATCAGAAACCATTTTAAGTTTACGCAACAGATCATAATCTTTGCCGTTTAGCATCATGTTTTGACCAAAACAAAGAAAGTATGGTGAATAGCCAGTACTGCGATGAAGATTTGCTCTCAACGATCCACTAATCTGTGGCAGGTTCACATCCCAATTCGTATGGTCCTTGCCAATATACGCTCGAATTGCTGCGAGAACTGAACGATTAAGACTGAGATCCGTTGTCTGTCAACACGGTTTCTGGAACACCAAAAGTATAAAAGATGAAACTTTCGAGATATTGACAAATCTTATGCGAAGTAAACTTTTCCAATGGGTGTAAGAAATGGAACTTCGTATTATGGTCTACAATAATTAGGATACCGATGTTGCCACTTTTAGACCTAGGATAAGGACTTAATATATCCATATACAATTTTTGGAAGGGCCTATTTGAAATCATCGGTTTTCCCATTGGAGGTCGTAAAATCGAATTTGGGCTTTTCGTTGACTTGCATACGGAACATTCTGAAACGAAATGACGGATATGTGTTACCATTCCAGGCCAATACAGATACTTTTTGAGTTTGTCAATCATTCTACTTGTACCACAATGTGCTGAGTCTGTAGGATCGTGTGCATTATTTCCATGACTCTGTTTCTAGCATTAAATTTCCAATCGCATGCTGACGTTTGTAAAGAAAATTATCTACTACTTTAAGGTCAGGTAATTTCTCTGCGTTTTTGCGTACGTGATCTATCAGCTCTAGGTAACTGACTGAGCTAAACTCTTTTAAAGACAAATTTATAATTGGTAACGATTCTGTCAATTCAGAAACACCTTCGTTAAGCCGTGAAAGCGTGTCAGCGACAACATTTTCCGATCCCTTGCGATGCTGAATAGTGAATTCAAATCCTTGCAGTTTGATCGCCCACCTCGCTAAACGGCCTGAAAGGTCTTTCTGATTCATCAACCACTTCAGAGCGGCGTGATCGGTAAGAACTGTAATGTCTTGTCCTTCTATATAAGCTCTAAATTTGTGAATCCGCCAGGCACTCAAGTTCGGTGACTGAATAATTCCGCTGAGGCTTAGTTCGCTTCACAGACATGTAAGCGACGGGTAGTTCCGTGCCCTCTTCGTTTTCCTGAGCCAGAACACAGCCGAGTCCATAAAGACTGGCATCACATAACAATAAGAAACGTTTATTAAAATCTGGTGTACTAAGAATGGGAGCTGACGTCAACTTGTTTTTGAGGTGGTTGAAAGCTTTGTCTGCTTCCGTATTTCAAGAAAAGGTTTTATTCTTTAGAAGATTCGTTAAAGGTAGGCTTATTGTATTATAAGCGTCAACGAAACGTCGATACCATCCCGACAATCCTAAGAATCTTCTCAATTGTTTCACTGAGGAAGGTATCGGAAACTCGTTGATGGCAATGACTTTGCTAGGATCAGTCTTGATCTGACCATAACCTATTATAAAACTTAAGTATTAAATCTCCATCATGCAAAATTTTGATTTAGCAATGTTGATCGTTAAATTTGCTTTGCGCGGATATGTTGCTATTTCTGCTAAGAGCGACATATGTGAGTCGAAGCTATCGGAAAGAATTAAGAGGTCGTCCAAATATACAAAAACTTGTGTGCGTAAATGCGCAGGTATGACTTGATCCATTAATCGGCAAAGCGTTCGTGTGGCATTACAGAGCCCAAAAGGCATCACCTTGTATTAAAACAAATTCTGTAAATTCAGTATATTCACGCGATTTTTCCTCGAGAGGTATCTGCCAAAACGCGTGCTTCATATCTAGCCCCGTAATGAAACGTGCAGGAGGAAGTCTGCTAAGGATGCCGTCTACATGCGGAAGTGGATTCGCATCCTTCTGAGTACATTTGTTAACTTCTCTTGAGTCTAAACACAATCTTATTTTTTCTCCTTTACTGACTAAAACGCAATTGCTACTCCAAGGTCTTTTTGGTTCCTCAATAACGTCTAAGGCTAGCATATGCTCAATCTCTGAGAACATAAGCCTTTCCTTGGCTGGAGAAACAGGCCAATGCCTTTGCTTGATTGGTTTGGCCTCGCCCACGTCAATGCTATGTTCAATCATGTGAGTACGTCCTAAGCCTTCTTTTTCAAAAGATGGGAGCTTGCTAATAACTTCATTTAACACTATCTGTTGCTTCTTTGTCAAAATATGCATCTTGGGTGGCTCTGGATTATCTTTCCCCACGTCAAGTTCGTTCACACCACCAGTGTCTTGAACTATCTGATTGAGCAAGCCAAAGCTTCGCCAAAAGTCTATACCTAAATAAACATTTTGCTTAAGATCAGGGATAATATAAAGTTCTACCGATTCAGTAAGTCCTCGATACGTTATGGCGGTCGTTAAACGTCCAATTACCGAGCATTCGGAATTGTTAGCCGTTCTTATTCGACCTGAACAGTTTCGTACGCTTGGATGAGTTTTTAACTTAGAAGCCGCTTGTCCGCCGATACAACTTATTGTGGCACCAGAACCAAGAAGTGCAGTATAAGTATTTCCTTCAAGTTGAATCTTGGTATACACACGATTGTCATTATTGAGGAAAATAGCTGAGACAAGTTTTCTGCGACTCATACGAACTCTCTTCCAAAAATTTCGCATGCGCGCTGTTGAACGTCTAGGTGAGGTTTCTCGGTTAACGCTATTAATTTGGTCAAATATACGTTGACGGGCTAAAATATAGTGTTTTAACCGACGTATTTGGTTGATTAGTTTGTAAAGCAAAATGTTTAACATAAGATGGTTCGCAAGGTTCAGTCTGGGAATACTTATTTATTTTTATACGTTTGGATGCGTCAGTTGTGCTTTCGACTGCGCATCCGGATTCGAGTTCTTCGAAGAAGAACATGTTTTGCAATTTGGTCTAAAAATGTTTTTCGCGCTACAGCCGTAACAAAATATGTTTCTTGGCTCTATGCAAACATCGTAACGATGTCCTCCTTTATTGCAATTCCAGCAAACGATTGCTTTTCGCTGAATTGCCGAAACTTCAGGTTCATCGTCTAACTCAGAGACACAAGTACGATTAGGTCTTACTGAAGGTAATTTGGCTTGCTTATAAAATTGCTCGTGTGTTCGTATATCTTCTCGCAGTCGCGACATTGTGAGAATACGTAAATGCATCAGTTCATAACGCAATGAAGATTTAGAGTTACGTATTAGCAAACGCACTAGGGACTCTTCCGATATAGGACTACTCAAACGACCTACCAGTTTCTCTACTTCGAATTGGAAGTCTTTAAACGGCTCTCGGTCACTTTGCTTTCTAGCATTAATAGATTCCCAGATATCCATATCAGTATCAGCATCTTCGAACTTTTTTCTAAACTCTTCGCAAAATTCTATCCAACTAAAGCTGGGATGATTCTTGTGAAAATTCCAGAACCATTCATTCGCCATACAGAATTCGATTGGTCATAGAACGAACTCGATAAAGAAAATCTTCGGTCTGAATACCATCGCGAGTACGGTCAAACTTCAATCTCCAACTTTGTATAATCGTCGAAGCCTTTTCAGGTGGAATAGTTGGACCATTAGACATTGAATGATTAATATTTAGGAATGGGCTTTCCATGTCCAAACTTGTCAACAGAGATGATGATTATAAACTCTCTTGAATATTGACATGTCATATATAGTGTAAATAACTTGGCGTATAATCTGAGCCTCTCTCAATTCTTCAATTATTGATGTAATTTCATTAGTGTGATTAGTATTTCCAGCTGATTGAGAGGCTATTAAGAGCTGCATAAAACCAGACCCAGATACACTTGCTTTGCAGCCTTTGAGTGTGGACTCAGCAGTAGGTGTTTTCGCTAAAGTTTTATAATTTTCGTATATTTATGTGCTCTTGTTCCTTTCAACTGTCCACTTGGATGAAAGTTTTTTCGATATACAATAGTTATTATCAAAATTTCTCCGTATATTTTCAAGTCATTTTGACTGTAATTTTGTGGTTGACGATGGAATATTAAAGAATATAAACCATTTGTCAGTTCCCAGTTTTTACCATCTTCAAATTCAATTTTATTGTCAGATACATTTATGTAGTTACTTCCCATAATTAATTGACCGGTTGCATTTTTGTATGGTCCAAATGTCACATCCAAAAGATGATTTGAGCTCTCATGATGTACAGCTGGATGTGTTAATGAGGATAATGTATGAGGGTACACTTGATTCAATATCGCCCTTGAAGTATGGGGCTCATCTTGATTCGGGAGTACAAATGATGTATCCTCTATTGCTGACTGAGAATGGAATTGATTATCATCATCATCATCATCATCATCATCATTATCATCACTGTCATCATCATATTTAGTTTTTTCTTCTTGATCTTCATCTTTTTCGCATGTAGTGTGTTATCTCCACTAACGTTTTGTTTAGGTGTCATTTCAGCTTTAACATTTTTATAGTCTGTGGGTAACATATTCTGTAATTTTTTAGTGTCATTAACAAGTTCATGTAAAGGTTCTGTATTGGGTTTGAATGTTTCCTCCAAACCATCAGTATTCTTAGTTTTGAGTTTTTTTAGTTCAGAAAATTTTTTTGTTGAGCTTTTCAACTTTTGATTAATTGAGCTAAAATATTTTGATTCATTGTAATTTAAATTCACTCAAGCTGTTAGAACTGAAACGGTTATTTCACTCTAGTGGTTGTGAATGGTCTGTAAACTAATTCACGAATCATAAGCATATATAGCTGTAATAATTTTAACAAACGAATTTTTTTTTATTTATACTTCGTATACATTTTAAAAAAAGAAAACAATTTGTAAAGTAAAAATTATAAATTTGTTTTAAGATCAAAGTCTATGTTGTCATCTTCTCTTCTGGTAAGTATATATTTTTTTTCCTTGACCACGATGCTCTCTTCAATCGCATTGAATCGAGGAGTTAGGAAAACGAAATGGTTCTCCAGCTCAACCATCACGTTGGTGCCAAACTTTCCTTTTACCCTTTTCGCATTCATGATATTGTATGGTGTGTTTATGGGTAGCTTCTTGATGTGAAGTTTACTTTTCACTTTTAGCGAGGTGAAGGCACTCCTCACTCGGTCCTCATTGGCCTTCAAAAGATCTTCATTGATCTTCAAGAGATCATCATTGATCTTCAAAAGGTCATCAAAGTCCTCTCGGTTGTGTTTATAAAATGGCTGCTGAGATATTTCCATTTCCGTGAGGTCAATCGTGTTGGATGCAATGTTTTCCTTGTTGGGCATGATTTATGATGCTATGGGTATTGGTTGCTGGTTGTTGAGGTCGTGGAGGCTGATTGCTGATGCTGCCGAGAATGTTGCTGCTCACTGAATGATATTTTCCTTCGAGGAGCTGGTTGATTTTATACCCAGTAACGACATACACCACCGATCTTACAAAGGACTACGTCCCATGGAGTCTTCAAAGAAAACACACACATACGCTCACAAATACACACAGGATCTACCCTTCACATATCGAGTTGGATTGTATACAAACTGAATCTAAAACTGATCTCTTGTCAATTTATATTAGATGGTTGTGTAGACCAGGTCTGATATCAATAGCTGTTTGAACCGACCAGGTCTGATATCAATAGCTGTTTGTGTAAACTGTAGCGTGTGGTTTGGGTGATCTCATTGAAACCTTAGCAAAGAATACGCGGCGGTCGTGCACTTCTGGCTCTTCTGACATAAGCTCGCCGGATGGGGTGTGGGTTTTTGCTTTGTCTTCTATGCTGCCACGTAAGATAAAAGAAAAACAAGTGCACTACGGAATCTAATCAAACAAACTAAGATATGAATCTGTTACCACAAGGCGAAATTGGAAGTTTTCATCAATTAACGTATTATTAGGGTAACTAGATGTTGGTAAACCCTATTCTTTACCCTCCCTACCATGGTTGCCTGTTTTATAGTTGCGGGCTACCCCAAAATTATCGTTGAGTTTATTACAAGAGATGATAGTTCTTGATCATAGTGCCGGCGATGAACCAATAAGGAGAACTTAACACTTCATATTAATATTCCAATACATTATCGTTTATTTTTGGCTCTACTATCCTTCATTTAAAATAGACCAAATTACATTACTATTACTTATACAAATCATGTCAACAATTCATCAGATAATTCGATAAGCAAAAGAAAAATATACGATCAGTAACGACCACGACTCTATCAAAACTACTCCAACTAAACATAGCGCGTGCTTGGCATATATAGAAATGTATTGAGAGGCAATACAGATACAGCAATAGAGCATTACTTTTATTATTACTCACAGTACACAATCAATCCATAGCTGTTGATCTCCGGGCCCGTTACATCAGCTGTTGAAACTGCGGATCAAATATTAAAGGTTGCTTCCATGATATATGCCTACACGCGAAGATGCATAGCGTGTAGAGGTATCAGCGTTACTAACCGTTGACCTTATGTTAAAGGCATATTAAAATCTAAAGTGGAATTTTCAAATTAATTACTATGTTGCAAAAATTGATATTAAAGATAATTTAAGAGATACAAATCTTCAGTGCTAACACACTCTTAACGTTTTGCTCGAGAAGGTCTAGAGATCAGTCCTTTCTATCTCATCTAGATAGTTTGGTGAGGAAGGTAGTCTCTGTCCACAACTATGCACTAGCCGCAATGATTATAGCGCCATAGGCTTGGTCTTCAGTGGCTAGCGCAGAAGTTAATATCGGGATTCAGAACTTCTACACGGGATGACTGCTTTTCAATTAAGCCAGTTAAGGGCTAGGTCACGCCGCCGGTGTAGCGCTTGGGTAGATCACGTAATGCGCGCTGGCCTGCGGCAGCGCCTTGGATCTTCAATTTCTACGAGATGAGGTTATGTGGCCCGCCTGGTGCAGCGCTTTAATGGGTCGCGCTATGCGCGCTCACCGGCGGCCAGGACCAACAAACAATATGGGCTGAGAAAGTTGGACAAAATTAATCAAACGCTTTAAGGCACCTTTTAAATTAAGTACTTCTCCAAAATTCCGCTCTTTCCGTTTCGACACTATTAAATATGCTGACAGGTGCAATATCGCACAGCTGGCCACGAAATATTTACTCACAAGATTATTTCTCTTATATATTTAAAACTGTCTTACGATAAATAATCGCCACGTGTTCGTTTATTTTAATAAGTTTTGACAACGAATATTTGCGAGAGATCCAAACGATCTGCTCAAATACAATTTTGCAAAGAAGTGATGCTGCTGTACTTTTTCTGCTTTTATAAAGCCAGCTGCATACTGCTGGGTACTACAGCGCAGCTAATGCAACAAGAGTCTTTACTAGCGTTGTCATGAGCTGAAAAATATCCAGTAGACCACTACGTTTGTATATCCTTTAAATGATACACACCTATGGACTTTCCGTCCTCATTCTGCAGTTCGTAATATGACGAACTTAGCTTTTTGTATACCTTGGCATTTATAAATACTGGAGCGAGTTTACTGCTGAATTTCTTAGATGCATTGCTTTGTGCAAAACTTCGGGCATATACTGTGTCCCCAATTTTCAAATGGACAACTCTGCTTCTTAGATTATACTTTCGAGCATTAACCTCGTGAGCTATGGAGATATTATTTTTTGCATTGGCGCGTGCCAATTGTAAGATATCTGGGTGTTGTAGAATAGAGTCATCAGAAACCATTTTAAGTTTACGCAACAGATCATAATCTTTGCCGTTTAGCATCATGTTTTGACCAAAACAAAGAAAGTATGGTGAATAGCCAGTACTGCGATGAAGATTTGCTCTCAACGATCCACTAATCTGTGGCAGGTTCACATCCCAATTCGTATGGTCCTTGCCAATATACGCTCGAATTGCTGCGAGAACTGAACGATTAAGACTGAGATCCGTTGTCTGTCAACACGGTTTCTGGAACACCAAAAGTATAAAAGATGAAACTTTCGAGATATTGACAAATCTTATGCGAAGTAAACTTTTCCAATGGGTGTAAGAAATGGAACTTCGTATTATGGTCTACAATAATTAGGATACCGATGTTGCCACTTTTAGACCTAGGATAAGGACTTAATATATCCATATACAATTTTTGGAAGGGCCTATTTGAAATCATCGGTTTTCCCATTGGAGGTCGTAAAATCGAATTTGGGCTTTTCGTTGACTTGCATACGGAACATTCTGAAACGAAATGACGGATATGTGTTACCATTCCAGGCCAATACAGATACTTTTTGAGTTTGTCAATCATTCTACTTGTACCACAATGTGCTGAGTCTGTAGGATCGTGTGCATTATTTCCATGACTCTGTTTCTAGCATTAAATTTCCAATCGCATGCTGACGTTTGTAAAGAAAATTATCTACTACTTTAAGGTCAGGTAATTTCTCTGCGTTTTTGCGTACGTGATCTATCAGCTCTAGGTAACTGACTGAGCTAAACTCTTTTAAAGACAAATTTATAATTGGTAACGATTCTGTCAATTCAGAAACACCTTCGTTAAGCCGTGAAAGCGTGTCAGCGACAACATTTTCCGATCCCTTGCGATGCTGAATAGTGAATTCAAATCCTTTCAGTTTGATCGCCCACCTCGCAAAACGGCCTGAAAGGTCTTTCTGATTCATCAACCACTTCAGAGCGGCGTGATCGGTAAGAACTGTAATGTCTTGTCCTTCTATATAAGCTCTAAATTTGTGAATCCGCCAGGCACTCAAGTTCGGTGACTGAATAATTCCGCTGAGGCTTAGTTCGCTTCACAGACATGTAAGCGACGGGTAGTTCCGTGCCCTCTTCGTTTTCCTGAGCCAGAACACAGCCGAGTCCATAAAGACTGGCATCACATAACAATAAGAAACGTTTATTAAAATCTGGTGTACTAAGAATGGGAGCTGACGTCAACTTGTTTTTGAGGTGGTTGAAAGCTTTGTCTGCTTCCGTATTTCAAGAAAAGGTTTTATTCTTTAGAAGATTCGTTAAAGGTAGGCTTATTGTATTATAAGCGTCAACGAAACGTCGATACCATCCCGACAATCCTAAGAATCTTCTCAATTGTTTCACTGAGGAAGGTATCGGAAACTCGTTGATGGCAATGACTTTGCTAGGATCAGTCTTGATCTGACCATAACCTATTATAAAACTTAAGTATTAAATCTCCATCATGCAAAATTTTGATTTAGCAATGTTGATCGTTAAATTTGCTTTGCGCGGATATGTTGCTATTTCTGCTAAGAGGGACATATGTGAGTCGAAGCTATCAGAAAGAATTAAGAGGTCGTCCAAATATACAAAAACTTGTGTGCGTAAATGCGCAGGTATGACTTGATCCATTAATCGGCAAAGCGTTCGTGCGGCATTACAGAGCCCAAAAGGCATCACCTTGTATTAAAACAAAGGACGATTCGGCACTGTAAATTCAGTATATTCACGCGACTTTTCCTCGAGAGGTATCTGCCAAAACGCGTGCTTCATATCTAGCCCCGTAATGAAACGTGCAGGAGGAAGTCTGCTAAGGATGCCGTCTACATGCGGAAGTGGATTCGCATCCTTCTGAGTACATTTGTTAACTTCTCTTGAGTCTAAACACAATCTTATTTTTTCTCCTTTACTGACTAAAACGCAATTGCTACTCCAAGGTCTTTTTGGTTCCTCAATAACGTCTAAGGCTAGCATATGCTCAATCTCTGAGAACATAAGCCTTTCCTTGGCTGGAGAAACAGGCCAATGCCTTTGCTTGATTGGTTTGGCCTCGCCCACGTCAATGCTATGTTCAATCATGTGAGTACGTCCTAAGCCTTCTTTTTCAAAAGATGGGAGCTTGCTAATAACTTCATTTAACACTATCTGTTGCTTCTTTGTCAAAATATGCATCTTGGGTGGCTCTGGATTATCTTTCCCCACGTCAAGTTCGTTCACACCACCAGTGTCTTGAACTATCTGATTGAGCAAGCCAAAGCTTCGCCAAAAGTCTATACCTAAATAAACATTTTGCTTAAGATCAGGGAAAATATAAAGTTCTACCGATTCAGTAAGTCCTCGATACGTTATGGCGGTCGTTAAACGTCCAATTACCGAGCATTCGGAATTGTTAGCCGTTCTTATTCGTCCTGAACAGTTTCGTACGCTTGGATGAGTTTTTAACTTAGAAGCCGCTTGTCCGCCGATACAACTTATTGTGGCACCAGAACCATGAAGTGCAGTATAAGTATTTCCTTCAAGTTGAATCTTGGTATACACACGATTATTGAGGAAAATAGCTGAGACAAGTTTTCTGCGACTCATACGAACTATCTTCCAAAAATTTCGCATGCGCGCTGTTGAACGTCTAGGTGAGGTTTCTCGGTTAACGCTATTAATTTGGTCAAATATACGTTGACGGGCTAAAATATAGTGTTTTAACCGACGTATTTGGTTGATTAGTTTGTAAAGCAAAATGTTTAACATAAGATGGTTCGCAAGGTTCAGTCTGGGAATACTTATTTATTTTTATACGTTTGGATGCGTCAGTTGTGCTTTCGACTGCGCATCCGGATTCGAGTTCTTCGAAGAAGAACATGTTTTGCAATTTGGTCTAAAAATGTTTTTCGCGCTACAGCCGTAACAAAATATGTTTCTTGGCTCTATGCAAACATCGTAACGATGTCCTCCTTTATTGCAATTCCAGCAAACGATTGCTTTTCGCTGAATTGCCGAAACTTCAGGTTCATCGTCTAACTCAGAGACACAAGTACGATTAGGTCTTACTGAAGGTAATTTGGCTTGCTTATAAAATTGCTCGTGTGTTCGTATATCTTCTCGCAGTCGCGACATTGTGAGAATACGTAAATGCATCAGTTCATAACGCAATGAAGATTTAGAGTTACGTATTAGCAAACGCACTAGGGACTCTTCCGATATAGGACTACTCAAACGACCTACCAGTTTCTCTACTTCGAATTGGAAGTCTTTAAATGGCTCTCGGTCACTTTGCTTTCTAGCATTAATAGATTCCCAGATATCCATATCAGTATCAGCATCTTCGAACTTTTTTCTAAACTCTTCGCAAAATTCTATCCAACTAAAGCTGGGATGATTCTTGTGAAAATTCCAGAACCATTCATTCGCCATACAGAATTCGATTGGTCATAGAACGAACTCGATAAAGAAAATCTTCGGTCTGAATACCATCGCGAGTACCGTCAAACTTCAATCTCCAACTTTGTATAATCGTCGAAGCCTTTTCAGGTGGAATAATTGGACCATTAGACATTGAATGATTAATATTTAGGAATGGGCTTTCCATGTCCAAACTTGTCAACAGAGATGATGATTATAAACTCTCTTGAATATTGACATGTCATATATAGTGTAAATAACTTGGCGTATAATCTGAGCCTCTCTCAATTCTTCAATTATTGATGTAATTTCATTAGTGTGATTAGTATTTCCAGCTGATTGAGAGGCTATTAAGAGCTGCATAAAACCAGACCCAGATACACTTGCTTTGCAGCCTTTGAGTGTAGACTCAGCAGTAGGTGTTTTCGCTAAAGTTTTATAATTTTCGTATATTTATGTGCTCTTGTTCCTTTCAACTGTCCACTTGGATGAAAGTTTTTTCGATATACAATAGTTATTATCAAAATTTCTCCGTATATTTTCAAGTCATTTTGACTGTAATTTTGTGGTTGACGATGGAATATTAAAGAATATAAACCATTTGTCAGTTCCCAGTTTTTACCATCTTCAAATTCAATTTTATTGTCAGATACATTTATGTAGTTACTTCCCATAATTAATTGACCGGTTGCATTTTTGTATGGTCCAAATGTCACATCCAAAAGATGATTTGAGCTCTCATGATGTACAGCTGGATGTGTTAATGAGGATAATGTATGAGGGTACACTTGATTCAATATCGCCCTTGAAGTATGGGGCTCATCTTGATTCGGGAGTACAAATGATGTATCCTCTATTGCTGACTGAGAATAGAATTGATTATCATCATCATCATCATCATCATCATCATTATCATCACTGTCATCATCATATTTAGTTTTTTCTTCTTGATCTTCATCTTTTTCGCATGTAGTGTGTTATCTCCACTAACGTTTTGTTTAGGTGTCATTTCAGCTTTAACATTTTTATAGTCTGTGGGTAACATATTCTGTAATTTTTTAGTGTCATTAACAAGTTCATGTAAAGGTTCTGTATTGGGTTTGAATGTTTCCTCCAAACCATCAGTATTCTTAGTTTTGAGTTTTTTTAGTTCAGAAAATTTTTTTGTTGAGCTTTTCAACTTTTGATTAATTGAGCTAAAATATTTTGATTCATTGTAATTTAAATTCACTCAAGCTGTTAGAACTGAAACGGTTATTTCACTCTAGTGGTTGTGAATGGTCTGTAAACTAATTCACGAATCATAAGCATATATAGCTGTAATAATTTTAACAAACGAATTTTCTTTTATTTATACTTCGTATACATTTTAAAAAAAGAAAACAATTTGTAAAGTAAAAATTATAAATTTGTTTTAAGATCAAAGTCTATGTTGTCATCTTCTCTTCTGGTAAGTATATATTTTTTTTCCTTGACCACGATGCTCTCTTCAATCGCATTGAATCGAGGAGTTAGGAAAACGAAATGGTTCTCCAGCTCAACCATCACGTTGGTGCCAAACTTTCCTTTTACCCTTTTCGCATTCATGATATTGTATGGTGTGTTTATGGGTAGCTTCTTGATGTGAAGTTTACTTTTCACTTTTAGCGAGGTGAAGGCACTCCTCACTCGGTCCTCATTGGCCTTCAAAAGATCTTCATTGATCTTCAAGAGATCATCATTGATCTTCAAAAGGTCATCAAAGTCCTCTCGGTTGTGTTCATAAAATGGCTGCTGAGATATTTCCATTTCCGTGAGGTCAATCGTGTTGGATGCAATGTTTTCCTTGTTGGGCATGATTTATGATGCTATGGGTATTGGTTGCTGGTTGTTGAGGTCGTGGAGGCTGATTGCTGATGCTGCCGAGAATGTTGCTGCTCACTGAATGATATTTTCCTTCGAGGAGCTGGTTGATTTTATACCCAGTAACGACATACACCACCGATCTTACAAAGGACTACGTCCCATGGAGTCTTCAAAGAAAACACACACATACGCTCACAAATACACACAGGATCTACCCTTCACATATCGAGTTGGATTGTATACAAACTGAATCTAAAACTGATCTCTTGTCAATTTATATTAGATGGTTGTGTAGACCAGGTCTGATATCAATAGCTGTTTGAACCGACCAGGTCTGATATCAATAGCTGTTTGTGTAAACTGTAGCGTGTGGTTTGGGTGATCTCATTGAAACCTTAGCAAAGAATACGCGGCGGTCGTGCACTTCTGGCTCTTCTGACATAAGCTCGCCGGATGGGGTGTGGGTTTTTGCTTTGTCTTCTATGCTGCCACGTAAGATAAAAGAAAAACAAGTGCACTACGGAATCTAATCAAACAAACTAAGATATGAATCTGTTACCACAAGGCGAAATTGGAAGTTTTCATCAATTAACGTATTATTAGGGTAACTAGATGTTGGTAAACCCTATTCTTTACCCTCCCTACCATGGTTGCCTGTTTTATAGTTGCGGGCTACCCCAAAATTATCGTTGAGTTTATTACAAGAGATGATAGTTCTTGATCATAGTGCCGGCGATGAACCAATAAGGAGAACTTAACACTTCATATTAATATTCCAATACATTATCGTTTATTTTTGGCTCTACTATCCTTCATTTAAAATAGACCAAATTACATTACTATTACTTATACAAATCATGTCAACAATTCATCAGATAATTCGATAAGCAAAAGAAAAATATACGATCAGTAACGACCACGACTCTATCAAAACTACTCCAACTAAACATAGCGCGTGCTTGGCATATATAGAAATGTATTGAGAGGCAATACAGATACAGCAATAGAGCATTACTTTTATTATTACTCACAGTACACAATCAATCCATAGCTGTTGATCTCCGGGCCCGTTACATCAGCTGTTGAAACTGCGGATCAAATATTAAAGGTTGCTTCCATGATATATGCCTACACGCGAAGATGCATAGCGTGTAGAGGTATCAGCGTTACTAACCGTTGACCTTATGTTAAAGGCATATTAAAATCTAAAGTGGAATTTTCAAATTAATTACTATGTTGCAAAAATTGATATTAAAGATAATTTAAGAGATACAAATCTTCAGTGCTAACACACTCTTAACGTTTTGCTCGAGAAGGTCTAGAGATCAGTCCTTTCTATCTCATCTAGATAGTTTGGTGAGGAAGGTAGTCTCTGTCCACAACTATGCACTAGCCGCTATGATTATAGCGCCATAGGCTTGGTCTTCAGTGGCTAGCGCAGAAGTTAATATCGGGATTCAGAACTTCTACACGGGATGACTGCTTTTCAATTAAGCCAGTTAAGGGCTAGGTCACGCCGCCGGTGTAGCGCTTGGGTAGATCACGTAATGCGCGCTGGCCTGCGGCAGCGCCTTGGATCTTCAATTTCTACGAGATGAGGTTATGTGGCCCGCCTGGTGCAGCGCTTTAATGGGTCGCGCTATGCGCGCTCACCGGCGGCCAGGACCAACAAACAATATGGGCTGAGAAAGTTGGACAAAATTAATCAAACGCTTTAAGGCACCTTTTAAATTAAGTACTTCTCCAAAATTCCGATCTTTCCGTTTCGACACTATTAAATATGCTGACAGGTGCAATATCGCACAGCTGGCCACGAAATATTTACTCACAAGATTATTTCTCTTATATATTTAAAACTGTCTTACGATAAATAATCGCCACGTGTTCGTTTATTTTAATAAGTTTTGACAACGAATATTTGCGAGAGATCCAAACGATCTGCTCAAATACAATTTTGCAAAGAAGTGATGCTGCTGTACTTTTTCTGCTTTTATAAAGCCAGCTGCATACTGCTGGGTACTACAGCGCAGCTAATGCAACAAGAGTCTTTACTAGCGTTGTCATGAGCTGAAAAATATCCAGTAGACCACTACGTTTGTATATCCTTTAAATGATACACACCTATGGACTTTCCGTCCTCATTCTGCAGTTCGTAATATGACGAACTTAGCTTTTTGTATACCTTGGCATTTATAAATACTGGAGCGAGTTTACTGCTGAATTTCTTAGATGCATTGCTTTATGCAAAACTTCGGGCATATACTGTGTCCCCAATTTTCAAATGGACAACTCTGCTTCTTAGATTATACTTTCGAGCATTAACCTCGTGAGCTTTGGAGATATTATTTTTTGCATTGGCGCGTGCCAATTGTAAGATATCTGGGTGTTGTAGAATAGAGTCATCAGAAACCATTTTAAGTTTACGCAACAGATCATAATCTTTGCCGTTTAGCATCATGTTTTGACCAAAACAAAGAAAGTATGGTGAATAGCCAGTACTGCGATGAAGATTTGCTCTCAACGATCCACTAATCTGTGGCAGGTTCACATCCCAATTCGTATGGTCCTTGCCAATATACGCTCGAATTGCTGCGAGAACTGAACGATTAAGACTGAGATCCGTTGTCTGTCAACACGGTTTCTGGAACACCAAAAGTATAAAAGATGAAACTTTCGAGATATTGACAAATCTTATGCGAAGTAAACTTTTCCAATGGGTGTAAGAAATGGAACTTCGTATTATGGTCTACAATAATTAGGATACCGATGTTGCCACTTTTAGACCTAGGATAAGGACTTAATATATCCATATACAATTTTTGGAAGGGCCTATTTGAAATCATCGGTTTTCCCATTGGAGGTCGTAAAATCGAATTTGGGCTTTTCGTTGACTTGCATACGGAACATTCTGAAACGAAATGACGGATATGTGTTACCATTCCAGGCCAATACAGATACTTTTTGAGTTTGTCAATCATTCTACTTGTACCACAATGTGCTGAGTCTGTAGGATCGTGTGCATTATTTCCATGACTCTGTTTCTAGCATTAAATTTCCAATCGCATGCTGACGTTTGTAAAGAAAATTATCTACTACTTTAAGGTCAGGTAATTTCTCTGCGTTTTTGCGTACGTGATCTATCAGCTCTAGGTAACTGACTGAGCTAAACTCTTTTAAAGACAAATTTATAATTGGTAACGATTCTGTCAATTCAGAAACACCTTCGTTAAGCCGTGAAAGCGTGTCAGCGACAACATTTTCCGATCCCTTGCGACGCTGAATAGTGAATTCAAATCCTTTCAGTTTGATCGCCCACCTCGCAAAACGGCCTGAAAGGTCTTTCTGATTCATCAACCACTTCAGAGCGGCGTGATCGGTAAGAACTGTAATGTCTTGTCCTTCTATATAAGCTCTAAATTTGTGAATCCGCCAGGCACTCAAGTTCGGTGACTGAATAATTCCGCTGAGGCTTAGTTCGCTTCACAGACATGTAAGCGACGGGTAGTTCCGTGCCCTCTTCGTTTTCCTGAGCCAGAACACAGCCGAGTCCATAAAGACTGGCATCACATAACAATAAGAAACGTTTATTAAAATCTGGTGTACTAAGAATGGGAGCTGACGTCAACTTGTTTTTGAGGTGGTTGAAAGCTTTGTCTGCTTCCGTATTTCAAGAAAAGGTTTTATTCTTTAGAAGATTCGTTAAAGGTAGGCTTATTGTATTATAAGCGTCAACGAAACGTCGATACCATCCCGACAATCCTAAGAATCTTCTCAATTGTTTCACTGAGGAAGGTATCGGAAACTCGTTGATGGCAATGACTTTGCTAGGATCAGTCTTGATCTGACCATAACCTATTATAAAACTTAAGTATTAAATCTCCATCATGCAAAATTTTGATTTAGCAATGTTGATCGTTAAATTTGCTTTGCGCGGATATGTTGCTATTTCTGCTAAGAGGGACATATGTGAGTCGAAGCTATCAGAAAGAATTAAGAGGTCGTCCAAATATACAAAAACTTGTGTGCGTAAATGCGCAGGTATGACTTGATCCATTAATCGGCAAAGCGTTCGTGCGGCATTACAGAGCCCAAAAGGCATCACCTTGTATTAAAACAAAGGACGATTCGGCATTGTAAATTCAGTATATTCACGCGACTTTTCCTCGAGAGGTATCTGCCAAAACGCGTGCTTCATATCTAGCCCCGTAATGAAACGTGCAGGAGGAAGTCTGCTAAGGATGCCGTCTACATGCGGAAGTGGATTCGCATCCTTCTGAGTACATTTGTTAACTTCTCTTGAGTCTAAACACAATCTTATTTTTTCTCCTTTACTGACTAAAACGCAATTGCTACTCCAAGGTCATTTTGGTTCCTCAATAACGTCTAAGGCTAGCATATGCTCAATCTCTGAGAACATAAGCCTTTCCTTGGCTGGAG
The DNA here is from genome assembly GCA_963583835.1 of Drosophila immigrans. Lineage (NCBI taxonomy): Eukaryota > Metazoa > Arthropoda > Insecta > Diptera > Drosophilidae > Drosophila > Drosophila immigrans. Next base: position 8,781,559 of record OY757143.1, read on the forward strand.
AAACAGGCCAATGCCTTTGCTTGATTGGTTTGGCCTCGCCCACGTCAATGCTATGTTCAATCATGTGAGTACGTCCTAAGCCTTCTTTTTCAAAAGATGGGAGCTTGCTAATAACTTCATTTAACACTATCTGTTGCTTCTTTGTCAAAATATGCATCTTGGGTGGCTCTGGATTATCTTTCCCCACGTCAAGTTCGTTCACACCACCAGTGTCTTGAACTATCTGATTGAGCAAGCCAAAGCTTCGCCAAAAGTCTATACCTAAATAAACATTTTGCTTAAGATCAGGGATAATATAAAGTTCTACCGATTCAGTAAGTCCTCGATACGTTATGGCGGTCGTTAAACGTCCAATTACCGAGCATTCGGAATTGTTAGCCGTTCTTATTCGACCTGAACAGTTTCGTACGCTTGGATGAGTTTTTAACTTAGAAGCCGCTTGTCCGCCGATACAACTTATTGTGGCACCAGAACCATGAAGTGCAGTATAAGTATTTCCTTCAAGTTGAATCTTGGTATACACACGATTATTGAGGAAAATAGCTGAGACAAGTTTTCTGCGACTCATACGAACTCTCTTCCAAAAATTTCGCATGCGCGCTGTTGAACGTCTAGGTTAGGTTTCTCGGTTAACGCTATTAATTTGGTCAAATATACGTTGACGGGCTAAAATATAGTGTTTTAACCGACGTATTTGGTTGATTAGTTTGTAAATCAAAATGTTTAACATAAGATGGTTCGCAAGGTTCAGTCTGGGAATACTTATTTATTTTTATACGTTTGGATGCGTCAGTTGTGCTTTCGACTGCGCATCCGGATTCGAGTTCTTCGAAGAAGAACATGTTTTGCAATTTGGTCTAAAAATGTTTTTCGCGCTACAGCCGTAACAAAATATGTTTCTTGGCTCTATGCAAACATCGTAACGATGTCCTCCTTTATTGCAATTCCAGCAAACGATTGCTTTTCGCTGAATTGCCGAAACTTCAGGTTCATCGTCTAACTCAGAGACACAAGTACGATTAGGTCTTACTGAAGGTAATTTGGCTTGCTTATAAAATTGCTCGTGTGTTCGTATATCTTCTCGCAGTCGCGACATTGTGAGAATACGTAAATGCATCAGTTCATAACGCAATGAAGATTTAGAGTTACGTATTAGCAAACGCACTAGGGACTCTTCCGATATAGGACTACTCAAACGACCTACCAGTTTCTCTACTTCGAATTGGAAGTCTTTAAATGGCTCTCGGTCACATTGCTTTCTAGCATCAATAGATTCCCAGATATCCATATCAGTATCAGCATCTTCGAACTTTTTTCTAAACTCTTCGCAAAATTCTATCCAACTAAAGCTGGGATGATTCTTGTGAAAATTCCAGAACCATTCATTCGCCATACAGAATTCGATTGGTCATAGAACGAACTCGATAAAGAAAATCTTCGGTCTGAATACCATCGCGAGTACGGTCAAACTTCAATCTCCAACTTTGTATAATCGTCGAAGCCTTTTCAGGTGGAATAGTTGGACCATTAGACATTGAATGATTAATATTTAGGAATGGGCTTTCCATGTCCAAACTTGTCAACAGAGATGATGATTATAAACTCTCTTGAATATTGACATGTCATATATAGTGTAAATAACTTGGCGTATAATCTGAGCCTCTCTCAATTCTTCAATTATTGATGTAATTTCATTAGTGTGATTAGTATTTCCAGCTGATTGAGAGGCTATTAAGAGCTGCATAAAACCAGACCCAGATACACTTGCTTTGCAGCCTTTGAGTGTGGACTCAGCAGTAGGTGTTTTCGCTAAAGTTTTATAATTTTCGTATATTTATGTGCTCTTGTTCCTTTCAACTGTCCACTTGGATGAAAGTTTTTTCGATATACAATAGTTATTATCAAAATTTCTCCGTATATTTTCAAGTCATTTTGACTGTAATTTTGTGGTTGACGATGGAATATTAAAGAATATAAACCATTTGTCAGTTCCCAGTTTTTACCATCTTCAAATTCAATTTTATTGTTAGATACATTTATGTAGTTACTTCCCATAATTAATTGACCGGTTGCATTTTTGTATGGTCCAAATGTCACATCCAAAAGATAATTTGAGCTCTCATGATGTACAGCTGGATGTGTTAATGAGGATAATGTATGAGGGTACACTTGATTCAATATCGCCCTTGAAGTATGGGGCTCATCTTGATTCGGGAGTACAAATGATGTATCCTCTATTGCTGACTGAGAATAGAATTGATTATCATCATCATCATCATCATCATCATCATTATCATCACTGTCATCATCATATTTAGTTTTTTCTTCTTGATCTTCATCTTTTTCGCATGTAGTGTGTTATCTCCACTAACGTTTTGTTTAGGTGTCATTTCAGCTTTAACATTTTTATAGTCTGTGGGTAACATATTCTGTAATTTTTTAGTGTCATTAACAAGTTCATGTAAAGGTTCTGTATTGGGTTTGAATGTTTCCTCCAAACCATCAGTATTCTTAGTTTTGAGTTTTTTTAGTTCAGAAAATTTTTTTGTTGAGCTTTTCAACTTTTGATTAATTGAGCTAAAATATTTTGATTCATTGTAATTTAAATTCACTCAAGCTGTTAGAACTGAAACGGTTATTTCACTCTAGTGGTTGTGAATGGTCTGTAAACTAATTCACGAATCATAAGCATATATAGCTGTAATAATTTTAACAAACGAATTTTTTTTTATTTATACTTCGTATACATTTTAAAAAAGAAAACAATTTGTAAAGTAAAAATTATAAATTTGTTTTAAGATCAAAGTCTATGTTGTCATCTTCTCTTCTGGTAAGTATATATTTTTTTTCCTTGACCACGATGCTCTCTTCAATCGCATTGAATCGAGGAGTTAGGAAAACGAAATGGTTCTCCAGCTCAACCATCACGTTGGTGCCAAACTTTCCTTTTACCCTTTTCGCATTCATGATATTGTATGGTGTGTTTATGGGTAGCTTCTTGATGTGAAGTTTACTTTTCACTTTTAGCGAGGTGAAGGCACTCCTCACTCGGTCCTCATTGGCCTTCAAAAGATCTTCATTGATCTTCAAGAGATCATCATTGATCTTCAAAAGGTCATCAAAGTCCTCTCGGTTGTGTTCATAAAATGGCTGCTGAGATATTTCCATTTCCGTGAGGTCAATCGTGTTGGATGCAATGTTTTCCTTGTTGGGCATGATTTATGATGCTATGGGTATTGGTTGCTGGTTGTTGAGGTCGTGGAGGCTGATTGCTGATGCTGCCGAGAATGTTGCTGCTCACTGAATGATATTTTCCTTCGAGGAGCTGGTTGATTTTATACACAGTAACGACATACACCACCGATCTTACAAAGGACTACGTCCCATGGAGTCTTCAAAGAAAACACACACATACGCTCACAAATACACACAGGATCTACCCTTCACATATCGAGTTGGATTGTATACAAACTGAATCTAAAACTGATCTCTTGTCAATTTATATTAGATGGTTGTGTAGACCAGGTCTGATATCAATAGCTGTTTGAACCGACCAGGTCTGATATCAATAGCTGTTTGTGTAAACTGTAGCGTGTGGTTTGGGTGATCTCATTGAAACCTTAGCAAAGAATACGCGGCGGTCGTGCACTTCTGGCTCTTCTGACATAAGCTCGCCGGATGGGGTGTGGGTTTTTGCTTTGTCTTCTATGCTGCCACGTAAGATAAAAGAAAAACAAGTGCACTACGGAATCTAATCAAACAAACTCAGATATGAATCTGTTACCACAAGGCGAAATTGGAAGTTTTCATCAATTAACGTATTATTAGGGTAACTAGATGTTGGTAAACCCTATTCTTTACCCTCCCTACCATGGTTGCCTGTTTTATAGTTGCGGGCTACCCCAAAATTATCGTTGAGTTTATTACAAGAGATGATAGTTCTTGATCATAGTGCCGGCGATGAACCAATAAGGAGAACTTAACACTTCATATTAATATTCCAATACATTATCGTTTATTTTTGGCTCTACTATCCTTCATTTAAAATAGACCAAATTACATTACTATTACTTATACAAATCATGTCAACAATTCATCAGATAATTCGATAAGCAAAAGAAAAATATACGATCAGTAACGACCACGACTCTATCAAAACTACTCCAACTAAACATAGCGCGTGCTTGGCATATATAGAAATGTATTGAGAGGCAATACAGATACAGCAATAGAGCATTACTTTTATTATTACTCACAGTACACAATCAATCCATAGCTGTTGATCTCCGGGCCCGTTACATCAGCTGTTGAAACTGCGGATCAAATATTAAAGGTTGCTTCCATGATATATGCCTACACGCGAAGATGCATAGCGTGTAGAGGTATCAGCGTTACTAACCGTTGACCTTATGTTAAAGGCATATTAAAATCTAAAGTGGAATTTTCAAATTAATTACTAACTATGTTGCAAAAATTGATATTAAAGATAATTTAAGAGATACAAATCTTCAGTGCTAACACACTCTTAACGTTTTGCTCGAGAAGGTCTAGAGATCAGTCCTTTCTATCTCATCTAGATAGTTTGGTGAGGAAGGTAGTCTCTGTCCACAACTATGCACTAGCCGCTATGATTATAGCGCCATAGGCTTGGTCTTCAGTGGCTAGCGCAGAAGTTAATATCGGGATTCAGAACTTCTACACGGGATGACTGCTTTTCAATTAAGCCAGTTAAGGGCTAGGTCACGCCGCCGGTGTAGCGCTTGGGTAGATCACGTAATGCGCGCTGGCCTGCGGCAGCGCCTTGGATCTTCAATTTCTACGAGATGAGGTTATGTGGCCCGCCTGGTGCAGCGCTTTAATGGGTCGCGCTATGCGCGCTCACCGGCGGCCAGGACCAACAAACAATATGGGCTGAGAAAGTTGGACAAAATTAATCAAACGCTTTAAGGCACCTTTTAAATTAAGTACTTCTCCAAAATTCCGCTCTTTCCGTTTCGACACTATTAAATATGCTGACAGGTGCAATATCGCACAGCTGGCCACGAAATATTTACTCACAAGATTATTTCTCTTATATATTTAAAACTGTCTTACGATAAATAATCGCCACGTGTTCGTTTATTTTAATAAGTTTTGACAACGAATATTTGCGAGAGATCCAAACGATCTGCTCAAATACAATTTTGCAAAGAAGTGATGCTGCTGTACTTTTTCTGCTTTTATAAAGCCAGCTGCATACTGCTGGGTACTACAGCGCAGCTAATGCAACAAGAGTCTTTACTAGCGTTGTCATGAGCTGAAAAATATCCAGTAGACCACTACGTTTGTATATCCTTTAAATGATACACACCTATGGACTTTCCGTCCTCATTCTGCAGTTCGTAATATGACGAACTTAGCTTTTTGTATACCTTGGCATTTATAAATACTGGAGCGAGTTTACTGCTGAATTTCTTAGATGCATTGCTTTGTGCAAAACTTCGGGCATATACTGTGTCCCCAATTTTCAAATGGACAACTCTGCTTCTTAGATTATACTTCCGAGCATTAACCTCGTGAGCTTTGGAGATATTATTTTTTGCATTGGCGCGTGCCAATTGTAAGATATCTGGGTGTTGTAGAATAGAGTCATCAGAAACCATTTTAAGTTTACGCAACAGATCATAATCTTTGCCGTTTAGCATCATGTTTTGACCAAAACAAAGAAAGTATGGTGAATAGCCAGTACTGCGATGAAGATTTGCTCTCAACGATCCACTAATCTGTGGCAGGTTCACATCCCAATTCGTATGGTCCTTGCCAATATACGCTCGAATTGCTGCGAGAACTGAACGATTAAGACTGAGATCCGTTGTCTGTCAACACGGTTTCTGGAACACCAAAAGTATAAAAGATGAAACTTTCGAGATATTGACAAATCTTATGCGAAGTAAACTTTTCCAATGGGTGTAAGAAATGGAACTTCGTATTATGGTCTACAATAATTAGGATACCGATGTTGCCACTTTTAGACCTAGGATAAGGACTTAATATATCCATATACAATTTTTGGAAGGGCCTATTTGAAATCATCGGTTTTCCCATTGGAGGTCGTAAAATCGAATTTGGGCTTTTCGTTGACTTGCATACGGAACATTCTGAAACGAAATGACGGATATGTGTTACCATTCCAGGCCAATACAGATACTTTTTGAGTTTGTCAATCATTCTACTTGTACCACAATGTGCTGAGTCTGTAGGATCGTGTGCATTATTTCCATGACTCTGTTTCTAGCATTAAATTTCCAATCGCATGCTGACGTTTGTAAAGAAAATTATCTACTACTTTAAGGTCAGGTAATTTCTCTGCGTTTTTGCGTACGTGATCTATCAGCTCTAGGTAACTGACTGAGCTAAACTCTTTTAAAGACAAATTTATAATTGGTAACGATTCTGTCAATTCAGAAACACCTTCGTTAAGCCGTGAAAGCGTGTCAGCGACAACATTTTCCGATCCCTTGCGACGCTGAATAGTGAATTCAAATCCTTTCAGTTTGATCGCCCACCTCGCAAAACGGCCTGAAAGGTCTTTCTGATTCATCAACCACTTCAGAGCGGCGTGATCGGTAAGAACTGTAATGTCTTGTCCTTCTATATAAGCTCTAAATTTGTGAATCCGCCAGGCACTCAAGTTCGGTGACTGAATAATTCCGCTGAGGCTTAGTTCGCTTCACAGACATGTAAGCGACGGGTAGTTCCGTGCCCTCTTCGTTTTCCTGAGCCAGAACACAGCCGAGTCCATAAAGACTGGCATCACATAACAATAAGAAACGTTTATTAAAATCTGGTGTACTAAGAATGGGAGCTGACGTCAACTTGTTTTTGAGGTGGTTGAAAGCTTTGTCTGCTTCCGTATTTCAAGAAAAGGTTTTATTCTTTAGAAGATTCGTTAAAGGTAGGCTTATTGTATTATAAGCGTCAACGAAACGTCGATACCATCCCGACAATCCTAAGAATCTTCTCAATTGTTTCACTGAGGAAGGTATCGGAAACTCGTTGATGGCAATGACTTTGCTAGGATCAGTCTTGATCTGACCATAACCTATTATAAAACTTAAGTATTAAATCTCCATCATGCAAAATATTGATTTAGCAATGTTGATCGTTAAATTTGCTTTGCGCGGATATGTTACTATTTCTGCTAAGAGGGACATATGTGAGTCGAAGCTATCAGAAAGAATTAAGAGGTCGTCCAAATATACAAAAACTTGTGTGCGTAAATGCGCAGGTATGACTTGATCCATTAATCGGCAAAGCGTTCGTGCGGCATTACAGAGCCCAAAAGGCATCACCTTGTATTAAAACAAAGGACGATTCGGCACTGTAAATTCAGTATATTCACGCGACTTTTCCTCGAGAGGTATCTGCCAAAACGCGTGCTTCATATCTAGCCCCGTAATGAAACGTGCAGGAGGAAGTCTGCTAAGGATGCCGTCTACATGCGGAAGTGGATTCGCATCCTTCTGAGTACATTTGTTAACTTCTCTTGAGTCTAAACACAATCTTATTTTTTCTCCTTTACTGACTAAAACGCAATTGCTACTCCAAGGTCTTTTTGGTTCCTCAATAACGTCTAAGGCTAGCATATGCTCAATCTCTGAGAACATAAGCCTTTCCTTGGCTGGAGAAACAGGCCAATGCCTTTGCTTGATTGGTTTGGCCTCGCCCACGTCAATGCTATGTTCAATCATGTGAGTACGTCCTAAGCCTTCTTTTTCAAAAGATGGGAGCTTGCTAATAACTTCATTTAACACTATCTGTTGCTTCTTTGTCAAAATATGCATCTTGGGTGGCTCTGGATTATCTTTCCCCACGTCAAGTTCGTTCACACCACCAGTGTCTTGAACTATCTGATTGAGCAAGCCAAAGCTTCGCCAAAAGTCTATACCTAAATAAACATTTTGCTTAAGATCAGGGATAATATAAAGTTCTACCGATTCAGTAAGTCCTCGATACGTTATGGCGGTCGTTAAACGTCCAATTACCGAGCATTCGGAATTGTTAGCCGTTCTTATTCGACCTGAACAGTTTCGTACGCTTGGATGAGTTTTTAACTTAGAAGCCGCTTGTCCGCCGATACAACTTATTGTGGCACCAGAACCATGAAGTGCAGTATAAGTATTTCCTTCAAGTTGAATCTTGGTATACACACGATTATTGAGGAAAATAGCTGAGACAAGTTTTCTGCGACTCATACGAACTCTCTTCCAAAAATTTCGCATGCGCGCTGTTGAACGTCTAGGTGAGGTTTCTCGGTTAACGCTATTAATTTGGTCAAATATACGTTGACGGGCTAAAATATAGTGTTTTAACCGACGTATTTGGTTGATTAGTTTGTAAAGCAAAATGTTTAACATAAGATGGTTCGCAAGGTTCAGTCTGGGAATACTTATTTATTTTTATACGTTTGGATGCGTCAGTTGTGCTTTCGACTGCGCATCCGGATTCGAGTTCTTCGAAGAAGAACATGTTTTGCAATTTGGTCTAAAAATGTTTTTCGCGCTACAGCCGTAACAAAATATGTTTCTTGGCTCTATGCAAACATCGTAACGATGTCCTCCTTTATTGCAATTCCAGCAAACGATTGCTTTTCGCTGAATTGCCGAAACTTCAGGTTCATCGTCTAACTCAGAGACACAAGTACGATTAGGTCTTACTGAAGGTAATTTGGCTTGCTTATAAAATTGCTCGTGTGTTCGTATATCTTCTCGCAGTCGCGACATTGTGAGAATACGTAAATGCATCAGTTCATAACGCAATGAAGATTTAGAGTTACGTATTAGCAAACGCACTAGGGACTCTTCCGATATAGGACTACTCAAACGACCTACCAGTTTCTCTACTTCGAATTGGAAGTCTTTAAATGGCTCTCGGTCACTTTGCTTTCTAGCATTAATAGATTCCCAGATATCCATATCAGTATCAGCATCTTCGAACTTTTTTCTAAACTCTTCGCAAAATTCTATCCAACTAAAGCTGGGATGATTCTTGTGAAAATTCCAGAACCATTCATTCGCCATACAGAATTCGATTGGTCATAGAACGAACTCGATAAAGAAAATCTTCGGTCTGAATACCATCGCGAGTACGGTCAAACTTCAATCTCCAACTTTGTATAATCGTCGAAGCCTTTTCAGGTGGAATAGTTGGACCATTAGACATTGAATGATTAATATTTAGGAATGGGCTTTCCATGTCCAAACTTGTCAACAGAGATGATGATTATAAACTCTCTTGAATATTGACATGTCATATATAGTGTAAATAACTTGGCGTATAATCTGAGCCTCTCTCAATTCTTCAATTATTGATGTAATTTCATTAGTGTGATTAGTATTTCCAGCTGATTGAGAGGCTATTAAGAGCTGCATAAAACCAGACCCAGATACACTTGCTTTGCAGCCTTTGAGTGTGGACTCAGCAGTAGGTGTTTTCGCTAAAGTTTTATAATTTTCGTATATTTATGTGCTCTTGTTCCTTTCAACTGTCCACTTGGATGAAAGTTTTTTCGATATACAATAGTTATTATCAAAATTTCTCCGTATATTTTCAAGTCATTTTGACTGTAATTTTGTGGTTGACGATGGAATATTAAAGAATATAAACCATTTGTCAGTTCCCAGTTTTTACCATCTTCAAATTCAATTTTATTGTCAGATACATTTATGTAGTTACTTCCCATAATTAATTGACCGGTTGCATTTTTGTATGGTCCAAATGTCACATCCAAAAGATGATTTGAGCTCTCATGATGTACAGCTGGATGTGTTAATGAGGATAATGTATGAGGGTACACTTGATTCAATATCGCCCTTGAAGTATGGGGCTCATCTTGATTCGGGAGTACAAATGATGTATCCTCTATTGCTGAATGAGAATAGAATTGATTATCATCATCATCATCATCATCATCATCATTATCATCACTGTCATCATCATATTTAGTTTTTTCTTCTTAATCTTCATCTTTTTCGCATGTAGTGTGTTATCTCCACTAACGTTTTGTTTAGGTGTCATTTCAGCTTTAACATTTTTATAGTCTGTGGGTAACATATTCTGTAATTTTTTAGTGTCATTAACAAGTTCATGTAAAGGTTCTGTATTGGGTTTGAATGTTTCCTCCAAACCATCAGTATTCTTAGTTTTGAGTTTTTTTAGTTCAGAAAATTTTTTTGTTGAGCTTTTCAACTTTTGATTAATTGAGCTAAAATATTTTGATTCATTGTAATTTAAATTCACTCAAGCTGTTAGAACTGAAACGGTTATTTCACTCTAGTGGTTGTGAATGGTCTGTAAACTAATTCACGAATCATAAGCATATATAGCTGTAATAATTTTAACAAACGAATTTTTTTTTATTTATACTTCGTATACATTTTAAAAAAGAAAACAATTTGTAAAGTAAAAATTATAAATTTGTTTTAAGATCAAAGTCTATGTTGTCATCTTCTCTTCTGGTAAGTATATATTTTTTTTCCTTGACCACGATGCTCTCTTCAATCGCATTGAATCGAGGAGTTAGGAAAACGAAATGGTTCTCCAGCTCAACCATCACGTTGGTGCCAAACTTTCCTTTTACCCTTTTCGCATTCATGATATTGTATGGTGTGTTTATGGGTAGCTTCTTGATGTGAAGTTTACTTTTCACTTTTAGCGAGGTGAAGGCACTCCTCACTCGGTCCTCATTGGCCTTCAAAAGATCTTCATTGATCTTCAAGAGATCATCATTGATCTTCAAAAGGTCATCAAAGTCCTCTCGGTTGTGTTCATAAAATGGCTGCTGAGATATTTCCATTTCCGTGAGGTCAATCGTGTTGGATGCAATGTTTTCCTTGTTGGGCATGATTTATGATGCTATGGGTATTGGTTGCTGGTTGTTGAGGTCGTGGAGGCTGATTGCCTCGAGTTGGATTGTATACAAACTGAATCTAAAACTGATCTCTTGTCAATTTATATTAGATGGTTGTGTAGACCAGGTCTGATATCAATAGCTGTTTGAACCGACCAGGTCTGATATCAATAGCTGTTTGTGTAAACTGTAGCGTGTGGTTTGGGTGATCTCATTGAAACCTTAGCAAAGAATACGCGGCGGTCGTGCACTTCTGGCTCTTCTGACATAAGCTCGCCGGATGGGGTGTGGGTTTTTGCTTTGTCTTCTATGCTGCCACGTAAGATAAAAGAAAAACAAGTGCACTACGGAATCTAATCAAACAAACTCAGATATGAATCTGTTACCACAAGGCGAAATTGGAAGTTTTCATCAATTAACGTATTATTAGGGTAACTAGATGTTGGTAAACCCTATTCTTTACCCTCCCTACCATGGTTGCCTGTTTTATAGTTGCGGGCTACCCCAAAATTATCGTTGAGTTTATTACAAGAGATGATAGTTCTTGATCATAGTGCCGGCGATGAACCAATAAGGAGAACTTAACACTTCATATTAATATTCCAATACATTATCGTTTATTTTTGGCTCTACTATCCTTCATTTAAAATAGACCAAATTACATTACTATTACTTATACAAATCATGTCAACAATTCATCAGATAATTCGATAAGCAAAAGAAAAATATACGATCAGTAACGACCACGACTCTATCAAAACTACTCCAACTAAACATAGCGCGTGCTTGGCATATATAGAAATGTATTGAGAGGCAATACAGATACAGCAATAGAGCATTACTTTTATTATTACTCACAGTACACAATCAATCCATAGCTGTTGATCTCCGGGCCCGTTACATCAGCTGTTGAAACTGCGGATCAAATATTAAAGGTTGCTTCCATGATATATGCCTACACGCGAAGATGCATAGCGTGTAGAGGTATCAGCGTTACTAACCGTTGACCTTATGTTAAAGGCATATTAAAATCTAAAGTGGAATTTTCAAATTAATTACTATGTTGCAAAAATTGATATTAAAGATAATTTAAGAGATACAAATCTTCAGTGCTAACACACTCTTAACGTTTTGCTCGAGAAGGTCTAGAGATCAGTCCTTTCTATCTCATCTAGATAGTTTGGTGAGGAAGGTAGTCTCTGTCCACAACTATGCACTAGCCGCAATGATTATAGCGCCATAGGCTTGGTCTTCAGTGGCTAGCGCAGAAGTTAATATCGGGATTCAGAACTTCTACACGGGATGACTGCTTTTCAATTAAGCCAGTTAAGGGCTAGGTCACGCCGCCGGTGTAGCGCTTGGGTAGATCACGTAATGCGCGCTGGCCTGCGGCAGCGCCTTGGATCTTCAATTTCTACGAGATGAGGTTATGTGGCCCGCCTGGTGCAGCGCTTTAATGGGTCGCGCTATGCGCGCTCACCGGCGGCCAGGACCAACAAACAATATGGGCTGAGAAAGTTGGACAAAATTAATCAAACGCTTTAAGGCACCTTTTAAATTAAGTACTTCTCCAAAATTCCGCTCTTTCCGTTTCGACACTATTAAATATGCTGACAGGTGCAATATCGCACAGCTGGCCACGAAATATTTACTCACAAGATTATTTCTCTTATATATTTAAAACTGTCTTACGATAAATAATCGCCACGTGTTCGTTTATTTTAATAAGTTTTGACAACGAATATTTGCGAGAGATCCAAACGATCTGCTCAAATACAATTTTGCAAAGAAGTGATGCTGCTGTACTTTTTCTGCTTTTATAAAGCCAGCTGCATACTGCTGGGTACTACAGCGCAGCTAATGCAACAAGAGTCTTTACTAGCGTTGTCATGAGCTGAAAAATATCCAGTAGACCACTACGTTTGTATATCCTTTAAATGATACACACCTATGGACTTTCCGTCCTCATTCTGCAGTTCGTAATATGACGAACTTAGCTTTTTGTATACCTTGGCATTTATAAATACTGGAGCGAGTTTACTGCTGAATTTCTTAGATGCATTGCTTTGTGCAAAACTTCGGGCATATACTGTGTCCCCAATTTTCAAATGGACAACTCTGCTTCTTAGATTATACTTCCGAGCATTAACCTCGTGAGCTTTGGAGATATTATTTTTTGCATTGGCGCGTGCCAATTGTAAGATATCTGGGTGTTGTAGAATAGAGTCATCAGAAACCATTTTAAGTTTACGCAACAGATCATAATCTTTGCCGTTTAGCATCATGTTTTGACCAAAACAAAGAAAGTATGGTGAATAGCCAGTACTGAGATGAAGATTTGCTCTCAACGATCCACTAATCTGTGGCAGGTTCACATTCCAATTCGTATGGTCCTTGCCAATATACGCTCGAATTGCTGCGAGAACTGAACGATTAAGACTGAGATCCGTTGTCTGTCAACACGGTTTCTGGAACACCAAAAGTATAAAAGATGAAACTTTCGAGATATTGACAAATCTTATGCGAAGTAAACTTTTCCAATGGGTGTAAGAAATGGAACTTCGTATTATGGTCTACAATAATTAGGATACCGATGTTGCCACTTTTAGACCTAGGATAAGGACTTAATATATCCATATACAATTTTTGGAAGGGCCTATTTGAAATCATCGGTTTTCCCATTGGAGGTCGTAAAATCGAATTTGGGCTTTTCGTTGACTTGCATACGGAACATTCTGAAACGAAATGACGGATATGTGTTACCATTCCAGGCCAATACAGATACTTTTTGAGTTTGTCAATCATTCTACTTGTACCACAATGTGCTGAGTCTGTAGGATCGTGTGCATTATTTCCATGACTCTGTTTCTAGCATTAAATTTCCAATCGCATGCTGACGTTTGTAAAGAAAATTATCTACTACTTTAAGGTCAGGTAATTTCTCTGCGTTTTTGCGTACGTGATCTATCAGCTCTAGGTAACTGACTGAGCTAAACTCTTTTAAAGACAAATTTATAATTGGTAACGATTCTGTCAATTCAGAAACACCTTCGTTAAGCCGTGAAAGCGTGTCAGCGACAACATTTTCCGATCCCTTGCGACGCTGAATAGTGAATTCAAATCCTTTCAGTTTGATCGCCCACCTCGCAAAACGGCCTGAAAGGTCTTTCTGATTCATCAACCACTTCAGAGCGGCGTGATCGGTAAGAACTGTAATGTCTTGTCCTTCTATATAAGCTCTAAATTTGTGAATCCGCCAGGCACTCAAGTTCGGTGACTGAATAATTCCGCTGAGGCTTAGTTCGCTTCACAGACATGTAAGCGACGGGTAGTTCCGTGCCCTCTTCGTTTTCCTGAGCCAGAACACAGCCGAGTCCATAAAGACTGGCATCACATAACAATAAGAAACGTTTATTAAAATCTGGTGTACTAAGAATGGGAGCTGACGTCAACTTGTTTTTGAGGTGGTTGAAAGCTTTGTCTGCTTCCGTATTTCAAGAAAAGGTTTTATTCTTTAGAAGATTCGTTAAAGGTAGGCTTATTGTATTATAAGCGTCAACGAAACGTCGATACCATCCCGACAATCCTAAGAATCTTCTCAATTGTTTCACTGAGGAAGGTATCGGAAACTCGTTGATGGCAATGACTTTGCTAGGATCAGTCTTGATCTGACCATAACCTATTATAAAACTTAAGTATTAAATCTCCATCATGCAAAATATTGATTTAGCAATGTTGATCGTTAAATTTGCTTTGCGCGGATATGTTACTATTTCTGCTAAGAGGGACATATGTGAGTCGAAGCTATCAGAAAGAATTAAGAGGTCGTCCAAATATACAAAAACTTGTGTGCGTAAATGCGCAGGTATGACTTGATCCATTAATCGGCAAAGCGTTCGTGCGGCATTACAGAGCCCAAAAGGCATCACCTTGTATTAAAACAAAGGACGATTCGGCACTGTAAATTCAGTATATTCACGCGACTTTTCCTCGAGAGGTATCTGCCAAAACGCGTGCTTCATATCTAGCCCCGTAATGAAACGTGCAGGAGGAAGTCTGCTAAGGATGCCGTCTACATGCGGAAGTGGATTCGCATCCTTCTGAGTACATTTGTTAACTTCTCTTGAGTCTAAACACAATCTTATTTTTTCTCCTTTACTGACTAAAACGCAATTGCTACTCCAAGGTCTTTTTGGTTCCTCAATAACGTCTAAGGCTAGCATATGCTCAATCTCTGAGAACATAAGCCTTTCCTTGGCTGGAGAAACAGGCCAATGCCTTTGCTTGATTGGTTTGGCCTCGCCCACGTCAATGCTATGTTCAATCATGTGAGTACGTCCTAAGCCTTCTTTTTCAAAAGATGGGAGCTTGCTAATAACTTCATTTAACACTATCTGTTGCTTCTTTGTCAAAATATGCATCTTGGGTGGCTCTGGATTATCTTTCCCCACGTCAAGTTCGTTCACACCACCAGTGTCTTGAACTATCTGATTGAGCAAGCCAAAGCTTCGCCAAAAGTCTATACCTAAATAAACATTTTGCTTAAGATCAGGGATAATATAAAGTTCTACCGATTCAGTAAGTCCTCGATACGTTATGGCGGTCGTTAAACGTCCAATTACCGAGCATTCGGAATTGTTAGCCGTTCTTATTCGACCTGAACAGTTTCGTACGCTTGGATGAGTTTTTAACTTAGAAGCCGCTTGTCCGCCGATACAACTTATTGTGGCACCAGAACCATGAAGTGCAGTATAAGTATTTCCTTCAAGTTGAATCTTGGTATACACACGATTATTGAGGAAAATAGCTGAGACAAGTTTTCTGCGACTCATACGAACTCTCTTCCAAAAATTTCGCATGCGCGCTGTTGAACGTCTAGGTGAGGTTTCTCGGTTAACGCTATTAATTTGGTCAAATATACGTTGACGGGCTAAAATATAGTGTTTTAACCGACGTATTTGGTTGATTAGTTTGTAAAGCAAAATGTTTAACATAAGATGGTTCGCAAGGTTCAGTCTGGGAATACTTATTTATTTTTATACGTTTGGATGCGTCAGTTGTGCTTTCGACTGCGCATCCGGATTCGAGTTCTTCGAAGAAGAACATGTTTTGCAATTTGGTCTAAAAATGTTTTTCGCGCTACAGCCGTAACAAAATATGTTTCTTGGCTCTATGCAAACATCGTAACGATGTCCTCCTTTATTGCAATTCCAGCAAACGATTGCTTTTCGCTGAATTGCCGAAACTTCAGGTTCATCGTCTAACTCAGAGACACAAGTACGATTAGGTCTTACTGAAGGTAATTTGGCTTGCTTATAAAATTGCTCGTGTGTTCGTATATCTTCTCGCAGTCGCGACATTGTGAGAATACGTAAATGCATCAGTTCATAACGCAATGAAGATTTAGAGTTACGTATTAGCAAACGCACTAGGGACTCTTCCGATATAGGACTACTCAAACGACCTACCAGTTTCTCTACTTCGAATTGGAAGTCTTTAAATGGCTCTCGGTCACTTTGCTTTCTAGCATTAATAGATTCCCAGATATCCATATCAGTATCAGCATCTTCGAACTTTTTTCTAAACTCTTCGCAAAATTCTATCCAACTAAAGCTGGGATGATTCTTGTGAAAATTCCAGAACCATTCATTCGCCATACAGAATTCGATTGGTCATAGAACGAACTCGATAAAGAAAATCTTCGGTCTGAATACCATCGCGAGTACGGTCAAACTTCAATCTCCAACTTTGTATAATCGTCGAAGCCTTTTCAGGTGGAATAGTTGGACCATTAGACATTGAATGATTAATATTTAGGAATGGGCTTTCCATGTCCAAACTTGTCAACAGAGATGATGATTATAAACTCTCTTGAATATTGACATGTCATATATAGTGTAAATAACTTGGCGTATAATCTGAGCCTCTCTCAATTCTTCAATTATTGATGTAATTTCATTAGTGTGATTAGTATTTCCAGCTGATTGAGAGGCTATTAAGAGCTGCATAAAACCAGACCCAGATACACTTGCTTTGCAGCCTTTGAGTGTGGACTCAGCAGTAGGTGTTTTCGCTAAAGTTTTATAATTTTCGTATATTTATGTGCTCTTGTTCCTTTCAACTGTCCACTTGGATGAAAGTTTTTTCGATATACAATAGTTATTATCAAAATTTCTCCGTATATTTTCAAGTCATTTTGACTGTAATTTTGTGGTTGACGATGGAATATTAAAGAATATAAACCATTTGTCAGTTCCCAGTTTTTACCATCTTCAAATTCAATTTTATTGTCAGATACATTTATGTAGTTACTTCCCATAATTAATTGACCGGTTGCATTTTTGTATGGTCCAAATGTCACATCCAAAAGATGATTTGAGCTCTCATGATGTACAGCTGGATGTGTTAATGAGGATAATGTATGAGGGTACACTTGATTCAATATCGCCCTTGAAGTATGGGGCTCATCTTGATTCGGGAGTACAAATGATGTATCCTCTATTGCTGACTGAGAATAGAATTGATTATCATCATCATCATCATCATCATCATCATTATCATCACTGTCATCATCATATTTAGTTTTTTCTTCTTGATCTTCATCTTTTTCGCATGTAGTGTGTTATCTCCACTAACGTTTTGTTTAGGTGTCATTTCAGCTTTAACATTTTTATAGTCTGTGGGTAACATATTCTGTAATTTTTTAGTGTCATTAACAAGTTCATGTAAAGGTTCTGTATTGGGTTTGAATGTTTCCTCCAAACCATCAGTATTCTTAGTTTTGAGTTTTTTTAGTTCAGAAAATTTTTTTGTTGAGCTTTTCAACTTTTGATTAATTGAGCTAAAATATTTTGATTCATTGTAATTTAAATTCACTCAAGCTGTTAGAACTGAAACGGTTATTTCACTCTAGTGGTTGTGAATGGTCTGTAAACTAATTCACGAATCATAAGCATATATAGCTGTAATAATTTTAACAAACGAATTTTTTTTTATTTATACTTCGTATACATTTTAAAAAAGAAAACAATTTGTAAAGTAAAAATTATAAATTTGTTTTAAGATCAAAGTCTATGTTGTCATCTTCTCTTCTGGTAAGTATATATTTTTTTTCCTTGACCACGATGCTCTCTTCAATCGCATTGAATCGAGGAGTTAGGAAAACGAAATGGTTCTCCAGCTCAACCATCACGTTGGTGCCAAACTTTCCTTTTACCCTTTTCGCATTCATGATATTGTATGGTGTGTTTATGGGTAGCTTCTTGATGTGAAGTTTACTTTTCACTTTTAGCGAGGTGAAGGCACTCCTCACTCGGTCCTCATTGGCCTTCAAAAGATCTTCATTGATCTTCAAGAGATCATCATTGATCTTCAAAAGGTCATCAAAGTCCTCTCGGTTGTGTTCATAAAATGGCTGCTGAGATATTTCCATTTCCGTGAGGTCAATCGTGTTGGATGCAATGTTTTCCTTGTTGGGCATGATTTATGATGCTATGGGTATTGGTTGCTGGTTGTTGAGGTCGTGGAGGCTGATTGCCTCGAGTTGGATTGTATACAAACTGAATCTAAAACTGATCTCTTGTCAATTTATATTAGATGGTTGTGTAGACCAGGTCTGATATCAATAGCTGTTTGAACCGACCAGGTCTGATATCAATAGCTGTTTGTGTAAACTGTAGCGTGTGGTTTGGGTGATCTCATTGAAACCTTAGCAAAGAATACGCGGCGGTCGTGCACTTCTGGCTCTTCTGACATAAGCTCGCCGGATGGGGTGTGGGTTTTTGCTTTGTCTTCTATGCTGCCACGTAAGATAAAAGAAAAACAAGTGCACTACGGAATCTAATCAAACAAACTCAGATATGAATCTGTTACCACAAGGCGAAATTGGAAGTTTTCATCAATTAACGTATTATTAGGGTAACTAGATGTTGGTAAACCCTATTCTTTACCCTCCCTACCATGGTTGCCTGTTTTATAGTTGCGGGCTACCCCAAAATTATCGTTGAGTTTATTACAAGAGATGATAGTTCTTGATCATAGTGCCGGCGATGAACCAATAAGGAGAACTTAACACTTCATATTAATATTCCAATACATTATCGTTTATTTTTGGCTCTACTATCCTTCATTTAAAATAGACCAAATTACATTACTATTACTTATACAAATCATGTCAACAATTCATCAGATAATTCGATAAGCAAAAGAAAAATATACGATCAGTAACGACCACGACTCTATCAAAACTACTCCAACTAAACATAGCGCGTGCTTGGCATATATAGAAATGTATTGAGAGGCAATACAGATACAGCAATAGAGCATTACTTTTATTATTACTCACAGTACACAATCAATCCATAGCTGTTGATCTCCGGGCCCGTTACATCAGCTGTTGAAACTGCGGATCAAATATTAAAGGTTGCTTCCATGATATATGCCTACACGCGAAGATGCATAGCGTGTAGAGGTATCAGCGTTACTAACCGTTGACCTTATGTTAAAGGCATATTAAAATCTAAAGTGGAATTTTCAAATTAATTACTATGTTGCAAAAATTGATATTAAAGATAATTTAAGAGATACAAATCTTCAGTGCTAACACACTCTTAACGTTTTGCTCGAGAAGGTCTAGAGATCAGTCCTTTCTATCTCATCTAGATAGTTTGGTGAGGAAGGTAGTCTCTGTCCACAACTATGCACTAGCCGCAATGATTATAGCGCCATAGGCTTGGTCTTCAGTGGCTAGCGCAGAAGTTAATATCGGGATTCAGAACTTCTACACGGGATGACTGCTTTTCAATTAAGCCAGTTAAGGGCTAGGTCACGCCGCCGGTGTAGCGCTTGGGTAGATCACGTAATGCGCGCTGGCCTGCGGCAGCGCCTTGGATCTTCAATTTCTACGAGATGAGGTTATGTGGCCCGCCTGGTGCAGCGCTTTAATGGGTCGCGCTATGCGCGCTCACCGGCGGCCAGGACCAACAAACAATATGGGCTGAGAAAGTTGGACAAAATTAATCAAACGCTTTAAGGCACCTTTTAAATTAAGTACTTCTCCAAAATTCCGCTCTTTCCGTTTCGACACTATTAAATATGCTGACAGGTGCAATATCGCACAGCTGGCCACGAAATATTTACTCACAAGATTATTTCTCTTATATATTTAAAACTGTCTTACGATAAATAATCGCCACGTGTTCGTTTATTTTAATAAGTTTTGACAACGAATATTTGCGAGAGATCCAAACGATCTGCTCAAATACAATTTTGCAAAGAAGTGATGCTGCTGTACTTTTTCTGCTTTTATAAAGCCAGCTGCATACTGCTGGGTACTACAGCGCAGCTAATGCAACAAGAGTCTTTACTAGCGTTGTCATGAGCTGAAAAATATCCAGTAGACCACTACGTTTGTATATCCTTTAAATGATACACACCTATGGACTTTCCGTCCTCATTCTGCAGTTCGTAATATGACGAACTTAGCTTTTTGTATACCTTGGCATTTATAAATACTGGAGCGAGTTTACTGCTGAATTTCTTAGATGCATTGCTTTGTGCAAAACTTCGGGCATATACTGTGTCCCCAATTTTCAAATGG